>OY728119.1:725426366-726676366 GCA_963277665.1 Viscum album
CCCCAAACAAATGGCCAGGCTGAGGTTTCAAATCGGGAGTTGAAACAAATTTTTGGAGAAAACATTAAATCTGAATAGGAAGGATTGGAGTAAGTGCTTGGATGATGCATTTTGGGACTATAGGACAACATACAAGACCCCAATCGGTATATCCACATTTCAGATTATTTTTGGGAAAGCCTATAATCTCCCTGTAGAAGCCGAGCATCGAGCATATTTGGAAATTAATAAATTCAACATGGATTTGGCACAAGCTGGAATCCAATGGAAGCTACAAATTCTAGATCATGGGGAGATTCAACTGTCATCATATGATAACTCAAGTCTCTATAAGGAAAGATCAAAAGCATATCATGATAGAATGATCCAACAAAGGGAGTTTCATATTGGAGAGAAAGTACTTCTCTATAGTTCACGACTGAAGTTGATGCCTAGTAAGTTACATTTCTGATGGTTAGGTCATTATATTGTATCTAATGTTTTTCCATATGGTGCAGTATAGATTTCACAAGAGGACACTGGAATGAGCTTTAAAGTCAATGAGAAGTGTTTAAAGAAATACATTGAGGGACTTCCTACTGATGTTGTGGATTCCATCACAAAGCATGACCCCATCATCACTTGAGCATATTAGGCAGTTCCTAACCATTTTACTTTTATATTCATTGTCCTATTTAAAATTACACATTTCATGTGAATATATCATCTCATAGGTTTACATTGAGGAAAATCCAATATTTTATGTGTGGGAGAGGGGATAACATTTTGTGGTAGATACTTAGGATTTTCATTTGTGTGTTTTGTGTTTATTTTCTATTACGTTTTTGGTTAAAATTTTCAAAAAAAATCAATAAAAAAATATATCTTGTAACATTCTCATGTGGAACATATGGAAAATTTATGTTTTCAAAATTCATTATTAGAAATATAATCATGAGTTTGATTTCATCATTGAGGGTTGTTTTTTATAAAAATTTAATTTGTTGATTATATGAATGGTTATGTCATTATAAAACCTTTCTAATTTTTACATCATTATTTGTGATATTTGTTCTTGGTAAATTATGTCATTGATTTCTCCACACAATTTATCAATCAACCATGAATTGTGAAATTTTTTATACTCAATTGAAGGTATAGTAAAGTTAGGTAAAAAAATTCATTAGTTGATCCATACATTTGTTTCTCTTCTGATCTGTTTCATTAATATATAGAATTGACCTATGCATGTGTACCTATTATCTGACTATTGTACGCCCTCAAAAAAATATTGGTTGTTTCTTAAACAGGTAAAAAATAGTCTTCATCGACCTCTGATCTTGTTATAACTATTAAAATTAGTGTTGTGAGGAGATAAAACATAGGATGATAGTTGAGTGTGATATTTGTTCCAAGTGAAACTTAAAAAAACAAAATAAAAAATTATAAATGAGGGGAGTGATAAAATGTACAATATATGGGGATATCTAGGTCGTTAGCTTAAGGTTTGAATTTCAAGAATGCTTATGTGAGTGGGTCTTGAAATTCAATTGAAAAGGAATGTATAACAGGTTCGGTGAATTAAACCATGTAAGAAGAATTGTTTTACTTTACCTGAATATACTAAATAAAGGGTGGATTAATGAGCTTGGAATGGTTGGCACACAAACACATGGAGAATTAGTGGGATGGTCGACCCCTGACTTGTTTCACTATGATTAGTTTTATGAATCTCACTAGATTTTGTTTTGACAAAATTTATGAGACAATGAGTATAAAATTTATTGATATTGACTCTTGATGGGATTCTTACACTGCCTATATTTGCATTGTGGATTGAGAGATACGAATCTTGTAACAATTTTTTTGAGTACATGATATGATTTTTTTCTCAGAAGTTAAAAAGGGTAAGTGTTGGAGAGTTGATAAGACACAATTTTTTTGAATATTTTATTGATAATAATTGACAAAATAACCTCACATTGTGTTAAAAATGTTTATTTATAAAATATTTGGGATTGGATCATTCATTTGAAAATTCGATGAAAATTTTAGTTTTAACCTTTAAAACTTCACTATAGTATTTTGAACATAAATAATTTATTTGAATTATTAGAACTTAATATTTTTTAAATCATTTCCTTAATTTTATACAACTTTTATTCTGTACATTTGAGTTACATCATGCATTTGGTTGGTGAAAATGGGACATGAAGTCAAACTTGGGCTGGACTCACCAGATTAGACATTGGTTCTGTATTTGGGTTATAACTTCTACATTTGTTCCTGGATTGGGATCAAATTTGGAGAGGATATCTAGAAACAAATGTCCACAAATCATCCTTATATATGGACAAATGGTTTACGCATTTGGAAGGTCAAACAGCTAGTGAAACTTGGAATAAAATTTTTGTCCGAATTTCCACATTCACACTTGAAACCAATTGAAACATAGCCTCCCCTCCACTCAATAAATTGGGTTTTTTATCATTTGGAGGGGTTGGGACATGCATTAAGAGATTGAAGATAGATTAGAATTGGTTCCACTCAAATTCATCAACCATTATGAGAGGGGTAGCTCTTGAAACAAGGATCCCCTCATCGAAGCCATCTTTTTCTTGTTCATGTCGTAATGTTTGTATTTTCATAACAAAATTTTTTGTTATTATTTTATTTCTTCTATTTTATTCTATTTTATTCAAATTTATTCTTCTATTAATCTTCATAATTAGGAAGTAATCAAGAGTACAAATGAGATTGGGTTTTACCCTTTCTAAACCTTTACACAAGAAAGACATTTCTATGATGACTACACGACCCATAGAAGAGTAGTTCTTTTTAGTGATCGATCTACCTCTAACCTCATTCATTCATTTATTTTGAATTAATGAACTACTGCAATTCAATTAATATGATCTATGAATTGAGTTTTTAATTTATATGAAACTAATAAAGCAATTGAAAATTTAATACCAAAACATGCGAGGTTGAGAATATTTGTAAATTGTGAGAGCACAAACTTAATCAGTAAAACAAGACCACACATGATAAATTTGTAGAATTCAAATATAATCTCTAAACTCAATTAATCATCATTTCTAGAGTGGGAATGTGCTCTAATTATCCACCGACCATAAGCTAACCTAAGAACATTAATCAAATAAGGGTGTTGTGATTTCATGTTCTGAAGCTAGACTAGGGTTTATGTAATTTCATCTTTATGGTTAAGTTAACAACTATAGGGTTAGAGTGTTAACAAATTAGGGGATTATAATTAAGTGAATATAAATTTAAATGATAATGACAAATAATTGAGTGAATAGGTAGAGTTATATCGATTACACCTTTTAAAATATTTTCTAGAAAAACATCTTCTTCTTGTGTTTTATTTCTCAAGTTTCATTTCAAAAACAAAAACAAAAAAATGCATTCACCTTCCAACATACTTCTTCTTCGTTTATAAATGGTAAGAAAAACCCCTCATCATTTTAAGTAATTATTTATTCTTTTTTATTTTATTTTTAGAATACCTTTAAGAAGTTTTTTTAATTTATTTCCTCCTTTGAGAGAAGACCTTGGCCAGCCACTCTGTCGCACCCAACTACAAAAAACAGACACTTCATTTGAGAGCACCCATGATAGCGCCTTTCAGCGGTAGTTTAAACTGCCACCAAATCATTCTATGATGGTTTCAGAAAACTGCCACTAAGTCGTGTGTCGACAATCAATTAGCGACAATTTATTAAAACTATTGCTGAACGATTTAGCGGTAGTTTAAAACGTCGCTAAATTGTTTTTATTTATTTATTTTATTAATTTTTTATTTTATTAATTTTTGTAATTAATTAATTTTATGAATATAATTAATTTTATTAATTTAATTAACTTTATTAATTTTATTAATTTTATTAATTTTATTAATGTTATTAATTTTATTAATTTTTTAATTTATTTATTACTTATTATTTATTATTTATTATTTATTATTTATTATTTATTTATTATTTATTTATTTATTTATTTATTTATTTAACTAATCAATTAATTTTCATAATTATTTTATTTATTTATTTATTTATATATTTATTTATTATTGATTATTGATTATTGATTATTGATTATTGATTATTGATTATTGATTATTGATTATTTATTGTTTATTATTTATTATTTACTTTGTTCATTCATTTGTTATTTATTTTTGTAATTACATTATTTATCTACTTATTTATTTATTTTCATAATTTATTTATTATTTATTATTTCCATGCTCATGCCCATCTCTATGCATAAGCTCATATCCATGCATATGTCCATGCCATATGTAGAAATTCTACGTTGGGTGAGATTTGAACCCCTTACTTTTTGCTTATTCTCCAAAGACTTTACTACTCCAGCAGACTCTTCATGTGGTCAATAAATTGAATTTAATATATATATAAATATATATATATATATATATATATCTTAATTGAAAAAAATACTACAAAACAAAAAGGTACACACTAAATAATTATTGATCAATAATTATTAATCAATAATGATTACTCAATAATCAATAATCAATAGTCAATAATTAATAATTAATAATTAATTATTAATATTTAATAATTACTAATTACAAATTACTAATTAATAAATAGAATATAAACAAATAATAAATAAAGAAATATATAATATGAAAATAAATGGTAAATAAAAAATAGTAAATAGTAAATAGAAAATAGTAAACAGTAAATAGTAAATAGTAAAAAGTAACTTGTAAATACTAATTACTAAATACTAAATACAAAATACAAAATACAAAATAATATATAATATATAATATATAATATATAACATATAATAATTAATAATTAGTATATAATATATAATATATAATATATAATATATAATATATAATATATAATATATAATACATAATACATAATACATAACATATAATACATAATACATAATACATAATACATAATACATAATACATAAAACATAATATATAACATATAATACATACTACATAATATATATGATATAATATATAACATACAATATATTAGTAATGTATAAATAATAAATTAATTGAAAAATAATTTAATATATGATAAATAGATAAAAAATAAATTAGAAATTAATAAATAATAGATAAATAAATAACTAATCAATAATAAATAAATAAAAAATAATAAATCATAAATCATAAATCATAAAAAATAAACAATGAAGAATAAATAATAAAGAATAAAGAATAAATAAATAAATAGATAGATAAATTAATAATTAATAATTAATAATTAATAAGTAAAAATAACTGATAATTAATAATTAATAATTAATAAATCATAATTAATAATTAATAATTAATATATAATATTTAATAATTAATTAATAATTAATTAATAATAAATATATAATAAATAATTAATAATTAATTAATAATTAATTAATAAATAAATAATAAAGAATAAATAAATAGATAATAAATAAATGAATAATAAATGAATAATACAGTAATAATAAACAAATAATAATAAATTAAAAGTAATTAATAATTAATGTGTACAGAATAACCAAATAGTAAATAAATAAATAAATATTAAATAACAAATGAATAAATAAATTAATAAGTAAATAAAATTATAAATAAATATATTGTTAAATAAATAATTATATAAATAATAAATAATAAATAATAAATAATAAATAATAGATAAATAAATATTATTTAATTATTTAATTAATAATTAATTAATTAATTAATTATTATTAAATATATAAATAGATTAATAAAAAATAAATAAATAATTAATTAATTAAATCATAAAACGTTACGAACCATTGAAAACCCTAAAAACACTGAAATGACCATAAAATTTGATCTGAGACTCCTTTTTTAGCGCCACAGCAAGTCAAATCAAAGATCATGAAATGTGCTTCAATATGATATGTGGTACAGGTCGAATAGACACCTGGATAAAAAGTTATAACCATTTGAATTTTAAGAAATCAGGATCTGCAACTAAAACCTCAATTTCAGAATCCTTTTTGGTCTTTTGGCAGAATAAAAATAAGTACAATACTTATAGAGTTTTTACCAAACCTAAATGTCATAGATCTCATCGCAGATTTCTATTTGATATGCAGTAGAGCCCAAACAGACACCCACATTAAAAGTTATGGCCATTTGAAGTTTGAGTTCAATTTTTGACTTTTGAAATTTGAATACATTTTTTCCTTAATCACGTGATTTAAATATCACTTGGTTTTATGTCATTTGACCAGCTTCGATTTGACTGGTTGTAGAGTTGAAAAGGACTCCTGGATTCGAAGTTATAGACATTTGATGTCGAAGTATGTTTTTCAACTTATTGAAGATTTTTTTTCAGTTTAAAAATATTATTAACTTATTATTATATATATTTATTAATTTAAACAGTATAAATAATTAAAATTATAAATAATAATATATATTTTATTTTAAATAATAAATAATAAATAAAGAATTTTTTAATTTTTTTTCATTAATTTTGTGGAGGTTTTTGAAAAAACCACTACAAAAAAATTATATTTCTTTTTGAAAGAAATTTTAAAACATTTAGTGGTATTTTTGACAACCGCCATGAATCAAACTGCCGCTAAAACACTGTTTTACTTTAATAACTCTGGATAGTGAATGATCCCTCATTGAAACACTCTACTCATGGAACGTGGTGACTAAATCCATCGCCCATATAATATTAATAGCATGAGATGCCATGAACTCAACACCCGATGTAAGGGAGCATGATTTCCATCATAGATCAACACCCCTTACTACCGTACACAACCTATGTATAAGGTGTAATCATATTTATCATAAACGACCATGAGGAAATAGCTCTCATGCTTTACATTTTTCAAGCCCATATAAAGGCACCATCTTATTTGCAATACAATCTATGAGGACCTCTCATATCTTTCACTTAACAATTAAATTATATAACAGGGTGTTCCCTTTATCACAATTATAACATTTTATATAATCCATGCTTATTTAATTATAACCAGAGGCATAGTCGTACCACCATATTCAATTCCATTTCAAATTAAACATTTAATTCACTCACGGAAGGAATGTAATCATGAACATGCTAAACCATTAATACATGCCATTTAAATTACTAAATCAATATATACTGATTCATAAAGATCAATGAGCACTAATGTGGTGTCATTGGTAGTGTAAAATTACTCACATGCGTAATCCCAATTCAATGTTGGGCCAATAACTTATTAGGTTCCTTGGTTAATTTAACATTTATATTAAAGGAGGTCAACTCCATTTAGACATGAATGAAGGCCATGTACCAAAACATTCCATTTATATACCAAATACATCAAAGTATAGAAGAAAATCAATATAACTATATAGGCATGATTTATATCATGAATCCACACCTTTTAGTTTAGAAGACAACAAACCTCTATCAAGGGGTTTTATTTAAAAAACAAGAAATTTTTCTTCAAACAATTCATTTATCATATTTAAACTTCATTTCAAGAGTCATACTCAATTCATGTTAAAGATGCTTTTATTCTAAAAACCATAAAACACTAATTAAAATATAAGGAAGGTGAGAAAAGAAAACAATCAATGAATTCATAAATTAAAAAGGCAAGGGAAAGGTATCCTACTTCATAGGGGAGAGAACCGAGGTGATCACTTCAACACTTGACGTGTTACAACTTTTAGAAATACATTCCGAAGATCAATTTTAAAAACTGTCGATTGAGTAAACACCAAAATTCAAATTCCCATGAAATGTATCCTTAGGTAAAAACCCTGATTGTTACATTTCATAGATATTATTTTCTATCAATCCTCTAAATGTTCCTATAGTTTTTAAAATAATTCTATTCTTATTATGCTAGGAATTTTTAGGTTTAATATATAATCAAATAAAATGATATTTCATATTGTTTTTAGATAGACATTCTAATGTCTTAATAAAGGTGTTTTTTCATATATGTCAAAATTATATAATTATTCTTATGGTTTACTGGGGATATATATTAATTATACCATTCAAATTATTTCTCTAGTTGGCTTATGATCATGTTTTTCTATTTGTTGACTAGGGAGAATAGTGACATTTCTTATGTTAGTTGATAAATTTGAATTTTTCTATTAATTATTAATTGTATTATTATTATTTTGTTTAATATAATGAATGAATTATACATACGAATTTAAAAAGTGGGGTATGCTATTATATATCCCATATATCCATTTATACGTCTCATGAGACAAACTAGATTTGGTATTTGGAATATGTCTTTCCAATTTATGCACGATGTCTTAACATGAGGAATTGATGAAAATATTAGGATGTATGACATTATGAATTCAATCATTATAGAATAATTATTTTTATCCATTTTATCATTTATATTTTTATCCCTGGATATATTTCATGCTTAAGTCACTGATGGTTTTTAAAAAAATCATTTGATTTCATAAGGGAATAAAACAAGCTTATGATTTTAATGAAAGTTTCTGATCTTATAGGGGAAATATTTTATTTTCAAGGAAACATTTTCATATTTTTTTTAAAATAAACCATCTTGAATTACGATTTTCATTTATTATTTATTATGATATATTTTATAAAAAACATTGGAAAAAATAAATTTTCAAGATTAAGTGAATATTTTGATCTCGATATTTATTATGTGAAAAGGAAAAAAAAATTATCGGTTTTCATGAATAGATTAATATATTTACTTTGATTTTATATCCCTCACTGATCATTTTTCCCATCCCACATTTTTAGGTGTTTTTTTAATGAATTAATGATGTGTGGGGACTATATAATATTCTATGGTGAAACTTCTTGTATGATGCCAAAGTATCATGAATAAAATAAAATTGTAAATACATGAACTTGTTTTTATGGAAACAATGTACACTAAGTAGACATTTCCATTTTGTATGTTATTATTTTCCTCTTTCCATAAAAATATAATATTAAATGGTCTTCAATATATAATTTAATCAATATTTGTTTTTGACTTTGTAAATATGGAAGTAAATAACTAGGGTTCTTCAGTTGGTATCAAATCTAATATGTAAAAAAGTACAATTTTAGCATCAGATACTAGTGTTTGTGTTTGATTTGTAATAGTTGGTATCAAAAGAACGTTTTAGACAACTTTAGATTTTGGGATGTTGCTGAATAAGAAAATTTAATGTATAAAATGATAATTTGGAACCATAAGTTAGAATTATTCTATAACTGTAAAGGATAGTATGTCATGGAGAATTATGGTTATTTATTAAACAATATAAAGAGTTGAATAAAATATGACATGACTAAAGATATATTATTATTTATCCATTTAATAATATGGTTTTTCATGAAATACTCATTCTAACCATTTATGATTTTAGTAAGTGTATGAAACAATTAAAAAAACGTTATCAGTAGATATAAAGGACAATGCAATGGTTGTTCGAACAAGAAACCAAAAGGGATATAATCTAGAGTGAAAAATCTTATTAATATGCCTAATTATGTATCTCAAGTTATGATTAAAAACCTAAACATAAGTGAGTTTCCAAAAACACCAAATAAGACAAAAATGGAGTTTTATGGATGTTTATGTGATAAATATAATGAAGTTAAAATGATTCAACTTCATACATGTCAAGAACGTGAGAAAATTCATTGGGGGGAAATGTCTCAAAGGACCAATAATAATTTACATCTGCGGTAAAGTTGGACATAGATCAATAAATAGTTTATAAAAAATGTGTAAATTACAAGAATTTAATAATCTATATTGTAATAATAAAGGTTTAACAAGGAAATATTCCATTATGGTGAAGATAAAGAAACAATTCATTATATATAAAATATAAGAATTATTTTAATAGTTTTTATTTTTCTAAACTAGTAAATGTGATTAGTTTGAGATTTATGAATATTAGGTCATGAATCATATTTTTTATTATAGGAAGAATGTATATGAAATAAGAATGATAAACATAGTTAAAGGTTTATAAAGGAAGTTGAATGCTTTAAGTGTATACATATAGGGTTTCAAGAGTTATTATGTAGTGATGTTTTATTTAAGGGTTTATCAATTTAAGGGTGATCCTAAGTCCAACAATATAGAGACTCATTTCTAGGACTTGTCAAATTATATTATAAGGTGATTAATAATACTTTCGGTGATATTTATCAGGTTTTAGAATGAATACAAGATTAAAACCATTTGGTTTGATATGTTATTTAACATTTTGGTAATTGGGGAAATAAGTAAATTAATTTTGATAATATAAGTTAAAATTACTATGGGGATTTAAATGTAAATTTGTGACTAAGTGATTAAGATTATTCGTGAATAATTTCTCTATATTGGGTTTTAATACATGATTGATATATATATATATATATAACCTTCAAGATTAACATTTGATTTTATGGAAAGTTCAATTGGTTAATAATGATATTTTACTTTGGGAATATATTCTTTATTATCTAGATAACCATGGGATTAAAAAGTAATTTGGGGATCAAGTATTTAATGTTATTTTAAAGAAGTTCATTATTTTTTTGGAACAATATAATATTAAGTTTAATGAAAAATATTTTGATAATATAGTATTTTTTGTCAAAAATAATTGATATTATTTTAGGAATAATGATTGATTGACCTTTTGGAATAATATATGATTTTTTGAGGTTTTACGGTGATTCAGGTTACTTTTGGAAATGATTATTAAATTTCAGAGAAAAATGACTATTGCATCTTCATTTTTTGTATGTGAATTTATGATCGATTAATGTTTCTTGAAGATAAATGTTAAGATGGTCCTAGAAAAATATGTGATCAAATCATTTTAATCCCTGGGTTTCAATTTCATTTAATGAATTTTGAATCGTTTCAAGGATAGTTATTTATGGAATGATTTAAGTATAAATTTAGGTGTTATTATTGAGGATGTGAATATTATAGTAGTATTTATTCACATGAATTTTTATTCATATTAGATATTATCATAACTTATACTAACCATTTTGGATTTGGTTAATGTATAGAAATAGGAGGAATAATTTTTCATCCTTTTTTGGATCTTATGATTCATTAAAAGTTAATTTTACTGCTTTGAGTATGAAAAACTCATTTTGGTTATTTATCTATTATAATATTAAATGATGAGGAGGTGAGAAACTACATGAAAACACAATTTAATGAAAAATTTCACTTAGATAATTGAAAGAAATTAATTAAGTAATTATTCTTATTCTTTATTTTAATGGTAAAAGAATCGATTAACTCAAATAAGAGGAAGAAAAATATATTGAGTATTATGTGAAAACAAATTATCATCCATCAAGGTATGATTTTGTAAAACTATTAAAAAAATATGAGTCTTATAATAGTATATATATGTTTTTAGAATTATTTATGAAATAATAATTTTCCAATTATTAACATAGAAATTCCATAACATGATAAAATCCACATATAAGATTATACCTTTGGATATATACATTCATTTTGGTGGAAACAATTTCAATTTCAGAGGATAAAATTTTTGTAAGAGGGGGATAATGTAACACACTGATATTTAATTTTTTTTAATTCTCATTTAATGGAATTTTATGTTTGATAAGGTGTACCACACATAACACTGAGATTAAAAAATAGTAACATTCTAATTCAGATCACTAGGTCTGATCTAGAATTCCACATGACCTCAGGAGTGCCTCCATGTATTCCATATTTTTCAGAATAGTTGTGAGGGCCTCATGTGAAACCATGGAGATACTATCATATCAATCATACTACACAATAATAATAAATTATCCAAAATGTAAATGCTATAAAATTAGAGTAAGTGGAAACTAATAACATAAAAATTGTATGAATTTATATGGAAACAATAGACTCAAACTTGAGTACAAGGAATTAATCACCTACTATTATAATCACATATACAAATAAGGATAGAACAAAGTACAATAAGTCATTATCCCACTCCAATCCACATCATATCTTGGTCTCTAGAATCATAGTGAGTTATCCTATTAGATGATCAACCCAGGCCTCATCCCAACCTGTGCCTGCAACATGTGAGGGCCACTCAGTTACCCAAGTACCATATACACCTAATAAGGATGTGAGTATAACTTAGTAGGACAACACCAACACATTCCAATGATCTATAACTAACATGCAGTGTAAATGAAATTGATAACATAAATATAAATTAAATTAGTAAAACATTAATATGAAATATTGAATAATATCATCAAGAACACAAAAGAAGTAAAAAAACATGTTTCGATCGGTCATGCGCTTACCAAGCCATCCTAAATGCCCAATCATACCTACATTATCTCCATGATAGAATGTAGTCATAAAATATGTCATAATAGAATAGAGATTCATAAGGCTAAGCGTTACAAGTCAGACCACACTAGGCCATCATGCCCCATCCATCTCTAATCAGTAGTACATTCCCTAAGCCTCTAAGTCATACCTCATAAGGCCATCATGCCCTATCTCCATCTATAGTTGTAAAGGCCTAATGCCTCCGAATGATAGTCTATATGATCTGACCTAATAGATAACAATAAAGAATGATGGTCTAGTGTGATCTAACGTAAGAGATAATAATAAGGAATGATGGTAATACCTCACAAGGTCATCATACCCCATATCTCTCTATAGTTTTATAGGCCCAATGTCTTCAAGTGAGACCACACTAAACGATCAATCCTTATTATAATCTCTTAGGTAGAATCACATAGACTACCATTCCCCACTATCACCTCTTAGGTCTGATTACATATGATCATCTTATTCCTAGGTCAAGCCAAACTAGGTCATCATACCCTGTCTTCTATCTCAGTATCATCATCATGTTACACATAGTTTCTGAACATGAATCCCTATAGGACTACCATTCCACTATGGGCCTACTTTTCTCTTAGGTACCGTTGAAAAAAACTAAAAAAACTCAACATATACCATATATAACACAAGGAAGAAAGTATAATTATATCAGTCACACATATCCAGTGTCATAGAACAACAATTATGGTTTTATCACATAGGAACACTATATCACACGATGGATCTCTAGACTATTCTTTCACACTCACATAATTTCACTCTAAAGCATGGAAAAAAAATTACTCTAACATATGTTTCACATCAAGGAAACATAAATATATATATATACATATATATTTGAATTTTTTAAAATTTCATAATAGTTACACATGTTATAAAAAATGAAACATGGTCTTACAGGCTATAGATCTCAAGTATAGTAACAAAAACACACCCAGAGGTGTCCAAACATCAATCATGGTCTCTATCATCTACACGCACACATACTATATCTCTCTCTCTCACTCACTCTCTCTCTCACACACACACACACACACTATATAATGAATCATTAATTATATGTCTCGTGGGATATACAACCAGTCAATCCTCAACCATGGGAAGCCAGGCATTAAGCTAGCACATAATTTCCAATGTAGCTCTAGTCACCCTTTCAATTTATTGGGAATTCTCCTTTAATTAGTAAAGACTTTAAGATCAATAATTAATTAAAATTTATTATCTATTCATAACAAAATATGACTTAATGGTTGTTCTCATAATGTGGGGAAACTCACATCTCATACTAACGAACATGCATAATACAACATTATGGAGTGTTTAAATTCTCCCATGCAAAGAGTGATGAACCTTGAAGGAGCTGAAAGAATCAATTCCAATTTTATTTGGTTTTGAAATAGTCACAACATGATACAAATGAATTTCTAGGAAGTAGAAGAGGAATTTCTGAAAATTATGGTAAAATTATTCAACCTTGCATTACAATATAATTCTTTTTAAGGGTAATTTGTTTAACCATTAAATAATATTGAAAATTATCTACCTATATACAAACTAAAATTATCTGGGCTTGTTAAACTTACACAACATAGGGAATTTACTATACATATCCTATAGAAATCCCAGTTTACCCTTATGTAACTGATTTTTACCCTTATGAAGGTCCAATATTACCTTTACATAGGTTGCATTTACCCTTAAGTGAGCAGAGGGTTTCTCCTGCTTAACTTTACAACAGCCATGCTTAACCTTATGCATCCAAGATTACCCTTACACAACGCATGGTATTTTTAGTTTAACATTATGAAATCAATTTTTCACCTTTAAAAAATTCCTAATAAACAAACTTACCCTTATGCATATGCTATTTACCCTTATGTAAACCATATTCCCTCTTAAAGAGTATGAATTTAGTTGATTTTTTTAAAAATTTCCTCTAAAAAACATTTAAACTATAGCCAAAATGCGGTTATAAGAATGATGATATTAATGATTTACCCCATAACAACTTATCTTTCCAAATAAGTATCTCCAATGGTTCTAATCGACACCTCAATCATACCAGATATAATGAGACCAATGTAGTTCTGAATGACCTCATTCAGGCTCTCACGGAAACACAAGTTGGAACATTTCTAGGCATCTTCTTCTTATGGTAACTAGAATAAGAAAATGACACTCTAAAAACCACCAAACATGATGCTGTAAACTTTAGAGGCATTATTAATGAGGGTTTCAACTAACGGTGATTCCATTTTCCCTTGATTCCATAAATGAATATTCCCCAACTGAGGTGACACTAGTAATAAAACCCAATCACCAACAACGAAACATCCAAGAGATGAAACAAAAACCTCAAGAAACAAAAAATACAACACACCAAAATGGTTTTTAAAAGATAAAATTCTATAAATATCCATCAATGATATAATGATCCATAATAAAGGCACAAAACTGAAGTGGATTGTTACCTCAGGAAAGAACTCAATAATAACCTTTGATTTTTAACAGCAATAATTACCCCTTGATGAGATCATCAAATCATCTCCCAACACTTCCTAGTGTCTGGTCCATCAAGAACCCACATCATCCTACCTACCTGAGTATATTTCGAAGGATTATAAAATAATATAGAAAGACTTAAATATAACAAGGCTAGTGCACAAATAGGTCACTACACTATCATGAGGTAGATTATCCATCACATCAAGATTGACATCTAACCATCAAGGAAAAAACTAGACGATACCAAGGAATAACAGAATTTATAGTAAAAGATTCCATTCTATCCTTAGAAGCACAAAAAAAACTCTGGGGTTTCAAAACCATTCATGATGAAGGCTATCAATGTTTAGGAGAACACCCCTACAAGGATCATTAAATATTTCTTAAGTAAGGGAAACCATCAATGTGATAAAAAAGGTATGTAAGAGAATATTCAAAAAAGAACCAACTAAATCCTTAAGAGATACCTAGGAAAATAAGGCCACCAAGAATAAATGAGCTATAATAATGAAAACTCAATGATCTATAATCTAATGTTGGACACAAAAATTTGGATCAAAATCAACCACCAACAGCAACTCAATCAATGAAAAACTTAGGTTTACCATAGAATATTACTATGATCCCCTATCAATATCATCTTATTACATAGAGACAACTCTAAAGAACTAACCAATGGGTTGTAAAAACCTTTTCAATTCATGTCTAAAATGTTGTTTATTAATGATAAGGGTGAACCTAAACAAAAAAATATTAGTGTACTACTATCACTGTTCCCTCTAGGTTCATCTGCATAACTAGGAACATCCTCAATGATTAGCTCACCACCCTGCTTCCAATGATTCAACTGACCCTATGTGTAACAACTTTATGTATTCTCACTATTGAAACTCATTTTTTCATATTGGAATGTGAATTTTCAAAGGTGGAATCCTCAAGAAAAATATAAGTGAGGAATATTAAGGATTGACCACTTCTCCAAGGTCGTATCATGAAAGGCCCAATTAGTGGAATCACACAAGTCTAAACTGCATTCCAGTGTAACTGAACAGGTTCACCCTACATGTCAGAACTATCATGCATACCCCAAAAAATAATTCCCAAGAGAACCACTCTTGTCACACCGGCGTAATGACCAACTCGAGACACCTACATGGTAACAAGTACAACACACCTACATGATGACCAGTACAACCCACCTATTTGAGTTGCATACCTTACCCAAGGTCCTGGGAATTCCTATAAATAGGACCCTTGGGATCCTTATTTGAGATGACTAGAAAACCTAAAGAAACCTCAAAGCACTGCACCCCTTAATCATTTACCCAAGACCACAAAATCATTTATGAAAATTCTCATGACCCTAAAGAAGAGATAAATAAGGGGGTTGTATGATTAAAGTTCCCCTAGTGTTTCGAACATAAAAAACCTATGAGATCCAAATCCCCTAAGAACACTAGGGTGAAACCTCTTCTTAATCCCTAGATTTAAGCACTAGTCATCCAAATACACCTAAGGAGAACCTTAGAGCCTAAAGAAAGGCCCCACCCAAGTGTTCTCACCTAGGTTTTCCAATGCCTAGAGATATCAACAGATTTCCCAGGTATACCATGTGTGAGACTCCTTCAGCTCACCCAACCTTCACCTTCACAATCCATATTCAGCTCGCGCAACCTTCACCCATGTGGGACATCTTTAACTCGCCTAACCTTCACCTACATGAGCCTCCTTTGAGACATCTTTTTCATGCCACCAATGGTAGGGAACCTCCTTCTATAAGACTTCCATATGAGGAATACCAAATCAAAACCTCAAATGAGGCCTCCAAATTTTCATAACCAAGGCGAAAGACACACCAATGTGTCTCCCATTCGATTATTCATTCCTTTAGTAGTAGTTGTAAATCACTTGTCCTACATGATGGGTAGGTTACTCAGTGTGAGTACAGTTTTGAATCCCTTTGGTAATGAGGACCCCATCCTTAGGGGTAGTTACAAGGACCTCCAAGTTTCCGACATAAGGGCTAGGGTCCAGCCATTCCCTCATCATATCTATGACATTGGAACTACCATTTCAGATGGTATGGGGGGACACTTGCCTTTCCATTTGATAAGGTTTAGTACCTTATCCTACTTTATTCATCTGAAACAAGGGAGAGGTTATCTCTCATAGAGCAATCCCCTAGACTTACTTATATGGGTTCATACCCCTACTACCGTTCATCCCCTAGGTTACAAAGATAAATGATGAGACACACACGTAAATAAACATTCTACCTCACATAGTCTCAGCCTCATCCATCAATAGATGATGGAGATTGTGCTGTGTTTTGGATCTTTCACTTCTTATTATTTACCATACCAAGCATGACTCACATGGTCTTAGAGGTTAGTGATGATCATGACATTTTCATGATCAAATGCATGTCTCTACTGATAACCCTTTACTAGATCTTCCTATCACCTCCCTTAAGAGGGCCTCTACAGGCGTGGGTACTTAAATCCAAGTATCTATTTCAAATGGACACATCCCCTGCAAGAAAAACCTCCATAGGGACTCTATAAGAATACATCCTCAAAATACCAATCTATCTCAAAGGGATATATCCCTTGTTTGATAGATCCTCAATGTTCTTCCTACTCATGAAATGCCCATCCTTTCAAAATTCATGGGATTTGATTCCCATCCAAATGGTATACGTAGAAATTTACCCCTAATTTCCAAACCCAACAACCCAAATATCAACCCTAATTTTATATAGGCCACATTCCATATAGGGTTATATCAAGCCTAGGAGGTTGTATTCTTTTAGGGTTCATTAGGCCACTTCAAAATAAGGCCCACACCAAATATTTGACTAGGAAACTTTCACCTATACGTCCTTGTCACACATTGTTAAATTACAAGGTTTGATCCTCATGATAAGGCCCTGAAAGGTATGATATGTCCCATTAAGTGGCCCCAAACTACTTGGGTAATAATTACATTCAAAAGGATATGTAGGAATATCATCTCAAGGGTCTGATTTTGACACTGAAATAACTCATGTCTCTGTTGATGATGATAAATTCCAGATTGCCCCACTATGTGGCTTAAAACCGACATCATGATAATAAATGACCAAAGAATCTATAATATGTTCACAAAAGGGTACCATTGATGGAGAACCACAAATAAAAAGAGGTGTCTCTATCGATGAAGAACCTTAGATACATACATATGATTCTAATGTCCATACATGCTAATGATTGATTATTAATTTAAGGGAGAATCATGTTATACATGGGGTTTAATAAAGGGTTCGTGAATATATATTTAATTTTTAAGAGAGTCCTGTAGTAGGAAATAATTTTCCCTAAATGATTGTGATGAGAACGACCTCCCATCCTATTGACATACATGATTCCCGTAGTGTCATTGGATCCATTTCCCAATGACCGCCGACATTCGGAAAGAAGGTTTGTAAAAAATCTCAAATAAGGGAATCAATGGGTGTTTCATGCCCTTCAAACAAAACCCATTAGAAGCTGTTCAAAAATAGTGAACCTAATGTGAATAATTGTGCAACATTCAAACCCTCACAATTAATATTCAAGTGAAAGCTATATATTCATTTTCATTACAAACCAAAATGGTGAACCTGATATGAATCCTTTACCAAGATGATCATGTTTCCAACATGCCATGCCTCTTTCCCCTGAAAATGAAAGTGGTTCCAACATGGATCCAAAAAATCAATTACTCATGCGTTCATTTATTGAGATTCTACTTTGATAGTGTTTTATTTTTGTGTTTCTCATATATATTGAAGGAACTTTTGACCAGATATCCATTCGATCCAATTAGAGTCATACCTGATCCAATATACCTATTCTTTGGCCATTTTATAAGATAGGTCCATGACTAAAATGTGGATACCTTCACCAACCCAATGTCTCCAATGCAAGGTTTTAAACACATTGGTTTGAGAGTACCACTTAAATGGTACTATCTCAACCTAGGAGGCTATTAGGTAAGCACTTTATCCCATGAATCCTCACTGATGATCCTATTAGTGATAATTGGTGGCCCAAAGGAAGACGACACTAGTTTCCGTATTAGATAGTTTCCAGAGCTTATCCTTGAAATGAATTAACAAGATCCCCCCTTATCTTAAAGACGGATACCAGGATTCCACTAATAGACCGATGCATAAAACACAAGCTTCCATCCAAAGGGATTCTTCTAGCAATCGTTATCGTTAATTCCGCATGACAATAAACCCTCATCATGATGTGGGTGTTTCCCTTGGGATTCTTGCCCAGGTCATATAGACCCAGGAATGCATGATAGCCCACTGAGGAGAGCAACCACACAATAGAGAGTAGGAAAGTACCTATATTCCCTTCAAAGAATCCCACTAGTTAAATTTAGCCACAAAACGTGAGTAGGAATAGGAACCTTCCCACACTATCCAAGTCTACTGGTACAGTTCGACAAAATCTGAAAATGCGTGCTCATCAAATTTAGTAGAAAATCACGAGCATGCACAAACAACTGCTTGCAGCCATTAATACTGCCAATAAAATATAGCTACAAACTATGATAATATATACACACCTTCCTGCATCTATCAAGTCTTCCACCCCAATCTAGAAGCATTCAGAGAAAAAATCCAATAGATCCTGGTGACAAATAGGGGAAAAACCATATCTCTACCCCCACACATAAGTACTATCATTAAATACTGGTAGGAAATGGAGGATATGAGAAGTACCAAACCCCTTATCTAGCCACAGAATATGCATATATCCCTGTTATAACTACGTAATTTACCCAGCACATCTTGAAAATTGTGAAAGGGAATACAAAAATTTAATCCCACATCTTAGAAACCTTATAGGATATAATAACAGTAGAAGATGTGGTAGAGGGTTAGACAGACAACTCTATCCTCACAATTAAAGTGACTCACCAACATAAAGGTAGGGTCATGCCAAAGAAAAATCCCATCTCTACTCCCATGTAGGGGGTTTATGGGACAAATTCCCCTATGATGTTTGAACAACTAGATCATGTCCATAGCCCCATTCTAGCTGGATGTCATTGGTCTACTCTGGTGGTTATTCCAGGGTATGCATAAACACATTCCAAAATTCCAGAAGCCTATCAAAAAATTCATAAAATGAAATGGGAGATAATCAAACAAGATTCCATATATGAAATCCATTATCCTCAGTAAGCAACTCCAGTTTCCCATAAGAAGGCATACAAAAAGAATCCTCACTAAAGATGATTGGAAAATGAAGTGCAATCATACAATCCCACACTACTTAATTCTAGAGTTCCTGAATCCTGGAGATGAATATCTATAGAGGATCAAGATTCAACTCATCCATTACCAAATTATAGAAATAATACCAGTAGTTTTGGAGGACCTCTCTAGACAACTTACCATGAAGGCTTGCTTCATGTCCAAAATCTGATCAATCATGAGAGATTATCTCTCTATGAGCACCACAAAAACCCTCCCCATGGCTAGAAGATCAAATAGAAAGGCGGTACTCCCATCTATATCTTCCTCTCTAAAGTTTCTCCCTAGGTTATACTAATAGAGTCATATTTCGTTCACATTTTTAAATATATTACAATGTTTTTCAATTTTTTTAATGATAATTATCATGGAATTAAATGTTTTATTCAAAAGTGGGTATTTATAAATGTTTAATTGAATTTGGATTAAATGAATTAATATTGTAGAGTTTTGAGTGTTGATTTTGTTTTTTGAAATATTGGACATTATAATTTATTTATTTTATAACCGTTTTATATTTTTTCAGTTTTTATCATAAAATTGGGCCAATGAGGATAATTCTCAACCTCAAACCATATAGCCACATGGCCAGCCCAAGGGGGTCAGCCGACCAAACAAGGCTGAGGGAGATTCAGTTGTCCGGTGTGTTACACCATGAGGATTAAAGCATTTGGTATGCATAGTGGGCCCAAAGGCCCCCATGAGCCATGTGTCTGTGTTGCGCACATGTATGTGGCTACTGTATCTTGCGAGAGCTCATCCTCACTACAACCAATTTTTGATGGTACTCTCGCACCTTGATTGATATAAAAGTGTGAAACTCACTCACTATTTTGATATTGGAAAATGGTTTTAATGTTACTGTTTATCTCTGCTCACTCATGCTCACACACACATGCACTGATTACTCTACTCGGCTCTGCTGCTCATAATCGCCTTCATCTTCACCTACCTCCCACTATTATCACCATAATCACCTTGTCCAACACCTTAGAAGTTCAAATCGAGTTTTATTACCATTAAAGACCATATACACCACCATAGATCACCTTAGGACCCTAGGAAAAATTTTATTTAGGCCATTTTGAGGCTTATCTGACCACTTCAATAATCAAATGACTCAGAGGGATCTACTCCCTTCACTACTTCTTCTCTGCTGCCACTACCATGTGTCATTCCACACCCCCCTACAAGACAAAATGCAAGACCATAAAAAATTCCTACCACATCCCCCTTTCCATGTTTCCATGCACACCATGCATCGGAGGATTAGGCCACACCAAATCCTGGATCTATAGGATTTTTCTACCCTGAATCTCACATCAAATTTTTAAAAAGGATAAATGAGATCCCAAATGATATCATTCAAGGATATTTCTTTATTGAGGAGGTCGAGGACTCCAATACCCCTTTCACCTATAAATAACACTACATGAAAAATGGATTAATAAGAAAGAATATTTGTGACAGATGATCTATCCTTCACAAATAGTTTCTTAAAATGATTTATTTTTTATGGATAGATTTGTCCATCACAAATAATGGTTAATTGAGACACAATATTTATTTCTGTTGCTAATACTCTTGGCGCACATATGCACTACAACACACAGGTATTTTTAAGTGACGACTAAAAGTGAAGTAATCTCATATCTATCATAAATAATTTTTTCATGAATACTTTTACGATGGATATTGATGCACATCAAAAACGGGTTCTGTGAAAAAATCTTGGGACAAATTACATTACATCACTATTAACCCGTCACAAATAAAATTAACCTAAAAGACACAACACACTCTCCTCCGCATCCCAATTTTACTTCTCTACAAACCCTACCATGCCGAAAACCCCCATATGACGACCAACACTCAAAAGTGCCAAAAAACGCCCATCAAATCCATTTTCTGGTAGATTTAGTCTTAGATCTCTCAAGTACGGACTCTGGTTCCATTTTTCATCATTATTTTTGTGATTTTAGTTTAGATATTGTAAAATATGGTATGTTAAAAATGTAGGTCAATAATCTTACCCTATATTTATGGTTTATTTGATATTTAGGCTTGCTATAGGCTTATTATTTCTTATTTTGATGTCCACTAGCTTTGCACTGGTTAATTGAAATTAATTTGAGTTATTTTTCTCATTATATGATGGAGTTTATTTAAATATGTTTAATTGGTCAATTTTATAGCAAGGTAATGTTTATATAATTTTGGATAAATTATGATAATTTTTGGATTGTTATATTGATGTTTAATTGGTCAATTGCCTCTGTTATAGTTTTTTTGTATTTTTTTTCATTTTCCCTACCTAATTTAGTTTAAGAAAACCATAGTTTATGAAACTTTATTCAGTTTTAATGATTTATTTGGTATTTAGAGTTGCTGCAAATTTATTATTTCCTATTTTTATGTTTATCAGGTTTGTGGCTTATTTCAATTGACTTTTAGGTATTTTATCACTATTTAATTTTTCAATTTAATATATTTTTCTATTTTTTATTTTAGGTTAATTAAAGTATATTATTGATGTTTCAATTCTAAAAAATATGTCCTTTTTATAAAATAAAAAATATAAAATTTAGAATTTTTTTTAATTAAATCATGAAATCTATTGGAAATCATTTTTAATAAATAAAATGATTTTTTAACCTTCTGTTTTCTTAATCATTTTCCATATCAATTACTAATAAAATAAGTGTTACTTTTTATTTTATACAAAGTAAATGTTAATTAAAATAATCCTTTAAAATTTTTTAGTTTAATTTTATGAGATAAAAAACATAATATATAGAAAAATACAATTCTTTCGAAGGTAGACCTTTTAACACATACCATTTTTAATCACATCTAACCATTAAATTTTATAAATTAATTGATATTATCAAAAATAAAATTATTAATTAAAATATTAATTATAATATGTAAGGAATTAAAATAAATCTTTTTAGCAATTATTTTATTTATTGGAGGATTCACTCTTTTATTTTTCTTATTCATATTTCACATTTTATTTTCATGAGGTAATAGTGTTTATCTTGCATAGTAAAATACATTTTAGGTTAATGCATGTATATTATTTGATATAATTATATTAATTATGAAATCTTGATATATATATATACATATATATATTTGTATTTATGTATGTATGTATGAATAAATATAACATTGTGAAATGTTGAAAAAAACATGTAAATTTTTCAATATATATATATATTTATTTATTTGAACATATAAGGTTTTTAATAATTCTATCGCCTCTAATATGACCTATATATACGACCCTCTAAATTTTCCCCTTTATTATCCATTTGAGGTCTTCTATAATCAACTTTCCTCTTCTTCTCTTCAATTATTTAAATAAAAGTTAAAATTTTTACAGGGAAATTTTTTTTAGGTTTGCATCCCAAAAAAAAATTCAATTTTAAGGTATCTATATTAAGTTTTTAATTTTTATTTTATTTATTTTATTTTATATTATATTTTAATACTATTAATTAGTAGTGATTTGAGTTAATTAGAAGAAATTATTTATAATTGGAAGTAAATATTTATAATTAGAAGTTGTTATTTTAAATTATAAATATTGAGTTTTAATTAGTAGTAATGTTTTTAAGTAAAAGTAAATAATTTTAATTTATAATAATTTTTTTAATTACCAGTAATTGGCTGATATTAATAGTAATTACTTTTAATGGATAAATGAATACTATTAATTAAAAGAACTTAGTAATAATTTATAGATCTTAGTAATTAGTAATAATAATTTAGAGTAATTTTTAATAAATAATAGCAATTAGTAAAAATGAATGTCAAAACCATATAATTAGTAAAAATTAGTAACAATTAGTAAAAATTAATGGTAAATCACTATAATTTTTATAAATTATAATTACGAGTAAAAATTAGCTGTAATTAGTAAACATTAGTAAAAATGAAGGTCAAATCACTACAATTAGTAAAATTTAACATTAATTAGTAAAAATTATTGACAAATCAACAAAATTATTTTATGACAATGGTAATGATTAAAAATTAGTAAAAATAAGTGATAATTAGTAAAAATTAATGATAAATCACTAAAATTAAGTAAAAATTATTGGTATTTAGTAAAAACTAATGTTAAGTCCCTATAATTATTAATAATTACTGATAATTATTAAAAATAAGTAAAAATTACTAATAAATTTGTAAAAATTATCATTGAATCATTATAATTAGTGAAAATCTGTAGTAATTAGAAAAACTTATTGTAAAATCACATTAATTATTAAAGGTTACTAGTAATTAGTCAAAATTATTAAAAATTATTGGTAATCAGAAACGATTAGTAAAAATAAACCTTTAATCACTATAATTAGTAAAAATTAAAGGTAATTAGTCAAAATTATTGGTAATTAGTAAAAATCAGTGATAAAACAATTTAATTATTAAAAATTATCCTTGATTAGGAAAAATTAGTGGTAAATCAATATAATTAAGTTAAAATTAACAATAATTAGTAATTATTTGTCATAATTAGTTGTAATTATTGATAATTAGTGATAATTAGTGGTAATTAGTAATAATTAGTGGTAATTAGTAAAATTAGAAATAAATAGTGGTAATTAGTGGTACATAGTAATAATTAGTGGTAATTATTGGTACTTAGTAATAATTAGTTGTAATTAGTTGTACTTAGTAATACTAATATTTTTAAGTATAAATTACTAGAAAACTAAAAATGAAATAGGTCATCAATTTTTAGGTGATGAGAAATGAAAAATTTGGACAAGGTTGACACAAATCGGTTTATCACCCAAAGATTATAGATCTTATAATTTCCTATCGTCAGGTGATGAGAAATAACCAATTTATGCCAACCATGTACACATTTTTCATTAGGTCATTAGAACTGGGGCAAGAAGTAAGTGACACATCAAGCTAGAAGTTATGCATTCAATACGCATCAGTGACATATGTTAAGTACTTTTTATAATAATTTATATAAATTTAAATATAAAATATTTATTTTATACTCATATAGAAAGTCATCATCATCTGTTGCACAGTATGAGGAGCTATTGTGATCTCAGGAAGAGCTTATAGAGACCATGAATAGGGACAAGGAAGATCTCTGTTGATAGCAACATCATTAGGAGGAGGAGATGCATCGACGATAGGAGCAACAACACCAGCATATGAGGTAATACATGTAACGATTGATTCATGGTTTAGGGACGGATTTATCTCCACCACCTTCTTTATATAACCCTCCCCCTCTGTGATACATTTGATATACATTAACTACTTATGGTAAGTAATATTTTCTATTAATGAATATATAGTTTAAATGTAAAATGTTTGTTATATTATATAGGACACTAATGACCCCTATTACTAAGTTTGAATTTTATAAGAAGATGTACAATGATCCTAGTATATGATAGATTTTCAGTAACCAACAATTCCATATTGAAGTTTTTGTGTGAAATGGTTTATTAATGTTATGGCTAGTTTAGTTATTTGTAATTGTTTTAAACATTTTAATTTTAATTATTTTTTTAATTATTTTTTTAAATAGAGAATTTGTAGTGAAAACATCTTTCAGTCACAAATGGTTATTTAACACCTTTTAAGGGAGTTATTTATGAAGGATAATCCTTTCATCACAAATAAAAATTATTCGCGATGATCCATCACAAATAACCAAATTTTCACTGATCCGTCGCAAATAGCAGCGTTTGTGATGTGGTCTTCTATGATGGTGTATTTATGAAGACCTCCAATTATAAATGACTTTTTATGATGGATGTCTATTGTAAATACACCATCACAAAATTGTTAAATTATTTTTGTGTAAAGGGCTCTCTATTTCCACCAGGTAGTTCAAAACCCACAAAAAAGGGAGATGCCCCAAGGCCGAATGTTGTTGATTTTCCTTTCTATTTATTTTATTTTATTTATTATATTTTATTATTTTGTTTTAGTTTTATTTTTAATGTAATTTTTTTTAATAAAATAATCCGTTCATGTTAATTCAAACATGTGTTTTCCCCCATCTATTTTTTTCTTCTCTTATTATTATTTTTGACATTCTACCTATAAATATTATAATTTATTTTTTTTAATTTATTTTTATTCTTTTTTCTATTCCTTCTTATTTTATTATATTTTATTATTATATATGTTTATTTTCTCTTCTCAATATTTGTTTCTATTTTATTTCTCTGCATATTCTTTTTTCTCTTCCTTTTTACCACCATGAACTCTTACCCTAAAAAATGAGGGTCTAACCTGAGGCATGGATCGAGGGAGGTAATTGGTGATTCCATTTCATTATGTGCTTCAATTCATAAGTCTTATTTATATTTTTGGCGAGGAAGAGTGAAGTGAATGGTTGTGGTGATTTTCCACCATGACACTAAACTCAGAATCTCTTTTTTATTTTTAAAACTTTCACTCCTTTATACTGGATACAAGCTCTTCACCCGATGGAGTAGAGCCATTCAATGGATGAAATGGAATATGATGTAGCTAGGTCAAGGGAGATGTAACACCCTTGATTGAGGTGTGATAATAACCTTGATTATAGGAGGAGGTAGAATATATATTTCTAAATTCATTCAAGATTTTACACCATGAAATAAAATAATAGTAATTCCTGTATGAGATCTCAGAATTGAATTATCAAACTAAACTTAAAAACCAAAATGTTGAGTAATGGAACCCAAAAACCAAAACACAAAGGCCAAGTTCTTTCTTTTATAATTGTATTCTATCATTTTATGTTAGTATAACTTTTATAACATCATTGTTTCTCAAAATTACATTTCTTTCATAGATTAAATAAAAACAACAAAAAATAAGTAGTTTAGATGAATTAGATTAAGTTGGTGAGCAACTGAGAAATCTCATCAAGTATGAAGTCCATGGTCAGCCTATATGCCTCATTAAGAAAATAAATCTTCTTTTTCCACACCCTATGATAGTCATGCATTCAAAACTAGAACCATTGTTAGAGAGTCAATCAAGTGTTTGGTTATTATTTAATTGTAGATATATTTTTATATTTTTATTTAAAAATCCATACAATTTTATTTTTCCATGCTGTTTTTAAAAGATTATTTTTTCAATTATTATGGGATCTTTCCATATTTCAATTATTAAAAATGAATCTCCATAAGTGTACATAAAATTCTTGGGGGGGGGGGTCAGGAAGGGGGATCATCTCTCAGCTATTAACTTTACAATTGCTGAAGATTATCTGAGTAGATTATTTCTTCACATGGTTGAAACAGGTGAAATGGAAACTATTAGAGTGGATAAAGGTATCTATACTCCCTCTCATTTATTTTTTTCTGGTGATATTATCATTTTCACTTAGGGAGATATGAGAAATATCCACAATATCAAAAATTCTCTCTCACACAACGAAAGTGTCTTTTTCCAAGAGACCAATTGGGGAAAATCATGCATCTATTTAGAAAAAAACTTCACATCTGCAAGAAAGTGATCCATCATTAATGACTTGGGAATTAGAGAGGGATCCATTCCTTCTATCTACCTTGGTGTTCCCATGTTTTGGAAAAGCCCTATGTTACATAATTCTGCAATGAAATGGGAAAAATCAGAAGAAATATTGCATCTTGGAAATGAAAATCTCTCTCAATGGTTGGATGCATTTTCCTTGTCAAGCACGTGGTAACATCAAATCTGGTTTACTATTTCCTGGTGTACCTCTAGACCTCTAAAATTATTAAGTCAATAAATTATATGATGAGGATCTTTTTTTTTCATGGGAGTGTGCTGGAATGGAAGATCATAATGGCCCCATAGAAGCAATGTTGTATGCCTCAAGGTTTAGGTGAACTCGTAATAAAAAATTTGGCTCCCTTTTACCACACTCTTCAGGCTCATTTTTTGTGAAAACTTATCAATAATAGATCAGTCTCCCTAGAATTCATTATATCAAGATTTCTTTCAAAGATCCTCAAAGAAAAAATAAGGTACATTGATTCATCAATCTGGACTTTTCTTCGCACTGTATTCCAAGAAATACACAAGTATTCACATTGGATTATCAATGAAAAATACTCCCTCAATTTTTTGAAACCCAATTAGATCAGAGAGCCTCTCATTGATTGTTTTAGCACCTTGGATGATGCGGTTAGAAACAAAATATCGATCATGGATTAGTTGGACAATCTTGATATGCTTCCTGTTGACATTTCTTCCATTATTTCTAAAACTTGAGTTTATCAAATAAAAGGATACACTTATATGGGAAAAGTCCACAAATGGCCAGCTTTATTCCAAATCCTTTTACAAGAACCTTATTCATGGTGAATTCAAATGTATTATAGAATTTAATAAAAAGTTGTTGGATCCCTCATGTTTTACTCTGCTATGGAGAATATCGCTCAACAAGATTCTAGTTGATGAAAACCTACAACAAGATGGGATCTCAATGTGCTCAAAATGAATCCTCTGCAATCATCATTTTGAAGACATGAATCACCTCCTCTTAAGTTTCAAAATCGTTGCATCACTATAGAGAGAAGTGTTGGATCTGTTTGAAGTGTTCCACCCATAAGAAGATTCTCTGCAACTTTTTATCCAAGAAATTATGAATTTTTGGTTCTCCAATAAAATTACCAACCTATTGAAAGTGGAATGAATTAAACTAATACATCAAATATGGACTTCCAAAACAAATTCATCCTCTCCTAATCCAGATTCAACTCAAAGAATGTGATAGCCATGGTTATTACAGCAATCCAGAATGTAAATTCATTACATGCTGATTGTTGCTACAACTCGATTAGTGACTTCACTATCTTAATATGGTTTAAAATCCCTGGTAATTTCCCCAAAACCTTTGTCACCCTTGAGGTATTTTGGTTTCCTCCCTTTAATGGATGGTTGAAATGAAGCACCGATGGTTCCTCGAGGGGAAACCTGATCCCATCATGGTATGGGGCCATCTATAGGGACTTTAAAAGTGATATTGTGTAATGCCTCTATGGACCATGTGATCTTGACACTTCCCTTGATGTAGAAATGATTGGATTTATCAAAGTTTTTTATTTATCATGTTAAAGACGTTGGAATAACATCTAGTATGAATGTTACTCCACCAATATTGTGCAAGCCTTCAGGATGGGTTCGATCCATCTCTCCTATAATCTAACGACACAATAAGGGAACTATCTGGACAAGCATTCTTCTATGAACCATATCATCACTCATATTTACCGTGAAGCCAACTACCTTGCGGATGGGCTTGAAAATAAAGGAATTTTAGAATAAGGATATATATTCTCTAGTAATATTCCATTTAACATGTCTACACATTTTCATCATGAAAAAAGGAAAATGTCTTCCTTTAGATAGATATAACTTTTCTTTGACACAAGTAAAGATCCATAGAGATCACCTTTCTAAAAAAAGTCATAAGTTCTTGAATAAGAAACATACTATACTGAGGAAGACCTTTAAGGAAGAAATTATTCTCTTATGATAATGAAGAAGTATAAGAAAAGTTACATAGATATAGGAATATCGCCTCAAGATTTGATGGGAATAATCAATGAACTCTGAACTGTCTTACAATGATTTGAGGAAAAAAAGGAAGTGCCACTGGTTTTCCCAAATTTCACTCAAGACATCCAAGAAGTTGAGGCCAAACTTGAGGTATTCAAAAACCCAATCATTTGAGGAAAAAAATTAAAGATTACAATAAAGATATCAGGAGTGAATATGAAGACTCATTTGCTGATCAGAATATTGGTAAATATTCAGATCAATTTTGCAGTAAAAATGGTGAAGATAAAATGCAACGAGATATTCTGATTTATATGATTGAATAATCAGTACCTAACTACCTATTTCTATACACGAGGAAGACTATAGCGACATGGGATTTTATTAAATCACTATTACATCATTTCAAAGATAAACAACATGATAGTATTACACATAGAGGATCTAAAGGTTTAGTGTCTTGGGCAAACTAGGACAACCCATAACAAATGCAACATCAAGAATAAACATTTATTTAATTTATTCTTCTCTAGATTCTTATTGGCACTTGTCCTCTCCTTAGTACATGTAGCCACCTGAGGATATACATTAAAAGGGATGAGCTATAATCCCAGTAAGAGGATAGATAAGAAAAATATAGCATGGGGGAGCATATTCATAACATAGGAAAAAGATCATGAACATGAGAGGAGCATAAATAAAAGACTTGAAATGTGGAAATGCATAAAAATAAAAAATCATGTCTTAGTGTTTAACTATCACACATACTTGTGAACCAAGCCAGAATCATGTTCACACATCATTTCACATTTACTCATGTGTTTAATCACTTTACCCAATGCATTGGAGCGCTGTATAATTCTGGGCACACCCGTCACATTGAAACATTCATATTGTGCTATATAATTCTGGGCGCACCCTCACATCATAACATTATCATCATCATTCATGCCACATAGAACACATATAAAAAATTTAGATAGCTAAACCATTGAAAGTAATGGGTTTAATCTCATAATAACACATTCATAAGATTTGGGTTCCCAAAATAAAGGGGGAATAACATACATGAGACAAGAACCATCCACCATGAGTGAGAAGTAAAATGGGTGTTCTTCAAAGAAGTGTTCGTTGGGAAAACATTTTGTTGGACATAAAAACCAGTGACAAACATGTATATCCCGGAAAAGTGAAGGCAATTATGAAACAATGATCTTTGAGGAGTAACCATATCAAAAATGGAGTGAAATAGGGAGAACCCGAAGGATGAAAATTGGGTTCGAGATTTCCCCTTACCTTGTATCTGAATGCTTCCTTCTATTTAATGTCCTATATAATGACATTATATTCATTAATTACAAATCCATAACCATGTGTAAATTAATAGGGTTAATTATGGTTTCTTTATGTCATATTATGTTCCTTTTGATGACTTAAATAGTTTAAAAACATTGTTCGGGGATGTTCATTTTTAGGGTTTTTTTTCGTGGGTGGTTCTCTTGTATTCATAAATTGAAGTTCGGGTAGAACATGTGTAAACATACAGAATGATATTACATGTAATTAATGATATTATAATATTTTCTGTGATCTTATAATGAATTATATTATATCCATGTGGATGGATCATTAGATGAGAATTAAATTATGGTTATTTGGGTCAATTTGGGCGGTTTTTGGATCACAACGAACTTCTTTTAACTTATCACTTAGTAATATGGCCATAGGTTATTTACTGAAACTTAAATAGAACATAATACATACAAAATATTCCGTTTCAACCATAAAAATATTTTCATGACCAGATCTGATGGTAGAAATGGTAGAATAAATCATGTCGTTCTTGAAGTTGATAAATTAACACCTTACGAACAACATTCTCTTTAATAAAATAAACGGAATAGGGAGAGGGGATGGATGATATAATATCACATTAGAATCATATAATTATAGTATATTTATAATACTGGAGTTAAAATACAATTTGGATGAAGATATGTGGGGAGATATAAAGAAATGAACTTGAACTTGAAAGGAAATTAAAGGAGAAGAGGGAGAGAAATTTCCTCTAGAATCCTTCTCTTGAGAACCACATTAAGGGCATAAGTTTGGTATTTTGATGAGACCTGAAACTCTTGGATGAGGGGGAGGGGCTAGGGAATGTGTTTTGGTAGAGTTTATAGAAGGCTTGGAGCTTGAGAGGTGTGAGGAAATGAGGGTGTGAAGGGTGGCTTTTATAGTGGATGGGAGAGGGGTTTCCTTAATATAAAATTCATTAGTTTATTATTTGCCCACAAGATAAGGAATGGTGAGTCTTGGATGACCAAGAATAGTAATTTTATAATTTAATCCTGAAACAAGTGGGCTTACATCATCAGAACATCACACATGACCATATAATAAGCTTATTTAGCTTAGTTTGTAAATTACGGTATTTCACTATTTATCAAAAATTCATGTATCTCAGAAAAATCCCAAAAATTTACCCCAACCATTTTTTGACGTTTAGAATCCAAAAATGAATTCCATTTTTTCAAAAATAATTTTCCAAATACTATTAATTTAATATTTAATTAAAATCATAATTTACGTAAAAAACAGTTTTTAAAATTAAAACTGATTTTATAGTGCTTTCAAAAATTACGTAGGATCTTATAAAATTATCTAAATACTATAAGACATTGATTCAATAATTTATGAATACATTTTTGGGAAAAAATATTATTTTAAATTAACGAATTAGTTATAATTAATTATTTATGACTTAAAACTTTTACTAAGGTCAAATTGTCACTTTCTAAGACGACTAATTTTTTTTAATTATTCATAGGTAATGTTACTATTATGTTGGATGATTTATTATTAATAAGGGTCATGTTACTATTCATAAGGGTATGTTACAATTAATAATGGTAGTTCACTATTCACCAAAAATTATTTTTGTTTCATTGGACTCCAAAAATCATCTTGAGCAGAACCGTGTATGTCGGATTTTTTAAATTCCAAACACATAAGTGACAAACTTATGTTTAAAGGTCAATTATCACTTAGAAGTTCATTATGTCTTGTTTTCATGTTTTTTTATGACATAAATATAAGAAGGGAATTTCCATTGAAAGACTTTGGGTCGTTACATTCTTCCCCCCTTAAGAAATTTCGCCCCGGAAATTTCACTTTACACAAAAAGGTTAGGGTACTTCTCTTTCATTGCCTCCTCTAGTTCCCAAGTTGCTTCCTCAAACATATGGTTCCTCCACAACACATTGAAAATATGGGTTGTCTTGTTGTGTAGAAACTTATCTCTTCGATCCAGAATCTTTACCGGCTTCTCCTCATAGATGAGATCATCTTCCAGCTACACCACCTCTGAGTTTAGTACATGTAAGGGTTATGGTATGTACTTCCTCAGTAGTGATACATGAAACACATCATGAATTTGAGCCATTTTCGGTGGAAGTGCAAGGCGATAGGCCAGGGATCCTATGCGGTCAAGGATCTATAAGGGGCCAATATACCTTGGGATTAGCTTCCCTTTCTTCCTGAATCGCATGACTCTCTTCCATGGGGATATTCAAAGGAAGACTTTATCTCCAACATCGAACTCCAAGACCCTTTGGCGGTTGTCAATGTAGCTCTTTTGCCGACTTTCATTAGCTTTGATGTGTTTCTGGATGACTTGAACCTTCTCTTTCATCTATTGAACAAGATCATGTCCACGTATCTTTCTTTCTCCAACTTTATCCCAACAGGTTGGAGTTCTACATCGATTTCCATACAGAGCTTCATACAGAGGCATCTGAATACTAGAGTGAAATATATTGTTATATTAGAACTCAACCAATGGGAGATGCTGATCCCAACCACCTTTGAATTAAAGAGAGGAGGATCTTATCATATCTTCATGCATCTGAATAGTCCTTTCAGATTTTCCATCAGTTTGGGGGTGATAGGGCGTGCTGAAATTTAATTCAGTACTCAAAGCATGTTGAAGGCTCCTCTAGAATTTAGATGTGAACCTTGGATCATGGTCAGAGACAATTGAGAGTGAAACACCATGCAGCCTCACAACTTCCTTCACATATATCTTTGCAAGTTGTTCAAGTGAGAGGTCTTTCTAAATAGCGATAAAATGGGTAGTCTTAGTGAGTCGGTCAACCACAACCCATATTGCATTATTTACCTTTTATGTCTTCAAAATACCCATGAAAAAGTCCATAGTAACATTTTACCATTTTCACATGGTTATAGGAAATTGTTGCATCATTCCCTTAGACTTTTGTCGCTCAACTTCAACTTGTTGACATACCAAGAACCTTAATATATATTCTACAATCTCTTTCTTTAGGTTGTCCCACCAGAAGTGTTCATGGAGATCACGATACATATTGGTACTCCCAGGATGGATAAAGAAATTTGAGCTATGTGCATTATCCAATAGCTACTTCTTTATCTCGAGTGATGAAGGTACACAAAGCTGCGTTCCAAACCAAATCACACCATCATCATCGATATGGAACTCTTGCAACATCCTTTCCTTTACTGGATTTACCCTCTTTTGTATCTCCACATAATCCCTTTGTGATTCCTTAATCTTATCTTGGATGGATGGTTTCACAATCATTTGGGAAAGGTAGGATGTATCCCCTGCCCTTATGATTTCTAAATCCATTCTTTAAATATCCATGAAGATAGGGTCTTTCTCATTCCGCAGCATGGATAGAGTAGCAGGTTATTTTCTGCTTAGAGCATCAGCTACCTTGTTCGCCATTCAGGGATGATAGTGGGAAGAGAAATCTTAATCCTTGATTATCTCTAACCATCTCCTTTGATGCATGTTGAGCTCTTTTTGTGTAAATATATAATTTAGGATCTTGTGGTTGCTGTATATCTCACACTTCTAACCATAAAGGTAGTGTTGCCTGATTTTCAAGACAAAAATCATTGAATCTAGCTCTAGATCATGCATCGGGTAGTTCTACTCATGGATCTTCAACTTCCATGAGACATAGGCTATCACATTGTCATTTTGAATGAGTACACAACCCAAGACTTTCATTGAAGCATCACTATATATCACAAAACTTTCTCCACTTTTCGGTAGTGTGAGTAAAGGTGTAGTGATCAACATTCTTTTTAGCTCCTTGAAGCTTCCCTCACATTCTTCTGTCCAGACATACTTTACCCCTTTCTTTGTTATCTTAGTTATAGGGCTTGACAATCGTGAGGCGTTTCTCAAAAAATGTCAGTAGTACCCACCTAATCCAATAAAACTATAGATTTCTGTGACACTAGAGGGCTTGGTGCATTCCTCGACCGCCTTTGCCTTTGAAGGATCCACAGAAATTCCCTCACTTGTGATCACATATCCCATGAACATGACTTGATTCATCCAAAAGTCACACTAGCTAAACTTTGTGTACAACTTATCCTTTCTCAATGTCTCTAACACAAGTCTTAGATGTTCTTCATGTTTCTCCTTGCTCTGGGAGTAGATGAGAATATCGTCGATAAACACTACCAAAAATTTGTCGAGGTAATGTCTAAAGACTCTATTAATCAAATCCATGAATATTTCAGGGGAATTAGTAAGCCCGAAGGGCATCTCCAAATACTCATAGTGCCCATACCTTATTCAGAAGGTAGTCTTATGAATATCTTCCTTCTTCACCTTTACCTGGTGATATCTAGAATGAAGATCCACCTTTGAGAAGTATTATGATCCTATTAACTGGTTGAACAAGTCATCAATCCTTGGGAGTGGATACTTTTTCTTTATAGTGATCCTGTTGAGTTCCTGATAATCGATACAAATCCACATTGTTCCATCCTTCTTCTTCACAAAGAGCACTAGTGCACCCCAAGGTGATGGACTAGGGTACATGAACCCTTTGTCCAAATGATCTTTCAGCTGCTTCTTTATCTCCTACGGTTCGATATGAGCCATCCTATAGGGACACATTGAGATAGGATTAGCTCTGAGTATGAGTTCAATTGAGAACTCTACCTCACGATCTGGGGGAATTTTGGGTAACTCTTCAGTAAATACATCACTTTATTCCCTCATGATGGGAATTTCCTCAAGGTTGGAACTTTCCTTCGACTCAACCATTTGGGCGAGGTATGCTTCTTCATAGGGAATCAACACCCACACCATTGAAGGATTTTTAAAAGGAGATTCATGATCTTCCTTGCATTTGTAGAGGAGCATGGGATGGTTCGGAATATGAAAAGATATTTACTTTTCCCAATAGCTGATATGTGCTCTTTATAATAAGAGCCAATCCATTCCCATTATAGCGTCGAATCCTACCAGGGGAAGTATTACGAGATTTTACTGAAGAATCGTCCCACATACTCCAATAGGAGAAGAATCAAACACTTGGGTTGCAATGATTTCACCACTTGGTGTTTTTACAAATATCTCTAATTCAAAGTTTCGGGGCTTCGATTCTATAGTTCTACAAATTTTCAAGATATAAAGGAATGCGTAGAACCAGAATCAAATAAGACTTTTTCCCTTCTTGAGGGAATAGGAATTGTAAATTGTGTGACTTCATTATCATGCTCCACCTCCGCAGTAGTGATGGCATAAGACTTCCCTTGTTCCTTTGGCTTTGGTGGTTGCCGACGTTGATTACCCTCGAGATCTTGAGGTTTAGTGCACTGGTTTGCATAGTGCCCTACCTCCTTACAGATGTAGCATTGAAACATGAGTGGTTATCTCCTTTTATCAGCTACACTATCATTCATTTTCATGTCTTTTCGACACTATTGAGCATGGTGTCCTTCTTTCCCATACTTGAATCATTTCCCCATCCCTTTGAAGTAGTTCCTATGGTGCAACTTCCCACATTTTTATCATGTGGGTCGTTGATTTTTCTTCCCACCTTTGTCATTAGATCCACTAGCTTGAAACTCCATCTTTATTTTCTTATCACCATATCCATGGGACCATTCTACAAACTCCATCTTTACTTTGAGAGCACACCAAAAAACTTCTTCATAACTCCCAAAGTCTTGAATTGCAAGAGCCTTTCGAAGGTGTGGTTTTAGTCCACTAAAGAATCTATCAATTTTTCTATCATTGTTGATAACAAAACCCGAAGCGTACCTTGAAAGCCTTGTGAAATTCAATTCGTAGGTTGTGATAGATTCTCCTCCTTTTTTCTTGAGCTCTATGAATTCTCTCTCCATCTTCTTGCATATATTTCTTGGTAAATACTTTTTAAGAAACATTATCTTAAAGTCTTCCTATTCCATCTATTCAATTTCCTCCCTTAGATTGGTGTTCATAATCAAAGACCACCATTGATCAGCTTCTCCATCTAGACGATAAATGTCTAGAGTCAACTTCTACATCTCATAACATTGAGGCACAGAAAAGATCGTCTCCATGGAGTTGACCAACTATTCCACAACTAGTGCATCAGAAGATCCACAAAACATCGGTGGTCATTGCTTTATAAAACACTCGATAGCTAGTTTCTCCTTCTTTGGTGAAGGAGGAAGTTCACCACTATTATGGTTATTATTCATAACCTGAGATAATTGGGTAAGCATTGCCATGATGTTTTGAACTCCACCACCCAAATCATTGGGGATTTCATTTGAGCAATTGTTGCATTGACCCTCGCATGAGTTGTTGGCCTGATTTCTCCTGGTTCCCACCATTTTCTAGAATAGAAAAGCTTAGAAAAAAACATAAGTAAACAATTAATGAATACATTAATAACTTAAACAATTTATACCAAAAACATAACATATGGGATCCCTATGTAAATATATTTGTACTTAGTCTCATGCTGTAGGTTTTCCTTAGGGTTCACTAATCCTAATTTCCAAATTAACTAAACCTTTCCTCTGATACCAACAATAGCGACCCTGACTTTTCTTACATTACTATTACATCATTTCAAATATAAACAACATAATAGTATTACACATAGAGGATCCAAAGGTTTAGTGTCTTGGGAAAACTAGGACAAAACATAAAAAATACAACATCAAGCATAAACATTTATTTAATTTCTTCTTCTCTAGATTCTTATTGGCACTTCTCCTCACTTCAGTATATGTAGCCACCTGAGGATATACATCAAAAGGGGTGATCAATAAGACCAGTAAGAGGATATTTAAGAACAATATATAATGGGGTGAGCATAGTCATAACATAGGCAAAAGATCATGAACATGAGAGGAGCATAAATAAAAGACTTGAAATGTGGCAATGCATAAAAATGAAACATCATGTCTTAGTGGTTAACTACCACACATACTTGTGAGCTAAGATAGAATCTTGTTCACACATCATTTCACATTTAATCATGAGATTCAACACTTTACCCAATGCATTGGAGGACTGTATAATTCTGGGCGCACTCGTCACATTGAAAAGTACATAGTGCGCTATATAATTCTAGGTGCATCTGTCACATTATAACATTATCATCATAATTATTGCAACATAGAACACAATAAAAACTTTACATAACTAAACCATGGAAAGTAATGGGTTTAATATCATAATAATAGATTCATAAGCTTTGGGTTCCCAAAAGAATGGGGGAATAACTTACATGTTACAAGAACTGTCTACCTTGAGTGAGAAGTAAAAGGGGTGTTCTTAAAAGAAGAGTTCATTGGGAAAAAAAATTTGTTGGATATAAAAACCAGTGACAAACATGTATATCACAGAAAAGTAAATTCAATGATGAACAAATGATCTTTGAGGAGTAACCATATAAAAAATGGAGTGAAAGAGGGAGAACCTGAAAGAAGAAAATTGGGTTCGAGATTTCCTCTTACGATGTATCTGAATGGTTCCTTCTCTTTAATGTCCTTTATAATGACATTATATTCATTAATTAGAAATCTATAACCATGTATAAATTAATAGGGTTCATTCTGGTTTTTTTATGTCATATTATGTTCCTTTGGATGTCTTATAGAGTTTAAAAACATTGTTCAGGGATGTTCGTTTTTATGGTTTTTTTCTTGGGTGGTTCACTTGTATTCATAAATTGAAGTTCAGGTAGAACATGGGTAAACATCCAGAAATGATATTACATGTCATTAATGATATTACAATATTTTTTTGTGATCTTATAATGAATTATATTAGATCCTTGTGGATGAATCATTAGATAAGAATTAAATGATGGTTATTTGGGTCAATTTGGCCGGTTTTTGGATCACAACGAACTTTTTTTAACTTATTACTTAGTAATATGTCCATTGGTTATTTCCAGAACTTTAAATAGAACATAATACATATAAAATATTCTGGTTCAACCATAAAAATGGTTTCATGACCATATCTGAAGGTAGAAATTGTATAATAAAGCATGTCATTCTTGAAGGTGATAAATTAACACCTTACGAACAACATTCTCTATAATAAAATAAAAGGAATGCGGAAAGGGGGTGGATGATATAATATCCCATTAGAATCATAAAATTATAGTATATTTATAATACTTGAGTTATAATACAATTTGGATGAATATAGGTGGAGAGAGATCAATAAATGAACTTGAACATGAAAGGAAATTAAAGGAGAAGAGGGAGAGAAATTACCTCTTGAATCCTTCTCTTGAGAACCACCTTAAGAGCCTAAGCATAGTATTTTGATGAGACCAGAAGCTCTTGGACGTGGGGAGGGGCTATGGAAGGTGTTTGTATAAGGACCCGCACTTATTTCATACATAATCTTGAATTTATTCAAGGAAACACTTCATTTTACATTGAGGATCTTTTCAAGCTTAGATCTTTAGAGAACTAAGACAAAATATTCATAACATTACACATTGTTACATAGTGGATACCATAAAATCAGTTTCCATTTTCCTCAGAATATAAAACATTAAAACACAAAACAAGACTCCTTCACAATTCTTCAACATTTAAAATTTCTTCCTTCCTTGTATTACTCATCCATTAACCTGTGAAAAATCATTTAAAAACTTGGGATGAGCACAAAAGCTCAGTAAGGTATGAAAAAGAAGGAAAAATCACATTAGTCCATGAATACACATGACGTATGAAAACATTTTCAAAAGACATGATTTCCACCCATAAAATATTACTTTGTGTAACATGAGATTTAAACAAGATCAACACAAACATAATTATAATCATAGAGGTATATTGGGGCATTACATACATAATCTTGTAACCATCTTGGCTACCTTAAAATTTGTAACCCTCACGGCTACCTTACTTTGTGTAACCATCGCAGTTACACTTGGAGTAAACATATGGCCGAACTCCAACTTACTCATAAGCAATGCATTGGAGGGAAATATAGGTCCCACCCTTCATCATAAACAATTCCCAATAACAAAAACATAATCATACAACATAAACAATTTCATAAAAACATTGCCTTTGAATCTTATAAAACAGAATTTTAAAAGAGGATTTTAGAAGAAAAGTCCCTTATAAACATCATATACTTGAAGTGAGACTTAATTGAGTGGATGGAATATGTATATACTCTGTATATACACTTAATTAAACATAATATAAAAAGAACCCATCACATAAACAATTTAAATAGCACATAAATTATAAAGTAGAAGGTTAACCCAAAGAATGGAAATCGGGTTAAGAATTCCCTTACCTTGGGCTTGTCTTACTTCAAAATTGTTTAAACCTCCTGTATAATGGTTAAAATAGTGTTATTAGTATTTTAATGAAACATGTTCATGTTTATCACATCTTATATGGTCATTTAATTACCTCATTTCACCCCTTAATAATTAGTATTTTGTTCCTTGCATTATTTTGGGTGAGTTCTTTTGTGATTTTCACAATCGGTTCATGATGAATCGTTCTTGTTGATTGGAAGTGAAACTCCAGAATTGGAATGGAGTAGTATTTAAATATTTCCAGTACCATAAATTATACCATTTATCACTTTGATGCTTTATATGATGATGATTTATATGTTAAAACATTAATTATGTTCGTTTAGAGCATTTAAGTGGTTCTTTGATAATTACAACTTCTTTTAGACTTATAAATTTGAATCATGAGTAAAAAAGAATTCCAGAACCTTATATGAGTCATAAAACATATATTATAACCTGGTTCAATCATATAAACGGTTTCATTACCAGACTTGAAATAATTAATGGAGATTGAAAATACATCATCCACGATATCGGTAATTCGACACAAATGGACAATGTTTTTTGATTCTATAAAAAAGTGAGAGAGGAGAGGAATAAAGATTTGTAATTTTCCATAAACATGAAAACATAAATAATATACATGATTCTGGAGATTTCATTCTTCTTGGATATGAGGGGGTGAAGGAAGAAGAAAATGAATCATGAAATAAATAAAACATGAGAAATTTCATACGGAAATTCGGCAGCCTAACGGTGTCTCTTAAAATTTCATAAAAACAATATTGATGAGAGGAATGGAATATCTCATCATTCATACAAAATTTGGACATTAAGGGGAAATATTTAATGAAATATCCCAAAAAAAGACAAAGGGAAAGGAAGAGAATAACATAAAATGGATGAAAAGAATGAAAATGAAAGAGGATGTTTACCTCTTGATCTCTTCTCCTTGAGATCCTTCTTAAGGGCTTTGATTTTGGTCATTTGGTGAGACCAGAAGCTCTAGGACGTGGGGAAGAAGATTTGGGAGGGAATTTGGCAGAAATTAGACAATTCTCAAGGCTTGAGAGGTGTGGGAGGAAGAGGAGAGTGAGGGTGATATTTATAGTGGAGGAGGGGAGGTATTTTAGATTATTTTAATTATTATTATAATATTTTTATCAAGACTATGAATAATCTCAAATAAAGTGGCCTTAATTAGTGAAAATATCAAGTGAGTTCGAGGCAAGTGGCCTTTCATCACTTATGATGTCATAAAGAGTGAATATTTACCAATAAATTTATTATACGGTATTTTATCGTATTTCACTATTCACCGAAAATTCAGAAGTTTCAGAAAAATACCAAAAATATACCCCTACCATTTTTCGACGTGTAGAATTCAAAAATGAACTCCATTTTTAAAAAATAAATTTCTAAATATTATTAATTTAATTTTTAAATAAGGTCACAGTTAATTCGAAAAATAACAATAGTTAAGTGCAACTAGTTTTCTGTGACATTGGAAAATTAATTAAGATCCCATTATCCTATTGCCATGGGAAAATAAAATAATATTATTATTTACTATTCATGAGGTCATATTACTATTCATATTACTATTCATAAGGGCATGTTACTATTCACCAAAAAAACAAGTTTGTTCCTACAGACTCTAAATAACATACTGAACACAATTGTAGATGACAGTTTCTTGAAATTCAAAACATAGAAGAAATAAACTTATGTTTAAAGGATACTTATAATTATATACCTTAAACAAAATTTCAAGCATTTTCAATTTATTTTTAGAAAACCTTGGGATGTTACATTATCCCCACCTTCATGAAATTGCATCCTCGCAATTTTATTTACTTATTAAACAACTGAGGGTATTTTTCCCTCATAGAATTTTCAGACTCCCATGTTGCTTCTTCAACCATGTGGTTTCTCCACAAAACCTTTACCTGGTGGATTACCTTATTCCGCAATACCTGTTCTCTTCGATCAAGAATCTGAACCGGTTTTTCATCATAAGAAAGGTTCTCTGCTAGCTGAACTTCTTCCGGCCTCAAGACATGTGATGAATCTGGAACATACTTCCTCAACATCGAAACATGAAAAACATTGTGTACCTGAAATAAGATCAGAGGCAAAGCTACGCGGTATGAAACTGTTCCAACTTTATCCAAGATTTCAAAAGGACCGATGAACCGTGGACTTAGTTTCCCTTTCTTACCGAAACACATCACACTTTTCCAAGGAGAGATTTTAAGGAAAACATGGTCACCTACCTTGAAAGATAAGTCTTTCCTTCTGTTATCTGCATAACTTTTTTGCCTGCTCTGAGCTGTCCTCATGTGTTGCTGGATCATCCTCACTTTCTCTGCCACTTCTTCTACTAACTCTAGCCCCATAAAATTTCTTTCACCAACTTCATCCCAAAACGCAGGAGTCCGACACTGCTTTCCGTACAAGTCCTCAAAATGTGCCATCCGGATACTAGAATGGAAACTGTTATTATAAGAACACTCAAATAATGAAAGATGTTGATCCCAACTTCCCTGATAGTCCATTGAACAATCTCGAAGCATTTCCTCCAAAGTTTGAATCGTTCGTTCTGACTGCCCATCTGATTGAGGATGAAAAGCTGTACTGAAATTCAACTCTGTGCCCAAAGACTTCTGAAGTCCCTTCCAAAATTTAGAAGTGAACCTGGGATCTCGGTCAGACACAATGGAAAGAGGAACTCCATGTAACCTGACAATCTCCTTGAGGTACAATCGAGAAAGCTGATCTAATGTCATTGTATCCCGAATAGAAAGAAAATGAGCAGACTTTGTTAGCAGATCAACAATAACCCATATCGCATTGATACCTCGAGAATTCTTTGGTAGTCCCACCACAAAATCCATGGATATATTCTCCCATTTCCATTCTGGCACTGGCAAAGGCTGAAGCATCCTCTTTGGTAACTGTCGCTCTGCTTTAACCTGCTGACATGTCAAACATTTCATTGTAAAATCTGCAATATCTCTTTTCATCCCATTCCACCAGTAATACTCTCGAAGGTCTCTGTACATCTTAGTACTTCCATGATGAATAGAAAATGTAGAACTATGAGCTTCACACAACAATTCTTTCTTCAGCTGGGAATCACAAGGCACAGACAACCTTTTTCCAAACCTTAAAACACAATCTTTATCAATATTAAATTCTGGAAACTTACCCATTTTAACTAATTCTACCTTTTTCTGTAGCTCACAGTCTTCCCTATGCGCTTTCATAATTCTGTCTGACAACGAAGACTGCACTGAAACCTAAAACAAAACAGATATATTCCCTGCACCAACAACTTCTAAGCCAAAATTTATCAAATCATTAATCAAGGGATCACATTCCAAACGTAGCATGGTTAATGATGCATGATTTTTCCGACTTAAGGCATCTGCTACTTTGTTTGCTTTTCCAGGATGGTAATTAATCGTGCAGTCATAATCCATTATCAGTTCTAGCCATCTTCTCTGCCTCATGTTTAATTCTTTCTGAGTGAATATATACTTAAGACTTTTATGGTCAGTATATATTTGGCATTTGGTTCCGTATAGATGATGCCTCCATATTTTCAAGGCAAAAACCACAGCTTACAATTCCAAATCATGTGTGGGATAATTCAGCTCATGAGGTTTAAGTTGTCTCCAAGCATAGGCAATTACCTGATCATTCTGCATCAAAACACAACCATGTCCCTTCAAAGAATCATCACTGTAGATGACAAACTCACCATTCCGGGAAGGTAAGGCCAAAACTGGAGCATTCACCAATCTCTTCTTTAGTTCCTGAAAACAAACATCGCATTCCTCTGTCCAAACAAATTTAACCCATTTCCGTGTTAACTTAGTTATTGGACTAGATAACCGTGCAATGTTCATAACAAACCGTCGGTAATAACTTGCTAAGCCCAAAAAACTGCGAATCTCTGTAACATTTGTGGGTCTTGGCCATTCATCGACTACTTTTATTTTGGTAGGATCAACTGTTATTCCATCCTTATTTGCAATGTGCCCAAGAAAAGAAATCTGTTGCAACCAAAAATCACACATTCTAAATTTTCCATATAGTTTCTTTTCTTTTAAAGTTTGTAAAACAACCCTTAGATGTTTTTCATGCTCCTCTTTATTTTTAGAAAAAACCATAATGTCATCAATAAATACAACCACAAACTTATCCAAGAACTCATGAAATAATCTATTCATAAGATTCATGAATACAGCAGGTGCATTAGTTAACCCAAATGGCATAACAACAAATACATAATGCCCATATCTAGTACGAAAGGTTGTTTTCGGGATGTCATCCTCCTTCACCTTCAGCTGATGGTATCCGGATCACAAGTCAATCTTGGAAAAGTACTGAGCTCCCTGGAGCTGATCAAACAAGTCATCAATATGAGGCAAAGGATACTTGTTTTTGACAGTGATGTTATTCAAAGCTCTATAATCAATGCAAAGTCTCATGGAACCATCTTTCTTTTTAACAAACAAAACAGGGGCTCCCCATGGTGAAGTACTGGGACGAATGAAGCCTTTGAAAATCAAATCCTGCAAATGATTTTTCAATTCAAGAAGTTCTATTGGAGCCATACGATATGGGGGTTTTGAAATTGGCATAGCATCAGGGACTAAATCAATTGAGAATTCGACTTCTCGTTCAGGTATGACACTGGGTAACTCCTCAGGAAAAACATCAAGGCATTCATTTACCACTGGCACATCCTTAATTTTAATAGTTCCCTTGTTTTTAACAATATGAGCTAGATAACTTTGATTTCCATATTTTAGTAGTTTCTCATCTTCTTGATATGTTATCAATTGTATGGGTTCATTCTTGTATACAAAATGAAACTCTTTCTAAAAAACAACTTCTTTAGCTCTCATGATAATCAGAAAGCCAATCCATCCCCAGAATAACATCAAACTCGACTATGGGTAAATCAACAAGGTTTGCAGGTAAAGTCCTTCCACATACCACAATAGAAATATTCTTATAATTCCTCTTTACTATAAAATTTCCCCCTGGTGTTTTAACAACAAGTTCGGGTATCATTTGTTGAGGTGATATTTCCAATTTACTAGAAAATTTCTCAGAGATGAAGGAATGTGTAGACCCCGTATCAAAAAAAACTTTAGAAAAATCTGAGTGAACAAACAAAGTACCTGATACAACTTCATTGGATGGCCCAACATCTGCTGACGTAGTCGCAAAAGATCTCACTACTCCTTTCTGCTTGTAGTCTGGTTTATTTGCATCATTTGGATCCCTCTTTAGACAGACATTTGCATAGTGACCCATCTCACCACATTTAAAACACTTGACAGTTTGCTTATCAGGATTAGTCTTTGGATCATTTTCATTGCAATCTCGGGCCATATGTCCAAACTTACCACATTTAAAACACATCCCAGTTTTGATAAGACATTCCCTAGGGTGCTTCTTGCCACACTTTTCACAAACTGGAAACTAGATTTTCTTACCATCAGATTTCATTGGTTGATTCTTACCCATTGCTTTCCAATTGGACCTCTTCTTCTCTCTGTTTCCAAATTGCATGTGATCGTCAGCAAACTCCATCTCTACCCTCTCAGCACATCGGAAAAGTTTCTCATAACTTTTGAATTCACTGGAGGCCAACGCCCTTCGATACCTTGGATTCAATCCTGAGTAAAAGCAGTTGATTTTGCTATCGAGATCCAGAATAAGATTTGGAGCATACCTCGCCAATCGGGTGAAGTTTGCCTCATACATAGCCATTGAATCTTCATCCTTTTGTTTCAGTTCAAGGAATTGTTTCTCCCTTCTATGTCTCACCACCTTAGGAAAATATTTTTCAAGAAAACGCCTTTTAAATTCATCCCACACTAAGGCATCAAAATATTATCTACCCCTGATATTCCATACCATTGACCACCACTGATCAGCTTCCCCTTCAAAACGATAAATGGCAGGACTTACCTTTTGATTGTCTGAACATCCCATAACATCAAATATCTTTTCAAGGGCTTTAATCCATCCTTCTACTGCCACTGGTTTAGAAGATCCATTGAATGCAGGAGGATGTTGTCTCATAAAATGTTCCACCACTATCATGTTTCGTTGGGGTACCTCTATTTGTCCTCTTGCATGGATTCCAGCACCATTTATTGCCTGCGTTAGCTGAGCCATTACTATCACAAACTGCTCGGTTCCAATCCCTACCATTCCAGGCTGTTGATCAGGAAGGATTTCATTCTGTCGGTGCCTATCCTCTTCAGCATCCATGTTCCTTCTGCGGACAACCATTCTAAACAAAAATTTCTTAGATGAAGCAACATGGTAATCTTTAAATGCTATAACAATTTAAACATAGAGTAAAAATTATTTATGGTATTCTATTAACAACACCATAACCCCTAAAGTTATCTAAACCATCCTTTGATACCAACTATAAGGACCCGCACTTATTTCATACATAATCTTGAATTTATTCAAGGAAACACTTCATTTTACATTGAGGATCTTTTAATGTTTAGATCTTTAGATAATTAAGACAAAATATTCATAACATTACACATTGTTACATAGTGGATACCATAAAATCAGTTTCCATTTTCCTCAGAATATAAAACATTAAAACACAAAACAAGACTCCTTGACAATTATTCAACATTTAACATGTCTTCCTTCCTTGTATTACTCATCCATTAACCTGTGAAAAATCATTTAAAACTTGGGATGAGCACAAAAGCTCAGTAAGGTATGAAAAAGAAGGAAAAATCACATTAGTCCATGAATACGCATGATGTATGAAAACATTTTCAAAATACATGCTTTCCACCCATAAAATCTTACTTTGTGTAACATGAGATTTAAACATGATCAACACAAAAATAATTATAATCATAGAGGTATATTGGGGAATTACATAAATAATCTTGTAACCATCTTGGCTACCTTAAAATTTGTAACCCTCACAACTACCTTACTTTGTGTAACCATCGCAGTTACACTTGGAGTAACCATACGGCCGACCTCCAACTTACTCATACCCAATGCATTGGAGGGAAATATAGGTCCCACCCTTCATCATAAACAATTCCCAATAACAAAAACATAATCATACAACATAAACAATAGCATAAAAACATTGCCTTTGAATCTTATAAAACAGAATTTTAAAAGAGGATTTTAGAAGAAAAGTCCCTTATAAACATCATATACTTGAAGTGAGAGTTAATTGAGTGGATGGAATATGTATATACTCTGTAAATAAACATAATTAAACATAATATAAATAAAACCCATCACACAAACAATTTAAATAGCACATAAATTATAAAGTAGAAGGTTAACCCAAAGAGTGGAAATCGGGTTAAGAATTCCCTTACCTTGGGCTTGTCTTACTTAAAAATTGTATAAACCTCCTGTATAATGGTTAAAAGAGTGTTATTATTATTTTACAGAAACAGGTTCATGTGTATCACATCTTATATGGTCATTTCATAACCTCATTTCATCCCTTAATTGTTAGTATTTTGTTCCTTGCATTATTTTGGGTGAGTTCTTTTGTGATTTTCACAATCGGTTCATGATGAATCGTTCTTGTTGATTGGAAGTGAAACTCCAGAATTGGAATGGAGTAGTATTTAAATATTTCCAGTACCATAAATTATACCATTTATCACTTTGATTCTTTATATGATGATGATTTATAAGTTAAAACATTAATTATGTTCATTTAGAGCATTTAAGTGGTTCTTTGATAATTACAACTTCTTTTAGTCTTATAAATTTGAATCATGAGTACAAAAGAATTCCAGAACCTTATATGAGTCATAAAACATATATTATAACTTGGTTCAACCATATAAATGGTTTCAGGACCAGACTTGAAAGAATTAATGCATATTGAAAATACATCGTCCACGATATCGGTAATTCGACACAAATGGACAATGTTTTTTGATTCTTTAAAAAAGTGAGAGAGGAGAGGAATAAAGATTTGTAATTTTCCATAAACATGACAACATACAGAATATAAATGATTCTGGAGATTTCATGCCTCTTGGATAAGAGGGGGTGAAGGAAGAAGAAAATGAATCATGAAATAAAGAAAACATGGGAAATTTCTTACGGAAATTTGGCAGCCTAACGGCGTCTCTTAAAATTTCATAAAAACAAGATTGATGAGAGGAATGGAATATCTCATCATTCGTACAAAATTTTGACAGTAAGGGGAAATATTTAATGAAATATCCCAACAAAAGACAAAGAGAAAGAATACAATAACATAAAATGGAAGAAAAGAATGAAAATGAAAGAGGATGTTTACCTCTTGATCTCTTCTCCTTGAGATCCTTCTTAAGAACTTTGATTTTGGTCTTTTGGTGAGACCAGAAGCTCTAGGAAGTGGGGAAGATGATTGGGGAGGGAATTTGGCAGAAATTAAATAATTCCCAAGGCTTGAGAGGTGTGGGAGGAAGAGGAGAGTGAGGGTGATATTTATAGTGGAGGAGGGGAGGTATTTTAGATTATTTTAATTATTATTATATTATTTTTATCAAGACTTTGAATAATCTCAAATCAAGTGGATTTAATTAGTGAAAATATCAAGTGAGTTCGAGGCAAGTGGCCTTTCATCACTTATGATGTCATAAAGAGTGCATATTTACCGATAAATTGATTATACGGTATTTTATCGTATTTCACTATTCACCGAAAATTCAAGAGTTTCAGAAAAATACCAAAACATTACCCCTACCATTTTTCGACTTGTAGAATTCAAAAATGAACTCCATTTTTCAAAAATAATTTTCTAAATATTATTAATTTAATTTTTAAATAAGGTCACAGTTAATTCCAAAAATAACAATATTTAAGTGCAACTAGTTTTATGTGACATTGGAAAATTAATTAAGATCCCATTATCCTATTGCCATGGGAAAATAAAATAATAATATCATTTACTATTCATGAGGTCATATTACTATTCATATTACTATTCATAAGGACATGTTACTATTCACCAAAAAAACGAGGTTGTTCCTACAGACTCTAAATAACGTACTGAACACAATTGTAGATGACAGTTTCTTGAAATTCAAAACATAGAAGAAATAAAATTATGTTTAAAGGATACTTATAAATATATAACTTAAACAAAATTTCATGAATTTTCAATTTATTTTTAGAAAACCTTGGGATGTTACAGTTTGGGCAGAGTTTAGAGAAGTCTTGGAGCTTGATAGGTGTGAGGAAATGAGGGTGTGAAGGGTGACTTTTATAGTGGAAGGGAGAGGGGTTTCCTTAATATAAAATTCATTATTTTATTATTTCCCCGCAAGAAAAGGAATAGTGAGTCTTGTATAATCAAGAATAGTAATTTTATAATTTAATCCCGAACCAAGTGGGCTTACATCAGCAGAACATCACACATGACCCTATAATTTGCTTATTTATCTTATTTTGTAAATTACGGTATTCACTATTCATCAAAAATTCATGTATCTCAAGAAAAATCCCAAAAATTTACCCCAAACATTTTTCGACGCGTAGAATCCAAAAATTAATTACATTTATAAAAAATAATTTTCTAAATACTATTAATTTAATATTTAAATAAAATCATAATTTACATAAAAAACAGTTTTTAAAATTAAAACTAATTTTATAGTGCTTTCAAAAATTATATAGGGCTTATAAAATTGTCTAAAAACTATAAGAAATTGATCCAATAATTTATGAATACATTTTAGGAAAAAAACATTATTTTAACTTAACTAATTAATTATAATTTATTATTTATGACTTAAAACGTTTACTAAGGTCAAAGTGTCACTTTCTAAGATGTCTATTTTTTTAATTATTCATAGGTAATGTTACTCTTATGTTGGATGGTTTACTATTCATAAGAGTCATGTTACTATTCATAAGGGTATGTTACTATTCATAGGGTAGGTCACTATTCACCAAAAATTATTTTTGTTTCATTATACTCCAAAAATCATCTTGAACACAACTGTGTATGTCAGATTTTCGAAATTCCAAACACAGAGGTGACAAACTTATGTTTAAAGGTCACTTATCACTTATTAGTTCATTATGTTGTGTTTTAATGTTATTTTATGACATAAATATAAGAAGGTAATTTCCATTGAAAAACATTGGGTCGTTACAAAGACACCACTGAAGTGGTGGAATTTAGAGAAATGATATAGGAGCGTGACTACCTATCTCTACTTGCACCATACAACTCCAAGAGGAACTCACCATTGGAGAGTAGATTGAATCTAAACCAATTCAGGTTGTTGAACTTATCTCATACAGTATTTAATTTGATTTTATTAAATCATTATTGAATATTAATTCCCAATGATTTGAATTTTCATATTTAGATAATATGTGCTATGACTTAGAGGAAGATGAATAAACTGGAAAAACACCTATTGAGGAATACATGGAGATCCCTAATTTTAATGAAAATGCATTTGAGGAGGCAGATAATGAAGTCCATATTTTTTAGCCTAGGGAAATCAAGACAGATGTTGATCACAATGAAAGGAATAATATTTATTATTATTAAAGTTTAAATTTTTTTTTCAAGTGAAAATACATGTTTACTCTTCTTTTGATCATTCAATTAATGTAGCCTATATTGATCCAGCCCCAGACAAGAAAGAGGAGGTTTCAAAAGTTGTAACCAAGAAGGAGGATGATTCACATGCCATCCTACCCCTACCATTCCTGTTGAACTTAATTATGATGGGGGAGGATCTGATATACTCTATCCATGGATCATTCTTCACCCACAAAGAAGAAACACATACTGGGAAAATCCACATGTGTAGGTTCGAGTCTAAGAAGATCCACCCACCATCAGAATGTTGATGAAAACTGGTACTTCCCACTACAGAGTAAAAATTCAGGACCCACTTGGGGGATCATACAAATACTTATCCCTTTACTTACTTTATAGGAATTTATATTTAAATTTCATTATTAGAATTAGTCCAACATCTATCCCCACTCCCTCTATCATTTTTGAACTTTAATGACGTGACCCATGTGCTTAATTGAGTAGTTCTCTTTTGTAGGACCAAGATGTCATAATTAATCCACCAAATAGTGGATGAAAAGGACTAATCTTTATGGGAAATAGAGTTTACTTTTAGGTTTATAATAAAAATCTCTACATTTTTGTCCAATAACTTCATTGGAGCTTTAAAGTTGAAATTAAATAACCGTACTTGAATTAGAATTTACTTAACTTATGTAGGAGACATTATTTTTTTAGGAATCTTGTGATGCCATGTTTTAGATTTCAATATTAATAAGATTGAATGAGTAAAATGGGGAATTTGATTATTAATGTGAAGCATGAATATTAAAATGATGACTCATGATTTAAGATAATTAATTGATTCTTGTAAATTAAATTTCACAATCATTTTTCTTGATTTGAATTTATAAAACTCATTTTAAATCATTTATTATTACTATTATTCTGTGATTATCCAAAATCAAATGTCTTATTCTTAAAATTATTTCTAGACCATGTAAATCATATTTAATCTTGAGCATGTTTCTTGAGTTATCTTGGGATATTCCACCTAATAGAACTTTCATTTGAACTTTTGACAGATAATGACTATGAAAAAACACATTTAAAATAATTGAAACATCTTTTGAAAAGACTTTATCCTTGAAAACTGCCTTTACAATAATCATTGTTCATACTATAGAGACAATGAATTACCTTTTTAGGAATGATCCATGTTTCAGTCCATTTTTATTCATTTCTACCCAAATATTAGTATTTTCATGATATTTTAAATTTAAAGTGTGGTGGGGAAGGGAGTCATGGTGGAAGAGATGAAATAAATTGTAAGAAATATGTTTGCGGGTGCTATTTTTGGGTTTTAAAAAATGTTTTTGATTTATTTGTTGTACACTATATTGTTTTTACCCTCTTTAAAAAAAGAAAAAATTAAAAAAACCCAAAAAATATGAAAATAATTGGTTTTTATTTGGAATATTCAAAAATCTCCCTCACCAGACCAATGATATTTTTCATATGTGGTTAGTTGGTGGATGTGAGGTTTATTTGGTGAATAAATATCCAAAAAAACGGAAAAATTACTTTGAGAAAATAAAAAAAGAGAGTAAAAAAGTAGAAAAAAATCAAGAGGGTGAAAAAATCATTCATTATTCTTTATTTGATCATGATCTTTACTTTGAGTTTTGGGGGAAGTTAGAGTTTTTTAAAAGTTAAGGGGAGAATATCATTACACTTTTACTTCTCATATCATGTTTTATACTTTAAGAGATAAACCTCCTCCTTGAGCCTTAATTTTTAAGAAACCAATTCCAACCAACTATATGCCCAAGATTCATTTGAACCTTTATTAGAAGTCCTAAAGATTTTAAATTCCATTTTTCTTTACAAAGTGGATAGAAGAGTTCCTTTATAAGCCTATGGATAAGGATCATATTCTCATGATATGAGCATAACTCTATTGGAATTTGTATCATGACCGGTGAGAGAAAAGAATCACAAGAGAGGTAGATCATTACATGGCATGTTTAATAATAATGAATTTAGGAACTTGAATTTATAGAATTAGAAGTTCCATCATTTTTTAGAAGGGGAAAAGTAAAAAAATTTAATTGACTATTTTATTCAAATTTGAGAAATTTATTTGATATTTTATGTAACATTTGAAAATTTGGTTTGAAATTATGAATCATTTATTTCATTTCTTTTAAATTTAAATATTGGTAACATTTGTTCCCTCTTATTTTTGATTTTGATATTTTATGCTTGAGGAAAAACATGGATTGTGTGGGGGGTATTTGACAGAGTCATATTTCATTCACATTTTTAAATATACTCTACTGATTTTTTTTTTGTGTTTTTCAATTTTAATTTCCAGCTAATTAAATGTTTAATTCAAAAATGGGTATTTATAAATTTTTAATTTTGGTATAAATGAAATAATATTGTTGAGTTTTGAGTGTTTATTGTGTTTTTTTGAAATATTGGATTTTATGTTTTAGTTAATTTATAACTTGTTTATTTTTTCCAAGTGTTTATCAATGAATTGAGCTAAGGAGGCTAGCCCTTAACCTCAAACCATGAAGCCACCTAGCCAGCCCAAGGGGCCCAGCTGGCCAAATATAACCTAGGGAGAGATGACTACCTGACAAGTGAGCCCATGGGGAGTTAATCCTGTATGAATCATAGTGGGACCAAAGGCCCATACAAGCCATGTGTATGTGTGACCCATATGTATGTGGGTGTGGTGTCTTGCGAGAGATTATTCCTATTGTAGGTGGTTTGGGATAATGCTCTCATACCTTGCTTGATATACCAACACACACCTCACTATCTGTTTCGATGTGGAAAATGGTTTTTAATGTTACTATTTATCTCTGCTCGCCCACATTCATACACACAAGCACCTTCGACTCCGCTCGACTCTAGTGATTAACGCTGCCTTCATCCTCTCCAACCACTTGCAGATATCACCAAAATCACCATGGCCAATCCCATAGAATCTTGGATCAAGTTTTATCTGCATTTATGACCATATCCACCACCACAGATCACCTCAAGACCCTCAACCAACTTTTATTTCATCTATTTCATGGCTCATATGGCTACTGTTAAGTACGTATGACTCAAAGGGATCTTCTCCTTCCACCGTTTCTTCTCCGTTGTTGTATCCATATCTCATGCCACATCCCCATACAATCCACCATGAAAGCCCATGAAACACTACTTCCACATACCTCTTTCTACATTTCCATTCACACCGTGCACGAGGGGAGGATTCCACACTGAAGCCTGGATTAGTGGGAGTTTCTATTTTTTTACCCTGCATCTCAAATCAAATATCTAAAAATGAAAAATGAGATCCTTGAGGATAGCATTCAAGTATCTTTCATGACTGAGAAGTCCAAGAACTCTACTCCTCCCTTTTCCTATAAATAAAGTGATCTTTATTTCAACTAGGGAGTTGGAAAACCCACGAAAAATGGAGATGACCCAAAGACGAATGTTGCTTCATTTCCTTTTTTGATTTTATTTTCATTCTTTTATTTTATTTTATTTTGTAGCTTTATTTTTAATATAATTTCAATTTAGTTTTAATAATATAGGTATTGCATTTTAACTCAAAAAAGTGATCCCTTAAATCCATTTTTCTTTTTTTATTCTTCTTCTTATTCTCTAATTTTTCTTTTTTAAATTATACCTATAAATATTTTAATTTAATTCTTTTTTTTATTTTCTATTAATTTTTATATTCCTCTTTATTTTAATATATTTTATTGGTTTATGTGTTTATTTTCACTTCTTATTCTTATTTTCTCTTCTTAATATTACTCTAAATTTTATTTTATTTATTTATCCCCCTCTCACTTCTTATTCTCCTCTTTCTTACAACTATGAAATCATACCCTAAAAACAAGGGGCTATCCCGAGGCTTGATCCAGAGGAGGTAGATCGTGTATCCATTTCATTCAGCACTAAAAATCATAATTTTTATTTTCATTTATGATGACAAACAGAAATGTTTATGGGGTGTGGTGATTTTCCACCATTACACTAAACTCAAACTAACTTCTATACTCTTATTAAAACTTTTCCCTCCCTTCTAATAGATATAAGATATTCACACGATGGAGTTGAGAAATTTAGTGGATGCAAGGGAATACGATGAATCCAGGTCCTAGGAGATGTCACACTCTCAATTGAGGTGTTATATCAACCTTGATTAGAGGATGAGGCATAATTAATATTTCTAAAGGCAATATATATTTCACACCAATAAATAAAATAATAGTAATTCATGCATGAGATCTTAGAATTGAATTTTCAAAATAAATTTAAGCACCAACAACGAGAGTGATGGTACCCACAAACTAAACCACAAAAGCCAAGTTCTTTCTTTTTTATTTTCATTATATCATTTCATGTTAGTATAAATTTTAGTAGCTTATTTTTTTCTCTTATAATTATATCTGGTTCATAGATTAAATAAAAACAACAAAAAATAAGTATTTTAGGTGAATTAGATTAAGTATGTAAAAAACTAAGAAGGATCCTAAAGTGAGATGACCCTGGTTATCCTCTATGCTGCATTAGGAAAATAAATTCGTTTTTTCCATACCCAATGAAAGTCATGCATTCATATATGTAGCAGGAATTATCATTATAGTTTGATTTCAAGCTGTGATGGTTGTCATCCCCAAGATATAACTTCACTTTATCAAGGAGGTTCTACCCTTTTCGAATTGATTTTGAGAAATCCCTCCTATCATGAGGGACTTGGAAAAATGAGGCTAGTCATGCCCAGAGCCTCCTCATTGAAAAGTGACATACATTCTAAACCAGAATACAACCTTAGGAAACAATCATTATCTAAACCACCCCTGGATCTCATTCCTTTAAATGTGATAGAGGAAATCCCTATCGATCCTACTGCTTACAAAAAAACAGTGGGGAAGTGTCCAATTTGGTCAGACTAGGTTGAGTAGACTCTGGAAAAATATATAGAAGATGCATAGAACATAAGAATATAGTTGGTCAAGGGAAATATAATAGTCATGTTCTGGATTTTAGCTACTCTCCAAAATAACATTCCATAGGCACTGTTGGGAGATTATGTTCCAAACATCGACCCCAAGAATTGGCCACACTTCATTACTTAAAGAAACAAGTATTACCATATGAAAAATATACAAGCCACGTCAAGGTAATAGAATGGATACAATGTCAAATAGACTCGGTGGCCCTCCAAGCTACATCAGACCTGAAATATGGAAAACAACAAGGATCCATTCAACACATATGTCTCTAATAATTAAAATATTTTCATCAAATGATCTTAAATACTTCATTAAGTGTTAATATTAGAGTTTGGGGAATGAATATAGTGTTGCAATTTACCTCTCCCCTCAATCAGAAAATACCACTGAAGGTGACATCATGAAATGTCATAGCCTCATGCCACCTTAAAGAAATAGGGTCTGTTTGCAATAGATGGTGCACACAGAAAAAACAGAACTTGACCAACACTTGAAGATGTATGGATAGAAGGTAAAATCTATAAAAAAACTCTTACATAAAGCACCCAAAAAAATCATGAAATCATCCCACCTTAGGGAGGTCAATCATTAAGCATCGCCGATATCTTTGGAATCAAGTCACGAACTAACCTAGGTACCCTGGTAACCCGATAACCGAGCAGATCCTGACATAGCTCGAAGGGAGTTCCCAATCCCCACGGGTCGGTGACTAGCACCTGACATCAGACTACATGCATGTGGGAATGATTTATGCCACAAAAATGAGGAAGAAATAGATAATGAAATAGTATGCATTACAAAGGAAAACTCCACTGGGAGTGATGTACCAGAATACAACATGGAAAAAAAATCCCAAAGTATTACAACCCAGGTACTAGAATGGGAAAGGAGCCCCAAGGTCCCTAAGGAAACAAATCACCAAGAGAAGATCAACAACTAGATCCACCTCCAAGATATTCCTTCCCTTTGTTCAATCCTAGAAGAAGGAAGTCTACAAACACCCGAAGGAAAATGTAGGTTGCGAGCCTAATCCCAGTAGGATACCACCAAAGATTCCGTAACAGATGCCAAATATAAATTATCTAGATTAAAGCTTTCAATTTTTAAATAAACAGGTTTGGAAATTCAATAGCATATTCTAACCAAATATTTTATACATTTTCAACAGATGGAAATAAATATTTTAAGAAATGTATTTACAAATGATATAATATTTCAAAAACAATGGCTTAAGAAAAACATTTATATAAAATAGTTTATATAAATTCAGCAATCATGTAAGGTATTTCAAAATCATTTGCAGACATTTATATCACAAATATAAATAAAAAAGTGACCAACATGGTCATCTGACAAAAGGTGTGAGAGTATTAATGAGTTAAAGGATTCCACACTCTCTATGTGATCTCATCAAAATGTGTATACACACATCCCTATGACACGGGCCAAAGAAGACTCGTCACCAACCCATCAGGGATGTGACCCACTACATGTATATTTTATAATGTTTTCGTAGCATAGAGTGTATCCAGATAACTCACTAATGACCTAAGGCTTGCATGCTCTCCTACATGATAGGTTAACTATTTTACGAATGCTTAAAATATGATCAATCCCATTCTTCCATTTCAAAAGTGTCAACTTCATTCCATTTAAAACCATAAAGGGTTTTATTCAAAACTACATGATGGGGGAACTATTTTAAGAATGATTAAAATACTATCAATCCCATTCTTCCATCTCAAAAGTTCCCATTCCATTCCATTTAAAACCAAAATTGTTTTCATTCAAAACAAGTCTTTTTCACAAGATAAAACCACTGGGTTTCTATAAAATCAATTTAAGCCATTTCCATACGTTTGAAATCCATTCAAAACCAATTCCATCATTACACATTTAATTTAAACAATTAAATTCAATAATTTAATTGAAAACATTTCTATCAAATCCACAATTTAAATTATACAATTTAAATTGGCCAATTTCTATAAAGACACCAATTTCAATGGAATTGGGGTTTTCCCAAATTTCTATTGCAAAACCAATTCCAAATATCCCAATTCAATGGAATCGATTTTTTATCAAATTAATTGAAAGAAAAGTTGATCAATTGAATTTAAATCAAAAATTGAAATATATCAAGCCAATACAATGATAAATAATTTTTCTAATCAGAACGGAACCACCTACCTCGAAGGTTTTGACCAAAACCACAACGATCATGAAAGCTTAAGAAAATCAGGTCTCTTCTTCAAGAACCTGCCTTAGATATCTTATCCTAGAAACATTAAGACCAAATCGCATAAAATTTGGTACCACACACTCATGTCTACCCATAACGGGCATAGATCTATGAAACTGAGAGAAGAGGAGAAGTAGATCTTTGTAGATCTATGAAACAAATCAAGAACGATGAAGAACTATCACATACCTCAAGAATCCGGCTTTGATTCATGAAGATGAGCCTTTGGATCACCTCTGTAACGATGGGATTACCCTCTCTGACTTTAGGAGAAGACAAATCCCGAATTAGGGCCTCCTAGGAGGGAAAAAATGGCACTTAGAGGCAAAACCGAGCATGATCCACAATTTATGGATCTCATTTAAGTAACCGCATTGTTTAGCTGCACGGTTTGACAAACCGTGCGCTAACTGTGTGTGATCTAATGCCTCGGCCACCCTTCTCGCACGGCTTAGCCGCACAGTTAGACAAACTGTGTGCCACCCATTTGGATGCTTCTGTCTAGGTTTCAAGGCTGGCAAGGTTTGGTCGCACAGTTTTGCAAACCGTGCGCAAACCGTGTACAACACATTGTCCTCTAGTTTTTCTTTAAAAGTTCATCCAAATTCAACCCAAGTATTTACTCCAAAATAGAGGTACTTAAAACATCAAAGGAACCTAAAAACGTAACATGATGTTACGACCTCCCCACCATAAGATCTTTCTGCCCTCAAAAAGCCTATGATGAAATCTCCACGTCAAAAAGATGAGGCCACTGATCTCTCATTAGTGCCTCCCTTTCCCATGTCTCATGAGAATCAGAACCATGTTGACATAGTACATGGACCAGAGGTATCATTCTCGCACAAAGTACCTTGGCCTCAGAATCCACAATCCTGACTGGCTGTTCAGTAACAGATAAATCTGGTTCAATCTCAAGATCACTCCATCTCACAACATGAGATAGATCAGAGAGATACTTTCGTAGCTGCGATACATGGAATACATTATGTATCGATGCCAGATGTGGTGGTAGAGATAGACGGTAAGAAACATTCCCAACATGACCATTAATCTCAAAAGGTCCCACAAAACAAGGAGAAAGCTTCCCTTCCCTCCCAAGCCATCGATGACCCAATCAGGGTGAAACTTTCAAGAACACCTAGTCACCAATTGAGAACTCTAAAGGTTTACGGCGACGATCATCATAAGACTTGTACTGGCTCTGTGCTGTCAACATTCTCTGATGAATCAACTGGATCTTAGCTATCATCTCTTAGACCAAACTCGGTCCAACCAAAGAGCTTTCACCAATCTCTAACCAACACAAAGGGGATTTACAAGGAAAACCACTCAAATCCTCAAAAGGAGACATTTTGATCGCAGACTGATAACTTTTGTTATAAGAAAATTAAACTAGCCCCAGATGATCATCTCAACTCCCACCAAAGTCATTAACACAAGGGCGGAGCATATCCTCAAGGATCCGAATAGATCTATCTATCTGGCTATCAGACTGTGGATGGTAGGCCATGCTCAAACAGAAATAAGATCCCAGTGCCTCCTAAAGGCCTCTGCAAAACTAAGAAGTAAACTGAGGATCCCAGTTAGAGACTATGGCAGATGGAACTCCGTGAAAATGAAAAATTTATTTCACATAGATATTTTCCAAATCCTCAACTTTGGTTGTATCTAGAATAGGTATAATGTGAGCCGACATGGTCAGTCTATCAATCACAACCCATAACGCATTCTTCTTCCTATGGGGTTGAGGTAACCCAACCACAATGTCCATAGTAATATCATCCCACTTCCATGAAGGGACTGGAAGTGGTTGAAGTAAACCCAATGGATTCTGGTGCTCAGCTTTCACCTGCTGGAATGTATAAGATGAGATACAAAATCAACAATGTCTCGTCTCATACATGTCCACCAGAACTATCGCCGCATATCATAAAACATCTTTGTGGTTCCTGGGTGCACATCCCACTGAGAGTTATGGCAACCCCCCATCACATCCTTCCTTGCCGCTAACAGCACAACGTAATAGTTTCAATAACACAAAACACCCTCCTTGGAGAACGACCACTGGTTGTCGGCCTCCCCACCAATAAGAGTGTCCCTAATGTTATGGAATTCATCATCCAGTTGTTGTTATTGAAGCATTATCTCAGGAAGAGCAGAATTCAACTGAACACTAGCTAAAGAAACTTCCTTCCCCTTCCACTGAACTATAATATGCAATTAAGAAAAAAGAGCCATCAAACTCCACTCTTCTAAAGATTCTTTCATAGCCTATGATGGAAGTTTTATGCTTAACGCATCTGCAACTACATTCCCTTTCCCCAGGGTATAGGCAATGTCAAAGTTGAAATATTGCCTGTACTCCACCCAACGCCTTTAGTGGAGGTTCAAATCTTTTTGAGAGAATATGTGACTCAATGAGTTGTGGTCTAAATACACAGTAAACCTATCTCCATAAAGGTAATGCCTCCAACACATAAATGCATGCATTACAACTGCAATTTCAAGGTCATGGGTAGGATAATTCTTCTCATGAAGATTAAGTTAATGATAACCAATGCTAAAATTAACTTGGATCTTCCTAAATCATCCACTACTAAGGAATTTGTGATTCCCATTACCAATGCTGTCTCCGGGACTACTAACCTAGATCCTAAAACTTGTGATTATTATTTGAACCGGAGGGATCATGGAAATATTTCTCTAGATATGGGTGAGAAGGAGTCTCCACCCACTATGGAGAATGCTAATACACATCATAGCCCCTCACCCTCACTTGTGTTAATGACAAAAGTGCCAATAAAAGATGATACTCAGGAAAATGAAGAAAATGAGAGGTGTGATGAATCCGAAAATAGTCTCTCTCAAAATGATGAGGAGGATAAATCTACTATCATTGAGGAAGAATACCTAAAGGAAATGTCCAGGAAGGGTAAGAAATCAATAGTGGATGTAGATGGGTTTATTACACCCAACCCTAAAAAAACTAAAAAGCGTAGGGATTTTTCTCATCTAGAGAGGACTATTGTCACTCGATCCTTGGATATTGCTAGAAAGAATGTATCTGCCACTATTAAAAATCAACCTTTAGGGATGGAAGAACAAGCTGAAAGGGTTGATGAACCAATTATGTCAGTTTGTGAAGATTTTTATTCTTCAGTGAGACTCAAAGATGATATCCTATACAATTCTTTTTGAAAAGGCGAGATTACTAAGAGCACTTACTTGGCAGCAAAGCAGGACATATTCAATGACAGAATCAGGAAAGAATTCTTGTTCTAGTCTTGCTCTGATGTCCTACATTGGTCTCTCTTGATCTACTGCTGGTTTATTATGTTTGTTCTATTTCAAGCACTTCTTGAGGCTCTGATGGTTTTCTAAACAGGATTGTGGTTTTTCATTTGGTGTGTTTTTTTATCCTGATTTCGATCTAGATGCTTATGTTTTGGATCCTAAGTGTTTCTGCATCCTATCTTGGACTTTGTTTGCTGGACCTGGTTTACCTTTTCAAGCTGGATTCTGCTGGGTTTTGCTCAGTTCTATTTCCTACAAATTTTTGACTGAGTTTGGAGACTATTTTCAGGTTGTTTTCAAGGACCTTCGTTGCTATTTTTCTCTGTATGGCATTGGATTTTATTGGAAAGCTTTCTCCTAGAGATAACTGCTTGCTGGACTCTTACTGTTTCATCCCTTTGGTTTTATCTATCTATTATTTGTTCGAACTTTGCTCCTGTTTCTTGATATTCGGCTATGCTTGAAGATTGGATTTTGTATTCTTGGAATGAATGCACCTGGACTCTGTGATTCTGTTTGATGTTTAAAAAAAATATGTGGACTATTTTGGGAAGGCTTTCTTTTTATAACCTGTTTATGTTCTTTAATTTAGCGCTGGCAGTTCTGTTGTGTTTCTAAGGGGTTGTTTGGGCTCTGCTGGCTCTGAGCACTCTATTTTGGTTGTTGTTCTCCCTGTTATAGCATGGTATTACTTTATTGGATTCAAGGATTGTTCTTTTTTTTTCATGGAAGTATGATTCTGGATGGCTCTGCAGAATAGGTTGTTCTCTTCATCAGTCTAGCACAGATTTGATGATGTGTAATCGCCTGCTGTTCTTGAGTTTCAACTGGACTAGGTTGCTAATTCATGTTTGGATCTAGTAAAATGCTTCCTCTTGTATTCTGGATTGATTATGATGGGGTTTCTGATGATGGAAACTGGGTTGGATCATATTCTTATTTTCATTGGATCTGATGGGTAGCTTGCATCTGGATGAATCTGGTTTATATGGAAGTGCTTGCTACTGCTCTATCTTTTAATGGTTTTGCTTCCACAATCGAGGTGCTGGTCTCTTGCTACTACTATTTTCAGACTGCTAGAGGATAGATTGCTCTGGTCATTCATGTTTCATTTTATTTGTCTGTGGCATTCTATTTTTGATGGTGTAGCTTCATTACACCTAGGGTTTTCACTGTAAACTTTGTTCTTAATAAACTTCTTTGGGAATGGATTGGGAAAACAATCCATGTCACTTTCTTAAAAAAAAGTAAGTTGACAAGACCCATAAGAAACAACATGATTACCCTACATGAGGACACATCCCAAACCTGAACCCGATGCATCACAGAAGACCACGTAACCTATCCCTACCCCAGGAAGAGTTAACACTGGTGCAGTAGTCAAAACGCGCTTTAGCTCAACAAAAGAAATCTGACATTTATCATTCTAGGAAAACTTCACTCCCTTTAAAGTCAGAGCAGTCATTAGAGAAGCTAACTTTGGGGAGTCTTTAACAAACCGTTGATAATATCCTGCTAAGCCCAAGAAGCTCCAAATCTCGAAAATATTTGGTGGTTGTTCCCAAGTCATAACATCCTTCACCTATTTCGGATCAACTGAAATTACTTGTTTTGACACGACATGTCCCAAGAATTTCACTTTCTGAATCCTGAAATGACACTTTGAAATCTTGGTATAAAGTCGGAGATTCCTTAGAAGACTTAGAACTGTTCTTAGATGATGCACATGATCCTCCTCATAATTGTAGTACTCAAGAATGTCATCCCCAAATACTACCATGAAAGCATATATATACTCACGGAAAACCGTGTTCTTCAAATCCATGAAAACTATAGGAGAATTTGTTAGGCTTAAGGGCATAACAAGGTACTCATAATGGCCATACCTACTCCGAAAAGAGGTCTTAGGAATGTCAGACTCTTTTATCCTCAACTAATGGTAACCAAATCAAAGATAAAAATTTTTAAAACAATTTTTCCCCATTCAATTGATCAAACAAATCATCAATTCGTGGTAATGGATATTTGTTCATTATTGTTACTCGAATAATTTTTTGAGAATCAACACATAAGAAAAGAGAACCATCAGCCTTCTTGGAGAAGAGAACAGGTGCTGCCCAAGGTCACACACTCAGGCATATAAATCCTTTCTCAAAAATATCGTCTAACTAAAACTTCAATTCTTTTAGTTCTGCTGGAGCCATTCGGTAAGAGGGAATAGAAACCGGTTGGGTACCATGTAACAAGTAAATAGAGAAATCAACCTCTATCATAGGTGGAAAACCAAATAAGTCAGAAGGAAACACGTCAGAAAACTCAACAACGACTAGAGGGAGATTTCCACACATTGAATCTCTATCTAGATCAATAGAGAACACTGATATAACTTTCCTTAACTATGGATAAGAGGGTCGGGCTCTACTTGACCTTGGGTCCCATTCTCCTTGAAAAACAAGGGTCACACCACTGGACATAGTAAGGTAGACCCATCGTAGAGAACAATCAATCCGTTCTTTATTGGAAATGAGCCAATCCATCCCAAAAATGATGTCAAAATATTTCATGTCAAGAACCAAGAAATTCCAATCATGATCAACATATGATAGGGAGAAGACACAGGCAGGACTATGGAGACCATTCTCTCTCATTGTACCAAGGGGTGTAGTAATATCCATCACACAAGATAAAAGTTCCATAGGTAGATTAAGAATATCAACAAGATGGGATGAAATAAAAGAGTGAGATGCACTAGTATCAAAAAGAGCTGTCACTAAAGATTAAGCTATAGTAATGGTACCTCTCACAGTTGCAGGACTTGTATAAGCTACCTTTGGTGACTCTTCCACTGCGTGAAGAAGCTTTTTTCTAGATTCCTTTGGCTAGAACCCTTTTGTACGTGAAGAATTAGACTTCCCCACAGTATTTGGAGGTTCTGATGATCCTGTTCCACTACGTGGTGTAGAGAAGTGATGGAAGAATCTCTGTAAGTTCCCTAAACGTCTGCAGGTGCTACAGTTCTTAGGTGCCTCAGTGCACACCCATTTAGATTGTCTTGGCTTCTCACATTGATAGAAAGTCAAAGAAGCCCATCCAGGTGCTACCAGAGGACTGGGATGACTCTACTGTCGAGAACTACCATGAGAAAAGTCACGCTTCCATTTTCCTTTAATGGAGCCCACACCGCCACTAGGAAGAAAAAACCTCCTTCAACCATGACTTCCCTACCAAGTCCCTCTCAACCATCACGGCCCTATTCAACAAATCAGTATAAGTGGGTAACATTAGTAATAAAACATGAGAACAAATATCGGATCAAAGACCCCACTCGAATTGTCGAGCCTTCATCCTCTCATTAGATACAATCTTAGGAGAAAACTGTACCAGCTCAAGAAAAATGATTTAAGTAATCAGTCACAGTTTTGTTGGCCTGATCAAGCTTGAAAAACTCTACAGCCCTGGCCAACACCATTGATTCTGGATAAAACTGGTTAGTGAAAGAACCCTAAAGTCTTTCCACTCCAGACTCTCATGTTTCCCAGCCGTCACCATCATGTCCCACCATCTTCTACTTGGTCCCTCCAGTATGAAGGTGTCACACTTCAACTTGATCACATCAGGTGTCCCAAAGAACCCAAATAGATGTTCAATCTTACTCAACCATTACTCAGCATGTTGAGGGTCAGTGGATCTTTTGAAAACTGGTGGCTTTTGGCGTATGAACTCTTGAGAATGACTTTGGAGAATATCACTATGAGGATCTAGAGTTGGAGTCTGAATATGAACATGAGGTGGTGCATGTCCCAGAGCATGGACAGTGCGAACAATCACCTCAACTAGACTCGGATCCCCAGTAGGACTCGCTTGCTGAGATTCAGCAGCAGCGTCTTTTTTGATCCTATTCTCACATCTTCTCGGAGGCATGTTGCAACACAACACAAAAAGACATTTTATTAACACTCAAACAGAGGAACAAGATAAACTGTTCTTAATAGAAGGGATTAACAAAATTTTTATTCCACTATATCCCAATCAAAACATGGAAAGTATTAAAACTAATCCACAAGTCGTATTTCCCTAACCAGCCCTTGTGACATAAGTTTCATTGTGGTGAGAGCTGGCTAGTCACTCAATCACAACTACCTCCCAAGTCTTTACTAGAAAACTCAAATTCATACTGTCATCGAGGAAAGATGTTTAACCTTCCCTCTGATACCACTTTGTCATGAACCAACCCGAGTACCCTGGTAACCCAATAACTGAGCCGGTCCGAACATAGCCCAAAGGGCATTCCCGATCCCCACGGGTCGACGACTAGCACCTACCATCACACAACAAGCAAGTGGGAACGATTTCTGCCACAAAAATACAGAAGCAATAGATAAAAAAACATTATGCATTACAAAGGAAAACTCCACTGGGAGTGATGTACCAGAATACAACTCGGCATAAAAGCCCAAAGTGCTACAGCCCAATTACTAGAATGGGAAAACATCCCCATGGTCTCTAAGGACACAACTCACCAAGAGAAGATCAACAACTGGATCCACCTCTAAGATATTACTTCCCTTTGCTCAAGCCTATAAGAAGTAAGTCTACAAACACCCGAAGGAAAAAGTAGTGTGGGAGCCTAAGCCCAGTAGGATACCACCAAAGATTCCGTAATAGATTCAAAATATAGATTATCCAGATAAAAGCTTTCAATTTTTAAATAAGCAGGTTTGGAAATTCAAAAGAATATTCTAACAAAATATTTTATACATTTTCAAAAGATTGAAATAATTATTTTAAGCAAAGGCTTTACAAATTATGGAATATTTCTAAAACAATGGCTTAATAAAAACATTTATATAAAATAGTTTATATAAATTCAGCATTCATGTAAGGCAGTTCAAAAGAATTGGAATACATTTATATCACAAATATAAATAAACAAGTGAGAATCATGGTCATCTGCCAAAAGGTACGATTGTATTAACTAGTTAAAGGATTCCACACTCTTTATGTGAACTCAGTAAAATGTGTATACACACGCCCCAATGACACTAGCCAAAGGAGACTCGTCACCAACCCATCGGGGATGTGGCCCACTGTATGTATGTTTTATAACTTTGTCGTAGAAGAGAGTGTATCCAAATAACTCATTAACTACCTAAGGCTTTCAGGCACTCTTACATGATTGGTGAACTATTTTAAGAATGCTTAAAATACGATCAATCCCATTCTTCCATTTCAACAGTGTCAACTTCATTCCATTTAAAACCATAATTGGTTCTATTAAAAACTACATGATGGGGGAACTATTTTAATAATGATTAAAATATGATCAATCCCATTTTTCTAATTCAAAAGTTCCAATTTCATTCCATTTAAAACCAAAATAGGTTTTATTCAAAACATGCCTTTTTCACAAGAGAAAACCACTGGGTTTCTATCAAATCATTTTAATCCATTTCCATAAGTTTGAAATACATTCAAAACCAATTCCATCATTAAAAATTTCATTTCCACAATTAAATTCATCAATTTAATTGAAAAAATTTCCATCAAATTTACAATTTAAATTAAACAATTTAAATCGTCTAATTTCCATAAACACACCTAATTCAATGGAATTGGGGTTTCCCAAATTTATATGCCAAAACCATTTCAAATATCTCAATTTAATGGAAGAGAGTTTTTATCAATTTAATTGAATGAAAACTTGATGAATTGAATTTAAAACAAAAATTGAAATTATTTAAGCCAATACAATGATAAAAAATTTGGCTAATCAGAACGGAACCACCTACCTCGAATGTTTTGACCAAACCCACAACGGTCGAGAACGCTCATGAAAACATGGTCTCTTCTTCAAAAACCCGCGTTAGATCTCAACTCCTAGAACTATTAAGACCAATTCTCATAGAATTTGGTACCAAACACTTATATCTACCCATAACAGGTGTAGATCTAAGAAACCGAGAGAAGAGGAGAAGTAGATCTTGGTAGATCTAAGAAACCAATCATGTACGATGAAGAATGATCACATAGCTCAAGAATCCGGCTTCGATTCACCAAGAGGAGCCTTTGAATCACCTCCAGATCAATGGTAATACCCTCTCTGACCTTAAGAGAAGACAAATCCCGAGTTAGGGCTGCTTAGGAGAAAAAACGAGGGACTTAGAGGCAATAGAAAGTGAGATCCACAATTTAAGGATCTCATTTAAGTGACTGCAAGGTTTGGGCACACGGTTTGAAAAAAATGTGCACTAACTGTGTGTGAGATACTACCTCGGTCACCCTTCTCACACGGCTTGGCCGCATGGTTAGACAAACCATGCGCCACCCATGCGGATCCTCTTGTCCAGGTTTCAAGGATGGCACAGTTTGGTTGCACGGTTTCTCAAACCGTGCATAAACCATTCACAACACACTTTCCTCTAGTATTTCTTTAAAAGTTCACTAATATGGAACCCAACTCTTTACTCCAAAATAGAGGTACATAAAAACATCAAAAGTACCTGAAAACGTAACGTGATGTTACAGGCGAGTCATGTGAAAATCATAAAATATACCCATCCCACATTCAAACATGGATCCATAAAATCAAGAAGGTAACTGTGGTAGTTGTATCCATGAAAATCCTTTACAAACCCTAGTATACAGGGTTGTGGGATTTTTAACCCAACCTTCAATGCTGGAAAACAGACTTGAATGTTTGTTAAAATGGAACAAGAACTACCCCAACCCACAAGGTCGGGGGATTTTTTACCTCAACATCCTCCTCAATGGAAGTCAGTCTTCTCCTAGTTAGGGGAATTTTCATAAAATGGATCTTCCCAAATCACTCTATCCCATGACCTGGTTTTCTCACTTGTAACAAACAAAAAAAATTGTCCAGAGATTCTCTTTGGTTCACTATTCACCAAATGATTCCAAGAGAACTAGCGAAGCCGAGGATGAGGCCTTGCGGAGGGAGAAAAAAAGCAGTCTCTCATGGAGGCTAATCAAACACTTATAATGGATTATTCATCATTAAACATCATTTACACCACCACTAAAGACACTATGTAATATAAAGCTGGTATAAAGGAACAGGAGGAGGAATTTCTATTCATATTATGATACACACTGAAATGACTAAATAAGGAGTGTGTACTTGAAACCAACGACTTTATATGAATATGGGGGTTCTCTCAAATGATCCACTATAACCTCATTGATGAGAATCTTCTAAATAAAAGGGTAAAGTTAAGGCTGCATACCACCCGCCTCTTGAAGAGATTGAACCTATCACACTTGAGGAAATATTTTCTCAGTAGGATGAAGAGATGAATGAGTTGAGAAAACTCAACAAATAACCAATTTAAGGAAATATCCCTAATAGATATATTCTACTAGAAAATCATTGACTTATACTCATAGTAGACAAACCAAGAAAAATGTTTTGTCTAGGAAACAAAAATGGTGCTAGAACATTTGCTTAATGTGGGATACTGACACAAAATATACTTGGATCTCATGATATTAAGATATTGGGTGTACCCTCCCTCGGCTACATAACTAGGGTTGGGTCAAAAACATCCTCACATACTAGAACCTGTAGGGATACCCACCTTGAGTATAAACAGATACACCATAGATGGCTGCACCTGTTGTTTCCCCTTCTCAAGTTCTTGATCAACTAGACATCCTTCAAAGAGTTATCAATACTATTGCTTCATTGAAAACTCAATTGGAAGCTATAAAATAATGTCATTCACATGTGTAGATAAAAATAAATCCTTAACTAGAATGGGTTAATCTGACCCCTCCCCCGCTAAATTTTGGGAACCCCACATTTCCAAATGCTACAAGGACCAGTCTTCATATGGTACACTAGTTTACAAGCTCAGTCAATCACAGGATGGGAAGACCTTCTTCAACAGTTTCACTTTTAATTCAACTCAACACTATAGAAGACGTGAGTCCTTGATCTATCAAACTAAAAAGAGAGGTAAAATGATAGGGTATCAAATTTTATTGCTCGGTGGAAGGGATTGAGCTACTCCCTAAACCTACATCTTACCCAAGAGAATTTTTGTCCGTCTATATAGAGAGTCTTCACGATGAGTTCCGTACATCACTCATCCTTGTGAAATTTACAGGATGGTTTCAGTATCTAACCAAAATTGTCCAATTATTGTAAGGTTATATATTGAAAACCAAGTTCAAGTCATGGGTAATTCCATTAGCTCAAGGGAAGAGAACAAGGAAAGTAGAGGATGTGATATTCATGTTTAAAACCACCCTTGAACTAGCTCTAGTTCCAAAGATTGCACCATATTGTGTGGCACCCCCTCCATAGAGTCAACAACAAAGACCATATGATCATGAAAAGTGAATGGAATATAATTGAAACTGGTTCAAGGAACTAAAGAATAAATTTTATTCATTCTGAGATAACCAAGTCCCTGGCTACTTCATCGCAACTATGGAAAATGACTTGCTCAAGTTTCCAAAGCCTAAGAGGCCCAATCATGTTGGTCTCCATGATCTACTAAAATTTTTACTCTTTCACCAGGAATTGGGGTATACCATGTAGGAATGATTTGTTTTCAAAGTCATCCTGTAAAAAATGGTGGACTCTTGGAAAGTAAAACTGGGAAAAGCTCTTGGGGAAGTAGAATGTGTTTTTTCTACCAACCCAGAAAAAGAGGGTGAATGAAACAAAGTTTCTAACAAAGGTGCACAAACGATTAGTTATAGGATGAATTGAGTGACAATAAAATATACTCATATAATTATTTGAGAATTGTTGTAGCAACCAACTATAAACCTAATCACTTTTTCTATTCCAAATCTGACTTCATTGGCACAGCAGTTCTATAATGGATAGTCTGCTAAAAAATGACATGGTTGGAAGGGAAGGAAACAAACATATGAAGATAAACCTATACAAAATTCCAAGTTGTCTTGGACTCTCTTGGACTTTATGTCTCCAGTTATAAAAGAACAATACTATAAAAACACAAAAAGGGAAGCGCCACCTTTTATCAGCGCTAACCAAAAGGTGCTGATAAAGGTAATTCTTTATCAGTGCTAAAAGGGCACTAATAAATCCATAATCCCATTTTATAAAATGGGGTGCACATTTCCCTTCGTTTATCGTGCCCTTAAAATCTTGCGGTATTGTACCCCTGCGATAACTCCCCTCGATCTTTTCTTTTCTAGACCTCTACCGCTAGCCATACTCCGCCACTAGCCCTACTCCACCACAAAAGCTACTCTTTATCCTCCCCCTCAAACCCCTTCTATGGATCCTCCTCCCCGAGAAACCTATGTATTCTCCTCCCCCATTGGACCCTATTACCCGCGAACTCTACTTCAAGTGTTTAAGATTCCTTTCAACGATGTTTGATTCATGGCTTCCCATCTTGGATCTTTAGTGATTTCTCCACTCATCCTCTTCCATTTCCTTTTGTTTCAATTCTAATATTCACTGTGGTGGTTTAGTTTGGTTTGGGTTGTGTTGTGTTTTTGGGTACATTTTGATGATTGTTTGGTTTAGTAGTTTAATTAGTCGTTTCTCATGGTGCGATTGTGGTTGGGGACATTTCTTCTTCACCTTGCAGTGTTCAATGAGTTGTAAGGATTCATTGAGGTATGTAATCCACTATTTCTCTTTATTGTGTATCATGTGGGAGGGTTTTATTCTCATGTTAATATATAAACGATTGTTGTGATGGATTAATAAAAGATAAAGAATTTAAAAATTAAAATTAAATGGTAAATGGGTTTTATTTTCATGTTTTTACAGCCTTATTATTATTTATGATATTATGATTGCACAATTTAGATACTCCACTGAAAATTATGGCCACTAGAGGCTTTATTTACAATCAATGATATGATATATGATTGCTGCTTTTGTTGTGGTTATTGTGATATCACCCTAATATGGAAATTAGCTAACCACATACATTTGGATAATAAAATGGTTTCCCTTGGATTATGGTTTGTTTGATAAAGAACATAAAAAATAATGTGGAATGTGATCAAATACCCTTTCTAAATCTATAAACTGATATTTATTTTTTGTGATGTGTGGCCATGCTTGTGGTGTGGAAATGTGTGGTTGGAAAATGTGTGGATGATGGTTGTTGGCTATGATTTTGGGGTACGGAGGTGTTTTGTTGGTGTGATTTTTGGGTAGTGTAGTGGTTTGTTTGTCCATGCTTTTTGAGGTAGTGAGGTGATGGTTTCTTTGTGCTAAATGATTGGGTAGTGATGGAATTAATAATTTTTTAATAACTATTTAAATGGAATGGGTTGGTTTGGTTACTGGGAAGGAATCAACTAATAATTAATTAAATGGTGGGTTGTGTGGTTAAATGTGGTTGATGCTAAATAATTAAATGAATTGGTTGGATAATGTGATTTTTTTGGAAATGAGAAATGAGGATTGTGGATTATTGTGTAGTTTTATGCATTTAGAGGTGGAAACAATAGTGGCAATGTTGTGAGTTGGTTAGCATTTGGTTGTAAAACCATAGGTTGGGCTTGTGTGTGTGGTTATATTTATATGATTTTATATTATTCATGATTTATGTATGCACCCTACCCACATCAATCACTATGTTTTGAAACCCAAATAGTCATGTGACTGGTGTTTTTCATAACATCTAGTGCGGAGTATAGATGTTTGGGTACCCGATCATTCCCACCCTCTCTTCCAGGATAGGTAGGTATTTCACTGGTTTTGATAGATGAAGGCTTGTCAATTCATTAGATGGTGGTTGTGGTAGCCCATGTTTTTTTGGGGACATGTTACCATGCTTTTGGGTTAGTGGACCATGTGTTTTTTGGTGAGATGTGACCATGCTTGTGGGGCGGTGGCCAGGTGTTTTTTAGGAAAGGTGTGATATGACCATTCTTATGGGGAGGCTTTAGGTGGGGTCCGTGCATGGTAGGAGGAGGGAAAAAAGTTTATGTCATACATGTTCACAATACCATACTACTTTGGTTATGATAGTGATTATGATTTGATGGCCCGAGTGTCTATGGGCGAGATGTGATGTTACCGTGCTTGTGGGTCGATGTGGTATATGAAAGAAATGAGAGCACTAAAATGTTTGACATTTGGTTGTGAGAGTGTCATATCAGCAGGAAAGTGGTATGGGGTAACCTTTATCGATAATCTTCTATTCAAATTATATAACTTGGTATGCATTATTTTGTGAATGTGACTTGGTGAGTTTTGGGGTGGATAGTTGACCTATTTTGGTGATACTGGTTCTATTATTTTACATTCCTATGTGTTTGAAATGATTTTTAATAAAGGAAATGGTTATGTTTTGTGTGTGTTGTAATTTTATACATTGTAGAAAGGGTATTATTGGTTGTTTGAATGTTTTGAAATATGTTTCTGAAGGAACTAAAGGTGCGAATGGGTTTGGGTATAGGTTTTAAAAAAGGAAACATAATAATTTACCAAGTTTGGCTTGTTATGAATTTTTAAATATGAGTTATAAGTTTTTAAAATTATGAAAGGCATGTTTTGAAATTATTATTGGTTTATGTTTGATTTTTCAAAGGGGGTTCAACCAATGAATTTGGTTTATTAATTGTATGCTCATCTTCTATTTCATAAAAATGGAATATTTCAAATGTGTGGGTAATGGAAAATGTATTTTAAAGGGGTTTTAGTGTGAGTAAAAATAAAAAAGGGTTTTTTTTATGGAAAATGGAGATTTCCATGAAATTATAGGCATTATGCTGTAGAGGAGTATGGTTCATGGATCCTTCTTTGGATTGTTTCATATTTCAATGAGAAAGTAAAATTATTTAAATGATGTCTTGGAAATGTTTTTATGGTGTGATTGTGATTCTAATAAAATTTTATTTTATATTAAGTGGGGATTTATGAAGTGTGAACTGGATTGTAATTCTATTCTATTGTTTATGGTAGATGTTTAGATTACAAATTATATAGTGTATATTTTAAATCTTGTTTGGCCCTCTTGATTTACCCTTGAACAATTCACCCCTTTTTGAAGGATGTTTTATCACTATTTGATACCTTTATCCCCTCATGCATGATTTTTTTTAACACTAAGGGATTGTTGTTTATCTCTTTGTATGGGAATGTGTTTTTTTATAGAATGGATGTAATAAATGGTAGTAGTCATATAGTTGATGACGATAATATTAATATGACCAGAAAGGCTATTGGGACATTCATTTCATGGTTGTCACAACTTGTAAGAATACATGTGGGAAAAGAGGTATTTATTTCCATTTTTTCGAGCTAAACCTTTAACAATTAAAAAAAACATCTAAACTAATGAATGTTATTATATATAGATAAAGGGAAGGGGTGACAAGAAATTTGGTCTCAAAATAATCTAAAGGATCGACCAACCGATCCAAAAGTTCTAATGAAATCACAATAACACCGCCTGTTCTCAATTAAAATTTACTAGTATTGAAGACTCAGGTGGATATAAAGCTAAAAAGTGTTAGTAGTCATATAGTTGTTTTTGAAAATAATATATATGGAGTGGAAATTCATGATTTCATTGCTGCTGAAAATGTAAATGACATCCTTGAATACAGTTGTCTAGGCATCATGGTTGTAAATTTTTATATGAGGTATGTTTTTAGGAATTGATTTTCTAAAAGCTGATATAATGTGCTAATTATAAAAAAATGCACTTTATATTATTGGAAGACGTATATATGAAAAAAGTTGAATTAATTTTCCCATGATTGAAAATTTGGGCTCGTTAGTCCTCATACCACATCAACACAACTAACGAAATTAGAGCCATCAAAAAAGGGATGAAATAGTCAAAGGCTTGCTAAATAAAAATTTGAATGCAAGATTACAGATGACAGAGTCTTCCTAATACCAACCATGTAGGGGTAAAACTCTAAAATTAATGCATGTCAATTATATTTTCACTTCATTCATTACTTATTCCTTTTTTTATTTTCAGGCAACATTGGCTGCTAATTGCGATGAACTTGGATATTCCGAAGATTTATTTCCTGGATTCAACACAAGGATATCCAACAAACCAACCACACATGATGAAGTTTGTGAATCTGTAAGACACTAAATCCTACATTTTAGGTCTAAACATAAATTTATATAATTTATATTATCTTTTACTGATGATTCTTTTATGATATGGCGGTGTATCAATATCGTCTCAAAAAGAAATGAGGACCGGGGCTAAGTATAAGGAGGCCAGAAAGTACTACATATGGACAAGTATCTAGGTATATATAATAAAATTTCACTATCCAAAAACATATCCAAATAAGTTACATATTATGAGAATGATCAAAGTTTTTGTAGTGTCCAAAACAAACAAACGGTAAATATTGTGATTATTATGTTTGTAAATTTATAGATAGATCATTTTCCATCAACAAACTAGCATCCCTAAAGAGGTATTTTCAAAAAACAACTACTATTTTGTTTAAATTATTTATTATTTTTTTATTTATATATTTTGAAGTACTAATATAAATATCTAAAAGCCTCGTATTCACAAGACGATATATATTTTATCAAAAATGAGTGGGACACATACCTGATGGAAGATTGCACACAAATAGCATGAAGATATGACTTGGGGATGTATACAATTTGTAGTCATTTTTGAGAGGGGTTCACAGAGATTAAAAGATGAATCATTATTGTATGTAAATGTTTATAGGAAAATTTTAATTGTTATTAAATAAAACATCCTTTCTCTAATGATTAATTTGTCAATTTTAATAGATGAAATGCACTAGCAACATGCAAGAATAATGAACCTCTTTTCTTTGGGATTTGGATATGAAAACCCATAAAAATCTCCAGAATAACTTCATATAAAGCATGCCCCATTTCATTATAAAGAAATGATAAGTAAACATATCCACCCTAAATTGATTGTAGTGTGAGAATTGAGAAGCCAAATGGATTCCCATGTGTTGAATATTTTCATTGGTAGAAATTGTATGTTTTCTGATTATCCATAATAAGAAAATGAACATTATTGGAACCACCTTCTTACATAGGGTATAACCACACACATAAATGTTTTCAATTTATCATAACAATACATGGTTCATTTTTGACGTGTATGAGTCAACCCCGCCTCAATCCGAGGCACGGTGTAACTGGTATCACTCAAAGTGTCTCTCTTTTGTTTAAAATGGACAGAATTTTAAGTGGAAACAACAAAAGACAAAATAAAACTGAACAAAAGCATTCAGATTGTGTTGATACTTTAGGCCAATGATCCATGGGTCATGTGTGATGTGTATGAGTCATGTCCACCTCAATCTGAGCTATGGTGTAGCCGGTATCACTCAAAGTATCTCTCTTTTGTTTAAAATGGACAGAATTTTATGTGCAAAAAACAAGTGACATACGGAAAAGCAACCAAACACATTCGAATTGTGTTGATACTTTAGTTCAACGAACCATGGGTCATTTTTGACGTGTACGAGTCATCCCTTCCTCAATACGAGGCACTATGTGATCAGTATCACTCAAAGTGTCTCTCTTTTGTTTTAAATGGATAGAAGTTGAAGTGAAAAAAACATATGACGTACCGAAAATTGACCAAATGCATTAATATTGTGTTGATACTTTAGAAGAATGATAAATGGGTTATTTATGATGTGTACTAGTCAACCACTCATCAATTTGAGTCATGGTGTGAACATTATCACTCAAAGTGTCTCTATTTTGTTTAAAATGGACATCATTTTAAGTGCAACAATTGACATATGGAAAACTAACCAAACACATTAGGATTGTGTTGATACTTTAGTAGAATGATCCATGGGTCATTTTGGACGTCTATGAGTCAAAACCGCCTCAATCTGAGGCATAGTGTCACCAGTATCACTCAAAGTGTCTTTCTGTTTTGTTTAAAATGAATAGAATTTTAAGTGAAAACAACAACTAACATGCATAAAACTATCCAAACACATTCAGATTGTGTTGATACATTTTGAGAAGGATCCATGGGTCATGTGTGACATGTATGAGGTAACCCCACCTCAATCCAAGGTACGGTGTGGCCAGTATCACTCAATGTGTCTCTCTATTGTTTAAAATGGACAGAATTTTAAGTGAAAACAACAACTGACATACGGAAAATTTACCAAAAGCATTCCGATTGTGTTGATACGTTAGAAGAATGATCCATTGGTCATTGGTGATGTGTACGAGTCAAACCTACCTCAATACGAGGCACGGTGTGAACAGTATTACTCAATGTGTTTCTATTTTGTTTAAAATGGACAGAATTTTAAATGAAAATAACAACTGACATACGAAAAACTGACCAAACGCATTCAGATTGTGTTTATAATTTAGGAAAATGATCTATGGGTCATGTGTGACATGCACAATTCAACCCTACCTCCATCCGAGGAACGGTGTGGCCGGTATCACTCAAAGTGTCTCTCTTTTGTTTAAAATGGAATGAATTTTATGTGAAAACAACATCTGACATACCAAAAAACGACCAAACACATTCTTATTATGTTGATACATTAGGAGAATGATTCATGGGTCATTTTTGAGGTGTATGAGTCAACCCCGCCTCAATCCGAGGAATGATTTCAGAAGTATCACTCAAAGTGTCTCTCTTTGGTTTAAAACGGACACAATTTGAAAGTGAAAACAATAACTAACATATGAAAAACTATCCAAAAGTCATTACCTATGACATAAGACACTTAGAAAAGCCTTATAAAGTCCTAAGTAGTCCTTAGATAGTAAACCCCCATTAATAATTTATCACACACCCTAAATATAAACCTTTAGCCCTAGATTTCATGGTGATGGATTATTTCCCTCTGAATTTGGGGATGACCTCCTTGATAGAGGGTTCAAACATTCCGATTTATTTCTAAAGGGTTTGTTCGTAGAATCAGAAACATCCAATGATTCCACATCCATTTGGACATACATTCCAACGGTAATTGCTCATTAGTTTGTGGACTGATGAGGCTTAGAAATTTGCCTTGGTTGAGAGGATGGGAGGTCGGACTCATCACACCTTCTTTGAGGGGAATTATTGTCTACATCGGGACTCTCTTTATAGATTGAATTTATGTTTGTGAATCCTGATTACATTACCATGTATAAAATGAGCATTCCTTTACATCTGAAAATCAATGATTGATTTGTAGGAAATTCAGAGAATCTTTTATATGTATTTGAGGTTCTTCATCGATAGAGAATCATATGTATTTATTAGAGATTCTTGGTCAATGGTATCCCTCAACACATTTATATAGAGGACTCTTGGTCATTATAATGACCATGCTGGTTTTAAAGACACTCAGTGGAGCACTTGAAGTTTATTGTCATTCAAAAGGACATGTATTATTTTAGTGTGGGATTGAACCCGCAGAAGGGCTACCTGCGTATCCTTTGTTTAGAAAACGAATCAGAACCCACGTAGTTCGAGTAGTGGAGTATGATGTTTATGATTGATGGCTCAATGAAGGATGTCATAATTACTTTTACACTCTAAGCTCACGTGAGACATGATCGGTGTGAGAAACAAGAGGTATTGGTAAAAATCAGACAATTGTGCCATGAAAGATGCAATCATAAGAAATTATGTGGAACTTATGTATGTATGGCTTTCTAGATAAATGAAGATTAGGATTTACTTCAGGGAAGAAATCCAGGAATAGGGTTCATAAAGGTATATGTGCTTCATGGAGATTTGAATACTCTAACTTGGGACTTACTCCTGAAAAGGATGCCCAAATTAGGAAAGGACATATGATTGGGTTTTTTTACTCTTGAGAAGGAATCCCAGATCAAAGATAAATTAGGACTGGTTTAGAGAAATTAAGACTAGGGTTTACTCTTGAAAAGATGGCCTAGGTTAAGAGACTTGAAAAATTAAGGGACTTGGGGCTTACTCCAGAAGAGGATGCCCATATTTTGAGATTGGGTCTTACTGCTGAAAAGGAGGCCCAGGTTAAGAGAATTATGGTTGGGGCTTACTCCTGATGAGGATGCCCAAATTAGGGGACATGGGGCTTACTCCTTAAAATGAGGCCCAATTAAGAGAACTTGGACAGGGGCTTACTCTTGAAAATGAGGACCATTCTTGAGAATTATTACTGGGGTTTATTCCTGAAAAGGAGGCCCAGGTTAAGGAGGACATGGGGATTACTCCTAAGGGGGATGTCCATATTTGAGAATTATTATTGGGGCTTATTCCTAAAAAGAGGCCAATGTTAATGGGGACTTGGGGCTTACTCCTAAGGAGGATGCCCATATTTGAGAATTATGACTGGGGCTAATTCCTGAAAAGGAGGCCCAGGTTAATGAGTTCTCTCATCTTAAAGGATGAGGTTGAATGAATGAAATCTCAATCTTTAGTGACATAAAGATGTGTAAATCACTAGGTTTTGAAAGATATTCCACATAATTCCTTTCAGATATGGAAGTAAAATCAAGAAATCATGCCATAAATGGATTTGAAGAGTGTCTTGAAGACTGAATCTTGAATAAGAGAGATAGAATGGCATAAGAGGGGTGAAATGGTCAAGAAGGGAACCCAAAAATGCAGGGGTGCGCAAGTCCTGGCAGGCGCGCAGGTACTGCATTGCGCGCAAGTCGTGGTCGCGCAGGTATACCTGCGCGATAGATGGGTACTTGCGTGATGGTTAACTAGCAGGGTAATACTTGAGCGACTCTTGGTTAAAGCCTTTAGAATCATCTTGAGGTTCTTCTAGAAGAGTGGCGCGCAAGTTCTATTGAATGAGTTAGGCGGCGCCCAAGTGGGGCCATTTTCCTTAAGGGTTGGCCACTCAGGTGCGAAAGTGTTGATGAGTTTCAACACTTAGGCCTTCCTCCCCTCTTTAGATCTTCCGTTCTAGGTAAGAAATTACCTTAGAGGTGTTTCAGAAGCTTTAAGAAGAGACTAGGGTGCCGGGAGCTCAAATCTGAGTTTCTAGAAAAAATTTCTCCTTCTATGGGGGCCCACAGGTTCTATTTATAGGCTGGAGAAGACCCAGGTGGTTATCCATTAGGGCGTGCAAGTCACTTGTGTGACAATTAGGCATCGGGAAAGTGGACTTGCACGACCATGATGGAACTTGCGCGGCGCATGTGCTTTTGAAGCCTTGTTCATTCCTTTGTTGATTTTTGATGCTTTCTTCAAAGGATGCATCAATTTGTGCTAAGTCATTTCCCTTTCTATTCCTTTAGACAATGTGATGAAAAAGGAGCGTAATAAAAAGTCCCCCCTTAGAGTTGGATCTGAAAGAAATGAGGATGTGACTCTGAGTAAAAGAAGAAAACCAAAGGAAAAGCGGCACACAAGTGTTGATGGTGCAGAGGGAAGCGCACAAGTGCACATCACGCAGGGCTAGAACGCGCCTACTGTAGGCGCGTAGGTGGGCAGCCTGGCCAATAAATACGCTGTCCTTTGCCATGCATAGCATCTGATTTCCGGATTCTCGAGTTATCGCCGTGCAAGTTTCATGTTTTCTGCTGTTTCTTCGTTGTCGCGCAGCTATCAATGTAATAAGACTTGCGCGGTGATACTTGTGGGCCAGAAACTTGAACAAAACATTAACACTTGTGCGACGCATCCATACTTGCGCACAAAGTTTATACATGCGCGCCTTAATGCCTTTTCCATTTTTTCTGAAATTCTATCACAAATTTTATGAAAAATCAACTTACTTAAAAGTTAATTTACTCAACATTTGTGCATAATCAATGTCTCTTAGAACCGGAATAGGTGATGAACTGGCTAGCAAGTAGATTGATGATATGATGAACATCATTGGACAAGATTATTATACCGTCAAAAGTAGCACTCTTCCGGATTTGGCTAAGTATCTGAAGAAATATCATAACGACTTCCCCCAAAGCATTAATTTTCCTTTTTATGACTACAGTCATCTGTGAGAAGCTACTATCCCATAACCAAAGAACTATCTCCCATTTTCACGATTTCAGAATTACACCAACCTTGCTTCAACAAATATCTCAGGTGGAGGAGTATTTCTAAATGCTGGAACAGTGGAGAAGGCCCACATGATGCATCATAACCCATGTATGCCAGATCTGAAACCTCATACGCCTGAGTTACAACCACATTGTCGTCCTTTAATCTTTCTAAATTCTCATATGGATCAATCCAAAGGCTGGAAGAAAATTTGGGACTTCCGTCTTGGGGGAGGCGTGAATCCAACATGGATGTGGGCATACAGGTTACGACAAACCTGTGTAGAGTTTGTCAAGGATCTGAAAGGAGTGGAAATATATGAAGCTGTCTGGGTTGGGAAAACATATGTTTACAGAGATGATAACTTCGTGCTGGAGATACTCAGCCACTGGAGTCCAACGACTAATTATTTCCATCTGACTCATGGAGAAGTAGGAATCAGTCTGTGGTATGTCCACAAGATCTTAGGGGCAACAATTTTGGGTGACATGTATGATGAATTCATTCCACCCAAGGTGACTTGGAATGATTCAGAGAATAATCCTGCTTTAGATCGAGAATTATTTAAGATATTTCACAGACTCAAAAGTTCAGAGACCTCATTAACTCATTCTAGAAATGATATTCATCCAAAATCATGGATGAATATATTTCTTATTGAGGAGAAAGAGAGGGAGCCAAAGGAGAAGGATCCAAAAGAAAAAGGATCCAAGAAAAAGATATCTATGGATAAGAGGCCCAAACTTCCTACCACCTACCCAAAACCTGAGAATAGGGGTTCTCCTGGCACATTCTAGCCAACTCTAGAAGCAGGAGAGTTCGAGAAGTGTGGATATGAGGTGAATCAAAGGATCCCAAAGAAGACTCTTCTGGTGGGATTCTTTGCAATGTGGCTCAGATATTTTGTCTCTCCAGTTAGGGATTCGAAGGGAGGTGTCAAGACAGGGACCTTCGTCATTGTGGTAATGTTGGCTGAGGGAAAAATGGTTGGGTTGGCTACCCCCATTTTAGTAGAGATTCACAGAAGTTTACATCATGTATTCATTGGTAAATCTCCTTTAAGAATAATAGGACCATTCAAAGTTTTATAGGGATGAATCACCACTCACTTTAGGACTTACAATGTAAAGAATGGATTACAAATTCTTGGAAGTTCTTTCAGGCTGTCAGTGCAAGTATTCTCTGTAGTTTCTCCATTAGATGTTTATGCCTATAACATAAAAGTGAGGCTGAACATGTTTATGTAATTCAACATTTTTCCCTGTGGAAATCCGCCAACCGGGAGGTTTGTCGATGATGGAACAACCCACATGGATTTGAGGGCATATATGCTAGCTTGCAGGGATGGTGTGCTAGTTTCCAGGATTGACAGAGAAATTATATGCGAGGCCAATGATCCATATAGATTTGGAGGTAAATTCAGATGACTGCAACAGATTACTATATCTCTTCCAGCACATGTCAGGTTAGAGTAACATCCAATGGTTGCTCGGAAACTATGGCTGCTGATGTCAAGGGAGAAGACTGGGGTAGTATTTGATCTACCATTAAGAGGAACATAATTTGACTATATATTATGCCGAACACTAGATAACATCATATCCCAAAGTGGTGCTGAATCACCCAGTTTATCAAGTGGGGAAAAGGAATAGTACTGTAGACAAAGAAACCCTTCCTCATGAAGGTGATTCTTTCCCACCTGAAGCTGATTCGGCAGATTCCTCCTCTAGAACCGATTCACCGGATTCCCATGATGGGAATGATGAGGCACAACCAGTGGAAAAGCGGTTTCGTGCCCGATATAATCCTCTGTCCAGAATTAAAAGACCCACTCCCTCAACTCCTGGTGAGTTACCTCATTATGGTAATTTAATCACTACTACATTATAAATCAACAAGTCTTATTTTCTTATTCTCTATCTGTAGTTGAAGGAGCTGGGAATAAATTGATGTCAAAGATTGTAGGACCTTCCTCACAGCGTTCATATCTAAGACCAGAGGTTGCCTAGTTATGGCATGGTTTATATTGTGGTACTGAGACCGCCTGGCTGGATTTGTGTGAGGGCCTACAACTTCCTGGAATAGGGAATATTTTGGCTTCTACAAATATCCAATATGAAGATAACCCCAATGAAGTGCAGGCTTACATCAGAGAGATGGAAATTCTTATATACGCCACTGATGAGTCCATTCTTGTCACCAGGCGGGTGAAGGAATTGATTGATCGTGGCACCACTGAGGGAATTGATGAGGAGTGGCACGATTACACGGCTCCTGAACATGTAAGTTTTCTTTACTTATTTAATTTGTAACTTTATTCTAGTCGAATATTTTTTACTTAAGGAAGTTATTTTCTTCATCTTGCAGCTTGAATAGAAAGGAACTACAGAGGTCTCTTCGCCACAGTATTGCCCTGGTGGTACTGCCCTCGGGGTTGCTGCTCAATCTCCTCATGAACCAGGGGAAATATCTCCAGGACAACAGGCTATGAATGAGGATCTAGCAACGACCTTCCACTCTCCAATCCATGTGCCAATAAGGGAGACTGCCGATACTCCTAAAAAACCAAATAAGAAAAGGAATCGAAAGAGTAAGTCCACAGATAAACGCTTCATTAGCAGCGGTAAGTCCTTCGGATAATCATGAGTCTATACCCATGAAAAGGTTATTCATATTCCTAGGGATTGAAGGGGCTTCTTCAATTTTCCCCCTGAGGGAAAGGACTGATCCTCCTTCAAGGACCACGGAGGGTGCTGTGGAACAATCACAGATTCAAGCTGACTTGGCTACTCCCTGAGAAGAGCCAGTATATGTTCCCAGTATCCCTCCTGCTGCTGTTGCAAGAAGAGAAGAACTTCCATTCTGTGACACTTCAGGTTCAACTCCTACATTAGAGCCTCTGGCGACTGTTGCAACTGATGCTATGATTTTATCCAAAGATGTTGTCCAGGGTCAGGGGCCGTAGGATGTAAGTAGCCAAGAAAACACATCCAATGCTCCTACTATTGAGACTAACAGGATTCTGAAATATCATTGGATAAAATGATGAATCGTGGCATGTATTTCAATGAATTTTATGATCATGCTAAGTAATCATCTGATTTAGAAGACCTTGGGCGTGAGTGTTATCCTTCGACAAGTAATTTTGTTTATAATTTACACTTCCAATCATGACTAAAAATAATATACAGTTCTATCTATATAAGCTGTTGAACTGCCAATGCCTGAAGAGGGTGTAGACATTGATTTCAACCCTACCATTGCAGAAACATTAGCTCAAGTAGAGCTAAACCTAGTAAACACTCTTGAGACCCATCTTGAAGATCCTGTTGAGACTGGGAAAGATGGGGAGGAGTCTTCTCAGGTTTCTGATCTACCATTGGGTAAGGGATAACAATATTTGTGATTGTACTTAATTTGTAAGACAATCGATTCTTTTGTTATCCTTTGAAACTAACAAAGATTTCAATTAATTATGCAGGGCCATCAACTGCAGTGTCTATATCTGGAGGTGAGGCCCCAACTTCTGTCCCAACGAGAATTGAATGAGAAGAAGCACAGGTTAGGTGGGAAGGAGTAGAATAGGGAACTTCCTTAAGTGCATTAATCCCAGATTACATGCCCCCCTGTGATGATGATATTGAATCAGACCCAGAGGTGCTTAAGGTGCTCAGCATCTCACAATGCAAGGAATGGAAAAACATATGGAAAATCATATCTAAGGTGCCTTTAGAAGAGATATCATTGAAGATCCCTCAATTGTCATCCCAGTTCATCATGCTAGGACTTGGCAGTTGTGGATATCAAGAAATCCATACCACGGTGAAACAAGTTATATTCAGGAGGGAGAAGGAGTAAAAGTGTCGCAAAGATCTGACCAGGGTGAAAATTTCAGTCAACATTAGAAAATTTGAGGCTGCGGTATCCCGATCTGAGGCTGACTATGCTGCCAGGATAAAGGATCTGAATCATAAGATCAAAGAAAATGTTGTCCAGAAGATGCACCTTCAGCAAAAGTTAAATGTTGTTACTAGGGAACTTAACAAACTCAATAATTCACTAGAGGGAGTTCAAATGAATGGTATGAAGACCATTGCGGATTCCAAGAATGCAATCCATCATGCTGAAAAGAGTGAAGTTGGTTGGGTGCATGAGCTTCAAGTAGCTGCTGATGAAGCTCGAGATGCAGTTCATCAATTGAAGATTTATGTTGACAGTCTTTTATAATTTCATAGAAAAGAGAAGAGACTCCAATCTGTGGATTTCCTTCTAATTATTGTGCGTCAAATGGAAAGAATTCTTTTATCATCAATCACTTTTGCACGTATTTTCCTACTACCTTCTTTAAATTTTACCTAAGCCAATGGGCCTAGTAAGCATAGTATGATTTTTACTAGGATTAATATAAATAACCCTACAAACATTGAATATTTTAATTGCTCAATATTACCAAAATCATACAAAATGTATGTTTAGAGAGCTGGAACTTTACTTTTATTCAGAGTTCCTTTGTCTTTTGTGGAAGTTTAATGTCATGCACATCAGACATAAAGAGGTTAATGATTGAAGTCAAAATATCTTTGACCGAATGAATTATAATTGACTCAATTTTTTGATAATTTATCTGAAAACATATTACTATACTCAAGTATGTGGGAAAATATGTAAACTATGACTTAAGAATATTTGGATATGAGGAATGATATGAAAAAGATCTAAAAGTCATTAGAAGAAGTAGTTCCCAAGAATGAAGTTACCATTATTTAATAAACCCATTATGGGGTTGAATTATGCAGGGACACCTAAGAGCATTGGCTACATAGTAAAATAAATAATATCCTTTGGCTAAAAAGTCTGTTATGTAGACTGTTTATACAAGGCCACCTAAGGGCACGTGCTGCATAGTCAGGAAAAAGAACTCTCTGAAATTTACTTTCCTAATGCTAAAAAGCCCGTGGAAATTTATGGAGATTCAAATTTTCCAAAGTATATAGTTTTCTGTATGGAAAGAGGTACTTGAATATGGAGAAGATATTTCCAAACAATATTATCAAAGAAATGTATGAATATCACTCCTATGAAGGTCTGACCCAAACGTAGGGAAGGAGAATATAAACCATAGACTTGAATAATTTCAGATCCTGAAAAAGGATATGGGACAAATATGTTAAGGATGGATATTTTTACAGATCCCTACATACTTTCATTTAAGACCAATAAGGATAAAAGAGGCTTTCTTCCCAAGAATGAAGTTACCAGTATCTAAAAACCCCATTAGGGGGATTAATTATATAGGGTCACCTAAGGGCATTGGTTGCATAGTCTAATAATAGTATCTTTTGGCTGACAAATCTGTTATGTAGACGTTTTAGGCAAGGCCGCCTAAGGGCACATACTGCATATTTAGGAAAAAGAACTCTCAGAAGTTTGAAATTTTTGTGACTAGAAGTCAAGAAAAAGGATTATGAAGATCTCAAAATATTTAAGGTTAGGATTATGACACATAAAGATGGGTATTGTCCAATGTATTCAAAGATACACCAATCAATGCTAACCATAATCATGTTGTGGCTAGGACCTAAAAGGAAATGTTGGACTTCACTACGTATCCCATAAAGATGGAAATCAAGCCATATATAGTTCTTAAACTATAGTTTAATGTCGTGTGGGACAAAAGGATTAAAGATCTTAGTTTAGGGTCATAGAGCTTAGACCATTATAAGAAATACACAGTGTGTGTTTTCATGGGGGCTTTTCAGCCAATGGACTAAAAGTGGAATTTGGGGATACGCCCAAAGACATGGGGCCGGATTCGTGGGACACTTGAACGTTCCTATGTATCCCATAAAGATGGGAATCAAGCCCACGTACTTCTAGAAATACCCTTTGTACAAATTTGGTTCGTACATGTGAAGGGTGAAAGGGGACTTTAGTGCAATGATGATTTAACCCAAGATAAAAGGTTAGGGCATTTCCATGTATGGACGTAGTCTTTGGAATGAAACATGATTGAAAATAAATATAAATAATGATTCCCTCTCAGGTGAGGGTGTCAAAGAATATTGTAGTTTTTTGTCATACTGGACAAAAGTGTTTTATAATTTAACATCGTATAGCAAAGAAGAAAGTGAACAAATGTAAAGATACTGATTCTAGGGGCAGTTTCACAAATCAACATCGTATAAGATGAAGTTGAACCGATGTGAAGAGATTGGTTTTGGGCTTGAACCATGGGAAGTTGCCTATGTACCCAGCCTGGAAGGCAAGGATCAAAGTCCGTGTAGTTCAATTAAAGAATGAATTAATGATCAAGTTGTTATTGGGGACAACGACCTAAAAAATGATTTTGTTGGGACTTACAAATGGTTAGTATCCCAGAGAGAGTGTTATGGTTGAGTTTTTCTCTAAACTCTCGTGAGTCATACTCGGTGTGAGAAAAAAGAGGTAACAACAACCTTAATGATGCACAGTTTAATGTCATGTAGAACATATAAAGGGACTATGTAGTTTAAAGTCTTGCATTTAGGACTATTGGTGCTGCACAGTTTAGTGTCATGTAGCAGGGACAAAGTACAGTTTAATGTCATGTAGGATATATCAAAGGACTTTTTCCACATTTTAATGTCATGTTTAATGAAAACGGTACGATACAATTTAGTGTCATGTTGGACAAAAGTGCGAATAGTTTAAGGTCATATGCATGGAATGTGGATGGTGCAGTTTAATGTCATGCTGGACGTAAGGGACTTCTGTATAGTTTAGCATCATGTAGTTAAGATGTCACAGTTTAACTTCATGTGAGACAAAAGGAATAAAAATAGTTTAATTTCATATGTATGGACCATTGTTGTATAGTTTAACGTCATATAGAAAGGATGATGGAGGGGACACAGTTTAACGTCATGTTGGATGTATGCGAAAATATTTTAGGGCCATATGCATGGACCGTTGATGATGTAGTTTAACATCTTGCTGGACCAAGGTGCAGTTTAAGGTCATACTAGACCGAGGCACAGTTTAAGGTCATACTGGACCGTTGATGATGCATTTTAACATCTTGTTGGATGGTGGTGCAGTTTAATGTCATACTGGACCGTGGTGCAGTTAAAGGTCATACTGGACCGTGGTGCAGTGTAAGGTCATATTGGTTCGTGGTGCAGTTTAATGTCATACTGGACCATGGTGAAGTTTAAGGTCATACTGGACTGTGGTGCAGTTTAAGGTCATACTGGACTGTGGTGCAGTTTAAGGTTATACTGGACTGTGGTGGAGTTTAAGGTCATACTGGACCGTTGTGCAGTTTAAGGTCATACTGGACTGTGGTGCAGTTTAAGGTCATACTAGACCGTGGTTGATATATTTTGTGTTTATATAAAATACTTCATCAAAAATCTGGCATTGGTTGGAGTAGTGACGAGTTCTCCATCCATCAAGATTAATGAATAAGCTCCATTGGAGTAGACCCGATGTATTGAGTAAGGTCCTTCCCATTTTGGATCAAGCTTGGGAGGTTTCTTTCCTGGTATCATTAGAGTTCGGAGAACTAATACCAATTCTCCCTGAGTGAATGAACGAAGACTAACTTTTTTGTTAAAAGCTCATGCTATTCAATTCTGATAGACTTCCAAGTGGTGCAAAGTGCACACTCTTTTCTCATCTAATCGTTCCAATTCATTCAATCACTTTTGATATTGTTTATCTGTAGAAAATTGATCACAAATGGAAACTCTGAGTGATGGTAGTTGAACTTCAATTGGCAAGACTACTTCCGTTCCATATATCAATTAATATGGAGTTGACCGAGTTATAGTGCGGGTGGTATTCCGATAATCCCATAAAGCATGAAAGAGTTTATCAGGCCATGATTTCTTATCATAATGCACCATCTTTTGCAGTTTATTTGACAGAGTCTTGTTGAAAGATTCTATCTGGGCATTGGATGTTACATGATACCAAGATGAATGGTTGGATTTGATTTTGTATTCTTGATACCATTTCTTCACCTCGGATGAATAGATGTTGGTGCCATTGTCCGTCAATATGGTATGAGGGACACCAAATCTAGTAATGATGTTAGACGTGATGAAGCTAACAATGCATTTAGAACTGACTTCCTTGTGAGGTATTGCCTCTATCCATTTGGAAAAGAAGTCAGTAGTAGTAAGAATGTACATAAACTTCTTGTCCGTAGCCGAAGGGTAAGGTCCCACCACATCCATTCCCCATGTGGCAAATGGCCATGAGTATTTGGATGTATGAAGCAACTCTAGAGGTTGATGAATGAAGTTGGAATGTACTTGGCATGAATGACACTTCTTTGTAAAATCAACCCAATTCTGTATCATTAAAGTCCAAAAGTATCCAAGCCTTAGAATCTGATCAGACAGTCTATGTCCAGACTGGTGGGCACCACATAATTCTTCATGCACTTCTTTCATGACGGCCATTGTCTCTTCACCATCAATGCATATGAAGAGAACTCCATCAAAACCATGTTTGTAGAGAATTTTCTCTAGGTGATCTAGGCTATCATAAAGAGTAAAATTGACCACACGTCGTTGGATTTGTTCTTTCTTGACTCTATCAGGTGGAAGTGTTCCATTTTGAAGGTATTCCCTGATAGGTGACATCCATCCTGTAGTATGACCATACGGTTCAAGAATGAGACTAATTTCATTAATTTCCTCTGTTGTGATTTGAACATAAGGTGAAATTGTACGACGGTGGGCAATACTAATGGTTGTCTCATCCCGATTTGGATCTGCCAGAGGTGTGGCTATATTAGCCAGTGCATTAACATGATCATTTTGTGATCTTGGGACATAAGAAAATGTCGGTTCCGAAGGGAATTTCGCCATTAAATCTTTGACGTAAACATACAAAGGGATTAGTTCTTCTTTTCTGATGGCATAATCCCCATTGACTTGTTTGATTACAAGGTCTGAATCACCTTTCAAATTTAAGTGATTCAATTGTGCTTGAAGTGCTAATTCGAAGCCTGCGATGAGAGCTTCGTATTCTGCTTCATTATTGGTACCACCTTCCCAAAATAAGAAGTAATAAGGTAACACTGCCTTTTCTGAAAAAATGAGCACAATTCCTAATACAACATTGTTGAATTTAGGATTTTCCATTTTCCTCCCTGTTGGACTTCTGGAAGAACCATAAAAATACATTTCCCATGCTCGAGTACTTTCATGAATAGATCAGACTTCCTCATCAGGGAGTTCAATATATGAAGATGTTTCTTCCACTGAAGGGTGTTCAGCCAGGAAATTAGCTAGATCTTGGCCCTTTATCACCTTTTGAGACACATACTGAATGTCAAATTGCTAAAAAATAACTGCCCACCTTGCTAGACATCATATAAGTATTGGACGATTAAGGATGAATTTGAGCGGGTTATTGTGAGATACCAATTGGACCTCGTGATGTTGCAGGTAGTGTCTCAACTTCTGAACTACAAAGATTAATGCCAGGAAAAACTTCTCAATACTTGAATACCGGGTTTATGCTTTAAGCATAGTTCGATTGAGATAGTAGAGGCTATTTTCATTCCCATTATCATTCTTTTGAGTAAGAAAGGCACCCAATGATCACTCTAGAGCTATCATGTAGAGGATCAGTGGTCTTCCTTCAACAAGTGGCATGAGTACCGGTGGACTCAAGAGGTATTTCTTGAGAATAGCGAATGCTTCTTGACATTCTTCAGTCCACTGGTATGTGACTCCCTTCATCATTAATTTGGTGAAGGGTAAACTTTTGCCTGCCATATTGGCGATGAAACACCGAATATAGTCTAAGTGTCCTTGAATTACTTTTAATTCTTTCTAATTTTGAGGAGGTGACATACCAAGGATTTACTTGGTCTTCTTAGGATCGACTTCAATACCACGATGGCATACAAGAAAGCCGAAAATTTTCCTGAGGTTACCCCAAAAGCACATTTTAAGGGGTTCATCTTCAAATTATGTTGTCGAAGCTTGTGTAATATGACTTCCAAATCAGCCAACTGATTAGAACGTTGTTTGGAATTAACCACAAAATCATCAACATAGCATTCAACAAACATCCCTAATAAGGGTTTGATGATACGATGCATGGCACGCTGATATGTTGCACCTGCATTCTTTAAGCCAAAGGGAATTACCTGGTAGCAAAGCACACCCTGAGGGGATCTGAAGGCTGTGGATTCCTCTTCTTCTGGGGCCATTCAGATCTGATTATATCTGGAATATCCATCCATGAAGGAAAGTGATTCATAGCCAGCTGTTGCATCAATTAAAAGTTCTGTAATCGGAACTGGGAAATCATCCTTAGGATAATGTCGATTAAGATCTCTGAAATAGACGCAAACTCTAATTTTTCCATTCTTTTTCCTTACAAGGAAAATATTATCCAACCACTTGGGATACTGATCTTCTCTAACAAATTTATCTTTGATAAACTTATCCACTTCAGCTTCAATTTTGGAAGCATATGTTGGGTGTGTTCTTCTCTCAACTTGCTTAAATCCTCGATGTTCTTCAGGTAAACCCAAATGATGAGTAGCAACATCAGGATCAAGCCTGAGCATTTCTATATAGTTCCAAGAAAATATATCTCTATTTTACTTTAGAAAGGAAATATACATCTCTTTTCCTTCAAGAGTCATGGTCGCACTGATTAAAGTGGGTTGTGGATCTTCTTTTTTACCCAGATTAATTTCTCTGAGTTCATACACGGTGGTATAGATACCCTCTTCAAATGATGGAGGAGCATCTCTGAGATCTTCTTATTCTTCTTCATCATGTGTTATTTCATCCGTTTCTACTTGCATAGTAGCTGATAAAGCGGAATTTTCATGATCTGAAGAGATATCACAATTTTCATATCTTGAAGAAGAAGCTTCCATTTCCAACCCGATTAATGATGAAGGGTCTTCTTTGGGTAATAAAGAGGAGATGACGGATTGAGAATCAACATCATTGTTCAACTCCGATGATGCTATAACTTCTTCTGGCCTAATTGGAAAAGTATAGACTTGTTGGATTTCAGCAGATGAAATGAAGACGTCACCATTTGTGCTTTCATCACTGCTTGGCGGGTTACCAATTTCTCCCATGATGTCTGGCTCGATTGCCGTAATTGAAATTATAGATCATTCTATAAGATTATTTTGATTTGGGTCTATTTTGTCAATTTTACTGATAGAAAGCACATAATCTATACTCACATGTGTAAATGGGTTTACTAGAATCTTCTCCAAACCATATGGAGCATTAACTTTCGTAATCTCCTTTGTTGTGGATTTCTCCCTTCCCTTCATGTGATAGAATTCCGCCTCAATGTATTGAGACTCACATGTCTTGAATGGGGCCTTATCACTATACAATGTCCCAACTTGAACATCGAAACAAAATTTGAGACATTGATGGTATGATGAAGGGATAACCTCATGTTGATGTAGTCAGGGTCTTCCATGCAAGAAGTTGAAAGATGAGTCTTGATCAACAACCATGAAATCTGAATTGGATACAAGATCTCCAAACTGAGTTCTGAGTGTAACTTCACCCAGTGATTCATGTTCATTTTTTTCATATCCTTGTAACATCATGATAGAAGGAGATAAATCAGATTCTGTGAGGCCCAATCGACGAAGTGTACGAATGGGCATGAGGTTGACTCATGAACCATTGTCAATGAAATCTCTTCAGATGTCTACACCATTGACCTTGCCTGATATGTAAAAAGTCCTATTATCCCCATGCACAACATAATCTTCATCTTCATCTGTAAAAGATATTATTGCATGGCATTCTACAGGATTATTCTCTATGTGATAGACATCAGCTGCATCAATTTCAGTTTCAAACTCCTGAGGACATGACAAAGCCTCAATGAGTGCTTCCCGAAGATCTTTTGACAGATTCAGAGCATCCAGAATTGATAACATGGATGGTACTTGGTCTAAGTGTTTCATTACATCATACGTTTGATCTAGAGGTCTACATTTCCCAACAGGAAGATGTGGTTTAGCAGGTACCTTGGAAGCAAATGCTTTGGAAGGTGGTGCATCTTGTATTGGGATAGGAGTTGGCAATATTTATGGTTTTGTAAGATTAGACCGATTAGATCCATTTACATGCTGAGAGGAAGAAGATGGAAACTTCAACCGGTCTTCCAAAATAACTGTCCCAGGACTGAATTTTCTATTGGCAGAAGAACTTGCCTGTTCTGGCGAAGCTCACTGAAGGGCTCTACCACAAGTCTCTACTGTGTACACAATTCTAGTAGGGGTAGAATTGGAATAGTGGCTTCTAAAAGAGCCACGTTTTCCCCTATATCCTGTGACTCTGGAACTTCCTCTGATTCCTCTATTTGATATAGTGAATTCAGGCTCATCAAAATTGGAACTGCGATTAGCATATGGATCTATTAATTGAATCAGATGAAGAGAACCAATGATTAACTCTTCTTCTGATGAAGACTCTACCTAATTAGCCTATTTAGGCTGTGCCGTTTGGTGGGGCAGTGCCCGTTGCTTTGAAGTAGATGGCCTGAAGTCTACCAGAGTCAAAGACAACTTAGGATTTGACTCATACTCATCTTCTTCTAATTCTTTTTCTTTATTTTAATCATGTTGTTTCTTCGAGGATTTTCCCTCTGATAAAGAGGGTTTTGCCACAACATTCATAGAAGAAGACACAATCGATTTCTTTAATTGTGTTCGCAAAATAGAATCAGTTCGGTTGATTGTCTTTCTGACCATCCAATCATCATATTTCTATGCATTTTTTCTTTTGACTTCTTGCCATTCGCCTTCCTCCTCTGGAACTGTAGCACTTACACATGCTACCTGAGCTGAAGAAACTTTCAGTTTGATATGTCCCGAGTCAACCATCTTTTTCAGGAGGTCTTTGAAGACAAAACACTCGTAGATGGGATTCCCCAACAATTAATAAAAAGGGAAATAATTTGGACGGTCTTCATCTCCTTTCTTGTTTGGCCTCTTGAGAATTGGCAATTGAACCAAATTATTTTCCAGAGCCGAAATGAAGTAACCAGGAACTTGTTCATTTTGGAAAGAGTATGTTTTTCTCTTTGGATCCTCAAATTGTTTTCGTCTTTGATCTCTTTGATCATTTGGATGAAATGGCCTTTGTTGTTTGCACTGAGGAGGTGGATCCCTTCGAGTAGATAATGGTTTTGAAGTAGAAACAGGTACAGGTGCTTGTTTATGCATAACTGTAGCAGTTTCTGCTTTACCCATTCTCTTTCTTGGAGGTGATGGAATTACAGGAGATTTAGCCTTAGCCTGTATAAGGGAATTTTCAATCTGCTGAGCGATTGAAGTATGGTCTCCAAACCCTCCTGTGTATTTCACAGGGATTAACAGTGTGCATGATTCATCACGCAGATTTGCCACAAAGATTGGAAACAATTCCTCTTGAGGGAGTGCTAATCTTAGGGAATATGTTAATCCCTTCCAGCGAGAAATGAAATCTGATTCCCTTTAATTCTCCCTTTTCTTACAGTTTTTAAGATAAAAAACTGTTGTCTTTGGAAAAGTTGAGCTGAACTGAAGAAGGAATTGTTGATGGAGATCTTCCCATCCAGTAATTGACCAGGATTGCAAGCTTGTATACCATACAAAGCCTGGTCCTTGCATGGTCTGTACGAAGAATCTGAGTTTTACTGCTTCTTGCTGTTCTGGAGTTCCCATCATAGGATCACAACAAGACATGTAATGTGTCAAATGCTGTTTAGGGTCACCCGATCCATTGAAAATAGGGAATACATGGTTTCCAAAACTGGATGGAGGAGAGATTGAATCAACCCATTTAGGGTAAACTTTCTTTTCTGGTTAAACCTGCGCATGTTTCCCTTCCATTGTTTCTAACTAAGTTATTAATGACTCAATGGTAGTTATTACCTTTTGAGAAACATCCGTTTGAACTTGGACATGGGTAGGTGCAATGACTGGAGCTTGGACTAATGTTGTGGTTGGTGCTACAACTGATGGAAGCACTACCAACTGTTGTTTCACCTGACCCATAGGATTAGACCTGTGAGGGTGTACTGATAGAGGAGGATATTCTTGATCCATCTCAGTAGCTGTAAAAATTTCCCTTGGCTGACTAACTCAAGCACGCTTAAGAATAAGACTACCCTGAAGTAGTTCTGCATTCAACCTCCTTAATTTCTCCATTTCCTCCTCTTGTTGTGCAAACCTTTTCTCTAGTGAGAGCGATTGGCCTTCTCCAGAGGAAGGATATGTAACCTGATTATTTCCCCTCCCATTGTTGGATCCTTTTTGGAGAGGGGTAAGTGGGTTAATTGAAGGATTACCTAGGTACTGAGTAATCCTTTGATTTCTTCTATGCACACCTTCTTCATTTGTGTCGGTGTGTACGTCTTCTTGAGCAAGAACCTATTCATCTAAATGCCATGAATGAGCCTCATCTGTTGGATCAGCAACAACGGCATTGATGACATTGATTGATGCATAACGCATCGCATCCCTTCTATCAGTATTTCTGTGATATTGTCTTCTTCCATGTCTTTGATGAGACATCGCCTTTTATTGATTCGATCCCTCAGGAACATCTTGAAGAACTGTAATTTGGAGGGAATCTCATGATAATTTGGCTCTTCGTTCCTCTTGAGACTTCTTCCCCAATCGAGAAAAGACCGAATTTCTCTAAGGAGGGGATTGATGATTTGAAAAATTCCCCAGTCCGGTGGACTTGGGCTATTTCTGTTGTTCCCGCTCAACTCCTCAAATCCTATTTGTTGATTCTGAGGGTTAGTTTAAAAGAGTCCCCAGTCTGGTGAGCTGGGGTGGCTCTTGACATGCTATGTCTGAGACTTTCTTAAAAGCTCTCTATATCTTGTGAACCTTAGTCCAGAAATTAGCTGGATGCATCAATCGACATCAACGTTTATCACCCGGTTCAAAAGACCATTGGATGATTTATGACACTTCTGTCACATGATGATGTTCTTGGTCCAAACGAGAGGCCTATTCAATATTCTTGTCTGCTTGATACAAGATTAATTCAACAACTTGTTCTCTGTATTCTTGATTTTGAGAAGAACTCGTTGAGGCCTGTTCTTGGGAAAGCTTTTGATTACAAACAAAGACCATAGACTATGGCCGGCCATGGGTAATGACATTGCATGAGACCATTTTCGGCGGGCTTTACTAACCGGAGAGCACCGTGAAATGTAGTGCTCCATGAACACCCCATCATATGACATGAATACCATATGGGGAATTGGCATTTACCTATTGAAATCTTCTTAGTGCGCCAAGGAATGAACGTTGAAGGGCACTCTGCTGCTTTTCAGCCTTCAGATATCAAGAGACTGATAGAGATGCCAAATCAATCTAACGTTGAAACCCTTCTATTATCTTAAGATGATTTTCATATTCATCATAAGAAAATAATTTATTATTCAACTGACAAAGACTTTTCCATATGTTGAGACGAATATCATGAATTCCATCTTTCGTCAACATTTCTGGATTGTCATACTGAGAATCAGCCAGAGGCCAAAACATGACTGACCCTTCACCTTTCACCAGTTGTTTTCTCATGTTCAACATTTCCTCTTCATCATTCAATGATGATTCTTCTACATGATTTTACCAGAGTTGGTGTTTCCTTGTTGCTTCATCAGATTCAAAAATATTGGTAGAGAAATCATTGATCAAACTAGAAGATGCATGACTTAGGGGTGGTTCAGAGAATGACCTACACCCTGGGCTATCTTCTAATTGAGAAAGTATTTCACCTGCCAGCGATGAAACATCAGACATGAATGGTTTTTCAATTGCAAGTGCCTCAAGATAAGAGTGCTTTCATAGAACTTCATTTTCCACTGGAGCATTTTCCAGGCAATGTGCATCACTACTGTAGAGAGGAATTTGGCAGTGAAATTCATCATCATGGGGAGGAACACCATAATGGGTTACAACAATAGATGAGATCTCTTGCTCCTTGGCCTTATGACCACACAGATGGTTCCTGTGGCTCTCATCTGAAGTTGAAACTTCGAGATCGACCGAATTGTTATGAAGCAAGCCTTCATGAGGAAGTGTCTGTTGAAGACCTTCGGAATTAATGTTCCCATTATTGGAAAATGAGGGAGTAGAACCATGAATTCCAACAGATAACTGTCTGAGGGATTCAGGAACTCCAGCATCGAGAAAGTCCTTGTTACAGATTGGCTCTTGATCTCCTGACTGTGATGGGCAGGTCTTTTTCTTAGATACCTTCTTACTCCCCTTGGAAACCACTTGTTGATGAAAGTGGATGCTCTGAGAAGGTGTATGTGCCTGATAAGGAGGGATGGCCAGGTTAGGATGACGATCTCTACTCAAATTATGTGTGTGTGCCTGACTTGGTTGTCTGTATGTTATGGGGGAGTATGCCCCATAACCCTCTTGGACTGGAATAGATGTGTGTGTCTATTTCGAAGTGAATTGTTGATGTGTCACTTCTCTGGTAGGGATAAATTTATGTGTCTTTCCTTGAGATGCCGATGAAGTTGTTATAATATCCTGCATGCATCTAGAATATGAGTAGGGATTTGATTCTTATCTTTCACCATTGACAAATATACTTGGTGACTTGAGCTACTGGAATGGGGATATATGTCCACTCTGTTATTGGAGTAGGTGTATGTGCATGCTCCGGTCTGCCTTTTCCTATCAGTGATTCCTGACTGTACTCTAGTGTGGGGGTAGAGAGTTGAGTCTTCCTCTTGTTTGTTGTTGGGGATTTCTGACTAACATCTCCAAATGCTACCAAGCAAGACTATTGGTAGGATTGATTAATAGTAGCAGGTGTATGTGTCTGCTGATTGCACATCACTGAACGTGGTTGACGAGCTCCATCATATGTAGTCAGACGAGCCTGCTGACTAGTTGATGATGTATAATAGGTGTATGTTCCTACCTATAGTACTCCACCGGAAATGCCTGGCAGGATTGGTGTGATGCTGCCAGACGAGTCTACTAGATAGCGGAATTAAAATGGGCAAGTGTGTGTGCCTGCTCGTTGCTTGCCACCAAGTTAGGTTTGTGGACTTCTCAAGAAATGGCAGAGATGAGAACCTGCTCACTGTTAACCAGATTTTTCCTCTGGTTATTCATCTTGCCTGCTCGGGTTCGAGGAACCGGAGTCGGAAACCTGGAGTCGACACCCTCATCATGTTGGGGATGTACAGCCGCACGAGTCTAGCGGATATTGTTGATAGGATCGATAAGGAAGGACTCCTGCTTCTTTGAATTAAGGCCATGAGGGACCTGATCATTCACCTCCCCAGAATATGGGAGTGAATGGTGATTGTGTTCTGGGGATAACGACCCAAAACAGTTGGAGACGGTGGTTAGCACCACCTGCTTCTTGATCACTGGTCATCGTTGTTTGGACGACCCGTGTCAATTGTTCACTTGGAGGGCTTGTCGGGCAGCCTCCAGAGTTGGGATTGTACTGTGTTGACGGTACTCCTTAACCAGCGCATTTGATACCCAGCGTTGAAGACGCTGAGTAGTTGATGTCATCCTTAGAGCAGATGATGATCCAGCAGGAGTAGCAGCAGTGGCATTTGCAACAGTAGTATTCACAGGTGTGAACATGAGAGCAGCCATTCTAGAAATGCATAAGATCTTGGAAAAGAGTGGATTTCTGATATAACAGACTTAATCAAGATAAGAGCATCCACTACATCTTTGTGATGAGCACATACGTCAATGATTGTCTTTTTTGGCCCTTTCATTGAGTTTTAAATAGGGGCCTAACAAATAGGTAAAACATCATTTTAACTTGGTTAAGGATTCACATCGTGTTCATCATATTTTGTTTCCCTCGGAATTTGGGGATGACCTCCTTGATTGAAGGTCCAAACAATGCGATCGGTTTCTAACGGTTTTGTTCATAGAACCGGAAACATCCAATGATTCCACATCCATTTTGACCTACATTCCAATGGTAGGCGCTCATTAGTTTGTGGACTGATGAGGCTTAGTAATTTTCATTGGTTGAGAGGATGGGAGGTCAGACTCATCACACCATTTTGAGGGGAATTATTTTCTACTCCAGGACTCCCTTTATAGATTTGAGTTTTGATCGTGAATCCTTATTACATTACCAAGTATAAAATGATCTTTCCTTTAGGTCTGACAATCAATGATTGATATGTTGGAGATTTAGAGAATCTTTTATATTTATTCGAGTTTCTTCATCGATTGAGAATCATATGTATTTATTAGAGATTCTTGGTCAATGGTATCCTTTGACACATTTATATCGAGGTATCTTGGTCATTATGATGACCATGCTGGTTTTAAAGCCACTCAGTGGGGCACATGATGTTTATTGTCATTCAAAAGGACATGGATTATTTTAGAGTTGGGATTGAACCCACAAATGGGCTACCTACGTATCCTTTGTTTAGAAAAGGAATCTGAAACCACATAGTTTGAGTAAGGGAGTATGATGTTTATGATTTATGGATCAAAGAAGGATTTCATAATTACTTTTACACTCTAAGCTCACGTGAGTCATGCTAGGTGTGAGAAACAAGAGGTATTGGTAAAATTCATACAATTGTGCCATGAATAATGCAATGTTAGAAATAATGGGGGAATTATATATGTATGACTGCCCAGATAAATGAAGATTACGATTTACTTCAGTGAAGAAATCCAGGAATAGGGTCCGTAAAGGTATATGTGCTTCATGGAGATTTGAATACTCTAACATGGGGCTTACTCCTAAAAAGGGGGCCCAAATTAGAAGATGACTTATGATTGGGTTTTTTTTACTCCTGAGAAGGAATCCTAGATCAAAGGTAAATTAGGACATGTTAAGATAAATTAAGACTAGAGCTTACTCCTGAAAATGAGGCCCATGTTAAGAGACTTGAAAAATTAAGGGACTTGGGTCTTACTCTTGAAGAGGATGCCCATATTTTGAGACTGTGGATTACTCCTGAAAAGGAGACCCAGGTTAAGAGAATTATGGTTAGGGATTACTCTTGAGGAGGATGCCCAAATTAGGGGACTTGGGGAATTCTCCTAAAAAGGAGAACCAATTAAGATAACTTGGACTGGGGCTTACTCCTAAAAAGGAGGCCTAGTCTTGAGAATTATTACTGGGGCTTATTCCTGAAAAGGAGGCCCAAGTTAATGAGGACTTGGGTCTTACTCCTAAGGAGGATGCCCATATTTTAGAATTATTACTGGGGCTTATTCTTGAAAAGGAGGCTCAGGTTAATGAGGACTTGGGGCTTACTCTTAAAGAGGATGCCCATATTTGAGAATAATGACTGGGGCTTATTCCTGAAAAGGATTCCCAGGTTAATGAGTTCTCTCATTTTAAAGGATGAGGTTGAATGAATGAGATCTCAATCTTTAGTGATATAATGATGTGTAAATCACTAGGTTTTGAGAGATATTCCAAAGAATTCCTTTCAGATAAGGAAGTTAAATCAAGAAATCATGCAATAAATGGCTTTGAAGAGTGTCCTAAAAACTGAATCTTGAATAGGAGAGGTGGGATGGCATAAGAGGGGTGAAATGGGCAAGAAGGGAACCCAAAAAGGCAGGGGCGTGCAAGTCCTGCCAGGCGCACAGGTACAGTGTGGGCGCGCAAGTCCTGGTTGCACAGGTATACCTACGTGACACAAGGGTACTTGTGTGATGGTTTACCAGCAGGGTAATACTTGAGAGACTCATTGTTAAAGCCTTTATAATCATCTTGAGGTTCTTCCAGAAGAATGGCGTGCAAGTTCTATTGAAGGAGTTAGGCGGCACCCAAGTGGGGTCATTTCCCTTAAGGGATGGCCACTCAGGCATGCATGTGTTGATGAGTTTCAACACTTAGGCCTTCCTCCCCCTCTTTAGACCTTCCGTTCAAGGTAAGAAATTACCTTAGAAGTGTTTCAGAAGCATTGAGAAGAGACTAGGGCTCTAGGAGCTGAAATCTGTGTTTCTGGAAAAATTACTCTTTCTATGGGGGGCCCACAAGGTCTATTTATAGGCTAAAGAAGTCCTCCGGCAGTTATCCTTTAGGGAGCTCAAGTCACTTCCGCGACAATTAGGCATCGCGCAAGTGGACTTGCATGACCATGCTGGAACTTGCGCGGCGCATCTGCTTTTGAAGCCTTGTTCATGCCTTTGTCGATTTTTGATGTTTTCTTCAAAGGATGCATCAATTTGTGCTATGTCATTTCCCTTTCCATTCCATTAGACAATGTGACAAAAAAATAGCGTCAACAGGGATGAAAACAAAAAGGAAAGGGAGAGGGAGAAGAATGAAAGAGAAAAAAATAGAGGATTTAAATTAGATAAATTTTCATGATAAAGGGCTCTTAGACTAAGTTTCAGGAAGGGGAAAAGAGGAAATAAGTTGAAATCCCTTAAATTATGCCACATAATTGGAAAATTTCATGGTCTGGTTGGACATTTTTCCAAACTGTTCACCAACCTTTTGGGCACCATTGGATAAGAAACCCTCTTCTACAATGTTTGGACAAACAGTTAACTAACTGTGTTCCAATCATTCAAAATGACTTAGTTAAACTATAGATCCATACCACCTGGTTTCTCATAACCGTGATCAACCTGTTTTCCTAACAACTCCCTCAAAAAGGTAAGTTTCATGGTGTTTACTTGGAGTCATAGAACCTATCCTTTTCCCTTGTATGTAAAACAGTAAAAGTTCGGAAACTTTCCTATGAAAGTGTACCCATGGGGGTTCTTATAAATTGTGTCCCCCAATAAAAGCACAACATGACTACTAATCAAGAGTCTAGGACAGATAAAGAATAATCCTATATCTCCCCACCATTTATAAATTCTATAAATGGCGTGAAAATAATACAACACACCATAAGATAAAGGCATCAACCACAAGAACACATTTCCTTCAGTGTCCCAAGAATCACCCAAATCCATCTCCCCTGAAGAATCTACAGGGGAAACTTTCTAAGTCCTAAGGCAACATATCTCACAAGGAACTCAAAATATATAAAAAAATTCCATATCCAAGATTGACATCAATCTTAACCACAAAAACATGAAGAATAACTTTCATGCATGCCTAAATAAAATTTTTCTTAAGGTTATGAAATTGAACTCTTTCTATATATTTTATCTGAGGAAATGTAAGATATCATTTTGATAAGATAGTATTTAATGGTACCTTTTGATAATCATAATGAATAATTAGTACATCACATTATGTATGAATTTTTTCATACAGTTTGTTCCCAAATTAACAACCACTAAATATTTTATCTATGTGAAATGCTTGTTAGATATGCTGATTTTTTGTAGGTATTGTTTGGGTGTGCTACTACAGAATTTCATGATACAACAGGCATGTCATTTATCAGTGCTAAAAATGCACTGATAAAAGGATCTTTTATCAGCACTGAGGTTTACAATGCTTTTTTAGCGCTATTAAAGACTATTTTGAGCGTTGATAAAACCCATTTTTGTAGTAGTGTAATGAGCACCATACCTCCAAATAGTACAACAAGCATCGTCCCACCAAACGATGCCACAATAGTTATCCTTCCAAACTGAATCCTTATCAGATGATGAATTAATCTATGGTTCAATTAATGTGATTCACATAACTGATCACTTGTCTAATGATGATTATGACTATGAACATGAGTTCCCTACATCCAATTGAGGAACTAGTGTTATGTGAGGCAAAAAATCCAATATTTTTATCTATTATTTGTTTAAAATACCCCTTCTTTAATTTAATAAACTGAGTAAAATAATGATTTTTGGGATTTTTAATAATTTATAACTTAATTGTATAAACGAATTTATTACAGAATTTTATTGATATATTCTTTTTTTAGAATTAATTTTTCAATCCATACATAAATTAGTTTTCAAACATTGAAATAGTTGTAATTCAGTTTTGGAATTAAATTATTAAATGAATTACTTTAGTATCAATTATGTCAATCGATTTTAATTTAAAAGAAATCCCCAATTTAGAATTTTTTTAGAATGTGTAAAAAATGATTGGAAGAAATTTGAATTTTAAGTAATTAAAAACTTTTGAATTAATTGTGCATATATTAATTTTATTTTTTTATAATTTTTTATATTGGATGAATATACTATATTAAATTGAAATTATTTTTGAATGCAGGTTAAAAAAAATTCATAGGTCATGCACGGTCGGTCCGTAGACTGACTGTGTGCAGGCTGGCTGTGTCGTGTGTGTTGTCGACCACAAATAATCTCTATGGTAAGTCTATTGACCATGGATAGACTTCCAAATCTGAAACCTGAAGTGCCACTGTAGAAAACCTCAGTCGCCTATACCAGATCTGATCCGCCAAGCTGCCGAGCACCATCGAGGCCGATTTAAACAGGTGTGACATGCCTCTGATAATGAATAACACCATTGGACCACCAAAAACAATCCATGCCACCACTTGAATCCATTGGAGCTTGCCAAATAATTTTCCTAACTGAGAACCGACACCCTGCTCCAGATCTGCAACCCCAATGCTCGATAGATATGGAGATGCATTCGATTCACCATTGATACCTGCACCACCGAGCCCCCCTGCTTGCTGCCAGAGAAGATGGTGCTCAACCGAGAGAACCCGACCTCCTCTCTCGAGATCCCATCCTAAAAAACTAGAGAAAAAAGAAAAAAACAAAATAATAAAAATAAAACAAAAACCATAAATAAATAAATAAATATATATATATATATATAATAATTAACAACTATATACGTATGTATTCATAATATGTATATAATAAATATCTGTTAATATTAATATATATTAATATTTATATAAATAAATATATCTATATGTTTATAAAATACTTATTTGTATTATTTTCAACTGGAGTGATGATCTAGACCCAAGCCCACTACCAAGACCCAACTCAATTTGCTTAATTTCCAAGTACGAAAAACTGCCACCACGAAGCACTGGAACAAATGCGTGTGTGATCATGGAACTGAGATGCTCATGACATAATGGATATCAACCATTGGAGATGGACACATGACATCCATCCAATACTCCGCATGACATTGACTATGAGGAATAATATACTACCTCACATGTTCTCTCTAAATATATTTCTTCCTCACCCATTTTAAATATTTGGCCTCGACCAATTATTTTTTTATTCCTTTTATAATTTCTTTTCATTCTATATTTCTAATATAAGGTTTCATTCTGTCCTTTGTTAAATCAAAATGTGTTTTATTCCCCCCCCCCCAATCTCTTTGTATTTATTACCTTTGTGATATCCCAGTGACTTTTATCTCCATGATTATGGAGAGAAACCCATTATAGGTGGTCCAAATGAGAATCACGACGATGATCTTGAATTTATAAGTTTAATTCTCATTCTATCTTCTCTCTAATTCTAGTATGATAGTGAAAATGGAATATGGAGGAGGCAATTTTTACTCTGTAATCGATTAACACCATCACACTCTTTTAATAGTAACAATTCAAATCCTACCTCTATTCGGACCAGACTCTATACTAGTGGAGTCATGTGGTTCGATCGGAAGACTGATATACGATTGTTTTCTGGTGTGTGAGTTAGTTCATTCACTCAATTAAGTAATGTTCTCACCCATTAACCCAGTAGAAAAAATGGGATGACTGGTTTGATTAATTATCTCTTGATAAGATTCGTGGTTTCATACCAAAGAAAATTGTAAAGGGTGAATTGGTGAATGATACTGAACCTACTCATTGAATTAGATGATTTAGAGAAAAAATAAATAATGATATATCTCAATGGAATTCATACTTAGGTGTATTTTCATTTCTTATATTCATAATATATTCATTTTCATATCCTTTCCTTTTTTTGTTTCCATTTAATCAAAAATAAAACAAATACTATTTGGCAGCTTTCAAAATTAAGAAAAAGAAAATGAAACATACATATGTTCTAGGATAGTGAGACTCTCTAAGACTTTATCCTTGTAGACAACTTTTGTTATCCACTAACCAACATTATAATTAAAGTATAATTTCTATTTGATCGTGATCCACAATAATCATGTGATCAACTTGGTACTATTTTTGAGGTGAAAGGTGGAGTTCCCACTATATTTAACAAATCTATAAATAAGTATTTTCCCATTTTTCTTGTTTTTCCTTGTTTTTATTTTGTAATTTTTTCTTAATTTGGGATAAGAATTCAAGTGAGGACATTCTTTAATATATCCTCACCTATATGCCTAGTGGACATTCCCACAGGTATCCTAGGTGATGAATTTTCAAATGAAACATCATCAATAACCTTATGTACAATTGAATGGGTGGGATGATTGAAGATGATACATAAATGAATCCAATAACCATCAACAACATATGACCTCACCCCATTAGTGTGAAGAAGAGTTTACATCAGAGGAAATGTGGAGCTACTCATCCATATTGAAAGATATTCATCTAAACCAAGAATTGGTGGAAGATAGAGAAATAATTTAAAAATTTAAAGGTATGCAAGGTACAATAGCCATTTACCTATAATAACTCATAGACAAAAGGAAGAAACAATATGTAGAAGAGTTATATCCCCTAATAATTTCGAAAGAAGATATCCAAGAACAAGGGGGTGATTTTTTAGAATCGGAGGATCTTCCACTATTCACCTTTGAGCACATCTTCCCAAATATTGTGTACTGAAAAAAAAACACAAAGTCAAAACACTTGATGGAGATACTCTTTTAAAATTTATTTTTTCTAGTTTTATTGAAAACTAATTATCTTCTAATATCAATCCTACTATTAATGAAGTCACAAAATTAGAAGAATTTTCGCATTCCCTAGGGGATACTGATAATGATGAAGTGGATGAACGCCATTTCAAAGAGAAGCTTAAGTGCCCACTAGTGTTCCCATCCACACAAGATGACTTTAAAGAGGCATTGTACATTGAAAATGATCCATATACTGAAACAAATGAGGGAGTTACCATGGAACTGAACACATCTCTTTCTAAATTTTTACGATATGAATTATCTATTAACCTCCCTGGTTATAATTTTGTAGATTCTGTAACATGGATGTTAATCCTAGATAATAAATAATAAAGAACCTATCCTAACTCCCCTTGATGAAAAATTAGAGTTAGAACTAGTATATGAAAAATCGGAGCTGATGAAAATTAATGATGAACCATTCTAAGAAGAGATAAAAGAATACTAGTCTGAAAATATGCAAATATTTTCTCTAGAAGAACATGTCCCTAGTCATGTAGAGAAGACACTAGTCCCTCATCCTCAATCTGAACACCAACTGGAGAGAGGCATGAAAAAAGTAGAGAATGATATTCTAGTGAACTCGCATGAAGAAACAATGGCATTATCCGCAACACATGAAGGGGAGAACAATGATCTAAACTCAACTTGTTTTGATTTTATTCAAATGGAACCTTTTAATGACTCTCCCATACAATAATATTTTAAAGAATAATCATTTAAGTCTCCAAAAAATGAAAAGAAATCCACAATCAACTTAGCGTAACCTAAGGAGGTCTTAATTTTTATTCGTCGACCCAACATTTTTGTGATACACCACAATGCCGAGGGGGTGTACATGCAGGACCTCATCCAAGGGGTCCTAAAAAAAGTGAAGAAGAAGAGAGGAAAAAGAAGAAGGATGTTGTGGTTCTTACCACACAAGCCCAATCCTCATGCAGATTATGGATAATCAATAGACTGCCCAACTGTAGATAGTCTAACTGTAGCACCACTTGGGGTGTTAAACCCAAGAATCTCCTCCCCTCATTTTTTTTCATTTCCATTACATTGAATTTCAAAAAAATAAAATTTATGATGTTTAATTTTATTTTTCTATAGTTTTACTTAAGTGGACACCACATCATGGATAACTCCACTGTCCACATCAAGCTCCCAAGGGAATGCTTACCATGAACTAATTGGATAATAAACATTAGGTTTTATCTTTCCCCTTTGAACTGTTTAGCTACTGTATTTTTTTAACTATGTTGGAACTTAAATGGATAGTGATAAAAAAGAACTAGGAAAGAGATTAACCATGTTAGAGTAGTTATTTAATTATTTTTAATTAATATTTTAAATTCTATAAATAAAAAATCTATTTATTATTTTCAGTGAGTTTTTAATAAATATAAAAAAACAAAAAATGAAAAAAATAAGATTTTTTTTCTTATTTGTAAATTTTCTAAGAATTATTTTTCTATTTATTTTTTTGTTGTATTTAATTTTAAAAAACAATATAAAAACAAATCTAAAAGATCAAAAATAAGAATCTATATATACTTTTTGTGGGTTATATTTTTCTTTATTTTAAAAAAATGTGTGTTTTAAAAAAAATAATGTATTATACACACCTTTGTACAATATTTTTTTTTTAAATTTTCACCCCTTTTCTTGAACTTCATTTAAACCCTGCCTAGTTTTTTTAAAGATAAACACCATTCTCGAGTTGAGGGAATTCATTGATTCTGAAACTTTGAGACTAAAAGTGACTACTGAGTGAGTTTGATCACTACTTTAATGAAAACATAGTCTTATAATTAAGAGACGAAGTGTGATTGAAAATATTTGGGAAAAATCAATTTTATAACTTTAATTCACAGGAATTTTGAAATAAATATAAATAAAATGACCTATGTGAGACAAACACCTTATGAAATCCAACTTAATTGAAAATAAGATATGTCCTTTGAACATGGAATACAAATGGGTAATTGGGATCCCACAATGGATATTTAAGACAAGAACATTGGATGTGTTTCTGTAATTAAATAATACCATATTAATAAGTGTTATAAATAATGTTTTACACACAATTATGGTTAGAAAAAATAAATTCAAATGGATCTTATCCAAAATGAGTCCATACAGGTGAGGTGAATACTGAACCTATAGAAAAGAGGTTCAATTGACATAAAACACATCCATTAATGTTTTATCAATAATGTGGGAAATAAAAATCTGGTTTAGGAAACTTAAGAGAAAGGAATGAATGGATGTGCTTTTTGTTAAAAACTTTCTTCCTCTTAAATCTAATTTGATCCAATCTTGACTTGAAAGTTCGATTAAATTGAAATAAGGTAGTGACTTGATTCACATATGAGGAATGATAAATAAAATACTAGATGAGCACATGTGTTCTCACTTTTTGAGTTTTAAATTTAATTAGGTAACTTTTTGAATAATTTGAATTCATTGATATATTGTCTAGAAGTGAAATAGTTCAAGTGTAGAAAACTGAAAAAATATCGTATTTTTATAGATTATACATTGAAAATACACAATTTTTTTTAATACGTTTTTAATAAAAATATTTTGTAAAAAATGGCTGGGTTTAAAATATTTTAAAAATTGTGCTTGGCATTGGGTGAAAGGCGGCATCTGTGATGCCGCCCTTCCACTAAAACAAAAACAAAAAAAAATTAATTTTTTTTAAAATATTTATTTTTATTCTTGTTTTGTTTATATATATACACAAAACAAAACCAAAAAAATAAATAAATTTTTCAGTAGAATTTATCCGCTATTTAAAATCCATCATTACTGCAATTACAGCAGTATGGATTCTGACAGAAGCTCTCACCTAGGGCTCCTTTTTATAATAGAGCTTACCTTGAAAATCATTCTGCATTTCCAATTTAGGATTATGGTTCTCTTTTTCCAATGTAGAACATTCTGCATTTCCAATAGGGGATTCTGTTAAAAGTACGTGACTTTGAAACACTATTTCCCTCGGAATTCGAGGATGACCTCCTTGATGGGAGATTCAAAAGTTCTGATCAGTTTCTAACGGGTTTGTTCGTAGAACCGAAAACATCCAATGATTCCACATCTATTTGGACCTACTTTCCAAAGGTAGACGCTCATTAGTTTGTGGACTAATGAGGCTTCGGAATTTGCATTGGTCGAGAGGATGGGGGGTCGGACTCATCACACCTTTTTGAAGGGAATTATTGTCTACTCCGGGACTCTCTTTATAGATTTAAGTTATGTTTGTGAATCCTTATTGCATTACCGAGTATAAAATGAGCTTTCCTTCAGTATTTCAATAAATGATAAAATATGTAAGAAATTTAGAGAATCTTTTATATGTATTCGAGGTTCTTCATCAATAGAGAATCATCTGTATCTATTTAGAGATTCTTGGTCAATGGTATCCTTCGAAACATTTATATAAAAGTATCTTGGTCGTTATGATGACTAGGCTGGTTTTAAAGCCACTAAGTGGGGCACTTGACGTTTATTGTCATTCATAAGGACATGGATTATTTTAGAGTTGGGATCGAACCCGCAGATGGGCTACCTACGTATCATTTTTTTTGGAAAAGGAATCAGAACCCACGTAGTTCGAGTAAGGGAGTATGATTTTTATGATTGACGGATCAAAGAAGGATGTAATAATTACTTTTACCCTCTAAGATCACGTGAGTCATGCTCGATGTTAGAAACAAGAGGTATTGGTAAGAAAATAGACAATTGGGCCATGAAAGATGCAATCATAAGAAATGGTTTGAGGCTTATGTATGTATGACTACCCAGATAAATGAATATTAGTATTTACTTTATGGAGTAAATCTAGGAATAGGGTTCATAAAGGTATATGTGCTTCATGGGGATTTGAATATTCTAACTTGGGACTTACTCTTGAAAAGGAAACCCAGATTAGCAGAGGATTGGTAATTGGGTTTTACTCCTGAGAAGGAATCACAGATCAAAGGTAAACTGGGACTGGTTAAGAGAAATTAAGGGACTTGGGAATTATTCCGGGAAAGGAAGCCTAAGTTTATGACTAGGACATACTCTTGAAAAAGAAGCCCAGGTTAGTGGACTTGGGGCTTACTCCTGAAAAGGAATCCCAAATTTATGAATGGGAATTATTCCTGAAAAAGAAGCCTATGTAAAGGAAATTATGACTGGGACTTATTCTTGAAAAGGAGGCCCATGCTAGAATCTCTCATCATAAAGGATGAGGTTTAATGAATTAAATCTCAATCTTTAGTGACATGAAGATGTATAAATCAATATGTTTTGAGAGATATTCCACAGAATTCCTTTCAGATAAGGAAGTAAAATCAAGAAATCATTCCATAAATGGCTTTTAAGAGTGTCTTGAAGACTAAATCTTGAATAGGAGAATTGGAATGGCTTAAGAGGAAAAAAATGGGCAAGAAGGGCACTCAAAAAGGCAGGGGAGCGCAAGTCCTGGCAGGCGCACAGGTACTGCGTGGGCGCGCAAGTATTGGTCGCGCAGGTATATCTGCATGAAATGTATAGGGTACTTGCGCGTTGTTCAACTAGTATTGAAATACTTGAGCGACTCTTGATTAAGGCCTTTAGAATCCTCTGGAGGTTCTTCCAGAAAAGGGACGCGCAAGTTCTATCAAAGGAGTAAGTCGGCGCGCAAGTGTGGCCATTTCCCTTAAGGGCTGGCCACTCAAGCGCGCAAGTGTTGATGAATTTCAACACTTAGGCCTTCCTCCCTCTCTTTAGATCTTCCGTTATAGGTAATAAATTACATTATAAGTGTTCCGGAAGCTTTGAGAAAAGACTTGGGCGTCGGGAGCTTAAATACGAGTTTCTGGAAAAATTTCTCCCCGAATAGGGGGCCCACATGGTCTATTTATAGGCCGAAGAAGACCCCGAGCGGTTATCTTTTAGGTCACGCAAGTCACTTGCGCGACCATAGTGTTTCGCGCAAGTAGACTTGCGCGACTATGAGGGAACTTGCGTGGCCTATGGGCAATGTTTTCCTTGTTCATCCCTTTATTGATTTTTGATGTTTTCTTCAAAGGTTAAACCACTTAAATCCCAGATATTCCCCTTTTCCAATCTTTAGATTCTGTGACGAATGGAGCGTCAACAAAAGTCCCCCCTCAGAGTTGGATCCGGAGAGAAATAGAGGATTTGACTCTGAGGAAATTGAATACATCCAAAGGAAAAGGTGGCGCGCAAGTCCGTCAGGGCGCAGAGGGCGGCGCGCAAGTGCGCGTCACGCAGGTCTTGAGCGCACTGGGTACGACGCGCAGATAGGCCCCCTGGCCTATAAATACACAGCCATTGGCCGCGAATAGCATCTGATCCGTAATTCTGGAGCTCTCGCTACGCAAGCCATCTTCACCGCACAAGTCTCTTCTTTCCGCTGTTTCCTCGCCACCGCGCTACTGTCAAGGTAATAGGACTTGCGCGGTGACACATGCGCGACAAAAACTTGTGCGGCACCTGTAACACTTGCGCGACATCTCCATAATTGCGTGCCTTAATGCCTTATCCATTTTTTTGGATATCTTTACAATGTTTGTGGAAAATCAATCCATTTATGAATTAATTTATTCAACTCTTGTGTATAATTAATGGCTCTTAGACCCGGATTAATTGATGAACTGGCTAGCAAGCGGATAGATGATATGCTGAACATCATTGGCCATGATTATTATACTGTCAAAGATAGCACTCTTCCTAATTTGGCTAAGTATCTAAAGAAATATCATCTCGACTTTCCTCAAAGCACTTATCTACCTTTGTATGGCTATGGTCATCTACAAGAAGTCACCATTCCAGATGTAAAGAACTATCTTCCGTTTTCATGGTTTCAGAATTAGAAAAACTTTGCTTTAGCAAATATCTCAGGTGGAGGAGTATTTCTAAATGCTGGAATATTGGAGAAGGCCTACAAAATGCATCATAGCCCATGCACACCAGATCTGAAAAAACATACACCTGAGCTTCAACCACATTGTCATCCTTCGATCTTCCGAAATGCTCAGATGGGTCAATCCAAAGGCTGGAAGAAAAGTTGGGACTTTCGTCCTGGGGGAGGTGTGAAGCCAACTTGGATGTGGGCATACTGGGTACGACAAACCTGCGCAGAGTTTTTCGAGGATCTGAAGAGAGATGCAATATAGAAGCTATCTGGGTGGGGAAAACATATGTTTACAGACATGATAACTTCGTTCCGGAGATACTCAGCCACTGGAGCCCATCAACTAATTATTTCCATTTGACTCATGGAGAAGTTGGTATCAGTTTCTGGGATGTCCACAAAATCTCAGGGGATCCAATTTTGGGTGATATGAATGATGAATTCATTCCCCCGAAGGTGACTTGGAATGATTCAGAGAAGACTCCTGCTTTATCTCGGGAATTATTTAAGATCTTCCATTGGATCAAGAGTTTATAGACCTCATTAACTAATTTTAGAAAAGATATCCATCCAGAAGAATGGATGAATGTATTTCTTATTGAGAAGAAAGAGATGGAGCCAATAGAAAAAGGATCCAAGAAAAATAAATCCAAGGATACAAGGCCTAAACGTCCAACCACCTGTCCAAAACCTGAGAAGAGGGGAGCTCCTGACACATTTTCGCCAACTCTAGAAGCAGGAGAGTTTGAGAAGTGGGGATATGAAGTGAATCAAATAATTCCAAAAAAGACTCATCTAGAGGGTTTCTTGGCAATTTGGCTCAGTGTTTATCTCTTGCCGGCCAGGGATTCGAAGGGAGGCGTTAGGCTAGGGACCTTCGTCATTGCGGCAAAGTTGGCTGAGTGAAAAATGGTTGGGTTAGCTACCCCTATTTTAGAAAATATTCACAAGAGTTTACTCCATATCTTCATGGGTAAATCTACTTTAAGAATAGTGGGACCATTCCAAGTTTTGTGGGGATGGATCGCCACTCACTTCAGGACTTACAATGTACAGAATGAATTACAAATTCCTGGAAGCTCTTTCAGGCCGTCAGTGCAAGAATTCTCTGGAATTCCTCTATTAGATGTTAATGGTTATGACATGAAATTGAGGCTAATAATGTTTAATAAATTCAACTTCTTTCCCTATGGAAGTCCGCCAACCGGGCAGTTTGTTGATGATGGGACAACCCATTTGGATTTTAGGGCATACATGCTAGCTTTCAGGGATGGTGTGCTAGTTGCCAGGATTGACGGAGAGATCATATTTGAGGCCTATGATCCATATAGATTTTCATTTCAATTCAAATGTCTGCAACAAATTTTTGTACCCCCTCCGGTACATGTCAGGTTAGAGCAACATCCGATGGTATCTCGACAACTATGGCTGCTGACATCAAGGGAGAAGACTGGGTAGTTTTTGATCTACCAGTTGAAAAAGCGGCTCATAATTGGACTACATATTATGCCGAAAAATGGATAACATCATACCCCAAATGGATATTGAATCACCCAGTATATCAAGTGGGGAAAGGAAGAGGATTGTAGAGAAATAAACCCTTCCTCATGAAGGTGATGCTTCCCCACCTGAAATTGATTCAACAGACTCCTCTTCTAGAACTGATTCACCGAATTATCATGATGGGGATGATGAGGCACAACCGGTGGCAAAGCGGTTTCGTTCCCAATATAATACTCTGGCCAGAATTAAAATACCCACTCCATCAACTCCTGGTGAGTTATTTCATTGTAGTAATTTAATCACTGCTACTTTATAAAGCAATAAGTCTTACTATCTTATTCTCTATTTGTAGTTGCAGGAGCTGGGAATAAATTAAAGTCAAAAATTGTAGGACCTTCCTCACAGCCTTCATATATAAGACCAGAGGTTGTCCAGCTATGGCCGGGCTTATACTATGGTACTGAGACCGCCTGGCTAGATTTGTGTGAGGGCCTACAACTTCCTGGAATAGGAAATCTTATGGCTTCTAAAAATCGTCAATATGAGGATAACCCAATGAAGTGCGAGATTACATCAGAGAGCTGGAAATGCTCATATATGCCACTAATGACTCTGTTCCTATCACCAGGAGGGTGAAGGAAATGATTGATAGTGGCGCCACTGAGGGGGTGGTGGTTTTTGAGATGAGGAGTGGCAAGAGTACGCGGCTCCTAAAGATGTAAGTTTTATTTCCTTATTTTCTTTGCAACTTGATTTCAGTTGAAGCTTTGTTACATAAGGAAGTTATTTCACTGTCTTGCAGCTTTCAAAGAAAGGAACTAGGGTTCCTTCGCCACAGTATATCCCTGGTGGTACTGCCATCGGGGATCCTGCTGATTCTCCTCGTGAACCAGGCGAGATATCTCCAGGCCAGCAGGCCATGAATGAGGCGCTAGACATAGCCTTCCATTCACCAATCCAAGTTAAAATAAGGGATACAACTGATACTCCCAAAAAAACCAAAGAAGCAAATGCAACGAAGGAGGAATTCCATATCTAAATGCTTTATTAGCAGTGGTAAGCAATTCAAATAATCATGAGTTTATACCCATGACCACATGGTCACTCATATTTCTGTGGATTGAAGGGGCTTCTTCAATTTCCCCCTTGAGGGAAAGGACTAACCCTCCTTCAAAGACTGTGGAGGGTGATATAGAACAATCACAGATCCAAGCTGACTTGGCTGCTCTTGGAGAAGAGCTAACATCCATTCCCAGTATCCCTCCTACTACTAAGTTAAGAAGACAAGAACATGTTTCTGGTAAGTCAACAATGCTTCATAAAAATGTTGAACGAAACACCCACTGACTTCCATCCTATGAAATTTCAGGTTCAACTCCTTCATTAGAGCTTCTACCGACTGTTGCAAATGATACTGTGATTATACCTGAAGATTCTGTCCAGGGTCAGGGGTTGCAGGGCGTAGGTCATCAAGAAGATGTAACAAATGCTCCCACTGGTGAGACTAACCGGGATTCTGAAATATCATTGGATGAAATGATGAATCAAGGAATGACTTTTGAAGAATTTTTTGATCATGCTAAGTTGTCATTTGATTTAGAAGACCTTGGGCGTGAGTGCTATATTTCGCCCAATTTTTTTTAAAATTTACACTTCTAATCATGAATGAAAATAATATGCAGTTTCATCCATAGAAGATGCTGAACTGCCAATGACTGAAGAGGGTGTGGACATTGATTTCAACCCTACCATTGCAGAAACATTAGCTCAAGTAGAGATATACCCAGTAAACCCTTCTGATACCCATATTGAAGATCCTGTTGAGACTAGGAAAGATGGGGAGAAGTCTTCTCAGGTTGCTGACCCACCGTTGGGTAAGGGATAACAATATTTGTGATTGTACTTTATTTGCAAGACAATCAATTATTTTGTTATCCTTTGAAGCTAACCAAATCTTTCAATTAATCATGCAGGGCCATCAACTACAATGGCTAGATCCGGAGGTGAGGCCTTAGCCTCTGCCCCAATAGTAATTGAAAGTGAAGAAGCACAAATCAGGTGGGAAAGAGAAGGACAGGGCACTTCCTTAAGTGCATTAATCCTAGATTACATTCCCCCTTCGGCGATGATGTTGAATCAAATCCAGAGATGCTTAAAGAGTTTATATTTTCATTAAGTAAGGAATGGAAAAACATATGGAACATCATATCTAGGGTTCCTTTAGATGAACTATGATTAAAAATATCTCGATTGTCATCCCAGTTTGTTATACTAGGACTTGGTGGTTTTGGATATGAAAAGATCCACGCCGCGGTGAAACAGATCATTTTCAGGAGGGAGAAGGTGCAAAAAGTCATGATGATTTGATCAGAGTAAAACTGTCAGTTAACATAGGCGAATTTTAGGATGCGGTATCCCAAGCTGAAGCTGATTATGCTGCCAAGATGAAGGAGCTGAAGTATAAAATCAAAGAAAAAGTCATCCAGCAGGTGCAACTCCAACAACAGTTAGATGCTGTTACTAGGGGACTTTATTAGCTTAAGAAATCATTGGATGAAACTCATATGAATGGTATGAAAGCCATCACAGATGCTAAGAAGTCACTTCATCAAGCTGAAAAGTGTGAAGATGGTCGAGTGCACAAGCTTCAAGTAACTGCTGATAAAGCTCAGGATGCTGTACATCAAATGAAGACTTATGTTGACAGTATTTTGTAATCTTCTAAAAAAGAGAAAAGGCTTCAATCTATGGATGTCTCTCTTATTCTTGTGCATCAATGAAAAACACGTTCATCTTCAATCATTTGTACCTGCATTCTTTCACTACCTGCTTTAAATTTACTTAATCCAATGGGCCTAGTAAGCATAGTTTGATTTTTACTAGGATTATTATAAATAACCGTACAAACTTTGAATCATTTTATTTCTCAATATTACCTAAATCAAACAAAAATGTATATTTAGTGAGCTGGAACTTGACTTTTATTCAGAGTTCCTTTGTCTTTTGTGGGCAGCTTAAATTCATGCATGACGGACATAAAGGGGCTAATGTTTAAGGTCGAAATAGCATTAACCAAAAATGGATTAAAATTGATTCAATTCTTTGACAATTTATCTGAAAAAATATTTCCATACTCAAGTATGAGAGAAAATATGTAAACTATGGCTCAAGAATATTTGAATATAAGGAATGATATGAAAAAGAGCTAAAAGGCATCAGAAGAAGTAGTTTCCAAGAATGAAGTTTCTATTATTTAACAAACCTGTTAGGGGGTTGAATTATGCAGGACCATCTAAGGGAATTTGATGCATAGTCAAATAAATAGCATCTTTCGGCTGACAAGTCTGTTATGTGGACTGTTTATGTAAGGCCGCCTATGGGCACGTGCCGCATAGTCATGAAAAATAACTCTCAGAAATATACTTTCCTAGTGATAAAAGCCAGTGAATGTTTATGGAGATTCAAATTTTCTAATGTATAGAGTTTGTTCTATGGAAAGAGGTACTTGAATATGGAGAAGATATTTCCGAACAAGACTATCGAAGAGTTGAATAGATATCACTCCTATGAAGGTCTGACCGAAACGTAGGGAAATAGAATATGGAGAGTATAAACCATAGAATTGAATACTTTCAGATCATGAAAAAGGACATGGGACAAATATGTTAAGGATGGCTAATTTTTGTAGATCCCTATATACATTCATTTAAGAAAAATAAAGACAAAAAAGGAATTCTTCCCAAGAATGAAGTTACCATTATCCAACAAACCCGTTAGGGGGTTGAATTATGCAAGGCCACATAAGGGCATGGGCTGCATAGTCAAATAAATAGTATCTTTCGGATGAAAAGTCTTTTATGTGGACTGTTTATGCAAGGCCGCCTATGGGCACATGCTGCATAGTCAGGAAAAAGAATTCTCAGATGTTTGACATTTTTGTGACTAAAAGTCATGAAATGGGTTATGAAGATCTGAAAATATTTAAGGTTAGGATAATGACACATAAAGATGGGTATTTTAAAATGTATACGTAGATACATAGATCAATGATAACCATAATCATGTTGTGGCTGGGTCCTGAATTGAAATGTTGGACTTTACTACGTATCCCATAAAGATAGGAATCAAGCTATACGTAGTTCTTGAAATGCAGTTTAACGTCGTGCAGGACGAAAGTATGAGAGATCTTTGTTTAGGTTCATAGAGCTCAGACCATGATAATGAATACACAATGTGTGTTTTCATGGGGACTTTTCATCCAAGGGACTGAAAGTGAAATTTGGGGTTAGTCCCAAAAGACTTGGGTCTGGATTTGAGGGATTCTCGAACGTTCTTACGTATCCCATATGGATGGGAATCAAGCCCACATAGTTCTAGAAGTACCCTTTGTACAAATTTGGTTCGTACATGTGAAGGGTGAAAGGGTACTTTAGTAGAATGATGGTTTAACCCAAAATAAAAAGAATTAGGCATTTCCATGTATGCACGTAGCCTTTTTAAATGAACATAATTAGAAAATCAATGTAAATAATGGTTCCCTCTCAAGTGAGGATATCAAAGAATATTGTAGTTTATTGTCATACCGGACAAAAAGTGTTGTAGTTTAACATCGTATAACAAGGATGAAAATGAATTAGATGTAAAGATATTGATTCTAAGGGCGGTTTCATGAATCAACATCGTATGAGATGAAGGTGAACCGAAGTGAAGAGATTGTTTTTTGGGCTTGAACCTTGGGAGGTTTCCTACGTACCCAGCCCGGAAGGCAAGGATTAAAATCCACGTAGTTCAATTAAAGAATACATTAAAGATCAAGTTGTTCTTGGGGACAATGGCCTAAAAAATGATGTTGGGACATACACATGGTTATTAGACCATATATAGTGTTATGGATGAGGTTTGCTCTAAGCTCACGCGAGTCATACTCTGTGTGAGAAACATGAGGCAGCAACAACCTTAACAATGCATAGTTTAACGTCATGTAGGACGTATGAAGAGACTATGAAGTTTAAAGTCTTGCAGTTAAGACTATTGGTGCTACACTGTTTAATGTCATGTAGCAGGGACAAAGTACAGTTTAATGTCATGTAAGACGTATGAAGGACTTTCTGTACAGTTTAGTGTCATGTAGTTAGGACGATGGGGACAATACAGTTTAACGTCATGTTGGACAAAAGGGGGACTGCGCAGTTTAATGTCATGAAATAAGGACAAAATAATACACCATTTAACATCATGTTGGATGCATTGGGGATTTTTTCTACAGTTTAGCGTCATGTTGGACAAAAGGGAGAATAGTTTAAGGTCATATACATGGACCGTGGATGGTGCAGTTTAATGTCATGCTGGACATAAGGGACTTTCAAATAGTTTAAGGTCTTATGCATGGGCCATTTTTGTATAGTTTAACATCGTATAGCAAGGACGAACTGGTGATGCACAGTTTAATGTCATGTTGCAGGGACATAGTACAGTACATTGCAGTTTATACAATATACTTCTTCAAAAATATGGCTTTGGTTGGAGTAGTAATGAGTTCTCCATTCATCGAGATTAATGAATAAGCTCCATTGGAGTAGACCCTATGTATTGAATAGGGCCCTTCCCATTTTGGCTCAAGATTGGGAGGTTTCTTTCCTGGTATCATTGGAGTTCTGAGAACTAATACCAATTCTCCCTGAGTGAATGAATGAAGACGAACATTTTTGTTAAAATCTTGTGCTATTTGATTCTGATATATTTCCAAGTGGTGCAAAGTCCACAATCTTTTCTCATCTAACTGTTCCAAATCATTCAATCGCTTTTGAGATTGCTCATCTGTAGATAACTGATAACAAATGGCTACTCTGAGTGAGGGTAATTGAACTTCAATTGGAAAGACTACTTCCGTTCCATATACCAACGAATATGGATTTGATCGCGTTGCAGTGCGGGTGGTAGTCCAATAAGCCCATAAATCTTGAAAGAGTTTATCAGGACATGACCTCGTATCTTTATCAACCATCTTTTGCAGTATATTTGAAAGAGTCTTGTTAAGGGCTTCTATTTGGCCATTGGCCGCTGCATGATACCGAGATGAATGGTTGGATTTGATGTTGTATTCTTGATATAATTTCTTCACCTCGGATGAACAGAAGTTGGTGCCATTGTCCGTCAATATGGTATGAGGGACACCAAATCTAGTAAGGATGTTAGAATTGATGAAGCTAAAAATTAATTTAGAACTGACTTCTTTGAGAGGTATTGCCTCTACCCATTTGGAAAAGAAGTCAGTAGCAGTAAGAATGTACTTAAATTGCTTGACTGTAGCCGAGGGGTAAGGTCACACCACATCCATTCCCCATGTGGCAAATGGCCATGAGTATTTAGCTGTATGAAGCAACTTTTGAGGTTGATGCATGAAGTTGGAATGTACTTGGAATGAATGAAACTTCTTTGTGAAATCAATACAATCTTGTATCATTGAAGGCCAAAAGTATCCAAGCCTTCGAATTTGATTAGACAATCTATGTCCAGACTGGTGGGAACCACAGACTCCTGCATGCACTTCTTTAATGACAACCATTGTCTCTTCACCATCAATGCATCTGAAGAGAATTCCATCAAAACCACGTTGGTATAGATTTTTTTCTAGGTGGTTTGGGCTATCATAAAGAGTAAAATTGACCACAAGTTGAAGGATTGGTTCTTTCTTGGCTCTATCAGGTGGAAGTGTTCTATTTTGAAGGTATTCCCTGATAGGTGACATCCATCCTATAGTATGACCATATGGTTCAGGAATGGGACTAATTTCATTAATTTGCTCTGTTCTAATTTGAACATAAGGTGAAATTGCACGACGGTGGGCAATACTTATGGTTGTCTCGTCCTGATTTAGATCTGCTAGAGCTGTGGCTATATTAGCCAGCACATCAGCTTGAGCATTTTGTGATCTTGGGACATAAGAAAATGTCAGTTCTGAAGGGAATTCCGCCATTAACTCTCTGACGTAATCATACAAAGGGATTAGTTCTTCTTTTATGATGGCATAATCCCCATTAACTTGTTTGATTACCAGGTCTGAATCACCCTTCACCTTTAAGTGATTCACTTGTGCTTGAAGTGCTAACTCCAAGCCTATGATAAGAGCTTGGTATTTGGCTTCATTATTTGTACCACCTTCCCACAATAAGAAGGAATAAGGTAACACTGGCTTTTCTGGAGAAATGATCACAATTCCTAAGCTAACTTTGTTGAATTTAGGATTTTACATTTTCTTCCCTGTTGGACTTTTGGAAGAACCATCAAAATACATTTCCCATGCTTGAGGACTTTCTTGAATAGAGAAGACTTCCTCATCGGGGAGTTCAATATCTGAAGACGGGTCTTCCACTAAAGGGTGTTCATCCAGGAAATCAGCCAGATCTTGGCCCTTTATCACCTTTTGAGACACATACTGAATGTCGAATTGCTGCAAAATAACTGCCCACCTTGCTAGATGTCCTGTAAGCATTGGATGAATAAGGATGAATTTGAGCAGGTTATTGGGAGATACCAATTGGACCTCGTGATGTTGCTGTTAGTGTCTCAGTTTCTGAACTACAAAGATTAATGCCATGCAGCAGTTCTCAATACGTGAATACCGGGTTTCTGCTTCAAGCATAGTTCGACTGAGATAGTAGAGGCTATTTTCATTCCCAGCATCATTCTTTTGAGCATGAAAGGCACCCAATGATCGCTCTAGAGCTGTTACATAGAGGATAGGTGGTCTTCCTTCAACAGGTGGCATGAGTACCGGTGGAATCAAGAGGTATTGCTTGAGAACATAAAATGCTTCTTGACATTCTTCAGTCCACTGGTAAGTGACTCACTTTTTCATCAATTTGGTAAAGGGTAAACTTTTGCCTGCCAAATTGGTGATGAAATGCCAAATATAGGCTAAGTGTCCTTGACGTCCTCTTAATTATTTAAAATTCTGAGGAGGTGACATACTAAGGATTGACTTGGTCTTCTCAGGATCGACTTCAATACCACGATGGCGTACAACAAAGCCGAGAAATTTTCCCGAGGTTACCCCAAAAGCACATTTTAAGGGGTTCATCTTCAATTTATGTTGTCAAAGCTTGTGGAATATAACTTCCAAATCAGCCAAGTGATTAGAATGTTTTTTGGATTTAACCACCAAATTGTCTACATAGAATTCAACAAACTTCCCTAAGAAAGGTTTGAAGATACGATGCATGGCACGTTGATATGTTGCACCAGCATTCTTTAAGCCAAAGGGCATCACCCGGTAACAAAACACACCTTGATGGGCTCTGAAGGCTATGGATTCCTCATCTTCTAGGGCCATTTGGATCTGATTATTTTCAGAATATCCATCCATGAAGGAAAGTACTCTTTAGCCAGCCGTTTCATCAATTAAGAGTTCTGTAATATGAACTGGTAAATCATCTTTAGGAAAATGTTGATTAAGATCTCTAAAAACGATGCAAACCCTAATTTGTCTGTTCTTCTTCTTTACAGGGAAAATATTATCCCACCACATGGGATACTGATCTTCTCTGAAGAATTTAGCTTTGATCAGCTTATCCACTTCAGCATAAATTCTAGAAGCATAAGTTGGGTGTCTTCTTCTCACGGCTTGCTTAAATCCTCTATGTTATTTTGGTAAACCCAAATGATGAGTAGCAACATCAGGATCAAGCCCATGCATTTCTGTATAGTTCCAAGCAAAAATATATGTATTTATCTTTAGAAAAGAAATATACATCTCTTTCTCTTCAAGGGTCATGGCTGCACTAATTAAAGTGGAGCGTGGATCTTTCTCTGTACCCAGATTTATTTCTCTGTGTTCATCCACAGTGGTAGAGATACCCACTTCAAATGCTGGAGGGAAATCTCTGAGATCTTCCTCTTCTTCTTCATTATGCGTTATTTCTTCCGTTTCTACTCGCATAGTAGATGACAAAACGAAATTTTCAAGATCAGAAGAGATGTCAAAATTTGCACATTTTGAAGAGGAAGCTTCCATTTCCAACCCTATTGATGATAAAGGGTCTTCTCTAGGTAATAAAGAGGAGATTATGGATTGAGAATTGACATCATTATTCACCTACGATGTTGCTATAACTTCTTCTGGCATGATTGGCAAAGTATAGACCTGTTGGATTTCAGCAGATGAAATGAATATGTCACCATTTGTGCTTTCATCACTGCTTGGTGGCTTACCAATTTCTCCAATGTTGTCTGGCTCGATTTCCGTAATTGACATTATGGATCTTTCCATAAGAGTATTTTGATTTGGTCTTATCTTGTAAATTTGACTGATAGGAAACACATAATCTATATTCAGATGTGTAAATGGATTTACTGGAATCCTCTCCAAACCATATGGAGCATTAACTTTGGTAATTTCCTTTATTGTATATTTCTCCCTTCCCTTCATGTGATAAAATTCCGCCTCAATGTATTGAGATTCACATGTCTTGAACGGGGCCTTATCACCATACAATGTTCCAACTTGACCATCGAAATAGTATTTGAGACATTGATGGTATGATGAAGGGATAACTGCATGTTGATGTAGCCAGGGTCTTCCAAGCAAGACGCTGAAAGCTGAGTCTTGATCAATAATCATGAAATCTGAATTGGATACAAGATCTCCAAACTGAGTTCCGAGTGTAACATCGCCCAGTGGTTCTTGTTCATTTTTATCATATCCTTGTAACATCATGGTAGAAGAAGATAAATCAGATTTCATGAGGCCTAATCGACGAAGTGTACAAATGGGCATGAGGTTGACTCCTGAACCATTACCAATGAAAGATCATCAGACATCTATACCATTGACTTTTCCTGATAATTACAAAGGTCTTATGTGCCCATGCACAACATCATCTTCATCTTTATCAGTAAATGATATCACTACATGGCATTCTGTAGGATTATTCTCTATGTGATAGACTTCAGCTGCAGCAATTTCAGCTTCAAATTTCTATGGACTTGACAAAGCTTCGATGAGTGCTTCCCGAAGATCTTTTGACAGATTCAAAGCATCCAAAATTGATAACTTGGATGGTTTTTGGGCCATGTGTTTCAATATATAATACTTTTGATCTAGAGGTCTACGTTTCTCAACAGGAATATGCAGTTTAGCAGGTACCTTGGAAGCATATGCTTTGGAAGTTAATGCATCTTGTATTGGGATAGAAGTTGGAAACATCCTTGGTTTTGGAATACTAGGCCGATTAGATCTATTTACTTGCTGATATGAAGAAGATAGAACCTTCAACCGTTCTTCCAAAATAACTGTGCCAAGACTAAATTGGATATTGGCATAAGAACTTGCTTGTTCTTGTTGAGCTCGCAGAAGGGCTCTACCACGTGTTTCTGCTGCATACACAGTTCTAGTAGGGGTAGAATTGGAGTAGTGGCTTCGGAAAGATCCAATTATTCCCCCGTATCCTGAACCATTGGAACATCCTCGGATTCACTTGTTTGATACAGGTAATTCAGGCTCATCAAAATTGAAACTGGCATATGGATTTGTTAATTGAATCATATTAACAGAACTGAAGATTAACTCTTCGTCTGATAAAGACTCTGCCTGATTAGCCTATTTAGGATGTGCCATTTGGTGGGGCAGTGCCCGTGGATTTGAAGTAGATGGCATGATGTCTGCCAGAGTCAAGGACAATTTAGGCTTTGACACATACTAATCTTCTTCTGATTATTTTTCCTTCTTTTAATCAAGCCGTTTCTTTGAGGACATTCCCTCTGACGGGGAGGGTTTCGCTGCAATATTCATGGCAGAAGAAACAATTGGTTTCTTTAATTGTGTTCGAAAAATGGCATGAGTTCGATTGATTGCATTTCTGACCATCCAATCATCATACTTCTGTTCATTTCTTCTGTTGACTTATTTCCATTCGCCTTCCTCCTCTGGAACTGTAGCAGTAACACATGCTACCTGAGCCGAGGAACATTTCAACTTGACTTGTCCCGAGTCGACCATCTTTTGCAGGAGGTCTTTGAAGAAAAAACACTCCTGGATGGGATGCTCCAACATTTTATGAAAGGGACAATAATTGGGACGGTCTTCATCTCCTTCTTTGTTTGACCTGTTGGGTACTGGTAATTGAACCAAATTGTTTTCCAGAGTCGAAATGAAATAACCAGGAACTTGTTCATTTCAGAAAGAGTATGTTTTAATCTTCAAATCCTCAAATGGTTTTCATCTTTGATCTCATTGATCAATTGGATGAAACTGCCTTTGTTGTTGGTGCTCAGGAGGTGGATCCCTTCGAGAAGATGAATATTTTGAAGTAGAAATAGGTACAGGCGCTTGTTTAAGCATAACTATAGCAGTTTCCGTTTTACCAATTCTTCTCCCTGGAGCTGATGGAATTACACAAGATTTAGCCTTAGCCTGTATAAGGGAATATTCAATCTACTGAGCTATTGAAGTAAGGTCTCAAAACCCTCCTATTTATTTTACAGGGATCAATGGCGTGCGTAATTCGTCACGAAAATTTGCCACACAGATTGGAAACAGTTCCTCCTGAGGGAGTGCTAAGCTCAGGGAATATGTTAATCCCTTCCAGTGAGCAATGAAATCAGAGACTATTTCATTCTAACTTTTCTTACAGTTTGTAAGATCAAAAACTGTCGTCTTTGGCAAATTTGAGCTGAACTGAAGAAGGAATTTTTGGTGAAGATCCTCCCATCAGGTGATTAACCGAGATTTCAAGCTTGTATACCAGACAAAAGCTGGTCCTTGCATGGTTCGCACAAAGCATCTGAGTTTCACTGCTTCTTGCTGCTCCGGAGTTCCCATCATAGGATCAAAACAAGACACGTAATGTGTCAAATGTTGTTCAGGGTCGCCCGATCCATTGAAAGTAGGGAATACAGGGTTTCCAAAACTAGATGGAGGAGAAATTGAATCTACCCATTCAGGGTAAACGTTCTTTTCTGGTTTATCTTGCGCACTTTTCCCTTACATAGTTTCTAACCGAGCTGTTAATGATTCAATAGTGGTTATTAACTTTTGAGAAACATTCGGTTGAACTTGGACTTGGGTAGGTGAAATCGGTGCAATGACTGGAGCTTGGACAGATGTGGTGGTTGGTACTACAACTAATGGTAGCACTGCCAACTATTATTGTGCTTGATCCATAGGATTAGACCTATGAGGGTGCACTGATAGAGAAGGATATTCTTGATATAACTCAGTAGCTACAACAAATTCCTTTGGCTGACGGACTCCAACATGCTTAAGAAGAAGACTACTCTGAAGTAGTTCTGTATTCATCCTTTTTAATTCCTTCACTTCTTCTTCCTGTTGTGAAAACCTTTTCTCTAATGAGAGTGATTGGCCTTCTCCAATGGAAGGATATGTAACCTGATTCTTTCCCCTCCCTTTTTTGGATCCTTTTCGGAGAGACGGAAGTGGGTTACTCGAAGGATTACCTAGGTTCTGATTAATCCTTTGACTTCGTGTATGCACACCTTCTTCATTTGTATCGGTGCATACATTTTCTTGAGCAATACCCTCTTCATCTGATTCTCCTGAGTGAGCCTCCTCTGGTGGATCAGCAACAACGGCATTGATGACATTGATTGATGCATAACGCATTGCATCCCTTCTATCAACATTTCTGTGATATTGTCTTCTTCCATGTCTTTGATGAGACATTGCCTTTTGTTGATTCAATCCCTTAGGAATTTCTAGATGATCCATAACTTGGATGGAATCTCCTGATAATTTGGCTCTTCATTCCTCTTGAGGCTTCTTCCCCAATTGAGAAAAGACCGACATTCTCTGAGGAGGGGATTGATGATTTGAAAAAGTCCCCAGTCCCGTGGACCGGGGCTATTCCTCCTGTTATCGCTCAACTCCTCGAATCCTATTTGTTGATTCTGAGGGTTCGTTTAAAGGAGTCCCCAGTCTGGAAAGATGGGGTTACTCCTGACATGCTATGTTTGAGACCTTCTTAAAAGTTCTCTTGATCTTGCGAACTTTAGTTCGGATGTTAGCTGGATGCATTAACTTGTATCCACTTTTATCACCTGGTTCAACAGACCGTTGGATGATTTCCGAAACATCTGTCACTTGATGATGTGCATGCTCCATACGAGAGGATTGTTCAATATTCTCACCTACTTGATGTAGGAGAAATAAAAACTTGTTATCTATATGCTTTATTTTGAGAGGAACTAGTTGAAGCCTGTTCTTGAGAAAAATTTGGATTACAAAAAAAGTCCATTGACTGTGGCCGGCCATGGGCAATAACATTGCATGAGATCATTTTTGGCGGGCTTTGCTGATTAGAGAGCACTGTGAAATGTAGTGCTCCATGAACACCCCATCCTCTGATATGAACACAAGATGGGGAATTGGTAATTAACTAACGTAATTTTCTTAGTGCGCCATGGCATGGACGTTGAAGGGTTCTCTGCTGCTTTTCAGCCTACATATACCGAGAGACTGATAGAGATGCCAAATCAATATGATGTTGTAGCCCGTCTATTATCTTAAGATGATTTTCATATTCATCATAAGATAATACCTTCTTCTTCAATTGACACAGAGTTTTCCATATGTTGAATCGAATATCATGGATTCCATCTTCCATCAACATCTTTGGAATTCATACTGGGAGTCAGCCAAAGGCCAAAACATGACTGGTACCTCACTTTTCGCCAGTTGTTTTCTCATGTTCATCATTTCCTCTTCATCATTAAATGATGATTCTTCTACCTGTTTTGACCAGAGTTGGTGTTTCTTTGTTGCTTCATCGGATTCAACAAGATTGGTAGAGAAATCATTGATCAAACTAGAAGATGCATGACTTAGGGGTGGTTCGGAGAATGACCTACACCCTGGGATATCTTCTGATTGGGAAAGTATTTCACCTGCTAGTGATAAATCATCAGACATGACTGGTTTCACATTTGCAAGTGCCTCAAGATAAGAGGGCTTTCTCAGCACTACATTGTCCACTGGAGTATTTTCCAGGCAATGTGAATCACTACTGCAGAGAGGAATTTCACAGTGAAATTCATCATCATGGGGAGGACCACCATAATGGGTTACAACAAAAGATGAGATCTCTTGCTCCTTGGTCTTCTGACCACACAGAGGGTTCCTGTGGCTCTCATCTGAAGACGAAACTTCAAGATCAACCAAATTGTCACGAAGCAAGCCTTCATGAGGATGTGTCTGTTGAAGACCTTCAGAATTAATGTTCCCGTTATTGGGAACTGAGGGAGTAGAATCTTGAATTCCAAAAGATAAATGTCTGAGGGCTTCAAGAACTCCAGCATCGAATAAGGCCTTGTTACAGATTGGCCCTTGATCTCCTGACTGTGATGGGAAGATCTTTTCCTTAGATGCCTTCTTACTCGCTTTGGAAACCACTTGTTGATGAAAGTGGCTGCTCTGAGCAGGTGTGTGTGCCTGATCAGGAAAGATGGTCAGGTTAGGCTGATGATCTCCACACAAATCAGGTGTATGTGCCTGACTTGGTTGTCCGTGTGATATGGGGGAGTATTCCCCATAACCTTCTTGGACTGGAAAAGATGTGTGTGTCTGTTCCGGAGTGTGCTGTTGATGTGTCACTCCACTGATAGGGATAGATTTATGTGTCGTTCCCTGAGATGATGCTGAAGCTGTTATAATATCCTAGCAAGCATCCAGAATATGAGCAGGAATTTTCTTTTTCTCTTTCACCATTGATAAAATAATCTTGGTGACTTCAGCTACCAGAATAGGGATATACATCCATTCCGGTCTTGGAGTAGGTGTATGTGCCTGCTCATGTCCTCCATTTCTTGTCAGTGAATCCTGATAGTACTCAAGTGTGGGGGCAGAGAGTTGCCTCTGCCTCCTGTTTGTCGTCAGAGCTTTTCGACTGACTTCTCGGTGCGCTACCAAGCGAGACTGTTGGTAGGCCTGATTAGTACTAGAAGGTGTATGTGCCTGCTGATTACACTTCACCGAACGTGGTTGATGAGATCCATCATGTGTAGTCAGATGAGCCTGCTGACTAACTAATGATGTATAAACAGGTGTATGTTTCTGCATATATTACTCCGCTGAAATTGCCTGGCGGGATTGGTGTGATGCTGGCAGACGAGTCTGCTGGACATCGGAAGTAAAACGGGCAGGTGTGTGTGCCTGCTCGTTGTTTGCCACCAAGTTAGGTTGGTGGAATTTTCCGAAGATGGTAGAGATGCGAACCTGCTCACTGTTGACCGGATTCTGCCTCTGGGGGTTCGTCTTGCCCGCTCGGGTTCGAGGAACCTGAGCCGAATTCCTGGAGTCAGTACCCTCATCATGTTGAGGGCGCACTGCCGCATGAGTCTGGTGGCGATTGTTGATGGGAGCCCTCAGGAAGGACTCATGTCTTATTGAATAAAGGCCATGAGGGACCAGCTCATTCACTTCCTAAGAGTAAGGGAAAGAATGGAAATTGCATTCCGAGGATAACGACCCGAAACGGTAGGAGATGGTAGTCTGCACTGCCTACCTCTTGATCACTGGTCGTCGTTGTCCGGACGACCAGTGTGAGTTGTTCACTTGGAGGGGCTGTCGGGCAGCCCTTAGAGTTTGGATGGTACCGTGTTGACGGTACTCCTTAACCAGCACATTTGATACCTAGCTTTGAAGATGATGAGTAGGTGAGGTCATCCTCAGAGTGGATGACGATCCAGTAGGAATAGCAGCAGTGGTATTTGCAGCAGCAGTATTGACAAGTGTGAATTTGAGAGTAGCCATTATGGAAATACAGAGGATCTTGGAAAAGAGTGCCTGTTTGATATAACAGACGTAATCAAGATAAATTCAGCCACTTCATCCTTTGGATGAGCACACATGTCAATGATTGTTTTTGTTGTCCCTCTTATTTAGTTTTAAATAGGGGCTTAACAAATAGGTAAAACATAATTTTAACTTGGTTAAGGATTCACGTCGGGTTCACCATTTTTTGTTTCCCTCGGAATTCGGGGATGACCTCCTTGATGGGAGATTCAAACCTTCTGATCGGTTTCTAACGGGTTTGTTCGTAGAACCGAAAAAACATCAAATGATTCCACATCCCTTTAGACCTACTTTTCAAAGGTAGGTGCTCATTAGTTTGTGGACTAATAAGGCTTAGGAATTTTCATTGGTCGAGAGGATGGTAGGTCGGACTCATAACACCTTTTTGAGGGGAATTATTGTCTACTCCCAGACTCTCTTTATAGATTTAAGTTATGTTTGTGAATCCTTATTACATTACCAAGTATAAAATGAGCGTTCCTTCAGTTTTGACAATTAATGATAAAATATGTAAGAAATTTAGAAAATCTTATATATGTATTTGAGGTTCTTCATCAATAGAGAATCATCTGTATCTATTTAGAGATTCTTGTTCAATGGTATCCTTCGAAACATTTATATAAAAGTCTCTTGGTCGTTATGATGTCTAGGATGGTTTTAAAACCACTCAATGGGGCACTTGACGTTTATTGTCATTTAGAAGGACATGGATTATTTCAAAGTTGGGATCGAACCCGCAGATGGGTTACCTACGTATCCTTTGTTTTGGAAAAGGTATCAAAACCCACGTAGTTCGAGTAAAGGTGTATGATTTTTATGATTGATGGCTCAAAGAAGGATGTCATAATTACTTTTACCCTCTAAGCTCACGTGAGTCATGCTCGATGTGAGAAACAAGAGGTATTGGTAAGAAAGTAGACAATTGGGCAATGAAAGATGCAATCATAAGAAATGGTTTGAGGCTAATATATGTATGACTGCCCAGATAAATGAAGAATAGGATTTAATTTAGGGAGGAAATCCAGGAACATGGTCCATAAAGGTATATGTGCTTCATGGAGATTTGAATATTCTAACTTGGGACTTACTCATGAAAAGGAAACCCAGATTAGGAGAGGATTGATAATTGGGTATTACTCCTGATAAGGAATCCCAGATCAAATGTAAACTAGGACTGGTTAAGAAAAATTAAGGGACTTGGGACTTTTTCCTGAAAAGGAAGCCCAAGTTTATGACTGGGACTTATTCCAGAATAGGAAGCCCAGGTTAGGGGACTTGGGGCATACTCCTGAAAAGGAAGCCCAAATTTATGACTGGGACTTATTCTTGAAAAGGAATCCCAGGTAAAGGAAATTATGATTGGGTCTTATTCCTGAATAGGAGGCCCATGCTAGATTCTCTCATCTTAAAGGATGAGGTTGAATGAATGAAATATCAATCTTTAGTGACATGAAGATATATAAATCACTATGTTTTGTGAGATATTCCACAGTATTCGTTTCAGATAAGGAATTGAAATCAAGAAATCATGCCATAAATGGCTTTGAAGAGTGTCCTAAAGAGTAAATCTTGATTAGGAGAAGTGGAATGGCATAAGAGGGAAAAAATTGGCAAGAAGGGCACTCAAAAAGGCAGGGGCACACAAGGCCTGGCAGGCGCATAGGTACTGCGTGGGTGGGAAAGTATTGGTCGCGCAGGTATATCTGCGCAACATGTATAGGGTACATGCGCGGTGTTCAACCAGTAGTGAAATACTTGAGCGACTCTTGATTAAGGCCTTTATAATTCTCTTGAGGTTCTTCAAGAAATGGGACGCGCAAGTTCTATCGAAGTAGTAAGGCGGCGCGCAAGTGTGGCCATTTCCCTTAAGGGCTGGCCACTCAGGCGCACAAGTGTTGATGAATTTCAACACATAGGCCTTCCTCCCTCTCTTCAGATCTTCCGTTCTAGGTAAGAAATTACCTTAGAAGTGTTCCAAAAGCTTTGAGAAAAGACTTGGGTGTCGGGAGCTTAAATCCGAGTTTCTGGAAAAACTCCTCCTCGAATAGGGGGCCCACAGGGTGTATTTATAGGTAGAAGAAGACCCCGAGCGGTTATCTTTTAGGTCGCACAAGTCACTTGGGCGACCATAGTGTGTCACGGAAGTATACTTGGGCGACTATGAGGGAACTTGCACGGCCTATAGGTAAAGTTCTCCTTGTTCATCCCTTTGTCGATTTTTGATGTTTTCTTCAAAGGTTGAACCACTTTAATCTCAGATATTCCCCTTTTCAGATCTTTAGATTCTGTGACGAATGGAGCGTCAACAAACAATACAAAATTTAAACTATGAGGCCAATATAAATGAAACTTAAAACCTGGATTAAAATATAAAAAATAATTTAAAAAATAATAATTTCATAAAAAATGATGATAGAAAATAATTTATAGGCTTTCAAAACCACCTACTTGAAACATAAAAAGTTTCATGTACCTGCCTTTGAAAGCATATAAAATATAAACTATAAGACCAATATAAATTAAACTTAATAAATGGATTAAACATGTAACAAATTGATGAAAATAAAAATAATTTCATAAAAAATGTTGACGAAAAATAATTTATATGTTTTCAAAGACACCTCCATGAAACTTAAAAATGATTCAAGCACTTGACTTTGAAAGCCTATAAAATATAAACTATAAGACCGATATAAATGAAACATAAAACATAGATTAAAAATATAACAAATATTTGAAAATAAAAATAATTTCCTAAAAAATGTTCATGAAAAATAATTTATAAGTTTTAAAAAGAACCTACTTGAAACTTAAAATTGATTCAAGTATGTGGCTTTGAAAGACTATAAAATTTAAACTATAACACATATATAATTTAAAGTTAAAACATGGATTAAACATATTATAAATTTTTAAATTATTAAATAAATATTATTAATAATTAATTAGTAATTATTAATAATTAATTATATAATATTTAACCAATTAATTAGTAATATAATGACTTTTAATAATTACAATTTAATAATTATAATGAAAAATTATAATTTAAAACTATATTACTGATTAACCGATAAACTATTATATAATTAATAATTATATTACCAATTAACTAATTATTTATTATATAATAATATTTAATAAATACCAATTAATAATTATAATGAATAACTACAATTTATAATTATCTTATTAATTAACTAATTGTAAAAGGGTCTCATCTCTATCTTTCTCAAAAAATTAACTAATTAACTATTATATATTTACTAATTATATAACTAATTAACTAATTAATTATTATATAATTAATGGTTAAAAATTTCTAATTAACTAACTACAAATTATATAATTAATAATTATATAACTAAGAAACTAATTAATTATTAAATAATTATTAATAATATTAATAATTAAATAATTAATTATTAAATAATTAATTATTACATTAATAATTAAATAGATATATTGTTAATTAACTAATTATATTACTAATTAATTAATTAATTAATATAGAAATAATTATTAATACTTACTAATTAACTAACTAATTATTATACAATTTATAGTTATATAATTGATAATTATATTATGAATTAACTAATTAATAATTAACAGTTATAATGATTAATTATAATGAATAATTATAATGAAATATTATAAAGAATAATTATATTACTAATTAACTAATTAATTATTATATAATAATTTTTAACAATTACTAATTAATAATTATAATGAATAATTATATTATTAATTAACAAATTAACCGTTATATAATTAATAATTATATTACCAATTAACAAATTAATTATTATATTATAATTTTTAATAAATACTAATTAATTGTTATAATGAATAATTATAATTTATAATTATATTACTAATTAACTAATTATAAAAAGGGTCTTCACTCTATCTTTCTCAAACAACTAACTAATTAACTATTATATATTTAATAATTATATTACTAATTAACTAATTAGTTATTATATAATTAATGATTAATAATTACTAATTAATTAATTACAAATTATATTACTTATTAACTAATTAATTATTAAATAATTAATAATTATATTACTAAGTAACTAATTAATTACTAAATAATTAACTAATTATACTAGTAATTAACTAATTATATTGCTAATTAACTAATTAATTATTAACTAATTAATTATTAATAATTATTAATTAACTAACTAATTATTATATAATTATTAGTTATATAACTAATAATTATTTTAGCAATTAATAATTAATAATTATTAATTATGATGAATAATTATAATGAATAATTATAAAGAATAATTATATTACTAACTAACTAATTAATTATTATATAATAGTTTTTAATAATTACCAATTAATAATTTTAATGAATAATTATATTACTAATTACTAATTACCTATTATATAATTAGTAATTGTATTACCAATTAACTAATTACTTATTTTATAATAATTTTTAATAAATACTAATTAATAATTATAATGAATAATTGTAATTTATAATTATACTACTAATTAACTAATTATAAAAAGTGTCTTGGCACTGTCTTTCTCAAAAATTTATCTAATTAATTATTATATAATTAATAATTATATTACTAATTAACTAATTAGTTACTATATAATTAATGATTAATAATTACTAATTAACTAATTACCAATTATATAATTAATAATTATATTAATAATTAACGAATTCATTATTATATAATTATAAATTATATTACTAAGTAACTAATTAATTATTAAATAATTAATAATTATATTAATTATTAACTAATTATATTACTAATTAACTAATAAATTATTATAAAATTAATTATTATTAATTACTAATTAACTAACTAATTATTATACAATCAATAGTTCTATAATTAATAATTATATTATCAATTAACTATTTGATAATTAATAATTAATAATTAATAATTAATAATTATAATTAGTAATTATAATAAATAATTATAATTAGTAATTATAATGAATAATTAGAATTAATTATTATAATGAATAATTATAATTTATAATTATATTGCTACTTAACTAATTAACTATTATATAATTAATAATTATATTATCAATTAACTAATTAATTATCATATAATAATTTTAATAATTACTAATTATTAAGTATAATGATAAATATGATTTATAATTATATTAATAATTAACTAATTTACTATTATATACTGAATAACTATATTACAAATTAATTGGTTAATTATCATATAATTAATTATTAATAATTACTAATTAATTATTATATAATTAATTATTAAGAATATTAACTTAATAATTTAATAATTTAATAATTTATTATATGTTTAATCTATGTTTTAACTTTAAATTATATCAGTCTTATAGTTTATATTTTATATTCTTTCAAAGCCACATACTTGAATCATTTTTAAGTTTCAAGTAGGTGGTTTTGAAGGTTTATAAATTATTTTTCAGGAACATTTTTTAAGAAATTCTTTTTATTTTAAACCATTTGTTATATGTTTAATCCATGATTTAAGTTTCATTTATATCGGTCTTATAGTTTATATATTATAGGATTTCAAAGTCAGGTGCTTGAAACATTTTTAAGTTTCATGTTGGTGTCTTTGAAAACTTATAAATTATTTTTCATTAACATTTTTTATGAAATTCTTTTTATTTTTAACTATTTGTTATTTGTTTAATCCATGGATTATGTTTCATTTATATTGGTCTTGAAGCTTATATTTTATAGGATTTAAAATTCACATACTTGAAACTTTTTAAGTTTCAAGTAGGTGGTTTTGAAAGCCTATAAGTTATTTTTTATCATCATTTTTTATGAAATTCTTGTTTATTTTAAACTATTTTTTATATGTTTAATTCATGTTTTATGTTTCATTTATATTGGTATTATAGTTTATAAATTATAGTGTTTCAAAGTCACATACATGAAATATAATCTCACATCGGAAATGCAGAATGTTATGCGTAGGAAAGGGAGAACCAGAATCCAACATCGGAAATGTAGAATGATTTCCAGGGTAAGCTCTCTTATAAAAGGGAGCCCTGGATGAGGGCTTCTTTCAGAACCCAGACTATTGTAATGGAAGTACTACTGGATTTTAAATAATAGATGAATTATGCTCAAAATTTTAATTTTAATTTTAATTTTGTTCTGTTATATATATATATATATATATATATATATAAACAAAACAAAATAAAAATTGAAAATTAAAAATTTCAAAACAAAAAAAGTAGTAATTTTTTTAGTAGACAGGCGGCTCCAGATTTCCGCCTTTTGACTTAACCCGAAAGGTGGATGCCGGCTTTCGCTCGAAGCCCAATGGAGGCAACTGCCCTATCACCTTTAGAGCTTATTTTTTTTAAAAAAATTTAACCTAGGAATATTTTAAAAAATAATTTTTTTAAAAAAATTTTTTAAAAAAAAAATCCAAAATACACCTCATCATTTTGCTTCTCACGGTGACCATATACCAAATCCACGATCTTCCACCATGCCGCACCTCAATCCTACCTCATCCCTGCTTCGCTGTCACCTCCCTTCCACCCACATCCATCTTCCAAACCTTATGAGACCGAACCTTCCAAAAAATCAGAACACTACATCTATCCAGATCTACTCCTCCAATGGCTTTCTTCTATACCAGATGTGATCTGCTGAGCCGCTGAGCACCATCAAGGCTGATTCAAACCTGTCCACCACAAAGGAAGTCCTCCACCAGACCACAGGAAACAAGCGACACCTCCACTTGAATCCCCTGGAGATCGCTGCATCGCCATCCAAACCAAGCACGGACGCGCTGCGCTAGATCCGCACCCCCGTCGCTCAACAAATCTAGAAAAAATATCAAGTCACCATTGTTTCCTACACCACCAAGCCTCCCTTCTCATCACTGGAAAAGATGGAGCTCAACTGAGAACACCCCCTCTCGCACTCCAACCGTGAAAAAAAACCAAAGACAAAAGAGAGAAACAAAATAATAAAAAGAAATAAATATATATATACATATAATAAGTATCTATTAGCATTTATATAAATAAATAAATATATCTATATGTTTTAATAATACTTCCTTTTCTTATTTTTTGTTTGTAGTGATGATCCAGACCCAAACCCACTCTAAGACCCACCTCAACAGGCCCAATTTCCAAGCACGTACATCTGCCACTACAAAGCATTTGAACAAATGGATGTGCGATCGTGGAACTAAGATACTCCTGACATAATTTATCTCAACCATCAGAGCATGACACATGATATCCACCTAATACCCATATCGAAAATAACTAAGAGGAAGAATTTGTTGCATTACCAGCTCTATATAAATATCAGTTTTCCTCATCCATTGTAAATATTTGTCCTCTGCCGATTATGTTTTTCTTCCTTTTGTAATTTCATTTCTTTCTGCAATTATATTTTAATCTATCATTTTTTTCTTTGTTAAATCAAATTGAGTTGTTCTTTTCCCGCATAATTTCATTGTGTTTCTCACCTCTATGATGTCCTAGTGAATTTTATCTTCATAATCATGGAGGGATAACCCATTGTGGGTGGTCAAAAAGGGAATCAAAGTGGATATATTGAATTTATACATCTATTTTTCAATCTATATCCTCTATAATTATAATGCGATAGGGAAAGTGAAATGTGGAGGAGGTTACTGTCCCTCTGTAATCCATTAACACCATTACATTCTTCTAACTATAAAATTTCTGTTGAAGTTGGTGTCTTAGAACGAATTTCTTTATACTTTATGATAAACTTGTATTCATGGTTTTGAATATTAGTAAACTCATTATCACATCATGATTTTTATTCTACGTGACATAATATGTGATAATATTCTAAGAATAGTAGTCACACTAAAAGGTCATAGCAGTTCCCTGCTATGATGAGAACCCAAAAGTGATACGAAATTATTCTTGAATATATGTTCTATAACTAGACGATATCATTTGAGAGACACAAATGGTATATGCTATCAGGGGTCGAGACTCATAGGACTTTGAGACACCATCTCTTGGTGTACGTCCTTGGTAATATCTAGTAAGTATATTATGAAAATAAGACCCACTAGTAGGAAATCAACATTTCTATGTGTCATTGGATCTTCCTATCTGTGGATGTGCGTATTGGTCCTTAGACTTTAATATTTTTTCAATGAGTATTATGAGTCACACACTTAGATGTATTGATGAAAACCATGACAATATATATTCACGACGAGGTAGGATATGTTGGATGTTTCATGAGTAATATTGCATTAATGAATAATGTAAGAAAGAATTTTTCCCTTTTGTTTTGTAAGAGAAGTTGATATCTCAGGCCCTTTGATGGAAACGATATAACCTAAATAAATCCATAGTCATGGTGATCTCTAGGTAAGATCTATTTCTGGAAAGTCAAAGAAAGATATATCGAGCATATATGTTGATGACACTAGCATGAAACCTGCTCGATTTGAGATTTTGTGATAAAGGGGTTAAATTACATGGTAAGAGTCCATATGTGGCGACATATTCATAAAACATTAACTTATTTCTTTATAAGTTTCTTGGCGTGTTGCTAGATGCTAACGTAGGACTTTAGGCTGCTTTGTCTAATGTCACTGATAAAGAGGCTTAGAGAGTCACACACTAAGTGTATCCAATAATCTCAGTTAAATATTATATTATTTAAAATGTTGAATAAATATTATTTTCATACGTGGTTTAAAAATTATTCATGTATGCTTGATCACACTTATTTCACCACTAGTTATTTGTGAGAACATATTGTAAGAGGAAAATTTAAAAAATATTTATTTGTTGTTTAGTGAATATAATATTTATTTATTTATTAGAAAATAATGAAATAATATTTATTTAATAAATAAATAGATATTATTCAAGGCCTGATAAATATCACGGAGGAATAGCGGACCGAGTTTAATGGTCCGATGAGAAATGATAATATTGAATATTATTAAATTAAATAATATTTAAGTAAATAATATTTAATTAAATAATATTTAATTATGATTTAAAAGCTAAACGCATTTCAAGAAATAATAATATTACTATTATTATTTGACATGAGGTATTGCTAGGATCAAATATATAATTAAGGGTACTTGGGTAATTATTTTATTTTAACCCTAGCAGTATAAATACCCAATTATGTCTTTTTTAATTCGCCTATTAGATTGTGCACAAGAATCTTGATGAATCCTCTCAATCCTAGAGAGCTCCATTATCCAATAACACCCCCAAGAATGGCTAGAAATCCCCCTCTTCCAGATCAAGAAGAACGCTTTGGAAGTGATTCTCGAGACGATCAAGGCAGACGACGCATGCATAAGGATCTTCCGTGCTAACACCCGAAGACTCATTCAGTGACATCTAGATATTCCTAGAACATATGTGGATCATTTATAGGGGAAATCTACACTTTGTTTCTACAATTTAACAATGGTCCATTGCAGATCTGTCACCGAATTGATCAATGAAGAAATAATTCCTTAGAGGTAATTCTTTATCTATTTAAATTAATTATAAATAATATGTTTTGATCACCTCTCTCTGTTCCAACATTTTTAATATTGTCTACATTTGATTCATTTCCATTTATCATGAAGATTAAACATCATATAGATCATGGATTCATCATCAATCATGATAAAAAAGCAATGTTGGGCACATCCCATCACATGATTCCACTACGCCTGGAAACTACAAGTGGTATCAAAGAAAACACATAATTATTTAAGTTCATTGGTGATTTATGAATTTGTAATTTATTTTTTCAATTCAAGTTTAATTGTTATTTTAATACAAATTGTGAGATCTATTTCTTCCTCCTTCATTTCTTGTAGATCTAATCAAGACGTTTAATTTTATGATTAAAATAAAATTGAGAAACTCATCCGGATGTACCAAGGATTCTTCCCGATTAATGCACTAGTAAACAATATGTAACTGGAGTTACATGTTGTGTAGTTTTGTTCAATGCACCATGATTTAATTCAAGAATTACTCAATTAGTGTGCATTAATGACACATGGTGTAGTTAATTCTTACACCACATGTTGACCAGGATAGAATGGCATACGGTCAGTCGGAGTACACACCGTGTAACCAACGTACATGGAATTTAGTCACATAGAGTCAAATATGGGTTGTGTAATCAGTACACAAACTATCTGACTGGTTACTGTGTAACACAGAGTCAACACAGTGTGTGGTCCAATGGACACACTATGTACTCCATATTTTTTGAGGCATGTTTTACATGCTGATTCCCTAGGTGTGTGTCTTGGATAGATGATGAAGGGTGTACAAATCATGTATATTGGGTCTACAAGCCATGCACTTTTACCAAATTATACAGATTTAAAATTTATTTATTTTACTATGTAACCCTAAATACATGTAATTGAGTGTGGTCATAAAGATAGGACACATCATGTGATATGTTTTAATATACATAAATATTTAAATGCTTAATTAATATCTATGTAATGTTTAGATCTTCATATCGTGTATGAGTCATATTACAAGTTGTTACTCTATGTGCATTGATACATAACATGTGACTGAAAAATATTGTAATTTGTGTAATTATCCATGAAGTGCATGTTTTGAAAGTATGTGATAAGTTGTATATGCCACATGTCACAAGAGTAAAATAGTATATGGGTATATTACATTATTGGTAGAATCAGATGGGTATACACCATGTAACCTCCATGATACCAGTTATGTACAAAATTAATATTAAATTAATTTATTTAATTTGTTTAATATTTTAATGGATGAAAATATCAAGGGAATTCAGATAAAAATCAAGGTAAAAAGATTGATTAATTAAAGATAACAATTAATCAATTCGAGCACGATTTATATTAAATAAGAGTGATTAAAGAATTTAATACTAGTTTTAGTAAATACCTATTTTTTTGCATGCATGTGGAGGATCATAAGTTGGACCAGACCTTTTGTATGTGATTTGTTTCATTTAATTAATTATTAAATTAAATTGTTGGCATGCATTCCTTCTCTCCTCATTATTATGTAGGGCATGTGTTTCCATGGTTTCTTTTATGTAGACCCCATTTCCCCTCACATGTATGTGATTAAAAGACAAATGTAATGGATAAATCTCCCCAGTTTGTGGTGGCATTTCAAGTTCAGAGATCAGGCAAAACCATTATAAGGAGATACATAGGTGTATAGGTGGAACAGTGTAACATGAACCTTAACTGGTTCAAGGTATTTTTTCCCTAGGTCAACCGTTAGTTTATCAACTTCTAGATAAACTAACCACTAATTAGAGATCATGATCATAAAACATTATTATTTTATTTCTGTTAGTTATATGGTTATTTTATTATGGATTTATTATCGCAATCACATAATTAATGAATTAACAACCATGCAAGATAGAACTTACATAAACTATATTATTGGTAAAAATTATCTTAGACATCTTTAATCACTTATGTAATCCCACTTAATATTAACAAGAATGTGATAATGATAATAATAAAAAATTTACACATAAAATGATAAAATCCATCAATAAAATATTAAGTCAATACAACCATTCATTACTTCAGTTAGGATCAAACCATAGATTAAAGTGTTTGACCATCAAAAGTAGGGGTGCATTCAATTATCAGAGAATTATAACTTGAGATTTTGGTTTGAATTAAATTAGTTGACATCAAGGGTTGACTTCCAAAGCAGGAATTGGTGTAACTAAGAGGTAAAGGTTGAGGAAATATAAATTAATGTTTTTACGACTGGGGAGTCCACTCAGCGGATCAAGGAAATGTGAGTTAATGTAGTTGGTATTTGGAATGAATTCATTAACCAATTCGATTTTCTTTACCAACCCATGTTGGGGTAAGGAGTAGTGGAATATAGTACCTTTCCATTTGAATGTCCCCAAAATAGGATATTCCAAAGCCAATGGTGATGGATGTTGGGTTTTCATAAAATAGTGGGAGACTAATAAAGCACATGAGCCTCAACCTGGTTAGTGAGGACTGTTAAGTGCATCCAGGCGACCAGGGTTCAAATCCAGGAAAAGGCACAATTTTCAGGTATTGTAGTAATACTGTAGTGGGAACTATGCAGTACAATAGGAGGCACTGTAGTAGGAACTGTATCAGACACTGTAGAAGTTGGGAATTTTCCCCCGTTTGGGCCTTCGGGCCACCGATTTGGTCCCTAAGTCCTTTAAGGACTTCAGGCCACCCATGCCTTGGGGCCAGTAAGGACTTCAGGCCACCTCAAGGCCTTTAGGCCACCTTAAGTGCATATGAAAACCAAACAACCTACAAGGAACAAGCTCTATAAGGAGGATGAGCAAAAAGATTTCACCACAGTAGAAGTTACATGAATTACAAGAATGAGAGGGTATGAAATCTATCATCGGGGGAAGACTGTGCATTCATGGGATAGCCTAGCCGAACAACCATGTGAAGGTAGAGAGCTGATTTCACTACGAAGATACTGGGGAGGAGCAGTTCCAAGTAGTTAGTTTGGGTTGTATGTAATGTATGAATTCTACGGGCAATGAATTCCTCTAAGGCCTATGGGAAATGTAATACTTATGACTACATGCCTTATAAGGTTTTCACCTCACCCCTTGAAAAGTGGATTATCAAAATTCAAAAAAAAAATGAAGGCCTTCAGGCCATTGGATGGATGGGAGACTAATAAATATAGTATTTATTTATTTGTCTAAATTTTATCAGATAAACTACCAAAATTATGCTTATCTTATTGTGTAGAAACAATAATAGAAATTAAATCAAACTTATCATTATGATCCATACTTGATAAAGAAAAACCTTCTCACCAGTACAAATTTCCCAGAGTGGCAATGGCACCAACATTTCATCTTCTCCATGAAAGGAAATTAAATGTATTGGAACAACCATTATCAGTTATGCCTAGAAAAAGGCATGTGATAAAGAACTATTTCTCTGTGAGAAACATCTGAATGATGCTATAAATGATCAGTTCTTAATTCTATCATTTATGTCGAATGATATTTTGATGTAACATGAGGATATGGATGCCTATATCATGATGTATCACCTTCAGGATCTCTATCAATAAAAGGTGACACAAGAGAGGTACACGATCTCCAATGATTTTTTCACAACTATTCTTGGAGAGTCTGTGCTAGCTGGGCCTCATACAGTCAATATTATTAGATACATTGAACTCTTGGACATCTTAGGGATAACATTTTCATATGAATTGCATATAGATCTCATACTTTCATCACTGCCATGTCCTTTTCCAGCATTATTATGAATTATAATATGAGAAATAATGAGAAGAGTCTTTCATAACTTTTTAACTTGATTCTCCAATTGGATAAGGACATGGGGTGTGATAAACCCACAATAATTATGGTGAAAAAGAAAAGGAAGAAAAAGGAAAAGGGGATCAAGACCTAAACACAGTTTAAGTTCTCGAGCATTATCATTCTAAGAAGGGGAAGATCCAAAGGCAAGGCCAGGAAAAGAAGAAATGTGTTTTTCATGTTGAAAACTAGGTCAATGGAAGAGGAACTACACCCAAAATCAAGGGGACACTAATGGTTTGTTTGTTATCGAGTGAAATCTATCAATTTCTACACATTGGGTATTAGATATACCTTTTGGTGCTCACATCGGTATCTAAATGTTGGAACGAAGTAGATTTTGAAATATTTACAGAGAAGAGGTGGATCTGATAGTTGCTAATGGAGTAAGGATGGATACCCATGCCATTGGTGACTACCACCTTTCATTGAAAATGAGAATTATTTCGGTTTTATGAGATTGTTATTTTGTACCTACAATTACCAAGAACATAATATTTGTGTCATGTTTAGATACATATGGGTTTATTATCATGTTTGGAAATAAAAGTTGTTTCTTTTATAATGAAACATATGTTGTGGTATGTCACATTTAAATAATGGTCTTTGTGTATTAAATTAAGAAAGCCAAGGTTTAGCAATCGATAACGAATCTTGTTCACACGACTCATATAACACCCAGCTATGGCATCACTGTATTTGTCAGGTAAACAAAAAGCATTTGAAAAATATCTATCAAGTTGGTTATTTAGAATTTTATGAGCTAAAACCACTTTATATATGTCATGCTTGTTTACAAGGAAAAATAACCCAACCACCATTTGATGGAAAAGGGGAATGGTCCACAAAATTTCTAGGATTGGTATACATTGATGTGTGTGAACCATTTCCAATAGAATCTAGAGGTGGATATTCTTAATTCATAACTTTTACTAATTACTTGAGTAGATATGGATATTTCTACTTCATGAGGTATACGTTCGAGTCCTTCGAAAAATTCAAGTAATTCAAGAATGAAGTAGATAATTAGCTTAGTAAGATGACAAAGAAGAACCGGTCGGATTGAGGTTGTGAATATCTTAACCAAGAGTTCATCGACCTTCTATAGGAGTTTGGGATTCTATCTCAATTCAATCCACCTTATACACCACAATGGAATGGTGTTAGTCAAAGGAGGAACCCTTCCTTGTTAAACATGGAAAGGTTGATGATGAGTCATGAAGATCTTCCATTAACATTTTGGGGATATGCATTAAAAAATACATCATACACATTAAACTGAGTACCAATTAAAAAGGAATATAGATTTCACTTCAAGTTATGGAGTGGAAAGAAACCCATTTTTGTCACATGCACATGTATGGGGTTGTGTGAAATTTGTTAAGGCCTTCTCAGGAAATAAAATAGCACCCTAGTGCATGAAGTGTATCTTTATAGGGTATCTGAAAGAAAATAAAGGGATACTACCTATACAACCCCTTAGAAATGAATTTGATTGTCGCCAAACAAGCCGTCTTTCTTGAGAGTGAGAATATCCTCAAAAAAGATAGGGGGAGAAAGATTAACTTAGATGAAGTTGATGCTTAAGATACACATGAATTGGTACAGAAAAAATTCCATAAGTCCCTATAGAAGAAGTAGTTCTTAAAACACAAGTACTATGTAGGATCATAATAGTTTTAAGAGAACCAAAGAGATATAGTTTTCTGGTCCCCAAGGTTGATGAATCACTATTGGTTGACAATGTTGAACCTCTATCCTTTAAGGAAGCAGTAGAGAGATCAGAAGCTATAATATGGCTAGACGTTATGAATTATGAGATAGATTCCATGCATCAGAACCATGTTTGGGTTCTAGTCGATGCGCCTATTGATATAAATCTTTTTCGATTAAAATGGGTATTCAAGAAGAAATCAGACATGGAAGGTCAAGTAAGTACCTATAAAGAATGTCTAGTGGCTAAAGGTATTAAATAGTGTCAAGGAATTGACTATGATGAAACCTTTTTGATAGTTTCTATGTTTAAATCTATTAGAATCATACAATCTATAGTAGCTTACCATGTCTATGATATTTGATAGTTGGATGTAAAAAATGCATTCCTTAATGGAAACCTTCAAGAAGATGTTTATATGAAACAACCAAAAGGTTTTGTGACTCCAGGTGATGCAAAAAATATTTTCAAGTTATATAGATACATTTATGGATTGAAGAAAGCATCGAGGTCATGGAACAATCGATTCGATGAAGCCATAAAAGAATTTGGTTTCATTAAGTACGAATGTGAGACATGTGTTTACAAAATGTTTAATGGGAATGCAGTCATTATCCTAGTTGTATATGTTGATGACATATTACTAATTTGAAATGAAATACAATTCATACAATCTGTTAAGGACTAGTTGAAATTGGGAATCACCATAAAAGACTTAGGTGAAGAAACCTGTATTCTAGGAAACAAGATCATTTATGATAGATCCAATAGGATACTTAAACTATGTCAAAGTACATATATTGACCAGATACTAAAGATATTTATTATGGAAACATCCATGATGGGATTGGTTCTAGGGTCACATGGTTTAAGTATTTATAAGAATATGTGTCCCCAGACACATAAAGATAAAGAGATAATGAGTACGATATCATACACTTTAGTGATAGGATAAATCATACATTACATGATGCGTACTAGACATGATGTTTCCTATGCATTGATCATGGTAGGAAGATATCAAGAAGATCCTAGAGAATAACAATGGACTACTATTAAGGCTATCCTTAAGTATCTGATAAAACTAAGTATATGTTCCTATTGTATGGAGGAGATGTGGAGATGGTAATTATGGGTTATACTGATTCTAGTTTTTAGACAAATAAAAATGATCTAAAGTTTCAATCAGGATATATTTTCTATCTCACTAGAGGAACTGTGAGTTGGAAGAGTTCAAAGAAGCCAGTTGTCACTGATTCTATAGTAGATTATGAGTATATAGCATCTTCTGATACATTTAAGGAATCTTTTTGGATTTGGAACTTTGTCTAGGAGCTTTATGTGTTACCTAGTAGTAATGACCCTATCACATTGTATTATGATAATACTACAGTGGTGGCTCTTTCAAGAGAGCCAAGGTCATACCAAAAGAAAAAACATACAATCTAAAAGTATCACCTCTTAAGGGATTCCTATTAGAGGGGTAATGTTTTAGTATGTATAGTACCCATTGAAGATAACATGTTGGTCCCCTTGACTAAAGAACTATATCAGTAAAAGCATTCGTATTATGTGAGAGCTATAAAACTGAAGGTTGCTAGTATTTGTCTCTAGTGAAAGTGGGAGTCAGTTGGAGTTGGTGGCCTAAAAAAACTTCTTTATTCTTTATGATGAAAATTTATTTATTGTTTTTAATATTAATAAACACATTAACACATCATTATTGTTCTCCTTCATAACATATTATGTGATAATGTCCTAAGAGTAGCTGTCACACGAAAAGGACATTGCAGTTCCTTGCTATGATGATAACCCAGATGTTCTACAACACTATTCTTGAATATATTTTCTATAGCAAAATAATATCATTTGAGGGATAAAAATTATATATGATATCATGAGTGGATACTCATAGGACTTTGATTCACCTTTTTAATGGTGTATGCCTTTGATAATATCCAGTATAGATATTATTAGAACGAGACCCGCCAGAAGGAAATCCACATTTTTATGTGTCATTTGATTTTCCTATACGAGGATGTATGTATTGGTCATTAGAATTTATAATTATTATTAATGAGTATTATGAGTCATTCACTTAGATGTATTGATGAAAAATGTGTTGAAAATGTCTGCTGTGAGGTAGGATATGTTGGGTGCATCACGAGTAATATTGCATTAATGAATAAAGTGAGAATAGATTTGTCTCTTATGTTCTTTAATGGAAGTTGATATCTTAGGAACATTTATGGAAATTATATAGCCTAAATAAATCCACTTCCATGGTGATCTATAAGGATATTCTATTTCTGAGAAGTCAAAGAATGAGATATCGAGCATATAGGTTGATTGTACTGGCATACAACCAGCTCAATTTGAGATATTGTGATAAAATGATTATATTACATGGTAAACATTTATATGAGGTGACATTTCATTGAAACATTAACTTATTTCTCTATGGGTGCCTTTGTGTGTTTCTAGGCACTAAGCATGATGTTTAGGCTATTTCGCCTAAAGGGTCACACACTAAGTGTATCTGAAAATCACAGTTAAATAATATATTATATAACAGGTTGAATAAATATTATTCCAGCACGTGGTTTAATAATTATTCATGTATGCTTTATCTCATTTATTATGTCACTAGTTATTAGAGAGAATATATTATCAGCAAGATATTTAATAAATATTTATTTTCTATTTAGTAAATATGATATTTATTTATTTATTTGAGAATAATGTCGTGATATTTATTTAATAAATAAATAGACATTATTGAAGGCCCGATAAATATTGTGGGGGAATGGAGGATCGAGTTTAATGGTCTGGTGAGAAATGATAATATGGGATATTATTTAATTAAATAATATTTAATTATAATTCACAAGTTAAGCACATGTCAAAAAATAATAATATTACTATTATTATTAGAAATGGGGTATTTCTAGGATCAAATAAATGATTAAGGGAACTTTTTCAATTATTTTATTTTAACCCAAGAAATATAAATACCCAATTATGTCTTTTTTTGATTGGCCTATTGAGTAGTGCACAACAATCTTAGGGAATCCTCTCAAACCTAGAGAGTTCCCTCCTCCAAGAATTACCCCATGAATGGTGAGCAATCCTCCTCCAAAAAATCAAGGAGAACACTTTGTAAGTGATTCTTGAGGCAATCAAGGCCAAATATTCAAGTGTAAGGTTATTTTGTGATTGCCCACGAACACTCCTTCGACAAATTCTGGAGATTACTGGAACATATGCAATGATGGTGCACTGCATATTTGTTTCCAGATTCATCAAAGAAGAAAGAATTCTTTAGAGGTAATTCTTTATCTAATTAAATTAATTATAAATAATATGTTTTATCTCCTATATCCCAGTTCTATAGTTATTAATTTTTTCTATCTTTGATTCAATTATATTGATCACGGTGATTAAAAAATGTATAGATCTTGGATCGATCATTGATTATTACATAAAGAAATGTTGGGCACCACCCATCAAATGCTTCTATTGTACCTAAAACCTAAAAATTTAACATCTCACTCCATTCAAATAAAACATCATACCAATGGATTCATGTGGTTCAATTTTAAAAATTGTACGTGATTTATAGAAGGTGCATGAGGGAGTTCATTCACTCGATTGAGGAATGTTCTCACCCATTCTCCTCGGAGAACACATGGGAGGACTGGTCCACTTAAGGATCTCTTGATTAGATTAGTCGTTTTATGAAAAATAAAACAGTGTAGGGTGAATAAGTGAATGATATCAAACCCAATAAGTGAATTAGATTATTTATAACAAAATTAAATGATGATAGATCAACCTATAATTCATCTTTACGTTTATTTTCATTTCTTTCATCCATACTCTATGCATTTTAATTTCCGTTCCATTTCCTATTTTAATTCAATCAATGACTAAAAAATACTATCTGGATGATTTCAAAATTATGTAAAAATTACATAAGATTTAGGATACTGATAATTCCCAAAACGTTATCATTTAGAGACATCCTTGGCCAGTCATGAGGCTTTATTAAGAGTAAAGTATAATTTTTTTTTCACCTTGAACCATGAAAAATGTGTAATCATAGTAGAAGAGAAAACATGGGAAGGTGTGGCCATGAAAGGATTCAATACTCCATCCATATCCCAACTTGGTCCATCTATGCTGTCGAAACCCATGGGAGAAACCTCTAGTGAGACCGGTTGGGGATGGAAAGTTCCCCTACATATGCTAGGGGTTTCCCCAACCTGATCATCCCGGAATATTGATTAGAGGAGGTATCTCCATCAAATCAACCTCGGTGTGAAGACATACCTAGTAGACCTAAAACACAAAAGACAAAATCCACTTCAAATTTTTTTATAAGGGATGATCAACCTACATAAAGATCTCTGGTTCCTAAAGAATCCATGAGAGAGTATAATTGTGTTGGGAAATGTAGAAATTTATCTTAGAATTATGATATTATGACGAAATTGGGCTTGGTGCTAGATAAGTTTTCAATCACAGATGCTCTAAGTCTATCGAAAGACCTCTGAGAAGCCCTCATAAAAGCTCTTCTAATCCCTCAAAAATTTGAAGTTAAATTTTTTGCTGATGAAATATATCATGCAACGATATATCCTAAAGAACGGAACATGATCATCTCTTTCATGAAAAAAGACAAAGATTTTGTTATATAGGGACACATCATACCCTTGTATATATATGGAAGAATAAATAACATTGATATCCAATAATAATTCATTGAAAATGGATCAGAGTCTTCCTAATTCAAGTTCAAACACTATGTTTATTGGGATAAAGTGACGTCCACTTGTCCCCTCCACTTTAATGCTACAAGGTTATAACAAGAGTGAGAAAAATACTTTCATCATAATCAGGATCATGTCCTAGTTTGGGGACCTCATATCTGACTCAAAATTTATTGTTTTTCAGAAATATACAACTTTCAACAATCTGATAGAAATTCCTTGGTTGTATCATCATGCAACAATCACCTCATTATTCCACTAATTCCTCAAATATTGATTTAATGTTCAAATTGGGATGTTTCATAGTGATAAATCCCCATTGTATCATGTGAATCACAATACATTGAGGTGAGATTCTATCTGAGGGAAGTGTCCCCGAATGGTTTAGAAATAACCCTTGTCAATCCATTAAAACAAATAAATGAATAAAATGTTTTTGCCATCAATTATATCAACGTAATTGGTCTAAATTCATGCCTCTATTCAACAACCTTCATGATATCATTCATTATAACTGAGTTTGATAGTGCTGAAAAGGTTATTGACTCTCTAAATAGTGATAAAATAAAGAATAAAAACATCGTCATTCCATTCCTTGATCTTCATTAGATCAATGCCTCATCATTTGAGTCAGAATAGGTTGTCATGAAATCAAGATAAAGTGAATATGCTCATTATTTTTCCCTTGTCCATACTTCAGATCTTTAGAGAAGCCCCACATTGTCAGTCTGGTTGGAAGAATCTATTTCACCTTAAAAATGTCAAAATGATGAATCCTCTCCTAATTTCCCTTCATTACTTACTCCACCAAAGAGTAAAGAATAATAGGAAGAGAAATAATAATATTAAGATTAGTAGGTCCTTAGGGACTCCCCTCCATCATTGAGGAAATTGTATTTAACACTATATATGAACAAATGAAAATAAACCAGGTTTTAGAGGAGGAACGATGGACCAACTTGATTAGTGAGGCCTTGTATTCTGAAAAAAAGGTATATACATCCCTTATGAAGTAACATCACGAAATATTTTCATATAATTCCATATAAATTACAGGCCTTGATCCCAAGGTGGCCACTCACCACCATGTCTTTGTCGAAAACAATCTGGGATACAAACAGGTAGTAATAAGAAGGAACCCAACCCATGCCACAAAAAATGAGGCTAAATCAGAAAATCTTATCAAATCCAATTTTATATGGGAATTCCATTATCTGAAATGACTAGACAACATAGTCCCAATAAAGAATAAGAATTGGCAAATCAGGCACTGTATCAACTTTAGAGATCTTAACTGGCACTGTTCAAAAGATGATTTCCCAATTCTAATCATAGATATATTGATTGATTCTATAACTTGATATCAATACTTCTAATTCATGGATAGATACTTAGGGTATAATCAAATACAAGTGAACCGATATGATAAATAATCTACTACCTGCAGGCCCCTCAAGGGAGTATTTTTATATCGAGAAATGCCCTTTGGATTGAATAATGCTGGCATTATATATCAAACTTCCATGCATCACAACATCAAACCCTTCTTAGGAATGTGTGTTGAATGATAAATCAATGATCTAGTGGTTAATTCATGACAATATTCTAATGATTTTTTTATCTCGAGACCATATTCAAGAAACTACGGAAACCTAGACTGAAGATGGACCCCTTGAAAAGCACTTTTAGAGTCACCTTAGGAAGGTTTCTTAGCTTTGTTGTATGATGTTGTGCCATCAATGTTGAACCTATGATGAAAAAGGATATCCTTAACATGTAACCTCCTCATAACATCAAAGAGTTAAGTAGATTATAGGTAAACCCTACCTACATTTGGTGCTTCATAACAAACCTCATAGAGAAGTGTTTATCCTTCACCAGATTGATTAAAAAGGGGGTCACATATTAGTGGATTGATGGATGCTAGAAAGCATTCAAAAAAATCATGAAATATTTCTTGAGTCCACCATTATTAATTCCACCTATTGTGGGAAAACCACTAATTTTGTAAGTGACAACCCTAGAATGATCACTAAGTTATTTCATCACACAAAAATAATGACACTAGGAATGAAAATAGCCTCAATTATCGCAGTCTAACCATGATAGATAATGATAATAATTATTCATATATCGAGAAGAGGTCTCAGGAATTAATATTTTTGGTGTAGAAGTTGAGGCACTACCTATATAACCATAGGGATCATTTGGAATATCGCAATAACCCACTCAAATATATCCTCTGTCATTCTATTTTGACTGGATTTTTGGAATGGTGGGATGTTATCTTGTAGTAATTTGACATTCCTTTTCTACCTCAAAAATTAGTAAAAGGCCATACTTTGGATGTATTCCTTCGAGAAAATCCATCCATAGAAACAAAATAATTCAATACTGAATTTCATGATGAAGAGATATTCTCTAATAATGATGGACTCCAAATATGGGAGATGTATTTCAACGATACATCTAAAACCCCAACCGATAAGAGAATGGAGGACCCCAAGCCCTACAAAGTTGGGTTGGGAGCCATGATCTTCTCTCACAAAAATGCAGTATTGCCTTAATCCATCCTATTATTGGAAGGCTGTATAAATAATGAGGTTGAATATTAGGTCCTCACCAGAGGCCTAGAATTGGCATTCCAAATGCCAGTTGAAAACTTGAAGTTGAAAGGCAATTTAGAGTTGGCAATAAAGAAGATTAATAGTGATTATACCATTAGAAAAAAATAGATAATTCCTTTATTGATTATGTATAAGGTCTAATAAAATAATTCCAATCATAGCCAACATCGAATAATGTCCCATGATCTAAGCATTCCCAATCTGATGCATTGGAAAACGCAACCATGAATTTGAAAGATCCAGACCGAGATGAAACAATCATTTGAATTTCACATCACTAAATGGTCTCACCTTTTGTTCATGTCACCATGGAAGAAATCAATGAGTTTAATTCCATCCATGAACTAGATGGTCCTATAATTTTTGGATGATACCCATTGTGTACTACCACCATGATGGAGTGTGCTGATTGGAAAAATCCAAAAAAGATAAAACCTAGTGAAGAGCGACCAATTGTTCTCTTTAAGATGACACAAATCACCAAAAATTCCACAATAAATGAGAATTATTTAGAATCCTTCTCAGGTGAACTGATGGAGAAGAGACTGATGTTTTCATAAAAGAAGTACATATAAGAGATTGTGGTTCCCACCAGTTAGGGTTAAAGATTTCCAATCAAATTTGGGGCTTGGATACTTCTGTACTTTAATAACATAATATGACTCAAGCTCACGAATAAGTTCAATTCCATCAAAATGTACACCAAATTCATACATAAAACCCTAGAGTTATTACACACATCCAAATACTCCTGCCTATCTCCCATATGGGGGACATATATTGTAGGGTCATATCCTCTAGCTAAAACCAATAAGCTCAAATACATCCTCACTACTATCAAATTATTCTCCAAATGTGATGAAGTAATAACCTTCAATGAAGTTGGGATAATATTTTATATTTTCATTAAATCTACCATCATTAATAGATTTGGTGTCCCTCATACAGTACTGATAGATAATGACACCAATTTCTTTTATTCTAAGTTGAAAAAGCTATATTAGGATTATAATATCAAATCCAACCATTCGTATCTCTATCATGCAATGAATAATGGATAGATATAAGAATTCAATAGGACCCTATAAAATATACTCTAGGAGATGGAGGATAAAGATAAAAATTCTTGTTCCAACAAACTCTTTCATTCTATATGGGCCTACAAGACCACAACTTGCACTGCCACACAAGAGACCCTATACTCACTTGTATATAAGAAAAATTGGTCTTACCAATTGAGGTCTGATTTCCAATTTTTCACATTTCCATATAAATTAACTATCCACAGACAATAATTTCAAAAAATTTCTAGATGAAATGATATGAATTAATGATAAAATATTGTATACCTTGAATCACTTAGAGGTTTATCAAAATTAGATAGCATGGGATTTTAACAAGAAAGTCTGATCTTGCACATTCCACCAAGGAGATGTAGTATTGGCCCTTAGGAATGCGATTATACCGAGGAGGAAACCTACAAATATTGAGCCAAAGTGGGAGGGACCTTATTCCATATACGAGGTACATTATAATGGAGCCTATTCCTTGATCTAGATTAATGGAGAGCCTATTAAATCCACCAACAATGCAATATTTATCAAGAAATACTTCATGTGATAAAGAAAATTTTGTCATTTCTATATGATGTAAAACTATATAGTCACTTATGTCCTTGTTGCATGATGTTAAACTGTATAGAACATGATCCTATGGGAACAACCATAAAAGGAACACCAGATGTTTCTAGTTTTATGGCCAAAAACTAAAAGATAACATAGTCTGAAATGTAAGACTCTAAACTATATATCCTAACAACCTAGTGCTAACATGTTAAACTGTATGAAAACATCCTTCCTGCATAATATAAAAATGAATGGTTCACATCCTTGTTGCATGATGTAAAACTGCACAACATTTTGTTTTGTTCTTGAGTGGATCATAATCATTGGTTCTAGTTTCCCACCACACCACAATTCCAGAACTACATGTGTCTTTATTATCATCTGAATAAGATACATAGTGATGCCTAGACCTCCCATTCTAGTGTCATACATGAAGTAAAAAATACGCCATATTATACATTAAAACATGGATCTATGTAGGAGACCTTAATTAAGGTTCCCTCATTCCTGATTCCCTCAAAGAAATAGAAATATACATCTCTTTCATATAATAAAAAAAGAAAAATATATGAAAGTTGGATTTTGATTATGAATTAATATATCCAAGTTTGATTTTATAAGACACCAACCAAAAGGGCCTATTAACCATGGGTACATTCATACATAGAAGATACATTTTTTATATCTGCAATCCCTCACTACATCATATTATAAAATGATTTTTGAACATGGTTTGTGGTCATTCCTTCTATTCGTGTCTCATACAAACTCCCCTAATTCATGAATACCCAAATCCATGGTTTAAAATTTTATTTGTCACATATGAAGTATGTTGGGAAATCCTTGGCCCGATAAGCCTCATATCACTCATAGTTTCGATGAAATATGTTCCTAGTATAACGACCTAAAACTAAAAGACACCATTTCATCCTAGTCATAAGATATTAAATTGTATAAATTTTTTTTCAGCACATGATGTTAAAATTTTTTCTTACCTTATATACTAAATATACAATGCCCTGGGAAACCAACTCTAAAATCCTCACTTCATAAAAATGAGATAACTCTCATGATGTGATTCCTATAATTTATGAATAACATTTATGGGACTTCATTCCATATTTTTTATATAGTGTAACCTTTTTTCTTACCACATGGTGCTAATCCAAATGGTTAACATCCATCTTATTTGGTGTTAAAATACTAGAAATACATATGACTTGATTCTCATTCCTAGGAGATATTTAGTGATTTCTAGATCCTACATCTTGTTCTAGCCACCAAAAAATCAAAATTACCCTATCATTCCTTTTAATATCCGCTGTGTGGTGAAAGAAAACTTTAACACTCCTTATTTCTAACACCAATCAGAGATCATGAGGGATTAGGAGATTGGTAACGGATTCCCAATATGATCAAGGAATTTCAGTTCATGTCTGGGTTAACATGGTCCTAGATGGAAGGACTTAAAAGGATCCTCATTTGTTCTCACTGCATGGTGTTAAACAAAAATATTGATGTTTCTTGCATAGTTTAAATTCAATAACTACATGTTGCTTGATTGTCACATTGATAAGATATTTAGTGAATCTAGGATCCTACATCCTGGTCAAGCCATAATATAGTAAATTCCCCCACTATCCTAGGTATGATCAAGATCTAAATCATAGGGTCTATTATGGGCTATTACCCCACTCATGTTCCTGTATTCGAAAAAAAAGAATCCCCTTTCCCACACAAGAATTCAATTAGTATGGGGAATCTTTTGCAAAACTATATGTGGCTAGATTCTCTCCTTGACAAGATATGCAGTGATGGAAAAAACCTTTGTATCAGGACTAAGTAAAATATAAAAAATTTTCCTTTCTAGTGTATGGGTGAGACCTACTTAAGGAAATATTTCTACTTATTCTTTGGTAATTTTGATATGAAATGCACCTTCTATATTTAAGAAATTCCCATCCAGAAACAAAACTCTGGGATTGGGGAAATCCAAATCTCTATAATCTTTATTTGGACATAAATAATAAAATGTTAGATTCTTGGGAAAACTTTTGTTTAATTATACATTTATTTTCCCCTGTCTATCTTTGAATGAGTCTCCCATGAAGATGGTATATCAATTAGAGGATGTCATTGTTTGACTATGAATTGATACACCCTAGTTGGCTTTGCATATTTCACCCACCAAAAGGGCCTATCAACCAGAGGCACATTTTCCCCCAGGAGAGATCTATTCTATCTTCGTAAGCCCCAAAAATGTTTTCTACAGTTTCACATTTTGGATTTGGAAACCCCTATATTATAGATCACAACCTTCCACCTTTATTCTGGAAAATGATGGAACATTCTTAGATAGATTAACATTAAAGGTAAAATCTCTTATTTTTTTAGTCAAAGTTAAATGACCATAAATTGTATCCATAAACATTTTTTCTATAATATATTAAACCGCATTATCAATATCATGGTCACATGATATAAAACAAAAAGATTATTCAACCCTTATTAGGAATAAAAATTTCCTATTGATTTTGGTCACCCACTGCATCACCCCAATGAACTACATATAACTTGATGCTCATTTTGTCAAGACATGTAGTGATGCCTAGATCCTCCATTCTAGGACCAACTGCCTCAGTAGCCAAAAACATGTTTGTTCCTCAATTCTTGAGACATACCAGATCTAGTAAAGTGGTTCTGGACTTCTCCCCGGACCTCTCATTTTAAAGCTTATGATTAAAACAAAATACCCTCTCCTTTGCACAATCCAAATTTGTGTAGGAGCAGTTTCCCTTTCATCGCTAGTTCCAATATAGATGCTCCTTTCACTCTTAGATGAATTCCCTTCACAAACCACTATTCATGGTATTATAAAATACTAATGTTAAAAAACTCCCTAACCATCGATAATAGAATGTTAGATTTTTAAGGACACCTTTTTTTGACTATGCATTGATATACCCCACACAGAATTTGCACAAGTCACCCTCCAAAAGAGAATATCAACAAGAGGATGCTATTTTTTTACTATGTTTTGATATGCCATAGTGTCTTTTCATAAGATCCCCACCAAAATTATGGCATCCAACCTTTTTATTACTTAACTTTTCATTACATTTTACAAACATAAGATCTTTGAAAGTTTATTGTCTTGGAAAAAAGGTACATAGTACATGAAAATAAGAAAAAAGTATTCTAATACAATTAAGAGAATTTATCATAGGTTCATCCTAAGTTCATTTAATTTATCTCATAACCTGTGGAAATACTTCCAAGAAAATGGTGAGCATAAGGCCCAATAAGTGAAATCAAGAGAAATAATTTACATGTGATTATGAGAATTATGGATAAGAACATAAGGAATATCATAAAGGCATGAGAAATGGGAAAATAGAAATATAATAATTAAATAAAATGATTTGAAACATAGAAATGTGGATACAACATTTAATTGATTCATTTATAAGTATATCTCCAAAGTTCATCGCCGAGGTGTCATAAAAATTACAAAGGTTATTCACCAAGGTATCGTAAAACATGTCATATCTATAGATTAAATTCTTTAACCAATGAATTAGAGCACTATAATGGTGAAACATTAATATATATTAATTAATGTTAGCCAATAATATCATAATAAAAAATTTCACAAATAACCCCTGGAGAATAAAAGAAATGATTTTCATTTCAAATTCATGGTATTTTAGAAAGTAATTAAAAACAAGATCCTTTTGTCATTTTAATCCCATAGAAAACCAAGGTGGGTTTCATATATTTCAATCCAAAAATTAAATAGATAATTTTAAAATCTACGTGAATACACCTAGGTAATAAATAGGTTTTTTAATTCAAAAAATAAAACAAAATAATCTCTTGTGAAAAAGAGAGAAATTTTGAGAAGTAAAATCGACAGCATAACATGTATAAAATGTGGTTTTAGAAAAAATTAAAATGACAGGGGATAAGGGTATCCCACTCATAAAATAATATTAATACAGTAAAGTGATAGAATAAAATGGAAAAAATAACATAGTATGTAAATTTTAAAGATATAATACATAAATAAGGGAACTTGAAAGAAAAAAAAAGTTGAGATTTCCCTTACCTTGAAGAGTGGATCCTAAAAACCGATGATCAGGACCTTCAAGGATTGAGTACACCTTGGGAGGCCTCTTTTAGAGGTAATAATATAATATATTCTTGTATAATTAATGTAAATGAAAGGAAATGAATAAATGGGTGGGTATTTATAGCAAAAGTGATGGAGTTTTTTATTAATTTCCTTGGAGACCTAGGTAGTGGTATTTGAAAAACCATGGGATTTATCATGGTATTTTACCATGGTATTCTATAATTAGGACAACTATTATATTATTTTAATCCCAAATAGTTTACCATAATTTATATTACTTATTACATCATTATGATTTCATTAAACATACTGAAAACTAAAAACTGTATTTTTACTATTCATGAAAAAATGAAGTATTTTATAAAATTCTCATAGATTCAACCTAACATAATATCGATATTATGATTTCAAAAATGAATTTTTTTTATCATAATAATTCTCTAAATATGATAAATTTATCTTTTAACTATAAGAATACATATTTATTAAAAATAATTGTTGTTAAAAAATGCATAGTAAAATTTTTGAAAAATGAAAAAAATAAATTTATTTTATAATTTAATATAAAAAAATTTATTTTCCTAACACAATTTAATTATAATAAACATTATTAGTAAAACCGTTGTTTAATATACTAATTTATATCTTTTTTAAATGTATAATATTTACCAGAAATATAAATTTATCAAATTATATCTCAATTTTTAAGGAAAACAATTCTTAAAATGAAAATGATGAAATAATAAATTTATTTATACAATGGGATTATAAATTAAGTAACTAATGCCTTGAATCATAACACCTTATAACACCTATATACAACCTAAGAGTAAGGTGTGTGATAATGATGGATTCTTGGGGCAACTTAGATAACATCAGTCAAGTGGTAATCTCTACCAACTTAAACTTCTCCCATATGCTATTTAGTTCAAGATGAACATGTTGAAGATCATTTTGGGATTGGTCAAGAGATAATCACAAAGATTATACATCCCTCCCAAGTATTGACAAATGGATTTGTACGACATGACTCTACTGAAGGAGGCCATCAAATCTTCATTCTGCATTAATTAACCATTATCATTTATATTCCTAATAATAATTATAACAGTAAAATAATTATTAAGCATATTATTTATAACTGTCATATTGAATAATGGCCATAATTGTCTAATAGTTATATAATGGTTGAAACCAAGTGGTCACATTTCAATTATACTCACTTCATTATTAAAGGGATATAGTTTTGTTGTGTAAAAAATAATATAACACACATTTTATGGAAACAAGTATCTTTCAAAAAGTTAGGGTTGTTACATTCTTCTCCCATTAAGAAATTTCATCCATAAAATTTCAACGCATTCCCTTGATTGAGAAAAGCTGATGGTATTTCAGCCTCATTGTTTCCTCTAGTTCCCACACTTCTTCTTCATATTTGTGGTTCCTCCACAATGCTTTAACAAGTTGGGTAGTCTTGTTGTGTAGAATCCTATATCTACAGTCCAAGATCTCCACCAGATTCTCTACATAAGAGGGTTCATGTTCCAGTTGTTCCACCTCTGGATTCATTACATGTGAAGGTTCATGTATATACTTCCTCAAGAGAGATACATGGAAAAGATCATAAACTTTATTTACATTTGGAGGAAGTTCAAGTTGATAGACCACTGATCCTATGAGATAAATGATTTCATAGGGTCTAATATAACTGGGGATGATATTCCCTTTCTTCCCAAACCGTATTAATCACTTCCATTGTGAAATTAAAAGGAACACTTTGTTACAAACATCAAACTCCATGTCACGACCTGTCCTTGGGGCCCGTGCTGTGACTACCCCAAGCCCGCCTTCCATAGGCCAGGGGTGGCGACTAGCACCAAAGGCGTAAATCCCGATAACTGGGAAGGCATTACCTTTAAAAAAGTATACAAACACCACATAGTACAAGTGGAAGTAATACACTAAGTAAAAAAGGAAGTGTTGAAAAGTAATGGTCCATAATAAAAACCCAATTGAAAGTATAGCTACAACTGAACGAAAGTACAACAGAAAAGACAAGCAGTTGGAAGAATAAAAGTAGCTCCTAGGTCATCCACCTCGGATCCTACCTGAAGGGTAGGTACAGATAGCGCAACTCCTCGATCATCCACCACAGATCCTACCTGAAAGGTAGGTACAGATAGCCTCCACAACGCTCTCACCCATCAACCTCCTACAAGTATCGTCTCGTCGTGAATTCCACCTCCAGGTACCATCCAGTCCTCGAACAGTCGGCCTCTGACAGCGCTGCCCGTCGTCTACAACCAACACAATGAGGTGCGGGCATACCCCGTGTAGGGGTGAGTATAAAGATACTCAGTAGGGACCCCAAGACCCTCAAGGTCTCACTAAATCAAACAAGGATAACCACAAATAAAGATCTCAACAGATAACCTCTACATAGGTATTTGCCCATACATATTCCAAAGTTTTCAAGTAACTCATCTCAATCATGAGGAAACACAAAGGTTATGAAATCAACGGATAACCACTACCTAGGTATATGCCCATACATATACCTAAGTTATCAAGTGACCCATCTCAATTAGGAGGTAAACAAAAAGGTCATTGACTCAACTCAAACTAGGATTTACATTTATCAAAACCGTAACTGCTTAAGAGCTCTGTCTCTGACGAGTACAGTGATCCTATCACGACTACGAGGTACTTCTCACTAACCTAAGACTGCTGAGGTACTCCTCCTGTCGAGTACCGTGGGTGAGCCACCCAAACACAGTAGTGTATCCCGCTAGGGTCTGCCACCCAAACACAGTAGTGTATCCCGCCAGGGTCTGCCACCCAAACACAGTAGTGAACCCCTCTAATAGCCTGCAGAGGTACTCCTTCTATTGAGTACCGCGAGTCTGCTACCTGCTACCAGGCGCTCCGTCCACCGTGGGTCGGCACCCAAACATAGTAGTGCTCCACCCATTGGGCTAGTCGACTCACTCCAAGTTGAGTCGGTCAAGCAGTCGTCAGGTATCAACCAACTACACGGTCTCCGTAGTCCGTACGCTCATCTCCGGGAGGGTCCGCTCTAGGAGCTATAGGTCGATACTCCAAGTATCTCAAAGGACCTCCTCGCCATAGGGGTCTCAACACAATAGATGGCGCATCAATCAGACGCCCGATCTGTGAGTTATTATCCTTTTCGTCCCAGGGGCCCGGTTGGTTTCGTGTGAGAACCAACCTGTATGTATCTCAATTTTAACCTGAACTCTCATAGGGTATACGCATAGGGACCGTTTCTCAATGTGATCACCAACATCACTGACGGTTCGTCAAACGGACGTCCGGTCTGAAAGTTATCAGCTTTTCCGTTCTGGGGGCCTTGTTGGATTTTAGGTTTAATACAAACCGGCCACTATCCAAATATGTCCAAACCTCAGGTGATGTATGACTAAACTTCCATATCATCAATAGGAATCCAAAAAAGTTGACAGAACGTCTATCGAACGTCTGAAACTCAAGTTATAAGCGTTTCCGTTCCGAGGGCCCAGTTGTTTTCAGGTTCGAACCAACCCGGCCAAACCCAAAGTTCTCCAAAACCATGAGTTTAATATACCGAAACGACCGTATCTCTCCAAGGATCACATCGCAACTGACGGTGCATCAATCGGAGGTCAATATCCTATGTTATGGGCATTTGAACGGATCAATCCGAAGATAGGGGTTCGGGCCCAGTCTAACCCAGCCTGATACCCCCCTGGTCGGCCTGAATCGGGTCCACCCGACCCGGGTCCATGTCTGGCCCATTAGGGCACGGACCGGCCCGGCCTGGGCAGCAGGTTGACCTAGCGTGCGCGCATGGCCCGCGTGGCCACCTCGGCCAGCGTCGAGCTGAGCAGAAAGTGGGGGGGGGGGGCAGCTGCCCCCCTTGATTGGAACTGTGACCTCCATGTGGGGGCCGCTCCTTGCCAGCGGACGCGCCGCTGGGTGCCCTGTCTCCCCTGGGTCCCATGCGGCCATGGAACCGGTCGCCAGCCGCCACAGGTTTAGCCATGGTGGTGCCTCCTAGCAGCTCGCCGGGATGCCGCCGCCTCCGGGTGACTGACCGGTGCCAGTGTGGCACGCCGACAGGGTCTTCTACGGACCACCGGACGTGCTCTGGTGGTTCGTTTTGCCTGCCGTCTTCTCCAGCAGTCCTCCCGGGAACTTCTCTTCACTGCGAAGTCTTAAAAATTCATCTTTTGTGTAGCTCCCCGACCCCAGATACCCAGAGTCGGTGCATTACTTCGTAACATTGACATGATCACAAAAGATCAAGTCTCGAAAGACCGATTAGTTTAGTAGCCTTGGAAACACTAGATACATTCATAAACATTACATTACATCATAAAAATGAATACTAAAATAACATGGTCTCCCTAGTCAACACTCATATCCTCACTGACTATTCTTGCATGTCAGTTATAATACACTTCTTCACATCCTGGGAAAAATAAAACATTGAAAGGGGTGAGCTCAAATTCTCCGTAAGGATAACAATATAGCGGAAACTTTCATAAGAAAACATAACAATTTAAGGGAATGTATAACTAAAACAAAAGCCTTATTTAACTTGAACTTCAGAATAATATGGAAAAAGTAAAATAAAATAATTCCATTACTTACTCACATGGATATTCTATTAGACGAATAATCATATGAAATATCAATAACCACTTTCATAATGAGGGAATGTCTAATGCCAGAAATTCTGAAACATTTTTTCAAGGCCTCGTCCAAGACGTCTAAAATGATTAAGGCCTCGTCCAAGACCATAAATCAAATTGGGAAAGGGCCTCGACCAATTCCACGTCTATTTGTCTCATGAGACCTACAGATGCATCGAGGAGCTATAGCGGGCTCCACCCGTCACTTATTAAGTCCAACACATTCCTCATATGAATAGGTTTAAACATAACATAAATATTCGTATTAAAACTAGCATACGAAGTGTCAACAGTTTCTTCATAAACTATGGATGGTATAAAAATAACACATCCACAGTCAAATGTTTCACAAAATGCTCAATGGAAGTTTGTATCATAAATCAATTTCAAATAAACTTAAAACCCATCAAAGGATGTTGACATGGATGAAATCAAAGCTATTTGAGAGAAATATATCTCTTTTTTGAAATCATTTAAAAGTCCCATAATTATAAAATAATACATTGACTTTGAAAATATTATTATAAGCATGTAAGGGAAGCTTCGATGAAGTTATAATGGCGGAAAATAGCCGCACCCACCGTATAAGTTAAAAAAACATTCTTACCTTAAATTTGTCAAAAAGGACAAAAAGTACATTGTTTGGAAAACGACGGTAAGATTACTTTCAAAAACATATAAGGGTATAAATGACTTTAACCCATTTCCATTTAATAGTAAAAATGTTTTGAATGACATTTTTAAGAAACATGGATGTGGATGATAACGAGGTCCCAGTAGATAATTATGTATAAACAACCTTGGATAATGAAGAGGTTGTGAAGTAAACCCTTACCTTGTAATTTTCCTTGGTTGGGGTAGGTTAACCTCCTTTATAATGGTGAAATAATTGTTATTAAATTATACAAGAATCATATACATTCATATGATATCATATATGATCTTTTAACATTGCTTTTTTAACAATATCTTAGATTTATCGTTGTTTCGGGTGTTAACTTGCTCATTTTCATTTATATGTTTTGTTACGTAAGTCGTGTTTTTAATGGATAGGTTGTATCTTATTCATATCCAGAATGATATCATGTCCTTAAACATTATTTTTAAATCATAAAATGATAATTATACTTGAATGGATACGACGGAGAATGAATCTCATCGCGTTCGTGGAGACGGTAGTCCATACGTACGCACGAGCGACAATATCATTATTTTGATATTAAAATAATATAGAATTGGATATTATATCATATATACAGAATCATTATCATGTTATATTTATTATTTACATGAATTACATATCATTATTATACCCATCTAAATAATAATATATTGAATAACAATTACACCACGACGTGGAGACGGTAAGTCGTACGTACGCACGTATGGTGACATGTCATTAAAATGATGGGTAGAATACAGAATTTGGTTGTTCCATATTTATAATAACATCACATTATATAGAAGATACTGGAGTTATAATTTTAGAATTGAAATAATAATCAATGAGGGAGTGGAAGAAGAAAAAAACATGAAAGAGGGTGATGAAAATGTTACCTCTTCTTCGGGTTCTTCCTTTTGATTTGATCAAAAGGACTCCTTAGGATGGCTTTCTGACTAATGTAAAGCTTCTAGGATGAAGGGAGAGAAGTTGGGAGAGTATTTGGGCAGAGTTTGGCCGATCCAAAAGGCTTGAAAGAGTGAATAAGGTTGTATAGGTGGGGGCCTTTTATAAGAGGAGAGGAGGGGCTCTTTTGGAAAGATTGAAATGTTAAATTATTATACAATGCTTTTCGGATTCTAAAGGTCCCAAACATATATAATTCGTGGAGAAGGTGATAAGGGTTATAAATCTACCCATCCAATAGTCTTTGGACAAGTGTAAGCATTGTATTTTACATTATATTTTCATTTTATTAAAATCGTTAAATAATGAGGTCAACGCTGCATCAAAATGATGTCATAAATAATTTAATTTATTTAATGTCTAAAAACTATAAAAAAATACTATGATGTATTAAATCGTTTTAGATTTCTAATGAATATTTATAGTCAAAATTTGGACTTGTTTAACCCCACTTAAAAACTGTTTTAGTAAAACAACTCATGTTTGTGTCAATTTAATTTTAACATTAAATTAATATATATTAATGTCATTTTCCTACTAAAGTGGCTCAATGGGGTCCCCAAGTTGACCCATGGGTTATATCGGTCGTCCATGACTCATCCAATATGAGTAGGACAAGTTTAAAACTCACATCATATTATTAAAACATTATTTTTACCTTAAACTACACTAATTACCTCTAATCGCGATTAAGAACTTAAAAGTTACTATTCACCAAAAAATTACTTTAATCTCATTGAACCACGTTTTACTTCTTAATGACAACCATTTATGTCGGATTTTTGAAAATCAAATCACAGAAGTGGTAATATTTCATTTTAACGAAAAATCAGTTTTTAACAACCACTTAGTGGTTTCACAATTCATCAAAAATTGAAGTTTTTCAGAATAAGGCCAAAATTTCACCCTAAGATATAATTGAAATTCCGAATTCAAAAATGATGTCTATTTTAAAAAATTCCAAACATATAAGTTGCATTAATTAATTTTATAATTAATTCCCGCTGTTACAAAAAATAGCGTGTTTTTATGAAACAATTTATATCAAAAGATTGGCAATTGTTTATGTCCAATTTCAATGTTAAATTAATTCTAATGACCACCATTGGATAAAATGGTAAAAATATATTGTAATTATACTTTAAAACCACTAAATAGTATAATTTATCACTATAAATTATTTTTATTTAAAAAGTTGTTTTTATGTATTTTTCACTATTCATAAAAAATTAGAAGTCCTCAGAAAAATACCAAAAATTCAACATAGGCTAATTTTGATATTCCAAATCCAAAAATGAAGTCCATTTTGATAAATATAATTTAAAAAATTTCAAAAAGTAGGTATTACTATTCACAACGGATAGTTTAATTAGTTGTGGTGTGTGTTAGAGCTCGAGGTTGCGTACAACACACTCTATTGCATTATTCGAAGGGAAACGTACCGTGGAAGCTTGGGGTGTTACATTCTCCCCTACTTCAAATAATTGCATCATCGCAATTTCTAGGGTATTATTGCATAAAAAGACTCGGGTGGTTCTTCATCATAAGTTCCTCAGGTTCCCACGTTGCATCTTCCATTTTATGATTTCTCCACAAAACCTTTACCAGACGAGTCGTCCGGTTTCTCAGCACCTGCTCCCTCACATCAAGAATTCTGATGGGCTCTTCGCAATAAGATTGATCGGGTTCCAGTTCTAATTCCTCATAGGTAAGTACATGTGTTGGGTCGGGCATGTATTTTCTCAATAGCGATATGTGGAAAACATCATGAACTTTCGAGAGATTTGGCGGCATCGCCAAATGATATGCTACTACCCCAATACGATCTAGAATTTCGAAAGGTCTGATGTACTTGGGACTCAACTTACCCTTCTTACCAAAACGTATAACTCCCTTAAATAGAGATACCTTTAGGAAAACATGATCTCCCACCTGAAATTCCAAAACCTTTCTTCTGTTATCGGCATAGCTCTTCTACCTACTTTGAGCTGATTTGATGTGGTTTTGGATTACCTTCACCTTTTCCATTGTTTCTTCCACCAGTTCTGGTCCCACAGGTTTTCTTTCACCAACGTCATCCCAACAGGTTGGTGTACAACATCTCTTTCCGTATAACGCTTCATAAGGTGCCATCTGAATGCTTGAATGGAAGCTATTGTTATAGGAAAATTCTTCCAGTGGTAAATATTGATCCCACATACACTGAACGTCAAGAGAGCATGATCTCAACATGTCTTCTAAGGTTTGAATAGTCCGTTTTGATTGTCCATCTATTTGAGGGTGATAGGCAGTACTCAAACGAAGTTTAGTATCCAAGGCCTTTTGAAGACTATTCCAAAATCTTGAAGTAAAACGGGGATCACGATCAGAAACAATCGATAGGGTTACTCCATGAAGTCTTACAACATCATCAATATATAATCTTGCTAGACTTTCAAGTGGTAGATCCTCCCATATAGCCAGAAAATGTGATGACTTAGTAAGACGATCAACAATGACCCATATTGCATCATTCCTTCTAGGAGTCTTTGGTAGTCCCATGACAAAGTCCATCGTAATATTATCCCATTTCCACTCAAGTATGGGAAGAGGTTGCAATACTCCACCAGGATGTCGCCTTCCAGCTTTCACTTGTTGACAAACCATACACCTCGACAAAAAATCAGCAATCTCCCTCTTCATATTGTCCCACCAAAAATTTTACTTCAAATCTCTATACATTTTGGTGCTCCCAGGGTGTATAGAGAAATTGGAACTATGAGCATCATCCTGCAATTCCGTTTTTAGATCAGGTATATCGGGAACACAAAGTCTCTTCCCTAATTTCAAAATTCCATCCTTATACACAAAGTCCCTCAATCTTCCATCATTCACATCTTTAATCTTCTTCTGAAATTCTCCATCATTGGTTTGAGAACTCTTAATCCTTTCTAGTAATGATGGTTTGGAAGATATTTGAAAAAGCATTGATGTTTCACCTTCCCTAGTTATTCCCATGTCCATCTTCACTAGATCCATGAAAATTGGATCCCTTTCAATTCTCATCATATTCAAAACTCCATGGTATTTTCTACTCAAAGCATCTGCCACCTTGTTTTCCTTCCCCGGGTGGTAATGTATCGTGCAATCATAACCCTTGAGTAGTTCAAGCCATCCCCTTTGCCTCATGTTGAGTTCTTTTTGTGAGAAAATATACATCAAACACTTGTAATCAGTATAAATCTCACATTTTCACCATAGAGGTAATGTCTCCATATCTTTAAAGCAAAGATCACAACTTCTAACTCAAGATCATGAGTAAGATAGTTTTGCTCATGAATTTTTAGCTGTCATGATGCATAGGCAATAACCTTATCATTCTGCATAAGGACACAACCAAGTCCTTTCTTCGATGCATCACTATAAATAACAAACCCATCATTCCCCGATGGTAGAGTCAATACAGGGGAATTGACTAATCTTCTCTCCATTTCTTCAAAACATTCTTCACACTCTTTTGTCCAGACAAATTTAATCCCTTTACGTGTGAGCTTTGTCAATGGGTTAGCCAATCTGGCAACATTCTGGACGAAACGTCGATAATAACCTACTAAACCAATAAAACTGCATACCTCAGTTATATTTGTCGGTGCTGGCCATTCTTGGATTGCCTTCGTTTTAGAAGGATCAATGGAAATTCCATCCTTAGAGACAATATGGCCAAGAATAGAAATCTCCTGAAGCCAGAATTCACACTTGCTAAATTTCCCATATAATTCATGTCTTCTAAGAGTCTTCAGGATAATGCGTAAGTGATTTTCATGATCTTCATGGATTTTGGAGTATACCAAGATATCATCAATAAATACCAATACAAAGTCATCAAGATATTCCTTGAAAACTCTATTCATTAGATCCATGAAAACAGAGGGTGAATTAGTCAATCCAAAAGGCATTACTGTAAACTCGTAATGCCTGTACTTTGTTCGAAATGCTGTCTTTGGAACATCTTCCTTCTTCACACACAACTGATGGTATCCAGACCGAAGGTCAATCTTTGAAAAGTATTTAGCTCCTTGCAGTTGGTCAAACAAATCATCAATGCGAGGTAGGGGATACTTTTTCTTTATTGTTATAGCATTGATCTATCTATAGTCGATGCATAACCTCATAGATCCATCTTTCTTCTTAACAAAAAGAACAGGGGCTCCCCAAGGAGAAACACTAGGGCGAATAAATCACTTATTACTCAATTCCTCTAGTTGCTTCTTTAGTTCAACTAATTCCATAGTGGCCATTCTATAAGGGGTCTTCGATATGGGCCTTGATCCAGGAATTAAATCAATGGAAAACTCAACCTCTCGTTCTGGAGGATGTCCAGGTAAATCTTCCGGAAACACATCAACATATTCTCTCACAATAGGTACATACTCTATTTGAATATTCCTTTCCTCACCCTCAGTAATTTCCTTCTCTTCCTCCACAATAATTGAATTTAGTTGAGCTACTGGGGGTGGATCTAGATAAGAATTATGTGGCGACGATTCTGCTATAAAGATAAGGTGTTCCTTATCATCATCATCATCAATCGTAACCTCTTTCCTCTTACAATAAATTTTTGCATCATGGTCCGAAAGCAAATCCATACCGAGGATTATATCAAATTCAATCATGGGTATGATGATGAGATTAGCAGGTAAAGAACATTTAGGTGCTCTAATGGGAACTAATCGACAAAACTTTGTTGCAACAATACTTCCCTTAGGGGTTTTGACCGACAACTCCCTTGTTAAATCAAATTGAAAATATCTAATTTTCTTAGAAAACTAGGAAGATATGAAACAATGTGATGATCCAGAATCAAATAATGCATTTTCTAAACTTGAGGAAACCATTAAATTACCTGCCACCACGTCTTTCGGAGCTTCCACCTCAGCAATAGTGATAGCATAAGCCTGGCCCTAATCCCTTGGCCTCTTCTGAGGTAAGTTCCCCTGAAGCTTAGGACATTCATTTGCATAATGTCCCTTCTCTCTACAATTATAGCATTCCACGTTGATAGCCGCTTTCTTTCCCTTTCATTCATGAGCTTGGTGGCCTTTTTCACCACACTTGTAACATACTCCTTTTCCTTTTAGATAGGCACCAGGGTGCTTCCTACCACAATTATCACAGGGTGGAAATTCATTTCTACCCTTCTTCCCTGTTTCCTTATTTCCTTTCCCAGAGTTTTCAGCGGATCTCTTCTTATCTTTCTTTTATTTAAAGTCATAAGACTTAGAGAATTCATTTTCCGTCTTGATAGCGCACGAGACAATACCTTCGTATGAAGAGAAGGTTTGTGATACTAAAGCTCGATGGAGAAATGGTTTTAACCCATCAAAGAAACGATCAGTCTTACTTCTTGTGTTACGTATGTAATCTGCAACATACTTTGCTAACCTTGTAAAGTTAGCCTCATACTTTGCGACATTCTCATCCTCCTTCTGCCTCAGACTCAGAAATTGCCTTTTCCATATCCGCTCGATGGTCTCGAGGAAAGTATTTTTCTAAGAACAACACTTTGAACTCCTACCATTCCATGTTTGTTAATTCATCATCTTCCTTTGTGTTTTGAATTAGTGACTACCATTGATCGGTATCTCCAGTGAGGCAGTAAACTGCCACGACAACATTCTCCCTTTCACTACTCCCCAAGGCATGGAATATTTTCTCTAAGGAATTTATCCATTGCTCAGCTACTATAGGAATTGTACTCCCATTGAAGGTTGGTGGTTGTTGCCTCATGAAACGGTCTAGCATTGATCCTCCATGTTGCGGATCAGGGTGCTCCATACGAGTAAGGTTGTTATTCATAACCTGTGTGAGTTTTCCTAGTAAGGTGAGAAGCTGGTCAGCACCAGTTGTATCACTATCTCCACCATAATTATCTTGAGCAGGAGGGCAATCCCTACACGGAGTGCGTGCATTGATACAGTTTCCATTCCTTCCACTAGGCGCCATTTCTAAATAATGGCATAAACTAGATTAGTTTATGAATCAAAATACATAATTCCATACTTGTAAAACACTTAACATAAATTGAACTAATTATGGATATAATCCATAATTAGAAAAAAAAAATCTTTGAGAAAGTATATACTCGTAACCCTTCATAGTGGTTTGTAAAGAAAATGGGAATTATCCTAAGCATATCCCCCGGGAGTGTCGTAACCAAGAGTGCAGCAAGGCCCATTGTCATGCACCAGTTCTCGTTCGAGTCTAGTTCAAAGCGGTGTTTTTGGTTTTACCCCTAGATACATCTGTGCCAGAGCCACCTCTACCTGCTCGTATCCAGACAGGGATGTATTGCTCGGAAAACTCACAACATCTCTACAATACCAAAATTCTAGGAAGTTCTTCTATACTAATCCTCAAAGTCTATCTTCGGGCTATGTGCTCTAATAAGAGTTTATCTAAATCTAGCTTCCAAGGTTAGTACTAAACTGCCTCTGATACCAGCTGTAGCACCCCGACCCCAGCTACCCAGAGTCGGTGCATTACTTCGTAACATTGGCATGATCACAAAAGATCAAGTCTCGAAAGACTTATTAGTTTAGTAGCCTTGGAAACACTAGATACATTCATAAACATTACATTACATAATAAAAATGAAAATTACAATAACATGGTCTCCCTAGTCCACACTCATATCCTCACTGACTATTCTTGCAAGTCAGTCATAATACACTTCTTTACATCCTGGGAAAAATAAAACATTTAAAGGGGTGATCTCAAATGCTCCGTAAGGAAACAATATAGCGGAAACTTTCATAAGAAAACATAAGCATTTAAGGCAATGTATAACTAAAACAAAATCCTTATTGAACTTGAACATCAGCATAATATGGAAAAAGTAAAATAAAATAATGCCATTACTTACTCACATGGATATTCTACTAGACGAATAATCACGTGAAATATCAATAACCACTTTCATAGTGAGGGAATGTATAATGCCAGACATTCTGAAACATTTTGTCAAGGCCTCGGCCAAGACGTCTAAAATGATTAAGGTCTCGGCCAAAACCATAAATCAAATTGGGAAAGGGCCTCAGCCAATTCCACGTCTAGTTGTCTCATGAGACCTACCGAGGCATCGAGGAGCTATAGCGGGCTCCACCCGTCACTTATTAAGTCCAATACATTCCTCATATGAATAGGTTTAAACATAACATAAATATTCGTATTAAAACTAGCATACGAAATGTCAACAGTTTCTTCATAAACTATGGATGGTATAAAAATAACACATCCACAGTCAAATGTTTCACAAAATGCTCAATGGAAGTTTGTATCATAAATCAATTTCAAATAAACTTAAAACCCATCAAAGGATGTTGACATGGATGAAATCAAAGCTATTTGAGATAAATATCTCTCTTTTTTGAAATCATTTAAAAGTCCCATAATTATAAAATAATATATATACTTTGAAAATATTATTATAAGCTTGTAAGGGAAGCTTCGACGAAGTTATAATGGCGGAAAATAGCTGCACCTGCCGTATAAGTTAAAAAACATTCTTACCTTAAATTTGTCAAAAAGGTCAAAAAGTACATTATTTGGAAAATGACGGTAAGATTCCTTTCAAAAATGTATAAGGGTATAAATGACTTTAACCCATTTCCATTTAATAGTAAAAATGTTTTGAAAGACATTTTTAAGAAACATGGATGTGGATGATAATGATGTCCCAGTAGATAATTATGTATAAAAAACCTTGGATAATGAAGAGGTTGTGAAGTAAACCCTTACCTTGTACTTTTCCTTGGTTGGGGTAGGTTAACCTCCTGTATAATGGTGAAATAATTGTTATTAAATTATACAAGAATCATATACATTCATATGATATCATATATGATCTTTTAACATTGCTTTGTTAACAATATCTTAGATTTATCGTTGTTTCGGGTGTTAACTTACTCGTTTTCTTTTATATGTTTTGTTACGTAAGTCATGTTTTTCATGGATAGTTTGTATCTTATTCATATCCAGAATGATATCATGTCCTTAAACATTATTTTTAAATCATAAAATGATAAGTATACTTTAATGGATACGACGGAGAATGAATCTCATCGCGTTCGTGGAGACGGTAGTCCGTACGTACGCACGAGCGACAATATCATTATTTTGATATTAAAATAATGTATAATTGGAGAGTATATCATATATACAGATTCATTATCATGTTATATTTATTATTTACATGAATTACATATCATTATTATACCCATCTAAATAATAATATATTGAATAACAATTACACCACGACGTGGAGACGGTAAGCCGTACGTACGCACGTATGGTGACATGTCATTCAAATGATGGGTAGAATACTGAATATGGTTTTTCCATATTTATAATAAAATCAAATTATATAGAAGATACTGGAGTTATAATTTTATAATTGAAATAAAAAACAAAGAGGGAGTGGAAGAAGAGAGAAACATGAAAGAGGGTGATGAAAATGTTACCTCTTCTTCGGGTTCTTCCTTTTGATTTGATCAAAAGGACTCTTTAGGATGGCTTTCTGACTAAAGTAAAGCTTCTAGGATGAAGGGAGAGAAGTTGGGAGAGTATTTGGGCAGAGGTTGGCCGAACCAAAAGGCTTGAATGTGTGAATAAGGTGGTAGAGGTGGGGGCCTTTTATAAGAGGAGAGGAGGGGCTCTTTTGGAAAGATTGAAATGTTACATTATTATAAAATGCTTTTCGGATTATAAAGGACCCACACTTATATAATTCGTGTCTAAGGTGATAAGGGTTCTAAATATACCCATCCAATAGTCTTTGGACAAGTGTATGCCTTGGATTTTACATTATCTTTTAATTTTATTAAAATCGTTAAATAATGAGGTCATCACTGCATCATAATGATTTCATATATAATTTAATTTATTTAATGTATAAAAATTATACAAAAAATACCATGATGTAGGAAATCTTTTTAGATTTATAATGAATATTTATAGTCAAAATTTGGACTTGTGTAACCCCACTTAAAAACTATTTGAGTAAAACAACTCATGTTTGTGTCAATTTAATTTTAACATTAAATAAATATATATTAATGTCATTTTCCAACTAAATTGCTCCATGGGGTACCCAAGTTGACCCATGGGTTGTCTTGGTCTGCCATGACTCATCCAATAGGAGTAGGACAAGTGTCAAGCTCATCTCATATTATTAAAACATTATTTTTACCTTAAACTACAATAATTACCTCTAATCGCAATTAAGAACTTAAAAGTTACTATTCACCAAAAATATTATTTTAATCTCATTGAACCACATTTTACTTCTTAATGACAACCATGTATGTCGTATTTTTGAAAATCCAATCACAGAAGTGGTAATATTTCATTTTAACGAAAAATCAGTTTTTAACAACCACTTAGTGGTTTCACTATTCATCAAAAATTGAAGTTTTTCAGAATAAGGGCAAAATTTTACCCTAAGCTATAATTGATATTCCGAATTCAAAAATGATTTATATTTTAAAAAATTCCAAACATATAATTTGCATTAATTAATTTTATAATTAATTCCCGCTGTTACAAAAAATAGCTTGTTTTTAAGAAACAATTTATATCAAAAGATTGGCAATTGTTTATGTCAAATTTCAATGTTAAATTAATTCTAATGACCACCATTGGATAAAATGGAAAAAATATATTCTAATTATACTTTAAAACCACTAAATAGTATAATTTATCACTATAAATTTTTTTTATTTAAAAATTTGTTTTTAAGTATTTTTCACTATTCATAAAAAATTTGAAGTTCTCAGAAAAATTCCAAAAATTCAACATAGGCTAATTTCGATATTCCAAATCCAAAAATGAAGTCCATTTTGATAAATAAAATTTATAAAATTTCAAAAAGTAGGTATTACTATTCACAACGGCTAGTTTAATTAGTTGTGGTGTGTGTTAGAGCTCGAGGTTGCGTACAACACACGCTATTGCATTATTCGAAGGGAAACGTACCGTGGAAGCTTGAGGTGTTACATTCGGCTCATTCTGTCATCTCCTGTCGATCCGCATGTCAAAAAAAAACTGCAGCCTATTCGTGGTTTTTCGGTGTGCCGCGTCGGCGCCACGACTTTGTTCGACCTCCACGGCACGACCCGACGGTGATGCGCTTCTTCAACCATTCTTCATTGTTTCCGCACGGTACAATGGAACCGTGTCACATTCATTAAAGCCGAAATGAGTATGATAGCAAGGGGGGGAGGGTCGGCCGTGTTTGTGCGGTCCGACCTCCTCCAGTTATAATGTTAGCAAGCGGACAACAATTATCAATGAAGTTTGTTAAATAAAACTTGAACGAAGATTAAACCCCTACCTCGAAATTTACATCACACATCATCGAGTTGCGGATGTCAAACATCATAGTAGTCGGGTGTCACAGAAGAACGATATTGATTCCGTTGACGTCGGAAGAATAAGAAGAACGTTGTTGTTGGCGTCGGTCTCCACAGTCGGCGTCTCCTTCCTTGTCGCGGAAGAGGAAGTGGATGGAGAATTCCAGGACTGCCAAGTCGATGTCCTTCTTTAGAGAGGTAGTTTTCTTCAACGAAGGAGATGAAGAAGGGAGGCACGTTGTCGTTGGCGATGATCACCATAGTCAGTGACTTCTCCCTTGACGTGGAGGAAGAGAAGAGTTGATGGTCGTTCTTCGTCGAGGGAGGAAGTCGTTTCTTCGTGGATGAAGGGAGCTCTCCAAAAATCCTCCCAAATTATTAGCCAACCCCCAAAATCTCAAAAAGCTCCCATCTTTTAAAATATCTCCAAACAATTAAAAAAGGAGTCCAGAGGTGAGACAAAAATTTAATAAGGTTTTTAATTATCCTAGTCGGCCTCATTAATATTGGGTGGTGGAGAGGCTCCGCCACAATAAATGTGTGGAGTTTCCATGCATTTAAACAAGGGGGGTGAGTTATGGGGTGGTCAAGGGGGTTATGGGGGAGGTGAGGAGTTAGGGTCTAGAGTGGGCCCTACCACACAAAACTCTCCCATGGGAGGTTAGGTGGGTGTGGGCCCCACATCTAACTCCTCCTTTGTTGAAAATAACCACCTTCCATGAATAAAAATTGTGCATGAAAAATTTTATTTAGTTCAACTAAACCCCCAAAATTAAACCTCAACCTGCTCAAAACATAACTACAACAAAGGTCCCCTTAAGCAATTACCAGTGCTACAGTTTCATTGGTGTTCTCAGATTTCAATTCCGAGCACCGGATAAAAAGATAGAAAAACCCGCTCGTTCGTTCACTGAACGTACCCGAGCCAAACTTCAGAAATTGATTCCGCGCACATCGGGCCTCAGAATCAGGTGCCGTCAAAAACTGTGCACTCGCAAAATTCCAAAGCAAAAAGACAAAAAATTCCTTGAAATTTCCGGGTCTTTAAATTACTCCCACATCCGGGCTTTACGTCCCCGTAAAGCTTTAACACAAACTAAGGATACAAAAGTGGTACTATGCATGCATCTGAGCCTTCCGCTCCCATGTGCTCTCCTGGAGGATCCCGTGCATCCAATGAAAGAGCACAAGAGGAATCGACCATCCTCATAGCATCCACTCCTGTCAACCCCCAACCTTTTCTGGAACCCCGAAAAAGACACCCCACCTCCAAAGTCTAGTTCCCCATGATCGATGACATGCCTCGGGTGAAGAACGTATCTCCTCAGTTAAGATACGTGGAAGTCGTCGTGCCCCTGTTGCAACTTAGGTGGATGATTCAAGCGGTAACCCACCTCGCCTACCCTGCTGAGCACCTTGAAGGGTCCAGTGAAGTATGGAGATAACATTCCACCTCATCCAAAACTCCATAATTCCACGTCGAGGTGAGACCTGTAAGAAAACGTGGTCACCATCCTCGAACTCTAGTGGTCTCTGCCTCCTGTCAGCATAAGACTTTTGTCGGCTCTGAGCTGTCCTCATCCACTCCAGGATGACCTAGACCTTCTCTATCGTGGCCTAGACCATCTCTGGTCCCACAAGAGATGCTATGATTTCTTCTTTGCCGATAAGAGAAATCTGGTCTCATCCCCTAGATGAACCATGTTCTTTGCCTAATACTGTCAATCCGGACATGAATGATGCATTCAGGCCATGGACGACGTTGTAAGGCCTCGACATTACTACCAAGAGATCAAACCATCACTCTCGCCTCTAAGGGTAGAGTCACACTGTCGGCATCAGCATGAGGTAACTGGGTCTCCTCCAGTAGGAATCTCGAAAGTGAGGGTCAAGTCAACAGTTTTAACCAAGACCTCTCAGTAAACAAAAAGGAAGGAAGAAAATGTCACAAGGACATGTGTCTTTTATTACTACAGCATGAAGTACAAAGACACACCACAATGACAACAATGAAACTATAATCACCAAGAACAAAAGTAATCCACTAGTTCCACTCCTGTCCACCTGCTCCAGGAGCTCTACTGCCTTGTCCACTGCTCGGCTGTTTCTCAAGCACCCGATGCTACTTCTGCCTCGGTGGATCCTCCAATTCCTTTGGATCAACTGTGAAGGGGGTTGGACAGTCACGTGCCAAGTGACCCTTCCCGCCACATTCATAACACTTCATGCTCCTCGTATAGCTGGCTCTGTTTCTCTTGGACCTCGGCATCATTTGTCTACTGCCCAGAGATGACTCGGCTACAGATCGAAAATCCTACGACAATGGCAGTAGCTCCTAAACATGCTCGCCATGTAGAGTCCTTGGTATGAACTCCACCCTAAAGAAGGTCTCAATGTCTTCCCTTGTGAAGTTCATATCATCGCAAAACTGGAGCATCCGGCTCCACCACCTGCCTGCTGCTTCCTGAAGGAGGCTGGCAGAAAAGATAACCATGAAGTCTACCGGTGTACCCACTATCCTGAAAACTCTCACCACAGGCTCCAGCCAATCCTCAGCCACCTGTAGGTCCATATCTCCCTGGAACCTGGGTGGCCTCTAGTGCTGGAACTCACGCAGAGTGCTCAAGGGATGTGCACTCTCTGATGTTGGGGCTCGTGGCATCGGTGGCCCAACGTATGGTAGTATCGTTGGTGCCTCCGATGGTGCCTCAACTGAAAGAGGGACCTGTACCGAAGCCCCATCACTCAGCAGGCTGTCAGTACATACATCCCTCTGGGCTCTAGCTGGTCGTCCATTGAAAGGCATCCTGAAAGAAACATACATGACACGGTCAAACGATTTATACCTTGTGAGATGACCTGGTTTGAGCTATTTTAAGGAAAATCCTTCGAAAACACACACGCAATCAATGTTTTCATGCAGAAAGTCGGTAATCAGAAGTTAGGGTCCTGGTGTATGGACACGTCGACCACCCACACCAACACTGGACTCCCTGAACTGAAAACCACACTCGGTACTCTTAACACTATTGCTTCACAGAAAAGAAAAATCATAGTTATAAGTTCTGTGGTAGAACCGACTCCTCTGATACCAATTTGTCATGACCCGTCCTCGGGCCCCGTGCCATGACTACCCCAAGCCTGCCTTCCATAGGCCAGGGGCTGGTGACTAGCACCAAAGGTGTAAATCCCAATAAATAGGAAGTAATTGACTTTAAAAAAGAAAACAAAACACCACAGAGTACAAGAAGAAGTAATACACTAAGTACAAAATGATGTTCTGAAAAGTAATGGGCCAGAATAGAAACTCAATCTAAAGTACAACTACAACTGATCGAAAGTACAACAGAAAAGACAAGCAGCTGGAAGAATAGAAGAAGCTCCTTGGACGTCCACCTCGGATCATACCTAAAGGGTAGGTATAGATAGCGCAACTCCTGGATCGTCCACCACGGATCCTACATGAAGGGTAGGTACTGATAGACTCCATAATTCTCTCTCCCGTCAACCACCTTCGAGTATCATATCGTCGTGAAGTCCACCTCCGGGTACTTTCTAGTCGTCAAACACTCAGCCTCTAACAGCGCTGTCTGTCGTCTGCAACCAACACAATGAGGTACGGGAACTACCCGTGCAGGGGTGAGTATAACGATACTCTGTAGGGACCCCTAGACCCTCAAGGTCTCACTAAATCCAACAAGGATAACCAAAATGAAAGGTCTCAACAGATAACCTCTACTTAGGTATATTCCCATTGATATACCTAAGTTATCATGTAACCCATCTCTATCCTGAGGAAACACAAAGGTTATGAAATCAACGGATAACCACTATCTAGGTATATGCCCATGCATATACCTAAGTTATCAAGGGACCCATCTCAATCATGAGGTAAACACAAAGGTCATTGACTCAACTCAAACCAAGATTTTCATTTATCAAAACCATAACTACTGAATAGCTCCATCTATTATGAGTACAATGATCCTGTCATGACTCCAAGGTACTGCTTACTAACCTAAGACTTCTGACGTACTCCTCCTGTCGAGTACCACGGGTCAGCCACCCAAACACAGTAGTGCTTCCCGCCAGGGTCTGCCACCCAAAAATAGTAGTGCACCCCCCCTAATATCCTGTAGAGGTACTACTTCTGTTGAGTACCGCTGGTCTGCTGCCTGCTACCAGGCGCTCCATCCCCCGTGGGTTTACACACAAATATAGTAGTGCTCTGTCCACTGGGCTAGTCTACTCACTCCAAGTCGAGTTGGTCAAGCAGTCATCTGGTCTCAGCCAGCTACACGGTCTCCGTAATCTGTACAATCATCTCCGGGAGGGTCCTCTACATGAGGTACAGGTCGATACTCTATGTATCTCAAAGGACCGCCTCGCCATAGGTGTCTCAACACAACAGACGGTGCGTCAATTGGACGCCCGGTCTGTGAGTTATTAGCCTTTTCCTCTCAAGGGCCCGGTAGGTTTCGTGTGCGAACCAACCCCACCATATCTCAATTGTACCCCAAAATCTCATAGGGTATACTCATATGGACCATTTCTCTATGTGATCGCCAACACCGTTGACGGTTCATCAAACGGATGTCCGGTCTGAAAGTTATCAGCTTTCCCGTTCCGGGGGCCTGGTTGGATTCCGGGTTCAATCCAACCCGGCCACTATCCAACTGCATCCAAACCTCAGGAGAAGTATGCCAAAAGTTCTGTCTCATCAAGAGTAATCCAACAATGTCAATGGCATGTCTATCGGACGTCCGGAACTCAAGTTATAAGCGTTTCCGCTCCGAGGGCCCGGTTGGTTTGGGGTTCGAACCAACCCAGCCATACCCAATGTTCTCCGAAACCTTAAGTGTAATATAACAAAACGACCGTATCGATCGAAGGATCGCATCGCAACTAAAGGTGCGTCGATTAGAGGTCCGTAGCCCATGTTATGGGTGTTTGAATGGATCTGTCCGAAGATAGGGGGTTCGGGCCGGTCCGACCCGGCCCGATACCCCCCGGGTCAGCCCGAACCGGGCTGACCCGACCCGGTTCCGGGTCCGGGCCGGCCTAGGCGGTCGGTTGGCCTGGCGCGCATGCGTGGCCCGCGTTTCCAACTCGGCCAGCACCAAGCTGAGCGGAAAGGGGTGCGACTGCCCCCTTGATAGAAATCGCGGCCCCCACGTGGGGGCCGCTCCTTACCAGCAGACACGACGCTAGGCACCATGTCTCCCCCGGGTCCTGCGTGGCTGCGGGACAGGTCGCCTGCCGTCGTGCCTTCAGCCGCAGCGGTCCCTCCTGGAAGCGCACCGGGACGCTGCCGCCTCCAGCCGCTGGCACCATCGTGCCGGTGTGGCGCGCCGGAAGGGTCTTCTAAAGACCACCGCACGCGTTCTAGTGGTCCGTTTTTTCTACCGTCTTTGACAGCGGTCCTCTCGGGACCCTCTCTTCACTTTGAAGTCTTCAAAATGCCTCTTTGGCCTGTTCTGCCATCTCCCATCGATCTGCACCTCAAAAAAAAAAACAAACTGTGGCCTCTTCGTGGTTTTTCGGCGTGGCGTGAAAGCACCGCGAATTTTTTCGGCCTCCACAGTGCGGCGCGATGGCGCCACGCTTCTTCGCCCATTCTTCTTTGTTTTTTCATGTTGGGATGGCACCGCGTCACCTTCATTCGAGCCACAACGAGTATGACAGCAAGGGGGGAGGAGGGTCGACCGTGTTTGTGCAGTCTGACCTCCTCCTGTTATAATGATAGCAAGCGGCCAACAATTATCAACGAAGTTCGTTAAATAAAACATGAATGAAGATTAAACCCCTACCTCGAAATTGACGTCACACGTCATCAAGTCGCCGATTTTGAACATCGCGGTAGTCGGGTGTCGTGGATGAACGGTATCGATTCCGTTGACATCGGAAGAAGAAGAAGAATGTTGTTGTTGGCGTCGGTCTCCACTGTCGGCGTCTCCTTCCTTGTCACGGAAGAGGAAGAGGATGGAGAATTCCGAGACCGCGAAGTCAATGTCCTTCTTCAAAGACGTAGAGTTTTTCAATGATGGAGATGAAGAAGGGAGGAACATTGTCATTGGCGATGATCACCACGGTCGGTGACTTCTCCCTTGACGCAGAGGAAGAGAAGAGTTGATGGTCGTTCTTCGTCGAGGGAGGAAGTCGTTTCTTCATAGATGAAGGGAAATCTCCTCAAATCCACACAAAGTATTAGCCAACCCCCAAAATCTCATAAAGCTTCACTCTTTTAAAAGATCTCCACACAATTCAAAAAGGAGTCAAGAGGTGAGAAAAAAATTTAATAAGGTTATTAATTATCCTTGTCGGCCTCATTAATCATGGGAGGTGGAGAGGCTCCACCATAATAAATGTGTGGAGTTTCCATGCATTTAAACAAGGGGGGTGAGTTATGGGGAGGTCAAGGGGGTTATAGGGGAGGTGAGGAGTTAGCGTCTCATGTGGGCCCTACCACACTAAACTCTCTCATGGGAGGTTAGGTGGGTGTGGGGCCCACATCTAACACCTCCTTTGTTGAAAATAACCACCTTCCATGATTAAAATTTATGCACAAAAAATTTTATTTATTTCATGTAAACCAAAAAATTAAACCTTAACCCGCTCAAAATGAAACTACAACAAAGGTCCCCTTAAGCAATTACCGGCGCTACAGTTTTATCGGTGCTCTCGGATTTCAATTCTGAGCACCGGTTAAAAAGATAGAAAAACCCACTCGTTCGTTCATTTAACGTACCTGAGCCAATCTTCGGAAATTGTTTTCGAGAACACCGGGCCTCAGAATCCGGTGCCGTCAGAAACTCCACAGTCGCAAAATTTCAAAGAAAATAAGAAAACAATTTCCTTGAAATTTTCGAGTCTTTACACTCCAAGTCCCTTTGATGGTTGTTAGCATAGCTCTTCTGCCAAATCTGAGTATATTTTATGTGTTGTTGGATGATGTGAACCTTTTCTATAATCTCTTACACAAGATCATACCCAAGAATATTTCTTTCACCAACTTAATTCCAACAAGTAGGATTTCTACATCACTTCCCACATAGAGCTTCATAAGGTTCTATTTTAATACCTGAATGTAAGCTATTATTTTATAAGAACTCAACTAATGGTATGTTTTTATCCCATACACCTTTAAATTCCATTGAACATGTTCTCATTATGTCCTCAAGTGTATAAATAGTCATTTCATATTGTCCATCAGTTTAGGGGTGATTGGCTATACTAAAATAAAATTCAGTATTTGGAGCATGTTTAAGACATATCCAAAAATTTTATGTGAACCTTAGATCCTAGTCAGATATACTAGAAAGTGGAACTCTATGCAGCCTTACCACTTCCTTCACATATATATTGGTGAATTGCTCTAGGGAAAAATCTTCCCAAATAGGGATAAAATGGGAAGTCTTGGTGAGATGGTCCACTATAACCCATATAATATTATTTACTTTGGAAGTTCTCAAGAGACAAGTGACAAAGACTATAGTGATATTATCCCACTTACATGCTGGTATGGGTAGTGGTTATAATACCCCTTTAGGAAGTTCTCACTCTGCGTTCACTTTTTGACACACCAGGCACCTCGTAGTGTAGTAAAAAATCTCCCTTTTCATGTTAATCCTTTAATAATGATCAGAAAGGTCCCTATACATTTTCATGCTTCTAGGATGTATAGAGTATATAGATCTTTGAACATCACCCATCATCTCCTTCTTTGTTTCCAAAATAGATGTAACACATAACCTTGTATGAAATTTTAGTACACCTTATTGATCAATATTGATCTTAGGAGACTTCCCATTCTTCACAGCCCCTATATTCTTCTATAACAAAGGATCTTCTCATTGTGCCTTCTTGATCTTCACTAGTAATTATGATTGAGAAAAAAATTGTGATACAGTTTATGATGGCCCTTCCCATAAAAATTCCATGTCCAATTTTACTTGGTATTTTATCAAAGGATCTCTTTGAATCCTCATCATTGCTAGCACAACAAGGTCTTTCCTACATTATTCATTAGTGACTCTATTTTCTCTTCCAAGATGATAATAAATTGAACAATAATATACATTCAGAAGTTCCAACATTCTCCTATGACTCATGCTCAATTAATTTTGTGTGAAAATATACTCTAAACATTGATAGTATGTGTATATATCACATTTCTCCCCAAAAAGATAGTTCCTCCATATCATTAGAGGAAAAGAAACGAAAACCAGCTCCATGTCATGCATATGATAATTCTTCTCATGAGGCTTCAACCATCATGATGCATAAAAAATCACCATATCATTTTTCCTGAGAATTCACAAAAATCCGTTCAGAGACGCATCACTAAAAATAATGAATCATTCTTTGATAGAGGGTAGAGTTAACATGGGTGCAGAAACCGATATAGTCTTTATCTCCTAGAAACCTTTTTCACACTCATATTTCTAGATGAACATGACCCCTTTTTGAGTTAACTGGTTCATTGGATTATAAATTTATGATTTGTTTTTCAAAAAGCTCTTATAATATCCTGCTAAACCAAATAACCTATGAATCTCAGCTACTATTATAAGATGTGTCCACTCCTAACCAACCTTTGTCTTTTCATGCTTAATTGAGATTCTTCCATTAGTCACAATGTTCCGAAAGAAAGAAACTTTTTGTAACCAAAATCCACATTTTCTGAACATTCAAAAATCCATTATTTCATTAGTGTTTTCAGCATAACTAATATATGATCCTCATACTACTTGTGACTCATAGAATATATCATAATATCATTAAAAAAAACTACTAAAAAGTTATCAAGACATTCATTAAAGACTTTATTCATAAAATCCAGAAATATATCCGGACCAACAGTCAAGCCAAATGGAATAAAAACAAAATCAAAATGCCCAAATCTTGATCATAAGGTGGTCTTTGAAATATATTCTTTCTTCAACCTCAATTGATGATAACCAGATAGCAGATCAATCATGGATAAGAATTTATCCCCATGAATCTAGTCAAATAAATCATCAATTCATTGAAGAGGGTGCTTTTTTTTCAACGGTGATCCCGTTATCTTCTCTATAATCATTGTATTGTCACATTGATCCATCCATATTCTTCAGAAAGATAACATGTGCTCCCCTAAGAGACACACTCATTCTAATAATCCCTTCTCCGTTAGATCTAGGAGTTGTTTATTTAATTCCTCCATCTCCACATTTTACATTATATATGGGGTCTTTGATATCATCTTGGATATATGATTAAGGTCAATGGAGAACTCTAACATACTATTCAGGGGAGGTCTTGGTAGCACCTTAGAAAATACATCAATGTATTCCAAAATACTGGGGACATTATCTATTCATATACCTTCTATTTAATTCTTTATATTAACTAATAATCTCCATAAATAAGGCTATGGGTGGGAATTCTAGACAAATATTAGGTCGAGATATATCTCCTTTGAAAACAACTATAGGTTCTTTAATCAATACTACTAATATTTCCTTACTTCTACAGTTGATATTAACATTATCCATTGAGATCCAATGCATTACTAGTATAATGTAAAATTTGAACATGGGAATGACTATTAGATTTTTGATGATATTGTTTTCTCCAAAGTGAATAATTGAGTTTCTAAACACCGTTGATTCTTGGATAATCCCTCTAGGAGTCTTGACTCATAACTCTACTTCTAGCAATTCAGGGATTGATTCAATATTCATTGAAAACATGGAGGAAATAATGGAATGCATAGAACTAGAATCAAACAAAGTACTTTAAATCCTTAAAAGAACAATGAGAGTACCTACCACCACATCATTTGGAGCTTCAAATTAAATCATTGTGATATAAAAAGAACAACCTTATTCCATGGGACTATGTTGAGGTTGATGGTGATTCCCCTCCACTACCCTGAGATTTAGACAGTGGTTGGAAAAGTATCCAAGATGTCCACAGTTGATGCATTGGACTTTAGGTAAGGCCTACACCATCATACCTTTTTCATCAGTGATGAGAAGTTGAGGCTTCACCTTACTCCAATGTTTCTGAAAAATATGGCATTCTCATCCATAATCAAAACATTTCCCACTCCCAATAAAGTAGTTCCTTGAACGATTCTTCCCACATTTTTTGTATGTGGAAAGTTGAATTTGATTTAATCCTCTTCATTGATCAAATATCTTTAACAATTTAGGATCCGGAGATAACTTATTTTCATTAGATCTATGGGACCACTACATCTCTCCAAACTCCAATTCAACTTTTATAGCATTCCTCATGATCTCTTTATAGTTTTCATAGTCCTAGTTGGAAAAATTCTTCTTTATATGAGGACTTAGTCCATCAAAGAATCTACCAACTTTCCCATTTGGATCCATGAAAAAGATATAGGTGTAAAGAGAAAGAATTATGATATTTATCCTATAGCTTCCCATAGATTCATTTTCATTATGCTTCATCTCTAGGAATTCCTTCTCCATTTTTGTTTGCATTGAATGGGGAAAATATTTTTTTTGAAAAAGGTTCCCCTAAACTCTTCCCTCTCCATCACTTCAATCTCACATATTGTATTCATGTTTTTAATTAGTTTCCACCACTGATAAGCTTCCTCCTCTAAGTGATACACAACCAGGATGAATTTCTCTTGTTCTAATTAATGAAGAATGGAAAAGATCATTTCTATTGATCTATTCATCTGTTCATAAATCAGTGGGTCTTTATATGCACTAAAATTTCATGGTCGTTGACTCATAGATGACTCAATGTAAAGTTGTTCCCTTAATGGTGAATCCATTATCTCATCTTGATTCAAGTTATTGATCATAATTCAAGTAAGTTTATTAATTATATTGATTAAGTTTTTCATTTCAACATCCATCAGAAGACTGATGGTGCCTGGTCTATTGTGCTCACCATTTACATGGTTTCTCCTATTTTCAACCATTTTCTTAATGAAGAAAACCTTATTGAGAAACATGTTTAATTTAATAATATTACAACTCTAAAGGAATTTTTATATCATGAAACATCATTCTTAATTATGTTACCCATTAAAAAAAATTTCATTTTCTATAAATCCTTCATAATGGTTCATAAAAATCTAGTGATTAATAAAAAATATACCTTAGGAGTGTTAAACTAGGAGTGAAGACATGCCTATTATTGTGCACCAGATTACACTGATTTAGGACCAACGCACCTTCTAAAAGTTTTTACCCCTATTTTAGTCTGTGTCAAGGCCACATCCATTTGTTCATATCCAGATAGGGATTTATTTTCATAGAAACCACTTAATTAATACTTTACAAAGAAACCAAGATGTTTTCCTATAATTTAGATTGTCCTTACAGTTCTTAATAACAATTTAATATCCTAATTTACACAAATAACTAATATTTCCTTTGATACCAACTATGTAATCCCACCTTTTTAATTCTTAACTTTTCATTACATTGTACAAATCGAGGACCTTTTAAAGTTTTATGTCTTGAAAAAAGGTACATAATACATGGAAACATGAAAATATTCTTCTAATACACATAAAATGATTCATAATAGGCAAATCCTAAGTTCAATTACTGCATCTCATAACCTAGAGACATACATCAAAGGAAAGGTTGAGCATAAGGCCCAGTATGTTAAAGCAAGGGAAACAATTTACACCTGATCATGAGAATTATAGATAAGAACTTAAAGAATATCATAAAGGTATGAGAAATGGTAAAAGAGACATATAATAAAGAAAATAACATGATTCATAACATATAAATGTGTCAACAACATTTAATTGAGTCATTCATAAGCATATCACCAAGGATTATCACTGAGGTGTCACAAATATTACCAAGGTTATTCACCAAGGTATTGTAAAACATGTCATCCCTAGAGATTAAATTATTTACCCAATGCATTGGAGAAATATCAGGTCACACCATTAATATATCTTAATTACTTTGATAGAAAAATATCATAATAAAACATTTCATAAATAACCCGTGGTGAATAATAGAAATGGGTTACATATTAAAATCATAGTGTTTTAGGAAGTGCTTAAAAACAAGACCCTTTTGTCATTTTAAACCCATAAAAAGGAAGTTGGGTTTAATGAATTTAAATCTCAAAATTAAATTTATCATTTTGAAATCTATTTTAATACCTATATATAATAAAGAGTTTTGGGTATTCAAAAAATAAAACAAAATAATTTCTTGTGAAAAACAGGTAAATTTTGAGAAGTTAAATCAGCAGCATAACAGGTATAAAATGTGGTTTTAGAAAACATTAAAAAGAGAGGGGAAGGGTTATAATAATCATAAAATACAATTAATATAATAATTGTATAGAATAATTTTGATATAATAACATATTATGGAAATTTTAAAGACATACTACATGAAAAGGGAACTTGAAAGGAAAAGAAAAGTTATGATTTTTCTTACCTTGAAGTGTGACTCCTAAAACTTGATGATTGGGACCTTGGGGGCTTGAGGAAACCTTTTCATGATTCATTGGAAAGTAATAATATCATATATTCATGTATAATGAATTGTTAATGAAATTAAATGAATAAATGGGTGGGCATTTATAGAGAAAGTGATAGTTTTTTTGTTAATTTCCTTAGACACCTCGATAGTGGTATTTACAAAACCATGGGATTACCCATGGTATTGGAAAATTGGGACACCTAATAAATTAATTTAATCCAAAAGAGTCAAATATAATTTTAAATTACTTGTTATATCATTATGATGTCATTAAACATATCAAAAACTCAAAACTATATTTTTACCATTGACGAAGAAATGAAGTATTTTATAAAATTATCATAAATTCAACCTTACCTAATATAAAAATTCTGATATCAAAAATGAAATTTATTTTTTCATAATAATTCTATAAATATGATAAATTTATCTTTTAACTATAAAAATACTTATTTATTAAAAATAACAGGGGACATAAAATGCATAGTAAATTTTTGACAATTGAAAAAAATAATTTTATTTTATAATTTAATATTAAAAAAATGTTTTTTAAAAATGTTTTTAATTATAATAAACATTATTAATACAACCTTAGTTTAATATAATAATTTATATCTTTCTTAACAGTACAATATTTACCCAAAAAATCAATTTATCAAATTCCATCTCAATTTTTAAGATAAACTATTCATAAAACGGAAATGACGAAGTGAAATTTTTTTTATACAAAGGGATTATACTTTAAGTAACCAAGTATATGACACATAACCCCTTATAACACCAACATACGACCTAAGGTTAAGGTGTGTGATAGTGATATATTCTTGGGGAAGCTCATATAACATCACCTGAGTGGTAATCTCCAATAACTCACACTTACCCTGTAGTAAATTTTGTTCAATCTTAAAATATTGAAGCTCAACTTGGTCTTGGTCAAGATAGAAGACCAAAGATACTACCTACCTCCAATGTACTAACAAATGGGATTTGTATGACATGAATCTACTGGAGGAGGCCGTCTAATATTCTTTCTACATTAATTAACCACTATAATTTATATTTATAATAATAATTATAAGTTAAAATTACTATTAAGATTATTGTTTCCAATTATCACATTGACTAATGGTCATAATATACCAAGAATCATATGCTATCAAAACCCAATGACCACATTTCAATTATAATCACTTCATTATTAAAGGGATATAGTTTTTTATGTATAATATAATATAACATGCATTTTCAAGAAATAATTATCATTGAAAAAGTTTAGGCCATTAAAAAGGGCCTTTCAATCAGAGGAACATTCATTCTTAAGAGAGAACTCTTCTATCTCTATAAGCCCCAACAACAATATCATACTATAAAACACTTTTCGAACATATTCCATGGTCATTCCTCACATATTTGTATCATATCACGTTTTAGATTATTGAATCACACAATAATTATTAAAAACAATCATGTTATGTATTTTAAGAATGTAGGAACATTCCTGGATAGTAGTCCTTTCTTTGGTCATAATTCCAAAACTCATGGTCAAATCTATTTAACCTAAAACACCAGTAGAATTAACCCAAATTACAAGACTCTAAAATGATAAAAAAAGAGAGAAAACACATTCTAGGTTGAAAACCCAAAAAAGGGACCTTGGGAAAAAGTTGAGTGTCACCTCAGAAGACATTAACTCCACATGGTTTAGGAAAAAATTTAATTAATGGAAAGAAAAATTCACGAAACTTAATAGGCTGAAGACCTTCAAAGGACAGCCAAATAAAAAGTCAAGTCTCACAACTAATTATTTTTCATATATAACTTAGTAAAAAATTAGGGTGATGAAACAATAAGGAACTAAGTTAGTTGGTTCCTTCATGTGACTCTATCAATATTCAATGTATAATCCCTTGGCCCCATGGATTAGGAAAAAAATTTGAGTATTCTCTATGTTCCTATTATTATGATTGCAACACACTGACATAAATATGTTTAAATAAAAAAGTCAGCTTTAGTGTTATATGGAATTATAGAGGAAGACAGGGATGAATACATAGATTAATGGAAATAAAAGTCCTTTCATTTATGTATTAAAAAATTAGAATAACATCCACAAGACTGAAGTATATATATCATGTTCTACAAAATCCATAAACTTAACTCTTCGATTGATGGAGGGTCTCTCGAACCCCATTGATGATTAGCAAGTTGAACAACCTTAGTCTCCTTATCTAGGTAGGGTCCCTCAACAACATTTTTAATGGAACTCACCCCCTCAGATTTAACCCCATCCAGTAAATGATGAAGTTGTATGAGTTTTCCTTAGATGATATCCATCTCTTATTGTATGTTCAATATTTGAGTGGATTTATCATCAAAAAGCTTTCTTCAATCCACCAATTTCTTTGCATGGTTGAGCTCCTCCAAGGACAATGAAGCTTGGAGATCATCAGTTATGATGAGCATTATTTTCTTGATAAGGTGTTGTTGCAACTTGTTCTTTTGCTTCCACTAGTGAATAATCTTCTTTACGATATTATAGACCATGTAGTAGTAACATATACCATACCAAATCAAACCAAACCTATTATAGATATGAGGGAATATTGAAGTAAATCATCCATGGGTTTCCTCAAGACTAGATCCTACATATCCTATCATATGATCTAGTGAAGCACCTCGAAAGTATCATGAGCTTCGTGGCTCTATGTGGAGCTAGTAATGAGGGTATATGTGTACTCTTGAATTTGGTATCTTATAGAAGTGACTCACTATTTCCTTACTAGATCGAAATCATCCTCGACTTTTGTAGTTAATTGGGTTAGGATAGATGTCTCCCTTATGTGATCGACCAATAAGGCAGATGGAACTAAATAGATAATGAAATTAGTCATCAATATCAAAATATAGAAAGTATAATGGCAAAAGAGTATAAATGTGGTTAATTGAACTCACCTATTTATGGATCATTTTATTGGTTATATTCCCCCCAAAAAACCATAGTCTCAACACATTGAGCTGGTATTTTGAACTGAGGAACATTCCCTTGAGTTTTCTTACGGCCCAGGACAGAAGGATCCTAAGAATCTCTAACATTGAGGCCATCGACTGTCGTTTCCATGATAGTAGTAGTAGGATAGACCTCAACGCTTTGGTCATGGATTTCCTTGGTGATATTTTTTATAGATATATCTACACCAATAAAGATAATTTATTTAAGGAATTGGACATAAGTAGGTGAGTCATGATAAAAAACACAATAAAAATAAAAATACAGGCATGTCCAACACCTTATAAAATTCCCCAAACACATCCAGGGAGATGAAAATATAAATATCTGGATTAATTACAACCATTATTTCATTATATATTACATCATGTATCATATAATCCTTACTAGTAAGGGTTTCCAAGATACTGGGATCAACACCAAAATTGTCTCTTCCATCAATAGCATCCACTATCCTCTTAGTGGGCATAACCCTTTTAGTCCCCTCCAAAAGAATATCAGCACAAAAACCATTATTGGATGGTATGATGTTTGTGTTATCCCTTTATAGAGTGGTGAAAGGACTTGTGATAGTGATTACAGGATCCAATAGTGTATATTAGGGATTTGAGTATCATAAGGAAGGGATGTCAGTGATTAGTTCATGAAACTATTTGATTTGTATTTGACATCACCAAGACTCTCCTCCCTTTATAAAACAATAAGAAAAGATGTGGAATTATACCTTGATGCTTCTTTTGTCAAAGGGAAAGAATAAAATATATGAATAGAAGTCTCATATGGAATGTATTCCTCATTACTCATAGGGTCATCTCTAAATATAACAACCCAAAACCCACACTCCCAAATCCGATACTAAAATAATAATCTTTACATTTCCGGTTTTGATACCAATATTTGTGACCTGATTTTTTCCCATCCAAACTTTAAAATATCAAAAGGAAAAATATAATCACTTACATTCTCAAGGACCATTTAGGTTTAGAGTTTTATAGAATTAGGAAAAACTCCTACATAAAAAATATGCATGTCATTAAATTAGAATTTCTCATACTTAACCTAGATTTTTTATTTCACATTAAGTCATAATGATAATCCATATTAAAACCATTATAGACATAATTAGTTCAAGATCATTCATTATGTCCTGAGAAAAAGGAAATATAATAAAGTTGAGATAAAATGACCAATAAGTTTATATATATGTATTATAGATTGAATGTCATCAATGATCATTAATATTCCATAAGGGTATCATGACATAAACAGAGTGCATGAGAGAATCATAAAATAACTCATACACATAAATACATGGATCATTAAATATGAAAACATATAAAAGGAGATTGTCATCACAACAGATAATCATGAGCCATGTAATTTAAATATTGATAATAATAAACAGTATAAAACCATATAAAACATAACAAAAATGTGTTGGTATCTTGGGAAATTTTTCTTCAAAACTCATGTTAAACATATATCAAAAATAACTGGAGACCAGTTAAATCCGTAAATGATACCCTTAGGTAACTCCATAATTATTACCTCTCAAGACAAGGTATAGTACCTAATTCCTTGTTGTGCGATATAGGCACACCCATTATTTAAGCTATAATAGGCTCTTCGGATGCTATCTCAACTGCCCCATCGTATAATATTTAATAGGCTCACCCAAAGAAATCTGGGCCACCACATCATATAAGATGTAATGGTATCACCTAATGATATATAGGCTTCCCCTTAATATAATTTTTAATAGGCTCACTCGATGGTATCAGGGCCACCCCATTGTATAAGTTGTAATGGGATCACCCGACGCTATCATGGCCGCCCCATCATATAGGTACTGTCCAATAACCAAAAAAATAATAAAGTACAAATACATTTAATATAATCATAAAACTCATAAAAACAATCATTATTCCATTAATAACTTATTAACCCATGTAAAATAAATGGGTTCCATGAAAATCTATTTGAACCTTGATTAACGCATGGATGAGAAATAGGTTTAATAACAATATCTTTGTAAAAATGTTAGTCCATTCAGAGAACAAAATGTGGAAAATATCAATACCAAATATCCTAGGTATAGGGTAACTAACAACATGGGTAATTGGTGTTGATGAATGTAAATACCATTAAAATATCAATAAAAACCATCTTGTGGAAATTATTCTTTTCATTTCAAAAATAACTTTAATAAAACATCATTTTTTTAAAATACTTTCCTTTGAAAACCAATTTTAAAAAATATGAATTTATAGAATATTTTGAAAAAAATTACTTTAAAAATAATCTTGTAAACTTGAAAAGGAAAATTTAAATAAATTATGGTCTTATAAGTGTGTAATTTCATACATGACACAAATAACATTCCTTTTATATAGTAAAAAGGTTAGAAAAGTGACTTGTTTGAATAGCGATTAGAAGATTATGTTGAAAACATTTAAAAAATTAAAAAATGAGTATAAATGTATTTAATAAATAAATTTGGAAAGACTAAAAAATTGAATTTTTTTAAGAAAAAATGGTTTTAAAAGAATAGAGATTTCCTATAGAATAGAGAAATGAAGTGGGATTTTATTAAAAAACACTTTCTCAAACATTTTAAGTACCAATGAGTGGAAAAATAGTAAAACTACATGAAAATATCACGAATAAACAAAGGAGAATATAATTGATGATAATTACAAGATTCCAACATTGGAGACTCTATCATACACAATCCTGATAAACAATTAGATTGTAACAAAATACTCTTACCACGTTGGTAACTTTGAATTATAATCCCCATTAAAGAATAACATTAAATAAAGCAAATAATATCATAAAAATAAGGATAATAATGATATAATTTTCAAAATGATAAGTATATACATCTCATAAAATAATATAGGTTTATAACATAACATAGGTCTCAAAGAAGGAAAATTGAGACAAAAAATCCCTACTACTTTGGTAACATGATACCATAAATACCATGAAAGAGATATCCACAAATGGACATGAAAATAACAATATATTTAAGGATAATAATCTTAAATAAACTAATTGGAATTATATACACCAAAAAACACAAATAAGTGGTGAATATGAACAATATCTTATAGAAATAAAAGTGAGACGAGAAAACCTTTAACGTGTATTTATCTTCTACTTCTCTGGGAATCATTATTAGTTTTCCACCAAAGTCATTACTAGGTTGGATTTATTACCAAAATAATGATTCTAGGATTAGGGAGGAATTTTTTTAAGTGATTTGGGAAGGGAATGTCTAAACCAAATCGGTATAAAGGTATGAAGAAGGGAGGATAGTGGGTGGCCTTTTATAAGTGGGGTGAGTGGCATACTTGTAATTTTCATGAAAGTGTGAATTCAAACAATATTGTTTTCATTTAAGTAGGCCCAAATAATGCTCCATTATCTATACTAGAAGATATATGGTAAAAATACGGCCATATAATAGTTTTTGGACTTGTTTGGGCCATTTTTATGACATATATTCTATGGTTAATCACTATGTTAACTCGATTATAAATAAATCACTATATTTAATCTTAACAATTTTCAATAATCATTATGGTAAAAATTATGTTTAAATTATTATATAATATAAATTATATTGATTACAATTATGGAATCTATTTTAAAAAATTCAACTCATAGAAGTGGTTGAATTTAATTTAAAATTAATCTTGTAGATGTGGTGAGACAACAAGTCTTTAAGAAGAGTATTTTTTTGCGTAAAAGATGATTCTATAATAACTCTAGGAAATATAATAATCATTGAATGAAAATAAATTAATATTTAAGGATATATAATATATATTTCATTCAAAACATTCCTCATTTGGGATTATTTTAATTAATTAAAATGGAGAAATATTATGATGTTTACAATAGTTTTTAGAAACAGTCATTTTAAACCCAAAAAAGTATACTAAAAAGTAATTTAATGTTTATTAATATAAATTAAGTATATTAAATATAATTAAATATTAATTAGGTTAATTTAAAATATATTCCAAAAATATTAGGTCTTTTAAATTAATTTATTTATTGAAAAGAAAATACTTTTTACAAAAAATGTTATTTTTCACTATTCGTTAAAAAATCAATATTTTCATAGAAATTATGAAATTTAACCCAAATTAAAATTTGATATTTTCATTCAAAAAATGAAGTTAATTTTATTAATATTATTTAATAAAATTTCCAAAAAATTGTAATAATAATTTTTTCACAAAAACAATAAATAATCATTTAAAAAAACATATTCTAGAAGAACAAAATCACTTTACTAAAAATGATTGATTATTTACTAAAAATTTATCAATAATTTATATTGAGTATGAAATATATATATATATATATATATTACAAATTAGTTAATAATATTCATAATCACCAATTTTATAGCTATGTTATATTGGTAATACATATCATGGATCGTTTAAGTTCAGTGTGATGTGTTGAGTATGCTATCTAATGTGAAATTATCATGTTTACATGCAATGAAATATGTTGAAGAGATTAATTTTATTTATATATATATATATATATATATAATAAATTATTACAGAGTTTCATTCTATTAGAAGATTAGTGTTTCATGTCCTTTACACAATCAAATATAATTTTCTTCTTTTAAAATATCAGGACATTCTATCTTCCCCGTTTAGTAAATTAAATCCTTGAAATTTGAACTTTATCTTGGTAATCAAAGGTAATACATTTGAAAATTATTTTTTTCTAAACTCATATCATAAAAAGGGTTAATAAAACAAACTCATAATAATAGATAAGAGGAAGTACAAAGTTATATGAAATAACACATAAGTAGGTTTCCAAAAAGGAAATAATAGGTGAGAATGGAGGAAAAGCATAAATAATTATAGAGAGTTATTGAAGATATTGATCATAAGAAAGTGAAAGATCAATGGAAAGTTAAAATCCTCAAAACTATAAATTTTTTATGATACAAAAAACCATTGGTTCATCATTATTGAAGGTACAAGGATAATACTTTTTGTTTCAAAATCCTTTTCCTAGAGTTGCGGAAATATCTTTCCATCTAGACTAAGAGAATATGATAATATACTAACTTGATGAGTATACATTCATCCATTAATAAATTTACACTAAAATATCATCTTCTTATCCAATGATGTGTATTAATGATTATTTTTTCATGCCTGAAGCCCAAAAATCAAATTTTAAAGACCATATAACAATAAAAGAGATATCAAGATATTCTTATCATCATTAAACATTAACCTAAAACAAAATGGATAGCACATGATAAGAAAATTACCAAATGAAACAAACATATAAAAATTAATCTCCATGTTTCAAAAATAATACCCAATGTTCAAAACAAATAATTCCATAAATTACTATCATTAAAATTATTTAAAAACTTCTTAACAATGTTTGAAACCCAAATATTAGAAGGATTTGATCATATATTCTTCTAAGATAAATCAAATCTTATTCTAAAATATGTCCCATAAATTTTTGAAATAAACTTAATATTTATCTATAAAAAAGTCATACTAACTAGGATATCATTTAGGCCAGTGTTAGGTGTTGTACCTTTATTTCCCTTCAGTCGTGGGTTTAAGCCCTATGGCCTTACTAGATGCAATAGGCTGTCACTCGAGTTTTGGGTTTTCCTTTTTTTCAAACATGAAAAAATAATTCCTCCAAAAATAACACTTCAAGTTTATTTTAGGGGTTATAAAAAACCCAACCCAATAAAACATCTCCCAAAATTTGATTAATAACCTCAAAAATATTTACTACATAAAACCCATAAATGTGGTATCCAAGACTTTTATCTTTTGATCAAAATCAAAATTAAATACATATGATGGTATCCATCTCTTAATATAAACTCACATGAAACCATCATAATATCCAATGATAACCAAATCGACCTCTGATACCAATTATAATTGCTCGAAACCTGCACTCCTAGATCCAATGTTGAAATAATTAACTTTATATTTCCAGATTTGATATCGATATTTTTGTCCCATATGTTGTCCATCCAAACCTTACAACAACAGAAGAAAAAACATGATCAATTAAATTATTAAGGACCTTTTAGGTTTATAGTTTTAGAGAATTATGAAAAACTCCTACATAAAAAAATACCGATGTCATTAAATGAGAATTTCTCCAACTTAACTTAATTTTTATTATTTCAAATTAAGTCATCAGTATTATCCACATGAAATTCTATATTGACATAATTAATTTAACATCATTCTTTATAAACTAGTGAAAATGAGACATAAGAAGGGTGAACTAAAATTCTCATTAAGGGTAAACATAAGAATTATAAATTGAATTTCATCAATGAGCATTATAAGTGTGTAAGGGTGTGATGAAATAATCAGAGTGCATGAGTGAATCATAAAAGAAATCATACCCAAAAATACCTGTATCATCAAATATGAAATCATGGAAAAAAAAGATTCATCAGAATCAATAATCATGAGCCATGTGACACTAATACTGATAACAAGAAACATTATAAACCCATATCTAGCATAATAAAAATGTGTTCTTATCTTGGAATTTTTTCGTCATAACTCATTTTAAACCCGTGCCATAAACAACTAGAAAACAGTTAAATACATAAAATAAACTGTTAGGTAACTCCTTCCTTCTTTCATATCAATAAATGGTATATTACCCAATGCATTAGAGTGTTATCTAGGTGCACCGATAATTTAATCTATAATGAGATCACCCAATGCTATCTAGGACACCCCATCATATATGTTATTATAAGATCACCAACTGATATCTGAGACACCTCATCATATAAGCTGTAATGGGCTCACTCGATAATATCTAGGGCACTCCATAATATAAACTATAATGGCATCACCTAGTGCTATCTGGACCGCCCCATCATAGAAGCTGTGATGGGCTCACCAAGTGATATTTGGTTCATCCCATTATATAATTAGTTTCCATGAACCAGAACATGAATAATGTATAAGGATATTACATATCATTATAAAAATTATAAAAAATCATTATTATTTTTATAAATTGGTTAACCTGAATGGAACGAAGGCCTTTATTTTATTTTATTATGGATAATCTCCCTTTTAAGGGTTGAAGGGGAATCCGTACATGACCCGTAGACCCAAGGAACAAGGCCTAACACACCCGCAATACATGACTCGAAGCCCCAGAGGCATACCATGCCCAATACATGACCCGTTGGACCAGCCCACTTGAAATGCCCCTCCCCAGCCTTATGCGTCATTGATCACGTAACTCCCCACCTTGCATTGCTGATTGGCTAGCATTGCCCCGTACAAAGCTGCACGGTGCCTGGTCCCGATGGTGGCTGCCATACCCTCTTATTCTTCCAATCTGGTTAGCATTGCATCTAGAGGCTGCTACTCCTATTGCTCTGATCCTCTTCTGGGGCATTTTCTGTGTGAACTGGGCTACTCCATGGTCTACGTGACCCGAAGGCCTTGTGGCCCGAAGGCCTTTTATGACCCGAAGGCCCTGGAGACCTGTAGGCCCAAACCGGTGGCCCAAATGCCCAAATCGGGTGAATAGTTCTAGCTTCTACAGTACTGAACTGTAACTACTATAGTAACTGCTACAATACTGAATAGTAACTGCTACATTACTGCTACAATACTGCTACAATCACCCGAAAATTCACCTCCACCCGGTTTTGAACTCGGGTCTCTTGGATGCCAAGCAAGAGACCTTACCACTCGGGTACGGGCTCATTAGAATAAATTGGTTAACCCATGGAAGGGAAAAAGGTTCAATTACAATCTCTTTGAAACATGATTAACCCAAGGAATAGAAATAAATTTCATAATAATATCTTTGAAATAATCTTAGTACATCCAGAGAAAGAATGAGGTTTGTATCAATACCAAATATCCCAAGTGGAAGATAAGTACAAATATTAGTTTTTAATGTTTATGAAAGTAAATACCATTAAAATATCAATTAAAACATTATAAATAAAAATATCCTTTTAATTTTGAAAATCACTTTTTTTAAAACATAAAATATTTTGAAAATAATTTTCTTTGAAAACAATTTTTAAAAAGTAATAATTAAAATATTATTAAGAAAAAAAATTATCTAAAAATAATATTAGAAACATTAAAATAATTATTTTAATAATTGGTGGTTATGTTAGTGGGTAATTCCCTACATGTTGTAATGAACATTCCTTTTGTATTGTAAAAACATTAGAAAAGTTCCTTGCACAGAATGTGAAAAGAATATTCCTTTGAAACATTTCAAAAAATAATAACTGGGTAAAACATTCCTTAATAAATCATTTGGAAAAATTTAAAAACATTTTTGAAAATATTTTTAGAAAACATAATTTTGGAAGAAAATAAATTTCAGATTGAAGAATGAAATGAAGTCAGATTTTCATAAAAACACTTTATCAAACATTTTAAGTATGAAAATGTTAAAAAATGGTACAATTACTTGAAAAAATAATGAATAAATATATTATAAGATAATTCATGAGAATTATAATATTTTAATATTGGAGACTTAATCATACACAATCATGATAAACAATGAAATTGTAACAAAAGACTCTTACCACTTTGGTAACTTTGAATTGTAATCCCCAAAAGAGAATAACATTAAATGAAACATAGAATATCATGATACTAAAGATATTAATTATATAATATGTAAAATGATAATAATATAAACCTCATAAAATAATATAGGTGTATAACATAACATACATCTCAAAGAAAAAAAATTGAGATAAAAATCCCTCACTGCTTTGGTAACTTTGAAACCATAAACTCTGTGAAAGGGTGATCATAAAATGGATATGTAAATCCCAATATATTTATGTATAAGAATATTAAAATACACTCATGGTTATTATATACACCATACAACAAAAATAAGTAGTGAATATGGAATATATCTCACAGAAATAAAAGCTATATGAGAAAACCCTTACCTTGAATCGGATTCATCACATGTGTCTTTATCATCCTCCTCTTTAGGTAGCCTCCTTACATTACCACAAAAAGAATTCATATGTTGAATTTATACCAAAAATAAGGATTCTAGTATTATGAGAGGGATTTTGGGAAGTTATTTTGTTAGGAATTGTTTGATCCCAAGTGTTTTGAATGTGTAAATAATGGAGAAGAGGGGGGTGTCCCTTCTTAAGTTGGATGAGTGGCACACTGGTATTTTTTTTGAAAGAGTGAATTCCAATACAATTGTTTTCCCTTAAAAAAACCCAATAATGGTACATTATATATACGATAATTTATAAGGTTTAAATATTCCCATATAATGGGTTTTTGACAATTTTTGGGTCATTTTTACATCTTATATTTAAGGTTTAACCACTAATTAAACTCATTTTTACCTTAATCATTGTAATTAATTTTAACTATTTTTACTAATCACAAAGGTCAGAAATTATTTTTACCTAATTAGATAAAATAAAAAATTATTATTTAAAATATGAAATCTATTTATACAAATTCAATTCACAGAAGTGGAAAAATTTAAATTTAAATTAATTCTATAGATGTGATGAGACAACAGGTTTTTAAGAGAAGTATTTTTTTTTGAGTAAAAGATGATTCTACAATAACACTATGATGAATTACAATAATTGTATGAAAATAAATTATTATTTAATTATATATAATCTATATTTTTCATTTAAAACATTATTTATAAGGATTTATTTTAATTAATTAAAATTTAGACACATTATACATCTTAAAATAGATTTTAGAAACACTCATTTTCAATCCAAAAAAATACTTATATTAAAAGATATAATGTTGATTAAAATTAATTAAGTTGATTAAATATAACTAAATAATTATTATTTTACTTAAAATAAAATATAAAACATATTATTACTTTTAAATTAGTTAAATTATTGAAAAGAAAAGACTTTTTACAAAAAAATTTTATTTTTACTATTCAATGAAAAATCAATATTTTTAGAAAAATTACAAAATTTTCCCAAAGTAAATTTTGATATTCATATTCTAAAAAAAATGAACTTAAATTTGTTAAATAAATTTTATAAAAGTTCGAAAAATTTATTATAATATTTCTTTCATGAAAATAAATTAAAACTAATTTTTGAAGAAAAGATATTTTTGAAGAATAAAATCACTTTAGTAAATATTGATAGATTATTTACTAAATATTTATCAATAATTTATATTGATTAAGTCCTTTATCTATATATATATTTATATATTTCATAAATTAGTCAATATTATTCATACTCTTCAATTTAACAACTAGGTTATATCAACAATATATATCATGGATTATTTATGTTCGGTGTTGCATGTTGAATATGATATCGAACATAAAAGTATCGAGGTTGTGTGCACCAAAATCTATTAAGGAAATCAAATTTATTTAAAAAATATATATCTTAATGTCTTTAGGAGTTACATTCTCTTCAAAGCTCAATGTTTTGTGTCCTTTATGTTATCAAATATAATTTTCTTCCTTTAAAATATCCGGGAATAACACTAAGCCCCTTGAGTGAAGGGAAGAGAGTGGTTCCTAATGCCCATAGGCATGATTAATTATTTATTTTAGAAAAATCCAGGATAAATGGATTCAGGAGAACTCATCATGACTAATTATGTGCTTGTCCAAGTGATTCAATCTCCATTTTTCCTTCACTTTAGATGGAGGAAGACTAGATATTTCATCATAAAAACAAGGGTTGGAGGTGGAATTAAAGAAGAATATTTATCCATATCCTCCTCTATCATCCTATGGATTGAGAATATCTCCCTAGATTCAGGAGTTGATTACTCATCCTCAATAGGGGATCTAGTTAATGCATATTTTTGTGACGGGATCTTGGTCAATTCTCCCTCTACCCGCTGCAAATTAGGGTCACCCTTTCTTAGTAACAACATTCAGTTCAAGACAAATATGAATAGGATAATTGAGGAAAATTAGAGAATAAAAAACATACGTCCGAAGGATTGATGAATTCATCCCATTCATGAGCCGGCAACTCTTCAACCCCTTCACCGCACCCCATTTCGTCATATCGTCCACTCACATCACAACAAAAATCTAATTATTGGTGGTTCAAATGAGCACATCTAACTCCATGATATATATTCCCACTACAATAAATTAGAATTAAAGTAAATGTTAAGTTGGGATCGAACATCCCCAATCTATGGAATTCACATCCTGCCACTAAGGAGTGACCACATTTCATTGGCATTAGAAGGATTTCCCTACCATGTTAGGACCACATCTGGTTACAAAAAATCAAAGGTTGTTTTGGCCTTCTGTAAATCATATATAACACTCCTTGATTTCATTGGCTTCCCATATATTTCTATTATGGTAGTATCGTGGTAAAATAGAGATCTAGATTTCTCTTAGTGATGGTGACTAGAACATCTAGGCTCATCTTTAGTCATTATAGCCCTTTTTGACCTAGACTGGTTGATTGAATCATGCATCGGGATACTTGGGTGAGATTGGGGCCTCATCACTGTCACTCTCTGGAGAGGGGGTATCCTTCCTACCATGATTCCCCCACCCAGTAGTTCTCACAACCTTGAATTGGGGAACTCTTGTCATCAAGTCCCCTTGGGGATATGAGATAATCTGGGCTTCATCATAACTAGAGGTTAACCTAGTGGACACACACACTAGAGGAATATTAATCACCACTTAAATCGCCACCATAGCTGTTAGAATAGAAAGTTATTGAGATACTATTTGGTACCTCCATGATTGAACATTCATAGAAGGGGATACAATTATTTTCTGAAGGAACTTTAATTGGTGTGAAAATATATATGGAACATCATCCACACATATAATATCACCATCAATTATGGACAAAATATCACCATCCCTGAGATAAATCATATATGATCTCCATTAATAACTAAATTTTCCACCATCGGTGAATCTCCCATTAGGTGGATCTCCATATGGGAAGAAGTTAAATTCTTTGGATATATTCATCTCTTTAAAGGCTTCAAAATACATCATGGACAAGGGTTAGATGCCAGAAATAACCTGAATGAATGGATGAAATTGGCCCCAGTAACTTTGATTCTACTGAATATGGAATAATAGAAACAATTTGCTAAAATCCATCTCCATACTACTTGGTATGGCCCTAAAATCTTGAATGTGGCCTTCCCAGTGTGCACATTCAATAGACACTGATGGGTATTCACCAAGGAAGGGGTTTCCCACCCTATGTGACTCCCCAATATTATATTGAACTATACAATGAATGTTATAGTTCTCACATCCCCATTAGATTCTTGAACTGGTAGTATATAGATGCTTCAACACAAATCTAAGAAGAATGTAAGATTTGTCTTGGTGGGTATGCCAGACTTGAATGTGTACCACCATTGGATGTGCTCACCTTATTCTAATGGGGGACTAAATTTACCAGGAATTTCCTCTTTTCTCTCATGGGACATCCCATGGGACATTTTTATATGGGTCCCTCCCCCTTACACTCAAAGAAAGAGTTCATTCATGATTCAGAATGGAATGCACCCCTTATGAAAGGGAATTGATTCTTGATTTCTCAGGCTATCTTCTACATCTCATGATAAAAAATGGGAATCCTTTGAGCATCATCCTAAGTGGATTTTAGTGTGATAAACTCATCATACATCTCTACGAGGATGGGAGCTCTAGAGATCTTTTAGAGATCCTATAAACTGATGCCAAATCCTCTCTGTGTCAAATGGAAAGAGTTCCTCTGCAGGATTTCTTAATTCAAAAAATTAGGAATAATGTCTACGTTCTTGTATATATATGTTTAGGCCACCAAACAACCTTGTAAATTCCAAACACCATCTGTTTGGTTGAAAAAACATCATAGGTTTGGTGCACCCAATACACCCACATCCACTCAGGTCAAACACACCCTCTAGGGTGAGGGACCCAATCCTTCATCCAACCCATTAAGTTGGTTAATTTTGGAATCAAGAAAGATAAATTAGGTGTATTAGGATTATAAACTATTTTTATACTTGATGTAGGATATAGATGATGTTCTAGTGTTGATGTATGCACCCTAGTTTAAGATGTTGGTAGTGGTAAATTTCTTATATTCTGGGAATTAGGAAAGCATGATATATTTCCTCATCTTTAAGATATATACATCCTAAAGATTTTCATATTGATAGAGTGGAAGATCATTACTCTTAAGATATTCATGATGATAAATCTTCATGTGATCCACCAATTTTGGGAGAGTGGTGTCACATGCATTGTAATAATATGCCCTGACCGCATCCACCATCTTCTTCATATGATTACCAGCTTGTTCATTAGTAAATTTAACCTTCTGGGAAACCACTGGGAATCTACAAGGAAGTATTGATATTTTAATTTGAGATAGAATCTTGGTTTTGAAAAAATTTGGGAATTCAGAAATTTGGCAACAGAGTGACCTCGAACAAGTCAATTTCCTAAGTGTCCTAGAATAGGCCACATTCCCAAGTGAACTTATGCCGTTCACTCACCCAAGTGACCTCATACAACTCACTCACTCAGGTGCATGTGTTGTGTAGATAAGTGAATACTGGGTTTGTGTGAATGGAGCTTCAGGGAACAAAATATCATGAAAATATCACTAGGGCAAAAACATCAATAGTGTGTAGCTAAGAAGAAGAACCGTTGTGTCCTTTAACACTATTTATGGACATTGGGACCCCTACATGATAAACATTTACAAGAAATCCATGCAATATACATATGAGACATATTTTCATTGACCTCCAACATGATCCACCTATGAGAATCACCCTCTTACTTCTTCCCTATGTGGAACTAAAGTTGTAATGTTCATAAAACCTAAGAGTAAAGGTGAAGGAACACATAGAGGCCAATGATTTAAGGATACATAAACATCTTTTTATACTTTACCTTAGGATCATACCATCTTCCAATGATTGGATCCAATCATTGGGGGTAGGGATTTGTTGATAGTCCCTTTTTCATTCAACAATGAGAATTTTCAAAGGGAAATTACTCATGAAAAATAGAGGTATGGAATATCAAAGATCACACACTTCACTGAGGTAATATCATGAAAATACCAATCAACAACATTATGTTAATCTAGCATGCATGCCAGCATCACTATGTAGGTTCAACCTGCATTCCTGAACTATTATATATCCCCAAATAGGTGAACCTAAGATAACCTCTTAGTTCACACTTACAAGATGACCAGTGTTTGAAACCGACATGGTAACTAGAGTGACACACCTATGCGATGATCAACATGAACCAACTGCACGAGACATATTCTTATCCTAGGATCTTGATAATTCCTATAAATAGGACCTTTGGGATCCTTATTTGAGACAACTAGAAAACCCAAAGAATCCTTGAATCACTGCCTCCCTTAGTCCTTATTCCATGCCCCCAAAATCTTTTAGGTAGATTTCTATGCCCCATAATTTTAGGAAATTAAGTATGGTTATAAGATTAAAGTCACCCTAGTGTTTTGAACATAAAAAACCTACACGAGCCACCTCCCCTAATTAAATTAAGATGAAATCCCCTTCTCAATCCTATGATTTAAGCACTAGTCATCCAAAGACACTTGAGGAGACCTTTAGATCCTAAAGCAAGGCCTCTACCGTGTATTATCTTCAAGGTTTTCATCACCTAAAGATCTCACCATCTCACCCAGGTCTTCCCTATATGAGACCCCTTCAGCTCACCCAACCTTCACTTGCATGACCTATATTCATCTTCCCAACGTTTACCTATGTGATCAATCATTAGCTCTCCAAAAATTCAATTGTGTAAGCCTCATTTTTGCCCTATTTGTCATGACACAAATGGTAGGGAACCTCTTTCCTTGGGACTCCCATTTGGTGAAGACAATATTAATACCTCCTATGAGTCGTCCAGATTTGCATGAACATGTATATGGACACACCAATGGGCCTCTCATTCGGTTGTGCATTACATTGGTATGATTTTTACCACACTTGCCCTATCTAATCGGTAGGCCCCTCAGGGTGTGAACAATTTTTCATCACTTCAGTAACGAGGACCCCAACATTAGGGGGGAATTCTAGAGACCTCTCGGGTTCAAATAAGAGGGATAAGGCCTTCTCCTTTCCTCATCATCTGTAAGACTGGTGACCTTATATTTTAGATAGTGATGGGGGGATGATTACTTTTTAATTTTATGATGAATAGTTCCTTATACTCCATTATTCTTTTTAAAATAGGGAAAGGGAATCCCTCCATGAATAACCCCTTAGCTATTCTTGTAGGGGGTCATACCCCTCCTACCTTCCATCCCCTAGGTTATAAAAACCAAAGAGGAAACATGCACCTTAAGGTCATTTAGCTAGAGGATGAATGATATTGTTTGGTTTGTCAGATCTTCCACTTACTCTTGTTTCTCACATTGAGAATGACCCACGTGGGATTAATGGTTAGTGAAAATAATGACATCTACATGATCATATGTGAGTATCGATAGAGTATTCATTCCCATACCTTCCTCTCACCTTCCATCAGAGGGCCTCTATATTCCTGGGTCCACCAATCCATATATCCATCTTAAAGTGACGCATAAACAAAGAGAAAAATATATAGAGGGCCTCCATCGACATGGGTCCTAAAAATAATGATCTGTGTCAATGGGATATATCTCCTACAAGACAGATCCTCAACGAGCCTCTTATTCGGTGCAATCCCCAACCATTAGAACTATGTGGGCTTTGATTCCATTCCAAATGAGATATGTATAAAGCCTCTCTGAGGTCCAAAACAAACACCCTCAATATCAACCCTAATTTTCTCTAGGCCACATTCCTAGTAGGGTCAAATCCATCATAGGTGGATACATTCCTTCTAGTTTCCTTGGTCTGATTCTATATAAATCCCACACCCAAAAATTCACTAGGATATATTTTACTAGGCATCCTTTCTACATGATGTTAAAATTCATGTTTTAGTGCTCATTACATGACCTTAAAAGGTATGATGTGTCCCATTAAGTGGCATCAAACTACCTGGGTTCTGATCTTTTCACAAGGATACATAAGAACCCCATATCATGGTCCTCATCCCAACATCAAATCAACTCACATATCCTTGCATGATAATAAATTATAGAGAGCCCCAATTTGTGGCTTAAAACTAGTATCATGATAATAAAAACTAAATATTCATTAATCTGTTCATAAAAGGGCACAATTTATGGAGAACCTAAGATATATACAGATCTATCCTTCTATGAATAACCTCAGATACATAAAGATGATTCTAAAGTCCATACATTCTAACAATTGATTTTTAATTTAAGGGAGACTTGTGTTATACTAACGAGTTAATAAAGGGTTAAAAAATATGTCTTCAATATTTAATAGAGCCATGGAGTAGAAAATAATTTCCCATAAAAGGGTTTGATGAGACTATCCTCCCATCCTCTTGAACAATGTGAGTCCCAATGCATCATTAGATCCATTTCCCAAAGAACACCTACATTTTGAAAGTAGGTTCATGAAACATCTTGAAAAAGGAAACCATTGGGTGTTTTCATCTCCACAAAAAAACCCATTAGAAGCTGTTTGAAAATGGTGAACACGGCGTGAATGATCATAAAACATTCAAACCCCCCACAATCAAATAGCGATGGAAATATATAAACACATTTTGGTTGGAAACACTCACACATTATGGATTTATAGTAAGGCACATTAAAATAACATGTTACTTATAAAAAATTGATTAGCAATGAGAAATTGACTACAAGATGATCTTGATTTAAATTATATCTTTCTACAAACCACATGGTTTTAGAGCCACCAAAACTAAGCACTCACAATGATACTATTAGAAAAGGTAACTCATTTCTTTTGGGTTTCACCATATACTACCCATCTCATAAGTGTTATCTCATACTTCCAAGAATCCATCCATGATGAACCCTCCATGGCCCAAGCACCTAGGGTCTTTCCACAGTATCCAATGAGAGTTTAGTTATGAAATAATAGGCTAGGAAACACCTAATACTTCCCTAAATTAAATAAGTGTCCAAATATTAGGAGACAAACATTGATTCATGAGTACTAACACTCAAGATTCATACACTTTGGGTTGAAATAAAACATAAAATACCTTATTATAAGACTTATATAAGTTAATCACATGATTCGTGCATTTTTTCTATAAAAAATACCCCTCTATATTAACCTTTAATGTCTCTCCACAATGAATATCATCATTTTTCTTACTTAAAATCAGTATGATACATCATCTTCCCAATTACTAGAATCACATTTATGTCAGTATGTCCTTTAACAAGGTCTTCATAAATAGTATTCCACTATGTACTAGATGTATTACTCAACAATAATATAGTAGGAAACATAATCAACATGATCAATCCATTGGAAATTCACACAAGGTTCTTACTAAACAATTTAATGCCAAAAAATGATTCAACAAGGTTCAATTCACCACCTGTGAATAGTGGGATACTACATTCTCACCCGTTCTATTTTCATAGTCATCATCATCATTATCATCCTCCTACTCATCATCAATCAGGTTCACTATACCGAAGTCTCACATGACTCACTATCATATTTATACACAAACAAGGTTTTATCCTAAATATGACCTAAAAACTCATATGTATAAAATAGTACAAGTTGTTTAAAGATAAACAATTGAGTTCTCCTTCATCAACGCAATCAAATAAAAGTAGTATACATGGAATAAGAAACTCACATTCTGAATATGATGCATGTGACACATCCTAAAAATATGGAAAAGAGTAAAATCCATAAAAAATCATGATAAAAATTAATGTGAATCACATGAGTTGAAGACATATGATAAAAAACTAAGTAAGAACATCAATCCTAGACCATATTAACCTATAAATCCATTAGAAATGGTGTTCAAAACACACCAAAATGAGTTTCATTACAAGATATGACACATTAATATATAAAATACTTACTGAATCCCAAAATAGTAAAATAAGATATCCTAACTTGATGCCATTTTGAAATGTCTCAACCGAAATCATTGGGACCAACACAGAATTACACATAACCTAAGGTGTACCTCACCATTTGATAGAGGCTTCCAACTAGTAGTAAGGGTCTCATGTAGAACCATGAGGAGACTATACCCTCAATCAGTGTGCAGAATAAAAATTAATAACCCAACATGTAAATTATAAACAATCAGAGTAAGAAGAAACCAATAACATACAATCTATATAAATGTATGCAGAAACAACAGACCAAAAAATGTGTACATGGAATTGAACATCCACTAAGACAATCACATATAGAAATTATAAAATAACTAAGTACAAGAGGATCTTCTCCAACTACAACTCACATATCATCTCAGTCTCTATACTCATAGCAAGCTATCCCACTCGACGATTAACCTGGTCCTCAATCCAACCTTTAATTATACCAAGTTAGGGATAAATGTGTATGAATGTGCCATGGATGCTTGATAAGGGTCTAAGTAAAAATCATTAGAACACCACAAACTTGTTCAAGTGCTCTATGGGTAACAAGCTGTGAAAATGTACTTGAAAAGATTAGTAGAAAGTAAACATGTAATACATAATTGTGCAATAGAGAATAATATTACTCAGAACATAAAAGAAATAAAAACCCATTTAATAATCAATCATGTGCTTACCAAGACACTATGAACCCCCTTCCATACCTTCTTTAGCTTCATGCAATAATTTCATCACAAAAAATGTCAGAAATAAAAAGATAAATTCACATAGCTTAGAGTCACTTGTTAGACTACACTATCTCATCATGCCTTAAATCTCTATAATCAGTGGTACATGCAATAAAAATTCATGTTAGACCTTACTAATCCATGCTAATAAATACCACTCTATATCTTTATAGGCCCTAGTCCACCATGTTAGACCACACAAGGCCATAATTTCCAATTTTTATCTCATGAGTCGGATCACATAAACCAGCATGCCCCACTATTGCCTCTTGGGTCCAGTCAGATATAATCTTCATATCCCAAGGTCAGGCCTCACTAGGCCATCAAACCTTGTCTAATATCTCTATATCATTAACAAATCACATGTAATGTGTGAAAAATCTCCATTCCTATAGTTATTGATCGATGATGAGTTTACCTTTCTCTTAAGTACTATGCATAAAACAATAACAACATAACATATACTAGTCATATCACAAGGAAACAAAAACATTCTATCACCAACATATATAAATTTTTATAGCATGAGAAACATGGTTCTCTCACACTGGCATACTATATCACACAATAGTTATCAATTATACACTTTCACTAATGCATGAGATCACTATCATGCATGGTCAATAAGATGTTACAACATAAGCATCGCCTCGAGGCTATACAATTATACACATAAATATAAAATGGAATATCATAAAGAGTCATAATAGTTACACATGTGATCAAACATCAAAATGGTCTTATGTTCTCTAAGTATCAAGTTGAACAATAATAACACACAAAAAGGTGTACAAAAATCAAATATAGTCTCCACCAGCTACACACACACATACCGTATGATCAATCATTAAACATAGGTCTCATGGGATACACAACCAGTCAAGCCATAGCCATTGGAAATGAGAAAACAATCCGTAATAAGAGGTAAAACATGGCCCTTGACACCATGTTATTTTATTAGGAATGATACTCTAATTAATTAATTAATAAGGATCATTAATTAATTAATCAATATTAGTTATTCATAACGTGATATGATTTAATGGTTATATACCCAATGTGGAGAACCTCATATATCATGCTGATGAACATGTATAATACCACATGGAAGAGTACATAGGTTCACCTACCATAAGGTTGTCAATGTCTTAGTCAAATTTCATTAAAGAATCATCACCTAGAACATGCTCACGTATCCATAAATTCAAAATGTTTTCCCCAGATTGCCAAAATATATTCCATCCATCTTACTTCAAAAATAAATAGAAGCTCCACATGATAATAGTTAATCTATCAAGGATGATTTTAAATTAATGATTTAATCCAATGCTTGATATAATAAATTTTTATTTAAAGAATAAATATAATTTCTCATGTGATAACATTATATCTCCATAATAATCCAAGATAATAATTAATATTATTATTTATCATTTTATAATAATTCCTAGTTATTACCATTAAGTATTTTATATCATTTTTCACTATTATTACTACGAAATATTATCTTTCAAAATAAATTATAAAATATTACCGAGAATTTATCCCTTCGAAAATACATTCTCTCAAGAATAGAGAAGAGATAGAGAGAGAGGGGTTTGACACTTTTAGAACCTATAAGGGGATATTTGTTCCTTAAAAGAATACTTCTTAAATTCTAGATGTATAAGTTCTAGGCCACCCAGATGAATAGAAATATCAGAAAACTAAATTCTAAAGGGGTTAAATATATTTAATATAAAAAATTTAATGGTTCATAGTGTTGGAAACTTCAAATTAAATTATCCATTAATTTGTACTTTTACCAAATCGAAATTATACAGTGTTTAAATTATACCATAAAAAGAATGAAGAGACTTAAATGAGTCAAAATAATCAATTCCTATAATTTGTGCCTTTTAAAACACTCAAAATGAACTATAGATCTATTCTGAGGAAGATGTATTGGAAATTAAACAAAATAGTGTAAAAATCATCAACCATGCAAGAATGCATAGTAATGTTTAAGGGTAACTTGATTTACCCTTATATAGAAGTAAAAATATTCTAACCATATATATAATTCTCTTATGATAACATGTTACCCTTAAATATAATAGATTATTACCCTCATATGGTTAAAAAAAATCCTAGTTTATCCTTACACAACTCACAGTTGCCTTTAGACAAGTCCAAAGTTACATTTACGCATGAAGGTGTTACCATTATGTAGGTGAAGGGTTTCTCAAGATTACCTTAAATCAAGCCAAAATTACCCAAACACAACCAAGAAAACCCATACATATCCAAGATTACCCTTACACAGTGCATATTATTTTCAGTTTACCTTTACTTAAGCTATGTTTTACCTTTACATAAGGCCTAAAAAACCAAAATACCCTTACATACATGCAGTCCACCCATACAAAAGGGATGAAATTTTGTTGATTATTTTTCGAATTTCCAACAAAAAGTCTTATAAACTATACCAAAAAAGGGTTTATAAAAAATAGGATATTACACAAGATTTGACATTCTATAGAAATATTATTATTTAAATATGACCGTGACAACTTAGTCATTAGATTGATGAGAATATATTAGGGTCAACACATTGATTAATATATTTAGAAATGTTTTACTAATAAAATTATTATTATTAATTCTTAGGAAATAAGTACTCAATTTTAAATGATAATAATGAAATCATATAAGGTTAAGAATAATTATAAATAGGTCATTTTTTATATAAAAGTAGTTTATATGTATTTTTTTATTTATAAGATAAATTATAAATTATTATAATTAAATTTGATAATTGTTTTGTTTTATTCATATCAAAAATTATATTAGAGTGAAAAGTTTGTGTTTTTTTCTAAAATAGATGATTTTTGAGTGAATAATTAAAAATATGGATTTAAAAAATAATGTGAATTTTATGTCATTATAATGACATAATAATAACTTGAAATATCTTGAATTTATATAGATAAAATATATATTTATGAAGTAATATTTCACATTTAAAAAAAAATTATTATGAACTTATAAATCTTTGTCGATATTTTGTAAATCTATGTAATGTTTTTTTGAAATAAAATCTATTTTTGGTTCTTCACTTTTAATACTATTTTAATAAGGATACAATCATTTTTGGTTTGGTTTAAATGTAAAATAAATCTCATTTTATTCAAAATAGTCAAATTAATTTCATGTAAATCATTATTATACATGATTTTGGTATAAAATCATTTTTATGCTTAAAAGAGACACTTTTCTAGGAAAAGTTTTTCATTATTTTTTATAAAACCTATATTAATAAAAATGTATGAAAATTATTAGAATTTAATCATTTAAAATGGATTATATATTTTGAATAAAAATAATTAATATTATTCAATGAGTTCAACATATGTTTCGGTCACAATGAATAGTAACCGAGGTAAAAATGTATCACTACAATAAGGGTAAGATATGGTTAATGAGGGGGTTAAACTAAGCGATAAGGGTTAAGTTATCATAAAAAAATTATTTAATTTTCAATTTGGTTTCTTAAATTACCCTTATTATCTTAGAAACTATGAAAATTTATAGGTACTTGACATTATAGAGACATATATTATACATTAATATTTCAAGTATTTATAAAATTTCCACCCACCATACTTATAAAAAAACCATCTACCCTCTCTTATTCACACCACTTTGATCCATTTATATTCCAAATATATTACCCAATTAAATTCTAAACATCAATACCTATGTTATAGGGGTCATGGTCTCACTAAAAGACCACCTTAGAAAGCTTATGGTGTAAGACAAAGGAGGTTTTCCAAAGAAGATGTATAACACTAAACCGAGTTCTTTTTGGTTAATTTATTATTCTTCCTCCTTCAAATATATTATAAGATTTATTATATAATAAATTCGGTATCTAAAAGATATTTAAATAATATTCTTGGTAAAACCCGTTTTTATATTTTTTTAGTCAAATAAAAAAAGAAAACACCACTCATGAATATGTACAAACTACCATCTCCACGTAGTGATGTAATTAGTTTTTCATCATCACCTTATATGGTTGGATAAAATGATGGATAAAATGAATATATATGATATTTATTTAATAAATATTATGATTATAAAATAATATATCACTTACCTTATTACCCTTCAGTCTTTTGGAAAATTATAACATAGCTCTTGCATACATACAGACCACTAATTCCACGAAGAGATGTCATTTTTTTATCATTTATGATATAAATTTATGATTTTATGAATGTATATAATTAATAATGAATATATTTATAATATAATAATGATTTTTTGGAAAGTAAAACTATATTTATTTCATTTCCCTGTCATCTATTAGAAAAAATGGAAACATCGCTCATGCATACGTACCAACTACCATCTCCATGAAATGATGTCATTCACTTTTCATAACCAAAATACATGGATTGTTATAAAATTAAATTAAAACTATAAAACAAAAAATTATTTTACACCCCAAGCTTCCAAGGTACGCTTCTCTTTGAATAATACAATAGCGTGTGTTGTACGCAACATCGAGTTCTAACACACCACATCTAATCAAACTAGACGTTACGAATAGTAATACACACTTTTTGAAATTTTATAAATTTTATTTTTTAAAATGGAAATAATTTTTGGATTTGTAATATCAAAATTAGCATAGGGTGAATTTTTTGTATTTTTCTGAAAACATTCATTTTTTGATGAATAGTGAAAAATACTATATTTTTAATAAAAACAACATTTTTAATCAAAATAATTTATAGTGCTAAATTATACTATTGACTTGTTTTAAAGTATAATTAGATTATATTTTTACCATTTAATACAATTTTCATCATTGGATTTAATTTCACATTTAAATTGGATATAAGCAAGTGTCAATCTTTTGATAGTTATTATTTCTTAAAAACATGCTTTTTTGTTTTCACAATAGGAATTAATTTTAAATTAATTTCTGCCACTTATGTGTTTTGAATTTAGAAAAATGGATTCCATATATAGAATCTGGAGGCCCAAATTTTGTAAATAGGAAACTTTTATTTTTAGACATTTTGAATAATTACATCGGTAAATATTTTATTTACCATGGTTAAAGGGTAAATCCGGTAAATAAGGGAAAAAATAATATTATTATAATACTAAATTACCCTAACACATGTCCTAACCCTATTGGATGTTAAAAGTCTGACCATGAGAATCTTTTTGTCATCTTAGGGACCCCATGGAGCCACTTGTAAGTGATAATGACCCTTTATATTAATTATGTTAAAGTAAATACCAAAATGGCATAAGCATATATCTTTTAGTAAAACAATTTTTTCTTAGGGATATACATGTTATCTCTTGGACTATAAATATTAATTAGAAATATAAACCAATTTTCTACATCATGGTATTTTATTTATTATTTTTAGACATTTAATAATTAAATTTATTTATGACACAATGATGATGCCGTATTTTCATTATTAATGAAAGAATCAAAGAAATGGTATTATAAATGTCTAAATAAATATAATTTGAAAGTTTTGATGACATATGAAAATTTTATTGGTTAATATGACATTTTAGTATTGATTAAATGAACTTATTTTGAATTAATAATGTTTTTATGTCTTTAACAAAAATCAATTATTAAATAGTGTCAAAATTAACATAAAATAGTTTTTAAAACAAATATTATATTATTAATTGATATTCTATTCCTAAAAATATAAGGTTCAGAAAAAGGACTTATATAATAATATTTGTTTCATTATTTAACCACTTGGGGTTCTCTTGGAAGTATATAGTAAGTTTATTAACCATATATTATAAAAATACAAAGAGACATGGTAAATATCAAACTATTTAACTAAGAGTTAAATCTAAATGATAATGTTAATATAGTGACCCTAACCAGTATAAAACATATTGGTTGAGTGGTTTTTGACCCATAACCACATTATAAATTAAATAATCCATTTTGGATCCATTAGAAATCGAAAATGATTTTATTATAAAATAATATTTCTAGCTTTTCCTAAGGTGCCCCTCTCCCCTCTTATAAAAGGGCACTCCCCCTTCTCTCTAATTCAAACCTCCAAATCCATTTGGATCATCCAAAATCTTCCCAAATACCATCTAAACTAGCCTGTATTCATCTTAGTGGGCTTACTTTATTCATAAATCCATCCTATGGAGCCCTTTTGAGCAAATCAAAAGGAAGAACCCGAAGAAGAGGTAAATATTTCATCACTTCTTTCAAGTTCCTTTCTTCTTCCACTTCCTTTTCTTTATTGTTTCAACTATAAAATAATAAATCCAGTATATTTTATATAATGTGATGTTATTATAAATATGGTATATCCAAATTCATTTTTCTATCCATCCTTTTAATGACATTTCACCATACGTGCGTACGTATGACTAACCGTCTCCACGTCGTGGTGTAATTGTTATTCAACACATTATTACTTGGATGCGTATAATAATGATGTGACGTTTATGTAAATAATAAATATAACATGATAATGATTTTTTATATATGATATACCATCCCATTATATATTATTTTAATATCAAAAGAATGATATTATCGCTCGTGCATACGTACAGATTATAGTCTCCACAAACGCGATGAGATTCATTTCCCATCATATCCATTCAAGAATAATTTTCATTTGATGATTAAATATAATGTTTAAAGACTTTATATCATTCTGGATATGAATAAGATACATCACATCAATAACAATTATGAATCACATAATAAAGAATATAAAGGAAAATGAATCCGTTGACACCTGAAACAACGATAATACTAAGATATTGTTAACAAAGCAATGTTAAAAGATCATATATGATATCATATTAATATATATGATTATTGTATAATTTAATAAAAATTATATCACCATTATACAGGCTGTTATCCTACCCTCTACCAAGGAAAAGTACAAGGTAATGGTTAATTCAATAATCTCTTCATTATCAGGGGTAGTTTATACGTAATTATCTACTGGGACCTCTTTATCATCCACATACATGTTTCTTAAAAATGTATTTAAAAACATTCTTAATATTTTATAGGTAATGGGTTAAATTAATTTATACCCTTTTTTGACTTTTTATAAGATGTTTATAAAGGAAACATTTCATCGTTTTCCAAGCAAGGTCGTTTTTAATCTTTTCGACAAAATTAAGGTAAGAATGTATTTTTTAACTTATACGGTGGGAGCAACTATTTTCCACCGTTATATAGTCTTGAAAGATTCACTTACAATATTATAAGAATATTTTAAATTTAAATGTTTTATTTTATAATTATGTGACTTTTAAATGATTTTAGAAAAATAGATATTTCTCTCAAACAGTTTTGATTTTATTTATGTCAACATCCTTTGATGGATTTTAAGCTTATTGGAAGTTGATTTATTATGATACACAACTTCCATATAGTATTGATGGTTTTGAGATATGTTTTACTATGGATGTGTTATTTTTATACAATTCATGGTTTACGGATAAAGTATTGACATTTCATATGCTTGTTTTAATACGAATGTTTATGTTATGTTTAAACCTGTTAATATGTGGAATGCATTGGACATAGTAAATGACAGGTGGATCCTGCTATAACTTCTTGATGCATCGGTAGGTCTCATGAGACAAACTAGTGTCTTGGCACAATGACTTGACAAAATATTTTTTGTAGTCTTTGGACAAGGCCTTGACTATGTGGTTATGATAGTATGTCATTATGCACTTCATAATTATAAAAGTGGTTATAGATATTTCATGTGATTATTTGACTAGTAGAATATCCATGTGAATAAATAAATGTCATTATTTTATTTTTTCCATATTATTCTGAAGTTCACATTTAAAAGGATTTTGTTTTAGTTATACATTGTGTTAAATGTTTACACTTATTTATGACAGTTTCTACTATATTGTTATCCTTACCGAGCATCTAATCTCACCCCTTTCTATGTTTTATTTTTCCCAGGATGCGAAGAGGTATATTATGCCTGACCTTCAGAGATAGTCTATGGGATCTCAATGTTTTCTTTGGAAACAATTTTGTTGTAGTTTTCCATTTTATGATGTAATTAAAACCTTATGAATGTATCTAGTGTTTCCAAGGCTACTAAACTAATTGGTCTTTCAAGAATTGATATTTTGTGATCATTCCAACGTTATGTAATAATGCACTGACTCTAGGTAACTTGGGTTGAGGCATTACAATTATAAAATTTTCTATATTTTAGAGTTGATTAAAACATTAAATTTTTGACATGATCAACCTACCAAATTTGTTTTGGAAATTTATAACCAGACAACCTTAAAACATCCAACGTAAATTTAAAAAATTTAGTAAATAAATGAAACATGATAATGATTGAATTATAAGGGATAATAATAAATTTTTAAAATTATTAAATGAAAATAAATTTTTAATATAATTTTATTATTTTGGAATTAGATAATGTTTGAAATGAGTTGGAACTATAGGTAAAATATTTCTTATATTAATTTTATTTCATTGAGACTCGTACCATTTTAACAACATGTTTTCTTTTTTGTGGTGTATAAAATTATATATGGTTTTATTTTATTATTAATTTTCTGAAACTCAAGTGGTTTAAAATCCATTTTAATTTCTATGGATTAATGACCTATTAATTAAAAAGTTATCAAATTTGTAATGTGTTTTGTATATAAACATATTGTTTTAGAGTTTTCCTTTCAAAATATCCCTCTATCTTATACATGTTCTTCAATTGTTTCAATTATGTTATTATTTATGGTTCAAATATTTTTAAAGGTTATCCTAAACTAATTTTTACTTTCTTTACCATGGTTTAAAAAAAGAATCTTCTCACTCTTTCTCCTATGGTTTATTTTGATTTTTTTTAAAAGTAAAAAACAATTTTTTCAAATTGTTACCTCATGAACACCTTTTCAAAATTTCATAGTTATTATTAATTATCATGTTTCATCTATAAGTTTCCATAGTTTTTAAAATAAAATAATTTTCCAATTATTCTAGGAATATTTATTTTTAAAATGTTTTAAAAAAGTATATTTCTTCTTATTTTCAAAGGTAAATTATTAGGTACTTATAATTGTATTTTTTTTATCTATGAAAACATTATTTGAATATTATTTTTCATCATTGATGATATAGATTTATTTTACCATACAACTTATTTCTCTATATGTCTTATAGCAATGTTTTTATATTTATTGAATTTTGAAAATATTGACATTTCATATGCTAGTTGTTTGATCGGAATATTTATATTGATTATTTATTATATTATTTTTAATTAATTTTATATGATGAATCCATTGGACATAATAAGTTAAACGGTGAGGCCTACTATATGATATCCCTTGGGTGCATCTATAGGTTCCATTAGACAAACTAGATTGGGTATTTTTCATATGCCTTACCAATTTATATATGATATATTTGCATTAGGCCTTCATGGAAAGATTATGATTTTTGGTATTATGTATTCCATTATTATGAAATCAGTTATTATTACCCATATGATTATTTATATTTTTATCTTGAGATATATTTCTTGTTCATGTTATTGATGAGTATATTGAAAATCATTTTATTTTATAAGGTAAGAAAATGAGCATATTATTTTAAAGAAAGATGATGATAATATATGGGAGGAAGTTTTTTTTCACAGAAATGTTTTCACGTTTTTTTAATGAAACCCTCATGAATTATGATTTTCCATTTGTGTTTTCCTATAAAATGATTAATGAAAAACATAGGCAAAAATTATTTCAATAGTAAGTGATTATTTTATGTTCAACTTTTATTATGTTAAATAGAGAACTTCATTATGGATATTAATGAATGGATTAATGGGTTTCCTTTATTTTAAATCCCTTACCAAGGTTTATTTTACTCATCCCATTCTTTGAAATATTTTTTTGGGATTAAATATGAGTAGTAATAATTTCTAGGTTACTGGTGACATTACAAGAAAAAAAAATGTGTCATGAATCAAATAAGAGTGTTATCATAATAACATGTTTTTGTGGAATAAAATGTACACTAAGTGTAAGTGTCCATTTTCTATGTTATAGTTTTCTTAATTCTATAGAACATGAAACCTAAATTTTCTCTGGGATATAAGTGAATTATTATTATTTTTAATTTTCAATAATGGGAAAATAAAATTTAGTCACTTAATTTGGAATCAAATCCAACATATAAAAATTAGGATTTTAGCACCAGATCTGGGTGTATGGGTCTGGGATGATATATAAGGGATTTGACATGATATCCATCAAATGTATGTATCTCTATACCTATTTCCACTAACCGAATCACATTCTAGAATGCATTATCAAATGTTCATATTGTAAAATACATTGAGTGACCATGGGAACTAAAGTATGCCAATCCTATATAGCTTACTCAAACGTCAAGATTCTATCAGTAGATACATTTATGGTCAATGAATTCATCCTATTTTACTCACTTTTATGGATAATAACATCACATTAACCTCACCTGAATAGATAATAACATCATATGTACTTTATAGGTGCATGAATAAACTCCCCATTCGTTATCTAACTAGGTCCTAGAAGTTATAATTATTATATGAGAGTATAAATATTATCTTGGTTGAGATCTATCCAATTAAATGATAAAAAATAACCTAACCACCCTCTAATTATATAAGCCTCAATGGATTTCATAAGAAAGGTATCATTGTATGAAGGTTACCATGCTAGGTATCTCACCAAACTTAGGTAGTGGGTACTTATATATAATCCTTGAACTCATAGTATTCCAAATACACAATGTATGAAACTTTGTGTGGTATACATAATGGGTTATCTGGAACAATAAACTCTTTTTGTACCTCATGATCATATTATATATCTCATTCATGAATCCTAATCATTCTTACCTTAACATTTCTTCATAACATGTAAAACTCCATGATGAACATTTGTTAAGGATAAATCAATATTTTTTATTGAGGACAATTATAGTTATGTTTACTAATATATATATATATATGTATATATATATTCATCCATTGTGGAAGAATGATAATGTGAATGTTTTACTTTATATGATACATTTTATATTCTTAAACACTTTTAAGAATATTTAAAAAACCATACATGAGAACCTATATTAACATCATATATGATAGACTGCTTGACCAAAATTATGTTTTCTACACTTTTTGGGGCTTTGTTAACTCATTACATATATATATAATTTCTATCAAATCACTATGTGATTGTATAATAAAATCATACCACTAAACAATTTTGTGAGCAATATCTATGAATATATAAATTATTAATAACGGGGATGTTTAAGAATCATATTAAATTTTTTTATCTCCTTTAACATATTCAAACTTTAAAACTTCATATCATCAAATTGTATGATATTAAAATTTTGTTACCTGCTTGCAATTTTTCTATGTTTAACATCATCAGCCTTGAAACTCTTTCCATTAGAATTTTCCATCGAGACCCTATGGTATGTATTTTAATTATTTACATCATTACTTTCCATCATATTAAATATTTTTAGGTTAATGTAGAATTCACTTTGTTATAATAACTAAATGTTTTGATTTACAGTTTTATTTGTTTTCATATCGTAAAACTATTTTTAGGATATCAGGAGAAAATAAATTCAATTTAAACTAGCATAATCCCTTAGGAAATATTCATAATCACTTTTTTATGGTAACTAAATATAAATTCTACATTTTTACTTTTCATAACATATCCTAAACTAATTAAGATATTAATTGGATGTCAGTTCAATTATTGAATGTAATAATGCTTCATTTTTTAACATTTAACTTCTCAAAGTCCAAACATATTCACATTAGCCTCTTAGACATGATTATCTTTATAATATAATCATAAGGAACACAAACTTATTTTTTAGTAAATAAAACTTATTTTATTTTAGTTGGAATATTTTAGAAATTAATGATTATTTTCATATCATATATGATATTCTATCTTTTTATTTAGATAATTTTCCACTAAGAATAATATTATTCATCAAAATACTATGTTGATGGGTTGTAATAACATCCTCCCTCATATTTTAAAATACACATAGATAAAAACATTGTTTTGGGGAAAATATTTTTATTAAGGTATTATTTATAAAGCATGTTATAGAATCCATGAATCATAAATCTTATTTATACACTTAATCATCAAATTTTGTTCTCAAAAATCCATTTTCGATGACAAAATTCTCATATCATAAAATAGAAATAATATGAAGACGCATATCCTAAACTATTATCCATATATAATTGAAAGGTTTCTTTAATTTATAATATTTGTTGTAATAAATATTTTCTCATAAATTGAATGACAAATTCCAGATTTATTGATTCATACTTTGATTCTGAACTTCATTATATACAAAATTTTTAATTTATAAATTTATTATAATATAAACATTAAAAAACAAAGAATAAATTTCTATTACATCAATACTAGAGACTCGCATTCCATGGAGTTTCACAAAACCCTACAAATATCTCTGAAAGTACATCCCATGTAATCATTACTCCTCATTCCTGATAATTTATTTTGGATTCATTTACCATTGCTATATTCTTGAAGAAACATAATTAGAATCTCCAAATATTTGTTTCTTCCAGTTGGAAATTTTACTCACTAGTACTATCTATATAATATCAGAACATTGATATCACATTATTTGTTCATCTATTCTCAAAACTTTGAGAATAATAGTTATAATATTTTTTAAACTCATTCACATTTTCAAGAAACTTTCATAGTTGAAAACATGAAGAATTCCTTATATAGAATAATCCTTAATGAAACATTTAGTCTTGAAAAGTCATAAGCACACTCAACCATATTGATTATCATTGGAATAACCTATCATATTAAGTATATGAGACTAATATTAATTAGGTAATTTATTATATAATTACTTTTAAGTTCAAATATAATAATTCTATGATTCATATATGTAGCTAAATTCATTTGTTGAACTACTTCAACACTTGGCTATTCAGGAAAGGGTTTCTCTAACACATAGAATTTATTTTAATTAAAAAACTCTCTTAAGTTAACAGTATTAGGTGTTAATTATGAAAATATACTCCTTTATATTAGATCAATTTCATAGTTATGATTTATGTTGATGATATTATTTATCTACAACATGATATTTTATAAGATGAGTATCATGTTTTATGTCTATTTAATAATAAAACTAATTAAAAGGGTTCCAAATTAAATGATGAACACTTTTGAATATATCATATCGATTAGTATGCCATAATCCATATTTTTCTATGAAATGAGTCTTTTTTGGTGTTCTGATCACAATTTATCTTTTTAGGTCGGGTATTATCCCAACCATACAATATATGATTCTTTTATAGTTGAGTGGGAAAATCTTTTTCCAATCTCAAAATATGGGTAAACCCAACTTTTTTCTTTTAGTATCTTAACTCCTAGGGTTTCTCAACTAATTATTTCCAAGGTAAGTAACAATATTTGGCTACATAACTATAATGGTTGGTGATTTCCACCACTATTTACACAAGATAATCCACAATCAACCTAATTTAGCAGAACCTACCTAGTAGAATGATTTAGGTCTTGGCATGTGTCACATTGGATGGATTCTAAAACTTCTTGTTTTGAAGTGGATTTAATCCCACCATTTTTCTCATGTTATTACCTTTATGTATGCGTACTACTAATGATTTAGTTTAGAATAATTTCATATCCACCAAACCAATATATTAAAACTGTATGGATGTGTATGTCTTTACACAACCCACAATTTGTGTTACTCATCAAAAATAGAATCCATACATATTAAAAAAATATCCAAATGTATCTCATGTATAAGGTACAGAACACTATTTCATTTAATGGTTTACAATTTTATAAAATTAAAAATATCTTCCCGAATAAGATCCAAGAGACAAATAACCAACACACAACTTTTAAAAGTAAGTCACCACACTCTAGGTTAGTTGGAAGTTTGACCCAAAGTCCCTAAACCAAAAGACACGACCCCAAGAGAGAATAAAATTCATCATAACTATAACACCTAATATTTATAAACTATATTCTATAAATAAATTAAAGTTAATAACTTTAATTAAAAACTGAGTTTAAGGTAGAAGAAAAATAAATATTATGTAATGATACCTATCATGTAATTCATGGATTTATTATTTATAAGTACCATTTTGAAAAAATTAAATTAAAGAATACACTTATTGAAAATATATAAAAAATTTATTCCCACGAATGATAAACAAGGGAATAACATTTAAATAAATTAGCACTTCATAAATTTAAACATTAGATAATCATTTATGAACAATTAATAAATAAAAGTAAATAATAAACACTTTATAATTTATGATTACTAACTATCCACATTCCATAATCATTGAATATAAACTCTTTTTTTATAATATGATCTTTTCATATTATTCATTTTATATAATTTAACTTTAAATATATAAGATATTTTATGAATTATTAACAATTTTTAATTCAATCTCTATTATCTAAACTATTTACACAATAAATTTATCATATACTTAAAAATATTTATACCTTGATCAAATCAATCATCAAAACCCTTATGATGTGGTTTAAATAACAACACAAATGTGGCCCCCCATTTCATTTGAATAATTCAAATTATTTAAAAATATTCATAAATAAATATTAATTCTTAATATCTTGGCTTTATTTTTTAATTTATAAGAACTTTATAAATTTCCGAAATTATTAGTAATTAAACAACCCATTTCTAATCCACAAGGTATTCCATATTGCATTATTAAGATATTTTTAATATTAATAATTAATATTAATGAATATTTAAGAATAAATATTTCATAAAATTAACTAATTAAGTATGTACTTCTTATAATTAATTAATTTATAAACTCATTATAAATTAATAAATATACCAAAAATACATTTTTAACCTTATTTATAAACAATTTATGAATAATATATTCAATTCATAATTGAATAAAAGTAAAACTAAAATTTTTATTCTTCAATCATATTGCATGATTCAATTATAATCATAGAGTATAATATAAATAGTATATTATGATTCATCCCAAGACATAGAATATGATTTCTAATCCACAAATTTATTTGCAACATGTCATATTTTACTAATAATATCCCAATCACTAAATACGATAAGTAACTAAATATTTAGATTTATTATCCCTATAATTTATTATGACACCCATATTTATTTTACAACAGATGTCTTTATCACCTTAGTGATTTGATACACTATTTTTCAAAAACACTACATGATTATAATATTTTATGATACCCCTATATCATATGATACAGACTAAATAAATCCAAAAATTCAACTTTTATCATGTCTTACGATATCACATATCATACATCTTTATACAGATCTTAAAAAATAAATAACACTATCATATTTTATGATTACTAAGAGTTATATAATATGATTCAAATTTACTCTATTTACCATATGATTTGAAAAATATAAAAACAAGGGTATCTCAAATACCACTTCTAGGATTTATAGGGTAATATTTATTATGTTACAACCCATCCAAGTGAATCCCATGCGGCAACTCCCCATGCCCACCTCTAATAGGCCAAGGTTTGGAGACTAGCACTGAGAAGACATATCACTGATATGGGAGGCATTATACTAAGTACCTATACACACACACATCTCCAAGCCTATATAATTTTGTGATATTAAAAAAAACTCAAAAACCATGCTTGCATACACCTAATACCATAACTAGAGTTTGAATAATGTAAAAGAAAAGTAAATAGGGCCAAATAAAAGACCACCAAAAGAGTCTGAAACATAATTCCGACCTAAAAGTAAAGTATTGGTACTGCTATAAAAAACCCATAGGAAAACACCTTAGTCTTTCCGATCATACTAAGTACAGTCTAGTCCTGGTTCGTCTAGGACTCTATCAAAAGGTCAATCACTTACACAATAAATGAAACGTATGGGAATAACATATATAGGGGTGAGTAGAACAATACTCAGTAGGACAGCCCAAAATAAAAAAGTATACAACAAGATAAATACAATCATCTCAATATAGGTATATGTTTACAACACAAATACTAGGAATATCCATATATACTCAATAAATACAGACAATCTAAAGGTAATTCACAACCATAATATAACTAGCCTAGGATTCCAATTTAAAGATCCCTAAATAAATCATCTCAGAGAAAACACTATGGGGTTTGGTAACATTGGAGAAATCCATAAAAGATGTATTTCTCATTAGGTATCATCATGAGAAGAAAATGATGATAGTCCAAAAGGATTACAATACCCAGATGAGGATCACTGCCTAAGCCATATGGAGATACCAACAAACTAAATGTGGATTAACTCCCTAAGTAGAGGATCAATGCTTATGTAACGTTGGTCTCGACGATACCAAGAACTCCAGCAATGGTATGAATATGAATTGAATATCTCACTCCAGGCTTCTCAAAGAGATTCTAACAAATCTATCCAAGAAATTCTATGGAAGATATTATTCCATGTAGTAGGAATAAGTTCTATACAAAAAATCAGGGAAAGGATATAGGGAACACACCCTAAGGAAAATTGTCCAAAACATGGAGGAAAAGATATTGAAGACATATATAAATTAGTACATGATGTGTAGTAGGGGTTACACACTGTGTCCCATGACCCCGAGTCCTGCCCATGTAAATGGCTCATGTATCAGTCCGTGTCTATGTAGTGGAGTATACAAAATGTAGTTAACCTGTGTACTCCACCCTGTGTGCTAGTACAAAACTTAGCCCATGTACTTAGCCAACCCACATCCATGTACTCCAAGCTACACACTAATTTCATCTGAGAAGGACCACACACCATGTATGCCTAGCCACATTTCCCGGGATGTAACACCCCGAGCTTCCATGATATGCTTCTCATTCAATAATGTAATAGCTTGCATTGTATGCAACATCGAGTTCTAACACACTGCAACTAATCAAAGTACCTGTTATGAATAGTAATAACCACTTTTTAAAATTATAGAAATTTTATATTTCAAAATGGACTTCATTTTTGTATTCCTAATATTGAAATTAGCCTATGTTGAATTTTTTGTAATTTTCTGAGAACATCAAAAATTTTATGAATAGTGAAAAATACTTAAAACAAATTTTTTAATCAAAATAATTTATAGTGATAAGTTATACTATTGAGTGGTTTTAAAGTATAATTAGAATATATATTTACCATTTTATCCAATGGTGGTCATTAGAATTAATTTCACTTTGAAATTGGACATAAACAATTGTCAATCTTTTGATATAAATTGTTTCTTAAAAACACGCTATTTGTTGTAACAGCGGGAATTAATTATAAAATTAATTAATGCAACTTATATGTTTGGAATTTTGTAAAATAGACATCATTTTTGAATTCAGAATATCAATTATAGCTTAGGTTGAAATTTTTTCCTTATACTGAAAAACTTCAATTTTTGATGAATAGTGAAACCACTATGTGGTTGTTAAAAACTGATTTTTCGTTAAAATGAAATATTACCACTTCTGTGATTTGATTTTCAAAAATCCGACATACATGGTTGTCATTAAGAAGTAAAATATGGTTCAATGAGATTAAAATAATTTTTTGGTGAATAGTATCTTTTAAGTTCTTAATCGCGATTAGAGGTAATTAGTGTAGTTTAAGGTAAAAATAATGTTTTAATAATATGAGATGAGCTTGAAACCTGTCCTACTTATATTGGATGAGTCATGGCCGACCACGAAAACCCATAGGTCAACTTGGGGACCCCATGGAGCCACTTTGGTTGGAAAATGACATTAATATATATTTATTTAATGTTAAAATTAAATTGACACAAACATGAGTTGTTTTACTAAAACAGTTTTTAATTGGGGTTACACAAGTCCACATTTTGACTATAAATATTCATTAGAAAGATAAAAAGATTTCATACATCATAGTACTTTTTTATAATTTTTAGACATTAAATAAATTAAATTATTTATGACATCATTATGATGCAGCGATGACCTCAATATTTAACGATTTTAATAAAATGAAAAGATAATGTAAAATCCAAGGCTTACACTTGTCAAAAACCTATTGGATGAGTAGATTTCGAACCCTTATCACCTTAGCCTCGAATTATATAAGTGTGGGACCTCTAAAATCCGAAACTCATTTTATAATAAAGTGACTTTTCTTTACGTTCCAAGAGTGCCCCTCCTCTCCGCTTATAAAAGGCCCCCACCTATACCACCCCATTCACACTTTCAAGCCATTTGGCTTGGCCAACCTCTACCCATATACTCTCCCAACTTCCCTATATTAGTCCTAGAAGCCTCATATTGTGCAGAACGCTTCCCAAGGAAGCCTTTGGCTCAAATCAAAAAGAGTTACCCGATTTTGAGGTAATGTCTTCTCTAATGTTGTTTTGTTTTATTTTTCATCTCCAACCCACTAAACTCTTTTTATTCATTTATTTTTTAACAAAACCAGTATCCTCAATATACTAGGATGTTGTTATAATAAGTATTCGAGCTACACTTACACACACCTACATCTAATGGTTAAAGAACATACAATTTCTGTGGATGGCGAATTTCTGCCTCACGAAACGATGATTGTTCGACACTCATATAACACCTTTAAATGTGGCCATTAAGATGTCACTATATTTATATATGATATATAATATGTTTATGTTTTACTTATGCTTCTGTATTTCTCATTTATGTAATAATTTATGATTTCCATTATGGGTAAACGCGATAATTGCATTTTAGGAAGTGCGGACTACCACCCCCTCAAAGTGATTTGAATCGTTAATGCCATATGTGGGATGTATGAAGGATGGAGTAAATGGTATTATACACTATATTATACTGGAATTAAATTATAGATTTATATCATTGTGATTTCATTCCATTAAATATGAAATAGAAATGAAAGTAGCGTTCATGCGTACGTACGGCTTACCATCTCCATGAACGGTGCATTTCATTTCTTACCTCTAAATGTTACGTAATGTTATAAATGAATGTATATACAGGATATATATGATATATATGACATCTAAATCATTAATATAATTCTGGAGATAATGAATATTCTACCACATAAACAACATGTAATTATAAGAAGTTTATTGTTGACTCAAGTACCAAAGATCGACAAACGACCGTTATTAACTTAAATAATTACATAATGTTCATAACATGGTAATAAGTGATATAAAATGAATAATGAACATTAAAAAGGTTCTTATGTAAATAGAAATTAACTCTAGTTTATTATTCACGAGGTTAAAGAACGGTCGAGTCAGGACAAGACGCAAGGTAAGGGAACTTCTTAACCCAATTTCTATTCTTTGGGTTAATATCCTACTTTCAAATTATGTCATGATATTATTATGTACTATTTTGTATTTTTACATTCTTCATGTGTACTTATAGTGAATACACATAATAGATCTATTTTATTTTAAAAATGATCTTTTTAGGTACTTCGTCTCAATCTCCTTTCATTGAGGCATATTTGGTTTTATACACAACTTGGATTTATATAGTGTATAAACCCCTTTGACTTTTATGTTTATTCAAAAGGTTTTATTTTATAATTATGTGATTTTTAAATGATTTCAAAAAAGAGATATTTCTCTCCAATATATGAAAATCCAGTGCAAATGTATATGTATTTAACGCAAGCGTAAAAATGTTTTCAGAAAACCCGACTCTCGAGTGTGGTAGACAGGAAGGGATTGGGCATGGACCCATCATGGCCCGTAATTAGTCGAGATGTCTCAGAATTAGTTATTATGTTTTCAGAAGCTTGCATAATGTTTTCAGAAAAACACTGGATTATATTTGAGCAATTTTAAACGTAAGTATCTTCTAAAAAATTACATCGGTAGGTCTCATGAGACAACTAGACGTGGAATTGGCCGAGGCCCTTTCCCAATTTGATTTATGGTTTTGGCTGAGGCCTTAATCATTTTAGACATCTTGGCCGAGGCCTTGACAAAAGGTTTCATAATTTCGGGCATTATACATTCCATCATTATGAAAGTGGTTAATGATATTTCATGTGATTATTCGACCAGCAGAATATCCATGTGAAGAAGTAAATGGCATTATCTCATTTTACTTTTGCCATATTATGTTGATGTTCATGTTTAAAAGGCTTTTGTTTTAGTTATACATTGCCTTAAATGTTTATGTTTATTTATGAAAGCTTCTGCAATATTGTTATCCTTACTGAGCATCTGAGCTCACCCCTTTCAATGTTTTAATATTTTCCAGGATGTGAAGAAGTATTTTATGAATGACCTGCAGGGATTGTCAGAAGAGGATATGAGAGTGGACTATGGAGACTTTGTTATTGTAGTTTTCCACTTTATGATGTAATGTAATGTTTACGAATGTATCTAGTGTTTCCAAGGCTACTAAACTAATCGGTCTTTCGAGACTTGATCTTTTGTGATCATGCCAATGTTACGAAGTAATGCACCGACTCTGGGTAGCTGGGGTCGGGGCGTTACAGTTGGTATCAGAGGCAGTTTAGTATTAACCTTGGAAGCTAGATTTAGATAAACTCTGATTAGAGAACATAGACCAAAGATATACTTTAAGGATTAGTATAGAAGAACATCCTAGAATTTTGGTATTATAGAGATTTTGGGAGTTTTCCAAGCAATACATCCATGTCTGGATACGAGCAGGTAGAGGCGGCTCTAGCACAAATGTACCTAGGGGTAAAACCCAAAAACACCGCTTTGAGCTAGACTCGAACGGGAACTGGTGCACGACAACTGGACTTGCTGCACTCTTGGTTACGACACTCATGGGGGATATGCTTAGGATAATTCTCATTTTCTTTACAAACCACTATGAAGGGTTATGAGTATATACTTCCTCAAAGAAAAAATTTCTTTTTATGATTATGGAATATATCCATAAATAGTTCAATTTATGTAAAGTGTTTTACAAATATGGAATTATGTATTTTAATTCATAAACTAATCTAGTTTATGTCATTGTTTAGAAATGGAGCCTAGTGGAAGGAATGGAAATCTTATCAATGCACGCACTCCGTGTAGGGATTTCCCTCCTGCTCAAGATAATTATTGTGGATCTGGAGATACAACTGGTGCTGATCAGCTTATTACCATACTGGGACAACTCACTCAAGTTATGAATAATAACCTTACTCGTATGGATCACCCTGATCCACAACGTGGAGGATCAATGTTAGACCGCTTCATGATGCAACAACCACCAACATTTAATGGTGGTACAAATCCGTTAGTAGTTGAGCAATGGATAAACTCCTTAGAGAAAATATTCCACGCCTTGGGGAGTAGTGGAAGGGAAAAGGTTATCATGGCAGTTTACCGCCTCACTGGAGATGCTGATCAATGGTGGTCATTGATTCAAAACACAAAGGAAGATGATGAAATATCGAATATGGAATGGAGGGAGTTCAAAGATCTTTTCTTAGAAAAATACTTTCCTCATGACCATAGAGCAGATATGGAAAGGCAATTTTTGAGTCTGAGACAAAAGGAGGATGAGAATGTCGCAAAGTATGAGGCCAACTTTACAAGGTTAGCGAGGCATGCTGCAGATTATATACGTAACCCAAGAAGTAAGATTGATCATTTCTTTGATGGGTTAAAACCATTTCTCCGTCGAGTTTTAGTATCACAAACCTTCTCATCATACAAAGATATAGTCTCATGTGCTATCAAGACAGAAAAGGAATTATCTAAGTCTTATGACAATAAAGTAAAGCAAGAGAATAAGAGAATGGTGGAACAAGAAACGGATAAAGGGAAAAAGGGAAAGAAGGGTTTTCCATTATGCGATAGTTGTGGGAAGAATCACCCCGGTTCTTGCCTAAAAGGAATGGGAGTTTGTTATAAATGTGGAGAAAAAGGTAACCAGGCGCGTGATTGTAAGGGAAAGAAAGAGGCTATCAATGTTAAATGCTACAATTGTAGAGAAATGGGTCATTATACAAATGAATGTCCTAAGCGTCAGGGAAACATACCTCAGAAAAGGCCAAGGGATCAAGGCCAATCTTATGATGTGACTACAGTTGAAGCGGAATAATTATTGTATTTGTGTTTTTGGACTCAAAAACTAGATTATGGTTATAAGAATAATGTGATATATATAAGGATTGTACTACAGTACATGTTGTTATCATTAAGGATTTAATATGATGAAGGTAATCATATTTTTAGTATGTGACAATAAGAGAAACTTTACTTTGTTTGGGGAATCTGATTAATTCATTTTGGAATTAAGAGACCTTTTAGAGAAAGTCTGGACAGAGGTATTTTGGATAACTATAAAGGTTAGAGTGGATTAAGTTCATCTTTGGATAGTATTTTTTAAGGTTAAAAATTTATGAAGATTATTTTTGAATATTATAATACTATAGTTTTAGGAAAAGGACAACCTGCAGGGTGGGGCATAACCCGTCGCGTCGTACAAAGCTGCAGGAAACGAACCCACAATCATAGTGCGACAGGCCTTTATTTCCTACCACTAGCCTACAGGAAGTCCCTGGTTATTACAAAATAATTTTACTAATCTAAATGGTATGTGTTAACATTTGGAACCTTATAAAATTAGGATAAGTATAATATTTTTGTGTTATATTATCTTTTTGAGTGAAAGATGAGTTGAAGGTTGAAACTCTAATTGTCAAGCATAAATATATATATACCTATCTCTTATTCAATGAATACATTAATTCGTAAACTTTAGTAAAGGGATATTAAAACAAAAAAATGTGTTATCCTAATACCTTATGTCTTGTTGAACTGATGATATTTTAAATCAACATAGATTGAAGTCTTTGAGGCCCTCAATTTGACAGTTGATTGTGATTGATGACCTCAATCACTCCCTAAAAATATTTACGTTTTTCCTCCAATTATATGTCTTTAATTGCCACCAATGTTCCTCTAATCGTGATCATAATTGGGTGGTGACTTTTTCATTTCCCTTTCCCTCTTATTAAGGCTAAATTTTATTAATCTTATTTCCGATGTGGGTTTTCCACAAAGGTAATTTCTCTTTTCACCCTTTTATTTACAAAGAAAAATTTCAAATTGTGAGGACACAATTTATTGAAGGAGGGGAGAATGTAACACCCCGAGCATCCATGATACGCTTCTCATTCAATAATGTAATAGCTTACATTGTACGCAACATCGATTTCTAACACACTACAACTAATCAAAGTAGCCATTATGAATAGTAATAACCACTTTTTAAAATTATAGAAATTTTATATTTCAAAATGGACTTCATCTTTGTATTCCTAATATTGAAATTAGCCTATGTTGAATTTTTTGTAATTTTCTGAGAACTTCAAAATTTTTATGAATAGTGAAAAATACTTAAAATAACTTTTTTAATCAAAATAATTTTTAGTGATAAGTTATACTATTGAGTGGTTCTAAAGTATAACTAGAATATGTTTTTACCATTTAATCCAATGGTGGTAATTATAATTAATTTCACTTTGAAATTGGACATAAACAATTGTCAATCTTTTGATATAAATTGTTTCTTAAAAACACGCTATTTGTTGTAACAACGGGAATTAATTATAAAATTAATTAATGCAACTTATATGTTTGGTATTTTGTAAAATAGAGATCATTTTTGAATTCAGAATATCAATTATAGTTTAGGGTGAAATTTTGGCCTTATTCTGAAAAACATCAATTTTTGATGAATAGTGAAACCACTAAGTGGTTGTTAAAAACTGATTTTTCGTTAAAATGAAATATTACCACTTCTGTGATTTTATTTTCAAAAATCCGACATACATGGTTGTAATTAAGAAGTAAAATTTGGTTCAATGAGATTAAAATAATTTTTTGGCGAATAGTAACTTTTAAGTTCTTAATCGTGATTAGAGGTAATTAATGTAGTTTAAGGTAAAAATATTGTTTTAATAATAAGAGATGAGCTTGAAACATGTCCTACTCCTATTGGATGAGTCATGGGCAACGAAGACAACCCATGGGTCAACTTGGGGACCCCATGGAGCCAATTTGGTTGGAAAATGACATTAATATATATTTATATAATGTTAAAATTAAATTGAAACAAACATGAGTTGTTTTACTAAAACAGTTTTTAAGTGGGGTTACACAAGTCCGAATTTTGACTATAAATATTAATTAGAAAGATACAAAGATTTCCTACATCATAGTATATTTTTTATAACTTTTAGACATTAAATAAATTAAATTATTTATGACATCATTATGATGCAGCGATGACCTCATTATTTAACGATTTTAATAAAATGAAAAGATAATGTAAACTTCAAGGAATACACTTGTCAAAAACCTATTGGATGGGTAGATTTCGAACCCTTATCACCTTATCCTCGAATTATATAAGTGTGGGACCTCTAAAATCCGAAAATCATTTTATAATAAAGTGACTTTTCTTTACTTTCCAAGAGTTCCCCTCCTCTCCACTTATAAAAGGCCCCCACCTCTACCACCTCATTCACACTTTCAAGCCATTTGGCTAGGACAACCTCTTCTCAAATACTCTCCCAACTTCCCCCTATTACTCCTAGAAGCCTCACTTTGGGCAGAAATATTCCCAAGGAAGCCTTTGGCTCAAATCAAAAAGAGTTACCCGATTTTGAAGTAATGTCTTCTCTAATGTTGTTTTGTTTTATTTTTCTTCTCCAACCCACTAAACTATTTTTATTCATTTCTTTTTTAACAACACCAGTATCTTCAATAAACTAGGATGTTGTTATAAGAAGTATTCTAGCTACACTTACACACACCTACATCTAATGGTTAAAGAACATACGGTTTCTGTGGATGGCGAATTTCTGCCTCACGAAACGATGATTGTTCGACACTCATATAACACCTTAAAAGGTGGCCATTAAGATGTAACCATATTTATATATGATATATAATATGTTTATATTTTACTTATGCTTCTGTATTTCTCATTTATGGCATAATTTATGATTTCCATTATGGGTAAACGCGATAATTTCATTTTAGGAAGTGCGGACTACCGCCCCCTCAAAGTGATTTGAATCGTTAATGCCATATGTGGGATGTATAAAGGATGGAGTAAATGGTATTATACACTATATTATACTGGAATTATATTATACATTTATATCATTATGATTTCATTCCATTAAATATGAAATAGAAATGAAAGTAGCGTTCATGCATACGTATGGCTTACCGTCTCCATGAACGGTGAATTTCATTTCTTACCTCTAAATGTTACGTAATGTTATAAATGAATGTATATAAAGGATATATATGATATATATGACATCTTAATCATGAACATAATTCTGGAGATAATGAATATTCTACCACATAAACAACTTGTAATTATAAGAAGTTTATTGTTGACTCAAGTACCAAAGATCGACAAAACGACCATTATTAACTTAAATAATTACATAATGTTCATAACATGGTAATAACTGATATAAAAGGAATAATGAACATGAAAAAGGTTCTTAAGTAAATAGAAATTAACTCTAGTTTATTATTCAGGAGGTTAAAGAACTGTCGAGTCCGGACAAGACGCAAGGTAAGGGAACTTCTTAACCCAATTTCTATTCTTTGGGTTAATATCCTACTTTCAAATTATGTCATGATATTATTATGTCATATTTTGTATTTTTACTTTCTTCATGTGTACCTATAGTTAATACACATAATAGATCTATTTTATTTTAAAAATGATCTTTTTAAGTACTTCATCTCAATCTCCTTTCATTGAGGCATATTTGGTTTTATACACAACTTGTATTTATATAGTGTATAAACCCCTTTGACTTTTACGTTTATTCAAAAGGTTTTCTTTTATAATTATGTGATTTTTAAATTATTTCAAAAAAGAGATATTTCTCTCCAATATATGAAAATCCAGTGCAAATGTATACGTATTTAACGCAAGCTTAAAAATGTTTTCAGAAAACCCGACTATCGAGTGTGGTAGACAGGAAGGGATTGGCCATGGACCCATCATGGCCCGTAATTAGTCGACAAGTATCAGAATTAGTTATTTTGTTTTCAAAAGCTTGCATAATGTTTTCAGAAAAACACTGGATTATATTTGAGCAATTTTAAACGTAATTATCATCTAAAAAATTACATCGGGAGGTCTCATGAGACAACTAGACGTGGAATTGGCCGAGGCCCTTTCCCAATTTGATTTATGGTTTTGGCCGAGGCCTTAATCATTTTAGACGTCTTGGCCGAGGCCTTGAAAAAATGTTTCCGAATGTCTGGCATTATAATTCCATCATTATGAAAGTGGTTAATGATATTTCATGTGATTATTCGACCAGTAGAATATCCATGTGAAGAAGTAAATGGCATTATCTCATTTTACATTTGCCATATTATGCTTATGTTCAAGTTTAAAAGGCTTTTTTTTTAGTTATACATTGCCTTAAATGTTTATGTTTATTTATGAAAGATTCTGCAATATTGATATCCTTACTGAGCATCTGAGCTCACCCCTTTCAATGTTTTAATATTTTCCAGGATGCGAAGAAGTATTTTATGAATGACCTGCAGGTATTGTCAGAAGAGGATATGAGAGTGGACTATGGAGACTTTGTTATTGTAGTTTTCCACTTTATGATGTAATGTAACGTTTACGAATGTATCTAGTGTTTCCAAGGCTACTAAACAAATCAGTCTTTCGAGACTTGATCTTTTGTGATCATGCCAATGTTACGAAGTAATGCACCGACTCTGGGTAGCTGGGGTCGGGGCATTACATGGGATACCTTTATCATACCCAAAATTATAGTTCCCACTCATGGGGACCCACGTGCAATGTAATCCGAGATTACATGCTGTGTTGATAGGGCTTTTGGAGAAACTCTAGTTCTTCCTCCCGCATGGAACCACACTACCTCTGCCTTGGAATATTCCTTCAATTGCACCAGTAACCAAAGATCTACCTTAGCAAATCCTTTTCATCTCTTGAATAGCCAATCCTAACATAAAATTCATTTGGAAAATGAATCAAATCAACATTCGTTGTTTTTAACCTAAAATCACTAAAGAACATGAAATTGAGCATCCTCTATCATCAAAATTTCTCCATATCCATCTTCGCTCCTCTTTCATGTTGTTACAATACTAGATCTAGGATATCACATAGTTACACCAAGAATCGGGTGTCCAACAATTGATGGATCCAGATTTTTTCAGCCGCGGGCTAATCAAAGAACATCCACGGTGAGTGATGAACAAGGGGAGAAAAGCATAAGAACATATTTGAGGAACATAACCCTATCAATTTACTTCTCAATATCAATTCATTTCTATTAGAATGAAAAATGAATAAATCAATAAACATAAGTAGTTCTCTTGATAAAACCCCGCTAATCATACCGCTCCCACAAGATGATCGATCCATGGATCAATCTATTTGTTTATTAGTCCATGTTCATCCTAGAAAACAAGAACATGTAATGAAAAAGTCAAATAATATGACTGACCTTGATTGATTTTGATCGCTGATGAAAAATTATGAGTTTTCATCATCGTTTACAAGATCCATCAAATCCGAGGTGTGTCAATCATCGATCCGTAATTCCTTCACCGATCTCCTGAGAGAATTATCCAAGGATATTTCTCCAATGGTATTATGAAATCTCTAGGGTTATGTGTCTAACCTTTGGATTATTTCATAATAGTCTTTTTAAAGACTAAATGGTTGTTGCATCAAAAAAACAAAACAAAATAATTTTATTTAAATATTATATTCATTTCTGCATCGATGAGGAATTTTCCAAAAATGACCTGCGCCAACTAATTTCAAGTCATTCCTATGGTAAAACTAACTCTATGAACTCAATGGTTCCCTTAGATGTTTGATCTGAGAACTTTTTAGAAGTTATTCCACTTATTTAGGAAAACTGATTGTGCATGATACATAATATATTTAATATATTTCAAACATTTATTTTGGGCACACAAGGCCTCAAGAATCAAACATCTTCTCTGTGAATGATCTTGAAAATAATCAATATAATATCCAAAAATAAGACATTGAAAATACAAGACATGAAATTCTCCCCACCTTAGGGCTTTACATCCAAAAAATCTAAAACAAGGGCTACTAAAAAAGATGTGGGTACTGAGCATGAATATGATCCTTTTTCTCCCATGTGCTATCCTAAAGATTTAAATGCAGCCACCATACACACACCAATGGAATCAATTAACCATGAAGTATCTTGTCCTTCTTATCCTTGATCTCCACTAGTCACTCAAAAAATATCACACTATCCTTGATGTTCATCTCTCTCCAGTCAATAATGTGCGATGGTTCATGCACGTACCTCCTCAGCTACAACTTGTGGAATACATCATGCACCTAGTATTACTATGGAGGTAGATATAAGTATAATGAAATCTTTCCAAATCTACAAAGTATTTATAAATGGAACATGAACCTCAGAGATAGCTTACTGCCATAACCTAATCTCCATAATCCATAGTGAAGTGAAACATGTAAGAACACATGGTCTCCTTACTAAAAATAAAAAGGCCTATATCTCATGTTATCATAAGAATTATGATGACTCTATATAGTCCTCATCCTATATAGGACGATCTACACCTTCTCTATTATAGCTCGCACCAACTCTGGCCCCATGAGTGCTGACTCACCTAGGTCAGTCCAACAAATTGGAGACCAAAAGGGTTTCCCATACAAGTACTTGAATGGTTCCATATTGATGATGAAATGGTAGTTATTGTATGAAAAATGAAAGAGTGGTAGGTGATCCAACCAACTATTTTCAAAGTTTAACATGCAATCTCACATTATGTCATCTAGAACTTGAATGATCAACTCAATTTGGCCATCATTTTGGGGGTGAAATGTTGTGCTCAAGTGTAATTAAAACCCAAATTCCTCCTATAATCCCTTCCACAATCGGAATTTATAGAAATCATCATAATAAAAAAAATCGTCGATGGAACTCCATAGATTTGGACTATCTCCTCCACATAGAGGTGTCCCAGGCCATCTACTGAACTCTAATTTCGTATAGCTAGGAAGTGGGATGACTTGGGGAATTGTTATATGATCACCCAGATGGAATCATGTCTCATAGATGTACATATTAATTCCATCACAAAGTCCATATATATCCCATCCCACTTCCATTATTTCACCTCCAGGGGTTTATCCAAACACGTTGGAACTTTACGCTCAGCCTTCACTTGTTAACAAATAAGTCATCGAGAGACAACCTCTACAACTCCTTCTTTTATCCCTGACCACCAAAACAGACATCAAAGGTCCTGGTACATCTTTTCCACACCTGGATGTAATGAAAAATGAGACATATAAAACTGTCTCAGGACCACTTCCCATAATGTCATTGGTATTATCATGCACCATATAATAAGAGAAACATGATCCCCACCATGATAAAATCCATCAAGAGCATTCCCTTTAGATATCCAAGAATGTAGGGTCTCATAGTCAATATCCCCAAGCTATACCTTCTTGACTCGCTACAAGAGTGTAAGGGTGATAAACATTGAATGGATGTAAGATATTCCATCTCCATCCACAAAGGATAACTGTAATAAGGACAACTACATCGACACCTTGTTCATTAACTATGAACAAGACCTCCTACTGAGAGAATATTCTACCACATTCCCCTTCCCAGAAGTATAGAAAATTTCAAATTCATAATTTCGAAGAAAATATATCCATTGACTTTTATCTCAAGCTAATATCTTAATGTGAGGAGATATAATTGTGACTCTGGTTATTATAATAGTTGATAAACCACTCCCCCATATAGTAGTGTCCCAACATCTTCAAAGAAAAGACTACTACTACTAACTAAAGATCACGAGTTGCTTAGTTCTTCTCATTTGGTATCAACTAGAATGAGATGTAGGTTATAACCTCTTTCCCCTGCATCAGGACACAACCAAACCTAGTTCTAAATGCATCACTGAACACTACATACTCGTAACCCTTCTATGGAAATCTCAAGATGGGGGTACTCATCAAACACAGATTCAACAGCTAAAAATACTGTTGTAACAATTATTTCCATAATAAAGGCTATACCATTCAAGTCAAAGCTGTCATGGGTGCTGATATCCTATAGAAATCAGATATGAATCTTTGATAATATCCTTCCAAACTAAGGATGCTCTCCACCTCCATCACGCTCTTGGGTGGATCCCAAGTTAACGCTACCTCAACCTTGGCTGGGTCCACTTCCACTCCATCTACTGAGATAACATGTCCTAGATAGTGGACCACTTGAATCCCAAACTATCACTTTGAGTGATTTCTGTAATGTTGGAGCTCTAAGTGTACATCCAAAACTATCCTCAAGTGTCTCCAATGCACCTCCTCATACACCATGTACACAAGGATATTATAAATGAAGACTACCATGACCTAGTATAATTAATGATGAAGGATCTGGCTCAGGATTCCAATGAACACTGCTGGGGTGTTCATCAAGCTAATAGGCATCACTATGTACTCATAGTGACCATAGCCACATCTGAATTCTATCTTTGGTATATCCTCTTCCCATAAAAACAAATGGTGATAGCTTGACCTGAGGTCAACCCTTGAGAACCACCATTCCCCTCTCAACTAATAAAAGAGGTCATCAGTCCGTAGCAGTGGATACTTATTCATTATAGTCACCTATTTCAAGCATCAATAGTCCACACACAACCTCCATATTCCATCTCCCTTCTTGAATAAAAAAATCAGGGCAACTCAGGGTGAAACACTGATTCCAACAAATCCCTTCCTATAAAAGTCCTCCAACTGCACCCTCATCTCATGAAGCTCTATGGGAGTCATCTGATTTTATGTCACAAATATCAATGTCATCCCATGGTGTAGATCAATGCATAAATCTATCGCTCAGTGGAGAGGTAAACCTGGACCATCTTCAGGGAAGATGTTCTCATACTCCACCACCACTACATGAAACTAGGGACTCATAAAATCAACTATATAAATGGTTAGGCTATCCAATTGATGAGTAATTGACACTATAATATTATAAACAAATCCATCCTATGCTGCCTGGGTTACCTTTTCACAAAAAAATGAGAACTTGGATCCATAACTGCAAATAAACCACAATCTTCGCAAAAAATAGTAAATCTGGTCATGGAATAAAGATAACCAATCAATACTAAGAATGATTTCATAAGTCCTCATTACTACTAAAAAGATATCCCAACCTAAACTCTCACATCAAAGACTTAGGTCACACTATTGTCACAAGTATGTGATCACCGAGTCTTCTCTAGTTGGAGACTCCATGTGTAAGGGTCAAGTCAATGGTTCAACCAGAATCTATAAGTCTCAATGAATATATGTAGAGAGAAAATAAATGAATAGAACTTGTGTCTATCAGTATTTCATATAAAGTAAAAAAAGACACATATCATACCTTGAATCATTCCTAGAGCCTCTCGGTCATAAGCTTCGACCACCTGTAGTTGTCCTGTCCCCTATCCTCCAGCCCACTGAGCCTGGCCTGGACCACCTAGGGGTGGTGATAGTAACAAGTCAAAGCATTGACCACCTCATGCTTCTCTCCATGTTCCTATTAAATATCTATTGCCTTGTAAATCTTCCTAATCTTATGGACTCCTCGGCCTCAACGGCCTATCTGCGGTTTCTCTATCAGCTATTCGGCGAGTTGTAATATCTCATGAAAGATGTACCCTTCCATAACATGAGTTGCACAACCTTCTATCTAGGACAACTGGACCCACACTGTGAGCCTTGAACCATATATCCTCTTTCCTCAGACCTCCTCCTAAAACATCTGACACATCCAGGTCCTTAATACTAATGTCGGATCCCTACTGCTGAGGTCTCTAATCCTCCTTGCCCACTGTTGAAAACCATCGACTGTATCTGCACATCCAAGAAACTCACAACCACCAAATATCTCTCTAGAACCCCATCATAGGTAAAAATGAAAATATTGATAATGAGGGATCAAATGTCTCTATTCATACCCTCCTCAAAGGTATAAACCCTAAAAAATGATCTTTAACCATATCTATTGAGTACCTGGAGAGGTTGGTAAACCTCGATGAATACTTATACATTTTTATGATACCCTACTAGAGCTATAGAATCTCTTGGATACATACATCCCTCAGCATAACTAGTGATAACTTCTCTTTGAAAATGCACTAAAAATATGTCAATGAAAGAGTCACATCATCATAAGACTGGGTAACTAAACCCCACCATCTCCGTACTGAGCCTTGAAGAAGTATCTCTACCAGAAACACCATTTTATCTACCCATGTCTTTACTATGTGGAAAAATCGAGTCACCGACTCATTCCAGTCCTCAACATTATGTGGGATAGGCTCACCTCACAACAAGAGGGGTATCTGTATCTAAAAATCTTAAAGTGCACTTAGCCTATGTACCTCATATATTAGTATGATAGATACCACATGATACTCTACAGGTGGTGGTGACATCTTGGGAACTAGACCTTATATCGATGCCTCATCTCTATGGGGATCATCCTTGTGATCAGGCTGCTGAACCGTAAATGACATAAATTATGGAGGTATCCTAAAAAAACAAGATGTACCGTGGTCAATGAGTATATCTAGAGACATGACTCAAGAGGGATATGGAAACCACAACCCATTACTATATGATGCATGTACTATTGTTTTCCCTAAAAACAATTTTCTCATATAATGAGTCAAAAAGTAGATGATTAGAGTCTTGGTGTATGGATACGTCGGCCGCTACACCAACACTAGAGTCCCTTTACTAATATATGAACTCAAAACACTTAACAATATTTCTATGAAACAATATCATAGAATTTAGATTCTAAATTAGATCCAACCCTTCTGATCCAACTATGTTAAGACCCGTTATAGTGGGGCCCATGATGTGACTCCTCAAGCCTACCTCTAATAGGAAAGGGGCCAGCGACTTGTGCCAAGAAGGCATATCACTAACCTGGAAGGCCTTAGGCTAAGTACCCCTCCCCCCCACACACACACATATCGAATCCTATAAAATTAAAAAAATGTAACAAAAACTAAACAACCATACATGCATACATATAATCTTATAACTAGAGTATTTAAAGAAGTAAAAGAAAAGTAAACAAGGCAAAATAAAATACCACCAAAAAGAGTTTGAAATATATGATCAACTAGAAAGTAAAGTACTGAGATTACTTTCAGGAAGCTAAAAAAGGTCACCCATCAATATTTCACTCACCGGCACAAGACATGACATGTGTGGGAAAATCCGATGTAGGGGTGAGTATAATGATACTTAGTAGGAAAACCCGAAACCAAAAATCATACAACAAGGAAAATAAAACAATCTCAACATAGGTATATATCTACAACACATATAACAAGATTATCCATATATACTCAACAAATACACACATTCTAGAGGTAAGTCACAACCATTGTGTACCCATACAAGGAATCAAGCTTGAATATCCATGAAGCACTCATATGAGAGAACACACTTCCGAGTCCGATATTATTGATTATATTTATCTAAAAGGTACTACTTGTCAGGTATCATCTTGAGAAGAAAAAATTTATAGTTTGAAGAGATTATGATACATAGATGAGGATCAATTCTAGGGCTATAGGGTGAGACCTACAAACTCAATATGGGTTAACCCACTAAGTATAGGATCGATGACTATGTAATTTTGGTCACAATGATACCAAGAACTCCACCAGGGGCCCGAAGATGAATAGAGGATCCCACTATTAGCCTCTCAAAGAGATTCCAGTGACTCTATATAGAATGTCCTGTTTAATGGATCATTGTCCTAGGAGTAGGAAATGATTACATACCAACCTTCAAGGAAAGGATATGGGGAATGCACCCTAACAGAACCTGTCTACGATACAGAGGAAAAGATATACAATACATATATAAAAGAGTACAAGACAAGTAGTAGGGGTCACCAACCATGTCCCTTGACCCTGTTTCCTACCCATGTAAACATCTCGTGTCTCAAGATGTGTTCATCTAGTGGAGTACACACCATGTTGTTAACCAGTTTACTCCACCCCATGTGCTAGTACACGGCTCAACCCTTGTACTCTGCCAACCGATGTCCATGTACTCTGAGGTACAGGTTGAGTTCATATAGGAGGGTCCACACACAATGTAGGATAATCCACATAATGTGTGATACATTTATCTTACCCATAACACTAGAATCCACTTAGGGGGACACAGACGTTGTGTAATCTCGGATTACATCCTGTGTTGATTGGGTATTTCCTGAAAACCTGGTTCTTCCACTCATGCATTCCCATAACATCACTGCCTTAGAATTCACCTTCAATCATACCGGTAACTATGGATCTGCCTCAGCTAAGTCTTTACATCACATGAAAATCCGATCCTGGCATCAAATCCATTCAAAAAATGAATCAAATCACAATTATTCGTTGTGCGATGAAGAATGATAAAGAATGTGAAATCAAGAATCCTCCATCATCACAATTTTTCAATCTCTATTATCACACCTAATTCTTATCATGATGATCCCAGATCAATGATATCAGATCTTTTTTCAAAGAATTTGATTCACAATGATCGATTGAACAAGATTTGTCGAGCTATGGGCCAAACAAAGAATGCTCATGACAAGAGACAAATGAGGGGAGAAAAGAATAAGAACGAATTTGATGAATGAACCTCAATCGATGTTCCTATCAATATTAACCTATTTACATTAGAAAATAAGGAAGAAATCAATAAACATAAGTAATTAACCTGAAAGAACCCCACGAATCATACCCATCCTACAAGATGATTGATTCGTAGATCAGTTTGTTTTTTTGATTGGTCCTCATTATTTGTAGAAATAAATGACAAGGAATGAAGAAATAAAAACACACACCATACATCAATTCAGTTTGATCACTAACCATGAATGATGTGTCTTCTTCATCATTGACAAGATCCGTTAAATCTGAGGTTCGTCGATCTTCAATCCACAATCCCTTCACTGATCGCTTGAGATAATTCTCCGAGACACTCTCTCAAAGGGTCCTCTGACATCTCTAGGGTTATGCGGCTAACCTTATGATTCTCTCATAATATTATTTTTACGTTATAAACAGTCTCTACATCGAACAAATGAAATAAACTAATTTTATTTAATTATTTTATTCATTTGCACGCCTGCAATGACTTCTGCACAAACTACCCATGCCTTGGATAATTTTCACATTCTAAACTCAAAAGTTCCCTGAAATTTCTAATTTGGGAACATTTTTAGATGTTATTATACTTTTCAAGAAAATTTTCCTTGTGTGCTACTTAATATATTTAATATATTTCCAACATTTCTTTTGGGAACACTGGGCCTTGGAATCGCACTCCATCTCAGTGTTTAATCTAAAAAATTATCCATATAATATCCAAAAATAATAAATTGGAAATTCGAGACATTACATGTTATTTGATATACATAAAAAGATTAAATCCCAAGACCAATATCATGATTCTATGATATAAGAAAACATGCATATTATAAATGATGAAAATAAAAAACTAGTGTAACTTACATTGGTGAGACACTACACTACCATCATATTCAATGAATGATGATGATCACATAAGGGAAATTTTGATTATTCCCACCTCCATAGGTATCCAAGAGCCGACATAATCACCCTTCACACATGAATTATCCTCCACTCACCAAAGATATGACATGAGGTTTTACGAGAGAGAAAGTCCCCCATATCTTTTATACAATTAAATTATATTCTCTCAAACTCTTTAGAGGGAACAAGTACTTTATTTATGGTGTGTTACTACACTATCCTCGTTCTCCAACATGGTGTAGGTCCTCCACTGTATTTAGTGCTCCTATGGATGTAGAGGTCATTATTTAAGAGCATGCCCTCCACTATGATTATTACGCAGTTTTTTTTGATGCTTATCATTAGAGAGAGGACCTTTGGAGTTGTAATAAGAATCATCATAATCCTTAGTTGGCTATGAAGATTGATAATTCTATCATTTTTTGAATGGGGTTTATGTATGAGAATATCTAAAATTGGGTTTCTTTCTTTTCTATGTATGTGGTATGAGCTGACTATTTTATTCTGTTTCTTCCCTATTGGTTTTTGGGAAATCATGAAGAGTATGTAAATACTCACCCATGAATAGGATTATCTTTCATGCTTCATGTATTATGTAGATGGAATAAATATTAATAGTGACTTCGGCAAAGCTTGGTATTAGATGGGCATAGTGAAATTTGGAGGCATTGGCTGTGTTCGGTGATCAGTCTCAAGGATTTTGAGCCTCTATCTCTTCAGTTGTTTCCCCTTTTTATAGTTGTATTTAGGTTGTGATTTATTTTCTAGTTGGGAGTATATTTTCCCCCTTATATGATTATTTTACCTTACTCTATATAGATATGTGTCTTAGTAGTTCTTGTATGAATTTTTTACTTTATATACATTACTATTTTCTTATATCTTTGAACTATTTCATAGAGATGAGTGCCTACTCATGTATTGGTATATTATGATAAATCTTACCATTTTAGTGTTATATTTACTTGTAACTTATCTTCAGCCCCTAGGTTATTGGAGGCGGGCTTAGAGTGTCACTCTAGGCTTACATCCAGCCCAGGAGGGCCCCTGGTGGGTCGGGAAGTGATAGAGTGTTATTGAAGGAGGCTTTTTATTGGGTTGATGTTTGGAATTTGACATATTGTGAGGATTGGTTTAGAAACTTTGGGAAATTATGTCAGAGTGACTCAAGTAATTTTATTAGGCTAGGGAACCTAGTGATGGTGTAATAACTGAGATACTAATATAGGGACATGATGATGACCAGTTGAGAGATGAGGCCTCACTGTAGGGATTGATTCATGATGTGTTTTTTCTAGGTGACCATAGATTAGTTTTTCACCCATTAGGTAGTGTTTAAATCCACATCCATTGGTCCAAATAGATGAATGAATTCATGTTGAGAAACTAATAGGTCCAACATATCAGGAACATTATGTACACAGGCTGAGCACATTACACGAGTTCCAGTGATAGATACCACTCAGGTTTTGTAGATAGATAGACCCACAATCAATAGAGGATTAACTTAAGGTAGTGTTATGAGTTTTTAATCATGTATAAGGTGCTACTGGTGTCTGATCACTCTGATCCATGAAGAGGTGATGCTCCCAGGGACATAATTTTAGAAGTTATTCTGTGATTATTATTATACTTTGAGATAACACTCCACAAGGATCCAGGAGCTTCATGAGATGTACCAAGGTGATTTTTTTGTTATTGATAATGCATTTAGGTTTATTAATCTCACATGATACTCTCTTGATATAGCGTGAGAGAGATATTTCTAGGAATTGAATTTTGAGTAGGGCCTTAAAAAGGATATCAAAGATATCATTATATCATTATACATTCCCAATTATACTATATACACCATTATAGTAGAAGGATTCTGGGAATATGAATCCAATAATGGAAATCATAGTGTAGAGTCTTATGCAGTGGCTAGTAGGAGTTATTCATTAGGGTCTTGGTATAAGAGGCATACTCATTCCGGGGCTCAGATATGTGGATCTATAGTGCATGGTTCATGTAAGTGGTCCAATATTATAGGATAGGGGTATGTTATGATTAATATTAGAAAGGACACATTGCTCATGATTCCCCAACCAAACATGCTTTAGAATGTGGTCATATAGTGGATTCATCTCCATGACAGAGGTACCAATGTGATCATGGATCTCATAGGCACGGTTATGGAGGCCATAGGGAGGCTATACTAATAGAGGAGAAGGTGCATCCCCCAGGGGAATAGATGTAGGTGGATAATGATGATATTAACTACTCGCACCACCACCACCAACTGTCACATGCTAGGATCTAAGGTTTGGTGGTCAAGGGCATGGTATGTTGTAGGCCATAGAAGGATATAACTAGGACACTCATGATATGATTCCAGGTAAGAACCATGTATTATCAACTCTATTTTTAGTACTTGTAGACACATTATTGATTCCTTAATTATTATCCACACACCCTGTGAAAAAGCTAGAGCTTCTCGTACAGACTTGTGCTCATCAAATGTGTCTACAGGTTCCTATAGGTAATAATTCTTCTATACCACACATCTACTGACAGTGTGAGTTGGTGCTCAGTGGAAAGTGTTTCTCATGGTACATCTTATGTCATTACAATAAAACCTTATGATATCATTCTAGGGATGAATTAGTTTTCCAAAGTTCATACTCAGATAGTATATCATCAATGTAGAGTTAGATGCATTCATGCCTATAGGGAAAGATTCTCCTTCATGGGTGAGAAGAATATTATGGACAAGTGAGTAGGGCTCATGATTAGGAGTCTACAGCCTATTACCCATCATTTGAAGAGTAAGTATTTTGGCACAATATAAACTTTAGGTATCTGGATTCCCGCATTGGTATAGGATTTTAAAGAGTTATTCCCTGAATATGTTCCAATACATCCTTTGATGTGCGAGAATGACTTCTGTATTGACTTACACCTCAAGAACTCATTGATATCTTCTCTATACTATCTTATGCATCTTAAAAATATTCAGTATTTGATGGTGTAGTTGGAATACCATTGATATAAAATATTTATTAGACCTAGTGTTTCCCCTTGGGCAGCTCTAGTGTTGTTCATGAAAAAGGAAGATGATATCATGAGACTTCACATTGATTATCATCACCAGATCCAGGTTAGGACTAAGAAAAAGTACCACCTATCAAGGATTGATTACATTTTCAACCAATTGAAAGGTGTGGATTAGATTTCAAAAATTGACCAGTGATTTGATGACCAAGTGTTGAGGGTTCATGAAGATGATATCTTGAAGAAAACATTCTTTTATCATAAAGAAATTATGAGTTCCAAGTGATTCATTTCAGTGTGACTGATTCCCCCACTATGTTCATGTATCTTAGGAATCAGATCATCCATCCATACATAGACCAATATATAGTCATCTTTATCAATAACATTATCTTATAATCTACAACAAAGGAGAAATAAATATGAAATTAAAAGATGGTCTTAAACTTACTATCAGAGCACCAAAAATATTGTAAGATACTAAAGTGTTAATTTTGGATACGTTCATTTTGGCGGTATTTAATCACTAATCATGGTGTAACTATGGACCCCATAATGATTGATGTAGTGATTTCTTGGGAACCACCCAAGAGTGTGTTATAAGAGCATAGATTCGTCAGTTTTTCATGGTACTATCAAAGTTTCATGGTATACCATTCTAAGATTTTATCCCCTTTGACTAACTTGATGTGGTATGTACAACAGGTTACCTAGACTAATAAGTGTCATAGAGAATTCAAGGAGCTGAGGAAGAGGTTTACCAATTCCCATGTGTTGAGACTATTGTAGGAGGGAATCAAATACGTAGTGTTTTGGGATTCATATAGAGCTGGTCTCATGTGTATTTTTATGAATAAGAAAGTAGTGAGTTCTTATGGGTTAAGGAATTTGATCCACCATGAGGCAAACTAAAAAATATATGACTTGGAGTCAGCAGTTGTGGCATTCACATTGAAGATGTGGAGGAATCATCTTATGGGAGAGTCTTTCATTGTTTACTTAGACCACCTAAGTTTTAGGTACATCTTCAACTAGAGTGATATCAACCTAATATATACGAACTAGTTGGAGTTCAAATAGGACTAAGAATTAAAGATAGTATACAGTCTAGGGAAGGTAAATGTGGTGGTATATTACCTTAGTATAAAATCACATTCTTGCTTGGTGGATGAGTTTTCAAAGTAGATATCCTCATTGCAACTAACCCTGATGAAGGAGAGGGTTCCGATGTTCCTTAAATAGTTAGTGATGACTCAAACAATTCTTCAATTTGAGAGAGAGGCTTATTTAATAGATTTATATTGTGAATTCTTACTTTACTAGAGATCCTTTGGAGATGCACCATATGGATTTTTTGATGGCACGGATCACATAATCCTTCTCTATTGATGAAAGTTAGTTTTGGTCACATTGCATTAGAAGTTTTTAAGGGAGTTTCATAGCTCCCCCTTAGCTATATATCTAAGAGTGGAAAAAATGTACAAAGACCTTCAATGTTATTTTTGATTGGATGTAATGTGGTGAATTATTTTTGAGATTATTTCCTGATTCCTCACATTTTTGTATGTAAAGGATTAACATTAGGTTTTTTACAGGTTTAACTAAACCCATTGAGATCCAAAAATGGAGGTGGGATGGAATATAAATGGATTTTTTATGGGAATTATATAGAGAAATAGATGGAATGATTCTATCTGGGTGATTTTTAACAAACTTACCAGGATGTCACACTTTCTTCCAATTAGGGAGAAGAGTTATGTTTACATTTTAGGGTGTTTTTATGTGATGGAAATAATCTGGATTTAGGGGGAACCCATGATGATAATCTTCGACCACAAACCTTTGTTCACATCATGATTGTGGAGGTATTAGAAGGATTATTTTGGGACCCAGTTGCAGATTAGCACAACCCTTCACCCCCATAATGATGGCTAGAGTGGGCAAACAATCTAGGATTTGGAGAATATGCTGAGAGGCTATGCATTAAAATTTAACTAGAACTGGGATGATCACTTACTATTGGGGGATTTTTCCTATAATAATTTCTATCACTTGGATTTATGTATGAAAATTTTTTGGAACTATACATGAGGCCATGTAGGTCATTGTAGTGTTAGATTGAGGTTGGTGAGATATCACTTGTCAGACTATAACTAGAACATGCAAGGATGGAGAAGTTTATTATAATCCACGAGCATATGACGACAGCCTAGAGTTGATAGAAATATTATGGGTATTGACATCATTGACCTTAGGAGTTTTATTACGGAAACCATTTATTTCTATATAATCTCTCCATGACGATGAATACATAGATTTATTCAGGGAAGAAAGATATCCTTGATGTTTATCAGTACATTCTAGATCATATATATAATTAGTGAGTTTTCTTACCAATTGTCCTTACCCCTATAGTTTGAAAGGGTACATAATGTATTCCATGTTTTTTATTTGATGAGATATTTTCAGAATACATAACATGTTATTTAAAATGGAGAGATGAACAACAAGGATAGATCCACCTTCTTAGATTACTCAATATTGATCAAGGACCAGTAGGAGAAGATCTTTCATGGAGGGACCATTCATAGGGTTTGAGTTCTTTGGTAGCCTTGGAGTGTGAATGGGAGGTCATGGGAGTGTGAGAGAGAAATGTGAGATTAGTACCCCCATCATTTTATGTAACTTGTTCTTTTTTGGGTGAATATTATCAAAGTATAGAATGTAACAATTAAAGTTTTAATATTTTAATCCTTTAAAAAATTATTTATATCTAGGTATTATAACTTAGAGTTAGCACAGTGTTTTGGGTGTTTCTGGATATCAGAGATAATATGTTAAAATAATTTACATATATTAAAGAAAAAACACTAATAATTTTAGAATAAATGGTTTTCAAAGTGATCAGGACCATGAATGAAAAATTTGAGACCTTGGTTGTTTCTGGGATGCGGGGTTTACACTATGTGTGACACAAAGTTTGTCAGTGTCTTGTGTTTAGTTGAAGGTATTCATTCTCACAAGCATTGAATAAAATAAATTATTTATTTATTTATTTATTCCAATTTTATATCAAGTCCCAATCTCCCACTATAAATAAATCATTATGAAGAATCTACAATGTGATCTTCAAAACCTCAGGTGGGTAGAATGGAGGAAGGGTGAGCTCCATTGTCATTGTAATCTTGGAAAAAAGATCAATAACGAACAATCGAGGGATTCATGTGATAAATGAAGAAAATAGTGGGATATTCATCTTTAATTCTAGTTAATGTGTTCTTCCCCAATGATCGATCCATTCTCAAGGTAGGGCTTGTTATTGTTATGGATTTTGTAACACCCCGACCCCAGTTACCCAAAGATTGTGCTTTATTACATAACATTGGCATGATACAAGGAATCATGTCTCAAAAGGAAAATCCGTTTATTATTTTTGGAAACAAGATACATATATAAGTTCAACATTACAACTTGAAAAGAAATAAAACACTAATTTTTTCCCTTAGAAACATCCAAGTCTTCGAGATTTTGCCTACATGTCACTCATAACTAACTTCTTCATATATATGGAAAATGAAACATAAGAAAGGGGTGATCTCAAACACTTAGTAAGGGTAAGCAATATAACAGAATATAACATAAACATTAGGAATGATGAATAATTAAAAACACATGCCATTACAAATAATAAACATGAACACTTTATGGAAGGAATATGAGTTGAGTAAATAATGTCGTAATAAAACAAAATCATGGGTATTCTACTAGTCGAATAACCACATGAACCATCATTATTATTTTCATAATGAGGGAATGTTTAATGCCATACATTCTAAAACATCTTTTCAAGGCCTCGACCATGACGTCTAAAAATGATTTAGGCCTCTATCCAAACCATATGTCAAATTAGGAATGCCCTCAGCCAATTCCACGTCTAATTGTCTCACGAGACCTACTAATGCATCGATGAGCTATAGAGGGCTCCACTCGTCACATACTATGTCCAATACATTACTCATATAAAAATATTGAAACATAACATAAACATTCGTATTAAAACAAGAATACAAAATATAAATACAATAACCAAAAACCATGAATGGTATAAAAATAACCCATCCATAGTCAAAAGTATCACAAAAACTTAAATAAAATATGGAATATTTGTATCATAATAAATCAACTTAAAAAAAGTTTAAAATTTATCAAAGGATGTTGACATAGATGATATCAAAAATATTAGAGAGAAATATCTCTTTCTATTTTGAAATCAATTAAGAGTCACATAATTATAAAAGAAAACATTTATTTTGAAAATATTCTTATAACATTTTAAGGGAAGCTTCTATGATGTTATAATGGTGGAAAATAGATACACCTGTTGTATAAGTTAAAAAAACTTTTTTATGTTAATTTTATCAAAAAGGTCATAAAGTACCTTGTTTGGAAAATGACGGAAAGATTACTTTAAAAACATATAAGTTCAAATAAGGGTATAAATTAATTTAACCCATATTCTAGTAAATAGTAAAAATGTTTTGAATTACATTTATAAGAAAACACAGATGTGGATGATAAAGAGGTCCTAGAAGATACTTACATAAAAACAACCTCAGATAATAAAGATATTGTGAAATTAACCATTACCTTGTACTTTTCCTTAGTCAATGGTATGTTAACCTCATGTATTATAGTTAAAAAATTGTTGTTAAATTATAAAATAACTATATACATAAATATGATATCATATATAATCCTCTAATATTTCTTTGTTAATAATATTTTAGTAGTATCATCATTTCGCGTGTTTACTGATTCATTTTCCTTTATATGCTTGGTTACGTAAACCAGGTTTGTTTTGGATAGGATGTATTTTATTCACATACAGAATGATATTATGTTCATAAAATTTATTTTTAATCATAAAATGAAAATTATTCTTGAATGATTATGATGGGGAATGAATCTCAACACGTTCAAGGAGACTGTAATCCGAACGTATGCACGAGCGACAATATCATTATGTTGATGGTAAAATCGTATGTAATAGGATTTTATATCATATATAAAGAATCATTAATATGTTATATTTATTATTTCATCATTTATACTCATTATTATTCCCATCCAAATAATGAAGTGTTTGAATAAAAAACTACACCACGACGTGGAGACGGTAAGCCTTACGTACGCACGTATGGTGACTTTGTCATTCATATGATGGATAGAATAATGAAGATAGTTGTAACATTTTTATAAAAAAATCACAGTATATAGAATATTCTGGAGTTATTATTTTATAATGGAATCCACAAAGAAAGGGTAAGTGAAAGAAGAAAAGAACATGAAAGAGGTGATGAAATATTTACCTCTTCTTCGGGTTCTTCCTTTTGATTTGATCAATAGGGCTCCATAAATTGGCTTTATGAGAAAATGAAGGCCTTTATGATAAAGTTAGGAAAGTTAAAACGATATTTGGGACGGGGTTGGCCAAGAAAAATGGCTTTGGAGGTTTAAAATTAAGAGAAGGGGAAGTACCTTTTTATAAGAGAGGCGAGGGTCACTTTAGGAAAAGCTTGAAATATTATTTTATAATAAAATCACTTTTAGTTTATAATGGCCACAGAATAATTTCTTTCGTGCCTAATGTGGGTAGGGGTATAAAAACATTCAAACAATAGGGTTCAGACAGGTTTTGATCACTATATTAACCTTATCATTTAGATTTTATTCTTAGTTAAATAGTTTGACATTTACCATGTCTCTTTGTATTTTTCTATTATATGGTTAATAAACTTACTATAAACGTCCAAGACAACCCCATGTGGTTCATTATTAATATATATAACTTTATATGTGTCCTTTTGCCAGATCTTAGATATTTAGGAATATTAAATCAATTAATAATACAGTATTTATTTTAAAAACTCAGTTCTGTCAATTTTGACACTATTTAGTATTTGGTTTTTGTGAAAATCATAACAGCATGATTACTTAAATTTTTTTAATCAAACAAAACATGTCATATTAACCTAGAATGTTAGTGTAATTTATCAGAAGTCTCAATTTATATTTATTTGGATATTTATAATATCAATTATTTTAATATTTCATTAATAAGGTAATTACTACATCATCATTGTGTTATAAATAAATTAAACTATTTAATTTCTAAAAATTATAAATAAAAGATAATTTTATTGGAAATAGTTTTATCTTTATAATAAATATTTATAGACTAATTTATATTGCATGTAACCCTATATTAAAAATGATTTAGTTAATAAGAATTGAATTTAACTCTTTTAACTCTTCTTTAAATAAAATAATAATAAATGTCCTAATTTAATACTAGTGGACCAAAAGTTGTCATATTTTATCCCTAAGGTTGTTTTTAATAGAATTATACTTATCCAATAGAATTAAGACATGTGTTAGAGTATTTATGATATCATTTTTACCCTTAATTATCCTATTTACTTTGAACTGTGGTAAAGAAAAGTCAAAAGTTACTATTCATCAGACATTATTTTCATCTTATTAAACCACATTTTACGTACTGATATTAACTACGTCTCTCAGATTTTTGAAATTCAACTCACAGAAGTGGTAATATTATGTTTTATGCGAATTTACAAATGCTCCTAGGAGGTGGGTAAAAGATAGTAAAAAGTTCAATAAAATTTTTTATATATCTAAAATTATTATAAAATGACTCCAATAAATTACATTGAACATATATAGGTATTATTTATCTATTTTGAAGTAAAATAAATTTAAATAAATTAATTAATTATTTAAATAAAAAATCGGTTTTAAACAATAACACATTATTTTTTACTATTTATAAAAAATTTAATGTTTTCAAAAAAATACCAAAAATCCACCCTAAGCTAATTTCTATATTCTAAATTCAAAAATGAATACCATTTTGAAAAATAAAATTTATAAAATTTCATAAAGTGGGTATTACTATTCATAACAACTAGTTTGATTAGTCATGATGTGTTAGAATCTCGAAGTTGTGTACAATGCAAGCTATTACATTATTCAAAGGGAAATGTACCGTGAAAGCTTAGGGTGTTACATTATTACCTCCTTCAAATAATTTCATCCTCGAAATTTCTAGAATACTAATGAAAAAATGATTTGGGTGGTTCTTCATCATAAGTTCCTCTGGTTCCCACGTTGCCTCTTCCATATTATGGTTTTCCAATGAACTTTTACCAGACGAGTCATCCAGTTTCTCAACACTTGTTCTCTGGTATCAATAATCTTGATAGGATCTTCACAAAAAGGTATATCAGGTTCTAGTTGAATTTCCTCAAAGGTGAGTACATGCATTGGGTCAGGCATGTATTTTCTCAACAGTGATATGTGGAACACATCGTAAACATTGGGGAGACTTGGTGGCATTGCCAAACGGTAAGCTACAACCCCTATTCATTCTATAATTTCGAAAGGTCCGATGTACTTGGGACATAATTGAACCTTATTTCCAAATCATATAACTCCCTTCCATTGAGATACCTTCAAGGAAACATGATCTCCTACCTGAAATTTCAAATCTTTCCATTCGTTATCAGTATAGCTCTTCTACCTACTTTGAGCTGATTTGATGTGGGTTTGGATGACCATCAACTTTTCCATCATTTCTTCAACAAGTTCTGGGTTTACAAGTTTTCTTTCACCAACATCATCCCAACAAGATGGTGTGCGACCTCTCTTTCTATATAATGATTCATATTGTGCCATCTAAATACTTGAATGTAAGATATTGTTATAGAAAAATTCTACCTAAGGTAAATATTGATCCAACATACCTTGAAAGTCATGTGAGCAAGATCTCAACATATATTCTATGTTTTGAATAGTCTGTTCTAATTGTACATCAGTTTGAGGGTGGTAGGCAGTGCTCAAACGAATTTTAGTATCCAGGGCTTTCTGAAGACTTTTCTAGAATCTTGATGTTAAATGGGGATCACGATCAGAATCCATTGATTGGGGTACTCCATGAAGTCTTACAACTTCATTAATATACAGTATTAGTAAACGTTCAATCGGTAAATCTTCTCTCATAGCATGAAAGTGTGCTGACTTGGTAAGATGACCAACATTGAACCAAATTTCATCATTCCTTCTATGAATATTTGGGAGCCCCATGACAAATACCATAATATCATCCCATTTCCACTTAGGTATGGGAAGAGGTTGAATGACTCTTCTATGATGATGTCTTCTAGATTTCACTTGTTGGAAAACCATACATCTTGACTCAAAATCATCAATCTCCCTTTTCATTTTGTCCCACAAAAAATGTTCCTTCAAATCTCTATACATCTTGGTGCTCCTAGGGTGTATAGAGAAATTGGAGATATGAGCATTATCCAACAATTCTCTTTTTAGATCAGGTATATCAGGAACACAAAATCTCTTCCCAAATTTACAAATTCCATCTTCATATATAAAGTCACTCAATCTCCCATCATTTATAGCCTTAATCTTTTTTTGAAACTCCTCATCATTAGTCTGATAATTTTTTATCCTTTCTAGTAAATATGGTTTGGAAACCACTTGAAAAAGTTGTGATGTTTCACATTCCATGGTTATTCCCATATCCATCTTTACTAGATCCTTGAAAATAAGATCCCATTCAACTCTCATCTTGTTCAAAACTCCATGATCCTTTCTACTCAAAGCATCTTCCACCTTATTTAACTTCCCCAGGTGGTAGTGTATTGTTCAATCATAATCCTTGAGTAGTTAAAGCCATCTCCTTTGCCTCATGTTTAGTTTTTTTGGTGAACAAATATACATAAAACTCTTCTGATTAGAATAAATCTCACATTTTTCACCATAATGATAGTGTCTCTATATATTCAGTGTGAAGATTACAGCTGATAACTCAAAGTCATGAGTGGGATAGTTTGGATCATTAATTTTAAGTTGTCGTGATGCATAGGCAATAACTCTATCATTTTTCATAAGGACACAACCATGTCCTTCCATTGAAGCATCACTATAAATAACAAACCCATCTTTCCTTGATGGTAGCGTCAAGATAAGATCATTGACTAATCTTCCCTTCAGTTATTCTAACTATTATTCACACTCTTATGTACAAAAAAATATAACCCCTTTACATGTGATCATGGTTAATGGGTTAGTAAATCGGGAAAAATTCTGGATGAAATGTTGATAATAACCTGCTAAACCAATAAAACTACTTACCTCTATTATACTCGTTGATGTTAGCAATTCTTGGATTTCCTTGGTCTTTGAAAGGTCAACAGAGATTCCATCCTTGAAGAAAATATGACCAAGAAAAGAAATATTCTAAATCCAAAATCCATACTTGCTAAACATCCCATATAATTCATTTTATCTAACAGTCTTTGGAATAATGCGCAAGTTATTTTCATGATCTTTGTAAATTTTGAAGTATACCAATATATCATCAATAAATACGACTACAATGTTATTATGATATTCCTTGAAAACTCTATTCATTAAATCCATAAAGATAGAGGGTGAATTTGTCAATCCAAAAGGCATTACTGTAAACTCGTAATACCCATACATGGTTTGAAATTCTGTTTTCAGAATGTCTTCCTTCTTTACACACAATTGATGATATCCAAATCGAAGGTCAATCTTTGAAGAATATTGACCTCCATGAATTCTGTCAAATAAGTCATCAATGCGAGGTAGGGGAAACTGGTTCTTTATTGTTATAGCATTGATCTCCCTGTAGTCAATGCACAACCGAAAATATCCATCATTCTTCTTAACAAAAAGGATATGGGATCCCCATAGATAAAAACATGGGAGAATAAATCCCTTATTACTCAATTCCTCAAGTTGTTTCTTTAGTTCCACTAACTCCACAATGGCAATTCTATAAGGGGTCTTCGATATGGGCTTTAAACATGGAATTAATTCAATGGAAAACTCAATTTTTCATTCTGGAGGATGTCTAGGTAAATCCTCTAGAAAAACATCAACATATTCGTCCAAAATAGGTACATACTCTATTTGAACATTCATTTCATCACCCATAATTATTTCATTCTTATCCTCCCCAATGATTGAATTTATTAGAGCTACTGCGAGTGGATCTAGATAAGAATCAGATGGTGGTGTTTCTGCTCTAAACATAAGGTACTCTTTATCATCATCGAGAATTGTAACCTCTATCTTCTTACAATAGATTTTTGCATTGTTGTCCGAAATACAATCCATACTAAGGATTATACGAAATTCAATCATGGGTATGAATATTAGATCATCAGATAAATATTGTTTATATGCCTTAATGGGGAATGATTCACAAAACATTGTTGCAATGATAATTTCCATAGAAGTTTTTACTGACAACCCCATTTTTAAATCAAGTTAGAAATATGTAATTTTCCTAGAAAACTGGGAATATATGAAACAATGTAATGATCTGAAATCAAATAAAGCATTGGATAAACTTGTGGAAACCATTAAATTACCTACCACCACGTCTTTCAATGCTTCAATCTCAGTAGTAGTGATCACATAATCCTAGCATGGATCCCTTTGAATTTTTTGAGGTAAGATTCCCTGATGCATAAGACATTCATTTTCATAATGTCCCATCTCCCTGTAACTGTAGCATTGAACATTGGTAGCTTCTTTCTTCCCCTTACAATCACTAGAAATATAGCCTTTTTGACCACATTTGTAGCATACTCCTTTTACTTTTAGACTGGAACCAGGTTGCTTCATTCCACAACTATCATAGGGTGGAAATTAAACTCTTCTATGCTTCCATGTTTCCTTATTTTCTTTCCCAAATTGTTTAGTAAATCTCTTCTTCTCTTTTATTTCATTAAAGTCTTAAGACATAGAGAATTATTTTTCTGTCTTCACAACACATGAGACAATATCTTCATATGATGAGATAGATTTCAAGACTCATGCTCAATGGAGAAATGGGTTTAACCCATAAAATAAAAGATCAATATTACTTATTGGGTTATATATATAATCTTCAGCATGCCTTACTAACCTTGTAAAGTTAGCTTCATACTTTGCGACATTCTCATCCTTTTTTTTGTCTCAGACTCATAAATTGCCTTTTCATATCTGCCTGATGGTCACGAGGAAAGTATTTTTATAAGAAAATCACTTTAAACTCCCTTCATTACATAATTTATAATTATTTATCTTCCTTGGAATTTGGAATTAATGACCACCAATGACCTGCATCTTTGGTGGGGCGATAAACTGCCATGAAAACATTTTCACTTTCGCTACTTCCCAAAGAATGAAATATTTTTTCTAATAAACTTATCCATTTTCAGCTACAAATGGATTTATAGACCCATTAAATGTTGGTGGTAGTTACCTCATGAAGAAACCTAACATTGATCCTCCACATTGTGGATCCGGGTGCTCCATTCATGTAAGGTTATTATTCATAAACTGTGTGAGTTGTCCCAGTATGGTGATAAGCTGATCCGCACCAGTTGCATCACCATCTCCACTATAATTATCTTGAGGATGAGGGAAATCCCTAAATAGATTACATGTGTTGATACAATTTCCATTCCTTATACTAGTCTCCATTTCTAAACAATGAAATATAATAGATTAGTTTATGAACCGCAATACATATTTCTGAACTTGTAAAACACTTAACATAAATTGAATAGTTTATTGATATAATCCTTAATAATAAAAATGTTTTCTTTTAGGAGGTTTATACTCATAAATCCTTAATATTTATTTGTAAAGAAAATGAGAATTATCCTCAGCATATCCCCTAGGATTTTCTAAACCAAGAGTGCAGCAAGGCCTGTTGTCGTGCACCAGTTCCCATTCGAGTCTAGATCAAAGAAGTGTTTTCGGGTTTCACCGCTAGGTACATCTATGTTAGAGCCGCATCTACCTGATCATATCTAGAAAAGGATATATTTCTTGGAAAACTCACAAAATGTCTACAGTTCCAAAATTCTACAAAGTTCTTCTATACAAATCCTCAAAGTCTATATTAGGGTAATGTTCTCTAATCAGAGTTTTTCTAAATCTAGTTTCCATGGTTTGTACTAAACTTCATCTGAAACCAATTGTAACACCCCAACCCTAGTTAACCAGAGTTTTTGATTTATAACATAACATTAGCATGATACAAGAATCATATCTCGAAAGACCAATCGGTTTAGTATTATTGGAAATAAGATACATACATGAGTTCAAAATTACAACTTGAAAAGAAATAGAACACTAATTTGTACCATTAGAAACATAAAAGTCTCCTAGATTATTCCTGCAATTCACTCATAACTAACTTTTTCATGTCCTTGGAAAATGAAAAATAACAAAGGGGTGAGATTAAATGCAGAGTAAGGGTAAGAAATACAGTGGAGGATAACATAAACATTAGGCATGATGAATTATTAAAAACACATGCCTTTACAAATAATAAAAATAAACACTTTATGGTAGGAATATGAGACGAATAAATAATTCCATAATAATACATAGTCATGGGTATTCTACTAGTCGAATAACCACATGAACCATCATTATTATTTTCATAATGAGGGAATGTATAATGCCATATATTCTGAAACCTCATGTCAAGGCCTCAACCAAGAAGTCTAAAAATGATTTAGTCCTTAGCCAAAACCATATATCAAACTGGGAATGGCCTCTTCCAATTCCACATCTAATTGTCTCATGAGACCTACCGATACATCTAGGAGCTATAGAAGGCTCCACCCATCACATACTAAGTCCAATACATTCCTCATATAAAAAAGATTGAAACATAACTTAAACATTCGTATTAAAACTAGCATAAAAATGTCAATATTTTAACCATAATCCATGAATGGTATAAAAATAACTCACCCAATGTCAAACATATTAGAAAACCTTAAATACAATATGTAATATTTGTATCATAATAAATCAACTTCAAACAAGTGTAAAATTTATCAAAGGATGTTGTCATAGATGAAATCAAAACTATTTGAGTGAAATATCTCTTTCTATTTTGAAATCAGTTAAGAGTCACATAATTATAAAAGAAAACAATTATTTTGAAAATATTCTTATAAGATTGTAAGGGAAGCTTTGATTATGCTATAATAGTGGAAAATAGCCGCACCTACCGTATAAGTTAAAAGAATATTCTTACATTAATTTTACCAAAAATGTCATAAAGTACCTTGTTTGGAAAATGATATAAAGATTCCTTTAAAAAAATATAAGGTCAAATAAGGGTATAAATGTCTTCAAACCATAGTCTAGTAAATAGTAAAAATGTTTTGAAATACATTTTTATGAAAACACGGATGTGGATGGTAAAGATGTCCCAATAGATACTTACCTAAAAACAACCATGGATAATAAAGAGATTTTAAAATTAACCCTTACCTTGTACTTTTATATAGTATATGGTATTTTAAACTCATGTATAATAGTTAAAGCATTGTTATTAAATTATACAAGAACTATATACATAAATATGATATAATATATGATCCTTTAATATTTCTTTGTTAATAATATTTTAGTAGTATCATAGTTTTGGGCGTTAACAGATTCATTTTACTTTATATGATTGGTTACATAAGCCATGTTTGTTATGAATAAGATGTATTTGAATCATATAAATAAGGATAATATGTTCATAAACATTATTTTTAATTTTAAAATTAAAATTAATCTTGAATGATTACGATGGGGAATGAATCTCATTGTGTTTGTGGAGATGGTAATCCAAACATACGCACGAGTGACAATATCATTATATTGATGGTGAAATGTTATATAATAGGATAATATATCATATATACAGAATAGTTAACATGTTATATTTATTATTTACATCATTTATACTCATTATTATATCCATCCAAATAATGAAGTGTTTGAATAACAAACTACACCACGAAGTGGAGGCGGTAAGCTGTACGTACGCACGTATGGAGAATTTGTCATTCATATGACAGATAGAATAATTAATATGGTTGTACCATTTTTATATTAACATCACAATATATAGAGGATACTATATTGATTATTTTATAATGGAAACCACAAAGATATATAAAGTGGAATAAGAAAAGAACATTAAAGAGGCGATGAAATATTTACCTCTTCTTCGGGTTCTTCCTTTTTATTTGATCAAAAGGGATCCATAAGTTGGACTTAGGGACAAAGGAATGCCTCTAGGATTAAGGGAGGAAAGTTGGTAGGATATTTGGGTAGGGGATGGCCGATCCAAATGGATTTTAAGGTGTGAAATTAAGAGAAGGGGAAGTACCCTTTTATAAGAGAGGTGAGAGTCAATTTAGGAAAAGCATGTAATATTATTTTATAATAAAATATTTTTCGGTTTCTATTGGTTCCAAAATAATTTATTTCGAGGATAAGGTGGGGATGGGTCGAAAACCTCTCAACCAATAGGTTTTATAATGGATTAGGTCACTATATTAACCTTATCGTTTAGATTTAACTCTTAGTTAAATAGTTTGACATTTACCATGTCTCTGTGTATTTTTATATTATATGGTTAATAAACTTACTATAAACTTCCAAGAATACCCTCAGTGGTTTATTATTAATATATAAAACCTTATCTAATACTTTTTCTAAACCTTATATTTTTAGGAATATTATATCAATTAATAATATTGTATTTGTTTTAAAAACTCAATTATGTCAATTTTGACACTATTTAGTATTTGGTTTTTTGTGAAAATCAAAAGAACATGATTAATTCGAAAGAAATTATTTAATAAACCCTAAAATTTCATATTATCCTAAAAAATTTGTGGAATTTATCAGAAGTATTAATTTACTTTTATTTGGATATTTATAATATAAATTATTTTAATATTTCATTAATAAGATAATTACTGCATCATCATTGTGTCATAAATAAATTAAATTATTTAATATTTAAAAATTATAAATAAAATACCATTATATAGGAAATACTTTTATCTTTATAATAAATATTTATATTCAAATTTATATTTTCTGTAACCTTATATTAAAATTGATTTAGTTATTAAACTTTGAATTTAACTCTTTTAATTCTTTTTTAAATAAAATAATAATAAATGTCCTAATCTAAAAAAAGTAGAAAAATGGGGAAATATTTTATTCATAAGGTTGTTTTTGGTCGAATTATACTTATCCAATAGAATTAAAACATTTGTTAGGATAATTATGATATCATTTTTACCCTTAATTACCATAATTACTTTAAACTATGGCAAATAAATGTCAAAAGTTACTAGTCACCAAAAATTATTTTCATCTTATTGAACAAAATTGAATTTCTAATATTAACTGTGTCTCTAATATTTTTTAAATTCAAATCACAAAAGTTGTAAAATTATGTTTTATGCAAATTTTCAAATGCTCTTAGGAGGTGGGTAAAAAAAGGTAAAAATTTCAATAAAATTTTTATATATATATATTTTTAATAAAATGACTCCAATGAATTAAATTTAACTTATATAGGTATTATGTATCAATTTTTTCCTAAAATAAAATAAAATATAATAAATAATTATTTAATAAAAAGTCAGTTTTAACCAATAACACATTGTTTTTCACTATTCATCAAAAATTGAATGTTTTCAGAAAAATACTAAAAGAATCACCCTAAGCTAATTTTGATATGCCGAATTCAAAAATGAAGTCATTTTTGAATGAAAAAATTATAAAACTTCAAAAAAGTGGGTATTTCTATTCATAATGGCTAGTTTGATTGGTCGTACTATGTTAAAATCTCAAAGTTGCGTACAATGCAATCTATTGCATTATTCAAAGGGAAATGTACCATGAAAGCTTGGGGTGTTATAGATTTTATCCCTTTTGATTAGATTTTTAATAATGGATTATCTATCTGATTTATCTCTTCAATTTCTTCTCTTTACATGATCCTAGATATTAAATATGGTTCTTATACCTAATTAATTATTTGTTTTCTATGCCATTTTGTTTTCGACAATTTGTGTTCACTGTCTAGAATCACATTGGGTAATTCAAAATACACCATTGTTGTTCCTTTTACCCACCAAAATTATTCATGTTATTAATTATTTACCCATAGGGTCTTCTATTTGACATTTTCAGGCCTGTTCGAGCATGATAAAATCCCCAAAATCATTGACTAAATTAAAATTACATAGATATGAATTATTTATGGATATATCGAGGTATTGTTTTGTAATGTGAGTGTTTGATTCATAGTTTAGGGCCCGAAAAAATGATAAGAGGCATGAATACCACTTCTCATGAGATTAGAGTTCTAATTTATGGCCAGCTGGGGCTGAGAATCAATGGTTTGAGACTTTTCCCCTATATTATTGAAATATAAGGGTGATTAAACATTATTAATGGTAGTGAAATAAAAAATATGGTGTCCACTTGAAGACTGGGTCTTCTGGATATGAAAAAGGATTCTACATGTTTTGGCTATGGTTTCGGCTCAATTAAAGTATTGAATACCATTTATCTTTGCCCACACATTATTTCACTCTACCTCGGTAACCAATTTGTGTTCCCAGAGAACAGGATCCGGACCCTAACTAAATAGACACATAGTTTCCCAAAAGGGACATATTGTGTAGTGTTACATGGTTGGCTGAGCTATATCTAGGGAAGGGAACACCCAATCCTTCAGGTGAGGTCACACCCCATGTGACATTAAACACACACACACAATGTGTGGGTACATGTAAGACTGTGCCGTTTCAATGGAATTACACTGCTATGCCTTTGGGTGATGTCAAATTCCATGTTCCCCAATGTACACATAGTGTTATCTTCCTAGAAACTTTTAATTTGCATATATTATTATCCAGGACTTGGATTTGGGGTCGTAAGTATCCTATCTTGAGTAATTTTCCATGAAGGAGTTAACAAAAGCCTTTATTTTCCCAAAAGATATAACAAGAGGGTTTACGAGTGATATGTTTCTTCCAGCGATTCTTGGAAAATTACCGTAATTGAGGTTGATCATTAAATAATTCCAGGGTTGGTACTCCCCTATTACACAAGAGAGTGGGTCTACATACTCTTTATATAGTTATATTTGGTACTCCCTCACTTTACATAAAGAAACAATCTCTTATTTATGGAGAAGTACTTCTATATCTTCAAGCTCTTATGGGGAGGGGGTCCTCCATTGGAGATAGTGCTCCCTCAGCTTTGGATATTTATAGTGATGAGTGGGGCCTCCGCTCTGATTCTATTGTGGTTTCACATGGTGTTTAACATTGAAGACAAGACCTTTGGAGCTATTTGTAGACTCATCATCATCCTTTGCAGGCTATGAAGATTATAACATCTCTCCTTTTTCAATCTGGGATTCATTATGAGCATAGATGATGTTGGGTTTATTTCCTACCCCATGTTTATGGTTTAGGATGACTATTTTATTCTTTTTCTTACAGCATGGTTTTCATAGTGTCTTACTAATTATGTAAATACTCACCCCTACATTTGCATTGCCTGCATAGGTCACGACTTATGCATTCAAAGGGAAGATCAATAACAAATTTGGTAAACCCGGCATCAGAGGAGAATAGTGATATGTGAAGTATTTTCCATGTTCAGTGGTTAGTCTTGGTGATTGTGAGTCAATCCCTCTTTAGTTTTTTATCATTTTCCCGTTTTTTTCATGTTTGGATATTTTTTCTAACTCGGTGTTTATTTCCCCTTATACTATTTTTTAACTTATTTCACATTGATATGTATCCAAGTGTTTGTTTCATGTATTATTTACTCTCTATAGGTTATTATTTTGTTATATATATTCACTATTTAATGGATCTGAGTGTGGGAATGTGTATAGGTATATTAGCCTATGGCCTCCCATTTTAGTCGTATTCCTACTCAGTGTTTCTCTCCAACCCCTGGCCTATTGAAGGTAAGCTTAGGGTGTCACTATCATCTTACATTCAACCCCAGCGGTACCTAGTGGGTTGGGTTATAACAATAATCCTTCAATAACACTCCTCATCAGCACATGTATTAAATCAAGAATACGAATACATGAGTTAATTCCTCAACCAACACATGTATCATATGCATTAATTAATGAAATCATTCATGTTTCATATCATAAAATATATCCTTATATGATATCCAAAATGGAAGATCATTCAAGGTATCACCATGAAAATGGAATAAAATATAGAAATCATACTGTATAAATGTATGTGAATATCTCTTTATGAGTTATGTAATCATACTTTACGATTTCATTGATGACAAAGGTAGGGGAATGAATTCAAATTTCATGCTTGAATAATGACTACCCTAATTGTATACTACAATATTTCCATGCATATCCTATAGGAAATTTATGAATATCCTTTTATAACCCATCAATTGTCAAATATTATTTATCCATTTTTATCATATACAAAATGTATTTAGGGAATATATCTCTTTCTAGGAAAAGATCAAAAAACAACTATATAGTCCAAAAACCAGTGGAATTAGATAAAAACTACTTAAACATATAATTTTTCAACCAAATAATCCCTATAAATAATTATATATTCTCATATTTATGAGAAAACATGTGGAAGGATTATTAAATAAAATATGCATTGGAGGCTGATCCGTTATCAAAAGGCCAAAAAACCAACCACCCAAGATGTACACTCCACATCATATGAAGCCCCATGATGCAACATTATCATTTTCAGGACCCATTTTATTTCATAAAATTATATTTGTAACACCCCAAGATTCTACGATACGCTTCTTTTTGAATAATGTGATAGCGTGTGTTGTATACAACTTCGAGATTCTAACACACCACAACCAATCAAACTAGCCATTATGAATAGTAATACGTAATTTTTGAAATTTTATAAATTCTATCTATAAAAATGGACTTCATTTTTGGATTAGGAATATCGAAATTAGCCTAGGGTGAAATTTTGGCACTTTTCGGATAACTTTCATATTTTGATGAATAGTGAAAATTACTAAATTTTAATTAAAAACAACTTTTTTAATCAAAATAATTAATATTTATAAATTATGTATTTGAGTGGTTTTAAAGTATATTTAGAATATATATTTACCATTTAATTCAATGGTTTTCATTGGTCATAATTTCACAATTAAACCAGACATAAACAAGTGTCAATCTTTTGATAGTTATTATCTCTTAAAAACACGCTTTTTGTTTTAACAACGGGAATTACTTTTAAATTAATTTATGCCACTTATGTGTTTTGAATTTGGAAAAATGGATTCCATATTTTGAATCAGGATGTTCAAATTTTGTAAATAGGTAACTTTTATTTTTAGACATTTTGAATAATTACTACGGTAAATATTTTATTTAACATGGTTAAGGGTAAATCTGGTAAATAAGGGTTAAACAATAATATTATAATAATAATAAATTACCCTAAAACATGTCCTAACCTTATTGGTGGATACATGTCCGACCATGGAAATCTTTTAGTCGATGTTGGGACCCCATGGAGCCACTTGTAGGTGATAGGGACACTTTATTTTAATTATGTTAAAATGAATACAAAAATAACACAAGCATATATCTTTTAGAAAAACATTTTTTACATAGGGTTATATATGTTGGATTTTAGACTATAAATATTAATTATAAATATACAAAGATTTAATACATAATTATATTTTATTTTTAATTTTTATACATTAAATAATTTAATTTATTTATGACATAATGATGTTGAAGTAATTACCATAATAGTGAAGAATTAGAATAATTGATATTATAAATACCCAAATAAATATAATTTGAGACTTTTAATGAGTTAAAATAATTTTCTAGGATAATATGACATATTAGGATTGATTTAATTGACTTTTTTCGAATTAATCATTCTGTTACGAGTTTCACAAAAATCAACTATTGAATAGTGTCAAAATTAACATAAAAGAGTTTTTTAAAAATATATTATATTATTAATTGATATTAAATTCATAAAAATCTAATGTTCGGCCAAGAGACTTATATCATGATAGTTATATCATTAATGGACCAATTGGGGGTCTCTTGGATGTATATAGTACGTTTAGTAACCATATAATATTAAAATACAAAGAGACATTGTAAAAGTGAAACTAATTAACTTAGAGTTAATACTTTAAGATAAGGTTAATATAAGTACCCAAACCAATATAAATTATATTGGTTGAGTGGTTTTCGACCCATACCCACATTAACCTTTAAATAATAAACATTATATCCATTATAAACCGAATATGAATTTATTATAAATTAATATTTTTAGCTTTTCCAAAGCTGCCCCTCACCCCTCTTATAAAAGGGCACTCCTCCTTCTCATTTATTCACACCTTAAAAGCCTTTAAGATATGCCAAACTCTGCCAAAATACTCTCCCAACTTCCCTCATTACAACTTATAGGCCTTAGTTTGATCAGAAAGCCAACCTAAGGATCCCTTTTGATCAAATCAAGAGGAAGAACCCGAAGAAGAGGTAATGTTTTCACCACCCCTTTTCAAGTTCCTTTCTTCTTCCACTTCTTCTTTATTTTTTATTACCATTCTAAAATAATAAATACAGTATCTTATATATAATATGATGTTATTTTAAACATTTTAAAACCATATTTCAGTATTCTATCCATCCTTTTAATGACATGTCACCATACATGCATACGTACGACTTTCTGTCTCTACATCGTGGTGTAATTGTTATTCAAAACATTATTATTTGGATGGGTATAATAATGATGTATAATTCATGTCAATAATAAATATAAAATTATAATGATTCTTTATATATAATATACCATCCAATTATATATTATTTAAATATCAAAAGAATGATATTGTCGCTCGTGTATACATACGGACTACCGTCTCCACGAACACGCTGAGATTCATTCTCCATCATATCCATTCAAGTATAATTATCATTTGATGATTTAAAAATAATGTTTAAGGACTTGATATCATTCTTGATATTAATAATATACAACCTATCCATGAAAAATATGGCTTACGTAACAAAAAATATAAAAGAAAACGAGTAAGTTAACACCCGAAACGACGATAAATCTGAGATATTATTAACAAAGCAATGTTAAAAGATCATATATGATATCATATGAATGTATATGATTCTTGTATAATTTCATAAAAATTATTTAACTATTATACAGGAGGTTAACCTACCCCAGACCAAGGAAAAGTACAAGGTAAGGGTTTATTTCGCAATCTCTCTATTATCCGAGGTTGTTTATACATAATAATCTACTGAGATTTCTTTATCATCCACATCCACGTTTCTTCAAAATGTATTTCAAAACATTTTTACCATTTACAAGAATATGGGTTAAAGTCATTTATACCCTTGTTTGACTTTTTATGGAATCTTTCCGTCCTTTTCCAAACAAGGTGTCTTTTAACCTTTTTGACAGGATTAAGGTAAGAATGTTTTTTTAACTTATACGGCGGGTGCGGCTATTTTACGCTGTTATAAAATCATCAAATCTCTCCTTACAAGATTATAATAATATTTTCAAATAAAATGTTTTATTTTATATGGATCTTAAATTATTTCAAAATAAAAAGAGATATTTCTCTAAAAAGAGTTTTGATTTCATCTATGTCAACATTCTTTGTTGGATTTTACGCTTATGTGAAGTTGATTTATTATGATTCAAAACTTCTATGTTGTATTGAAGGTTTTGTGATATGTTTGACTGTGGATGTGCTATTTTTATACCATTCATGGTTTATGGTGAAAGTATTGACATTTCATATGCTAGTTTTAATACGAATGTTTATGTTATTGTTGACGCTCCTTTCGTCACAGAATTTAAAGATCGGAAAAGGGAATATCTAAGAAAAAAGTGATTCATCCTTTGAAAAAAAAACATCAAAAACCGACAAAGGGATGAACAAGGAGAACATTTCCCATAGGTCGCGCAAGTTCCCTCATGGTCGCGCAAGTACACTTGCGTGCCGCTTAGTGGTCGTGCAAGTACTTGCGTGCCGCCTAGTGGTCGTGCAAGTACTTGCGCGGCACCCTTGGTCACGCAAGTGACTTGCGCGACCTAAGTGGTAACCGCCCGGTAACTGCTGGGTAACCGCCTGGGGTCTTGTTTTGCCTATAAATAGACCCTGTGGGCCCCCCATTCGGGAAGATATTTTTCCAGAAACTCAGATTAAAGCTCCCGACGCCCAAGTCTCTTCTCAAAGCTTCCGGAACACTTCTAAGGTAATTTCTTTCCTAGAACGGAAGATCTAAAGAGAAGAAGGAAGGCCTATGTGTTGAAACTTATCAAAAACTTGCGCGCCAACTTATTTCCTTCAAATATAACTTGTGAGTCCCTTTTCTGGAAGAACCTCGAGAACATTCTAAAGGGTTTAAAAAAGAGTTGCTCAAGTATTTCATTTCTGGTTGAAAATCGCGCAAGTACACTATGTGTCGTGCAGGTATACCTGCGCGACCAACACTTGCGCGCCCATGGAAGACTTGCGCGCCTTGCAAGACTTGCGCGCCCCTGTCTTTTTGGGTGCCCATCTTGCCCATTTTTACCCCTCTTAAGCCGTTTCACCTTTCCTTTTCAAGATTCAGTCCTCAAGACACTCTTCAAAGCCATTTATGGCATGATTTCTTGATTTTACTTTCTTATCTGAAAGGAATTCTATGGAATCTCTCTCAAAGTCTAGTGATTTAAATATCCTTATGACACTAAAATACGGAGAGTTCATTCATTTAACCTCATCCTTTATGATGAGAGAATCCTAACCTGGGTCTCCTTTTCAGGAATAATCCCCAGTGATAAAACCTTTAATCTGGGCATCTTCCTCAGGAGTAAGCCCCAAATTCTTAAAGTTCCCAACCTCAAATATGGGCATCCTCCTCAGGAATAAGCCCCAAGCCCCAAGTCTCCTAACCTGGGTCTCCTTTTTCAGGAATAATACTCAGTCATAATCTTGGGTTTTCTTTTTCAGGAGTAAAACCCCATCATAAGTCCCCTCCTAACTTGGGCATCCTCCTTAAGAGTAAGCCCCAAGATTATAGTTTTCAAATCTACATGAAGCACATATAACTTTATGGACCCTGTTCATGGATTTTATCCCCAACAAGTAAATCCTAAACCTTCATCTATCTGGGCAGTCATCCATACATAAGCCCCAAACAAATTCTTATGATCGCATCTTTCATGGCACAATTGTCTAAATTTTACCAATACCTCTTGTTTCTCACACCGAGCATGACTCACGTGAGCTTAGAGTGTAAAAGTAATTTTGACATTCATATTTGAGCCATCAATCATAAACATCATACTTCATTTCTCTAACTACGTGGGTTATGATTCCTTTTCCAAAACAAAGGATACGTAGGTAGCCCATTTATGGGTTCGATCCCAACTTTGAAATAATCCCTGTCCTTCTGAATGACGATAAACTTCATGTGCCCCACTGAGTGGCTTTAAAACCAGCCTGGTCATCATAATGACCAAGAGACTTTTATATAAATGTTTTTGAAGGATACCATTGACCAAGAATCTCTAAACAGATATAGATGATTCTCTATTGATGAAGAACCTCGAATACATATAAAAGATTCTCTAAATTTCTTGCATATTTAATCATTGATTGTTAAAACTAAAGGAAAGCACATTTTAAACTTGGTAATGTAATAAGGATTCACGAACATAACTTAAATCTATAAAGAGAGTCCCGGAGTAGACAATAATTCCCCTCAAAAGGTGTGATGAGTCCGACCTCCCATCCTCTCGACCAATGAAAATTCCTAAGCCTCATTAGTCCACAAGCTAATGAGCGCCTGCCTTTGGAAAGTAGGTCCAAACGGATGTGGAATCATTGGATGTTTCCGGTTCTACGAACAAACCCATTAGAAACCGATCAGAACGTTTGAATCTCCCGTCCAGGAGGTCATCCCCGGATTCCGTGCGAAACAAAAAATGGTGAACCCGACGTGAAACCTTAACCAAGTTAAAGTGATGTTCTTCTTATTTGTTAGGCCCCTTGGGCCAACAAAGAAATCATTGACATGTGCTCATCCAAAAGATGCAGTGACCAGATTCATCTTGATTATGTCTGTTACATGGAAAAGGCACTCTTTTCTCAAGATCTTCTGAAAAATGGCTTTCCTTAAATTCACCCCTGTGAATACTGCTACTGTGAACACCTCTACTGTGAGGTCTACTGCTGTGAAAACCAATGCTGCTACTCCTGCTGGAACGTCATCCGCCCTGAGGATGACATCACCAACTCAGCGTCTTCAATGCTGGGTTTCTAATGCACTGGTTAAGGAGTACCGTCGCAATGGTACTATCCCAACTCTAGAGGCCGCTCGTCAAGCCCTCCAAGCTAACAACTCTACCTGGTCGACCGGACAACGACGGCCAGCAATCATGAAGCAGGCGGTGCTGGCTACCGTCTCCAACCGTTTCGGGTCGTTATCCCCGGAACGCAATTTCCATTCACTCCCTTACTCTGAGGAAGTGAATAAGCAGGTCCCGCAGGACCTTAATTCAAAAAGACAAGAGTCCATCTCAAGGGCTCCCATCAACAATCGCCGCCAGACTCGTGCGGTAGTGCGCCCTCAACATGATGAGGGTACCGAATCCAGGCATTCAGCTTAGGTTCCTCGAACCCGAGCAGGCAAGATGAACCGCCAAAGATGGAATCCGGTTACCAATAGGCGGGTTGTCATCCCTGCCATCTTCGGAGAAGTCCACCAACCTAACTTGGTGGAAAACAACGAGCATGCATACACACCTGTTCATTTTAATTCCTCTGTCCAGCAGACTCGTCTGACAGCATCAAGCCTATCCCGCCAGGCAATTCCGGCGGAGTACCATAGGCAGGAACATACACCTGCTTATACATCACCAGTTAGTCAGTAGGCTCGTCTGACAATTTATGATGGATCTCATCAACCGCGTTTGGCGAAGTGTAATCAGCAGGCACATACACCTGCTAATACTAATCAGGCCTACCAACAGTCTCGCTTGGTAGCGCCCGAAGAAGTCAGTCGAAAAGTCCTGATGACAAACAGGAGGCAGACTCAACTCTCTGCCTCCACACTTGAGTACTGTCAGGATTCACTGACAGGAAAAGGAGGACAAGAGAAGGCACATACACCTACTCCAAGCCCGGAATGGAAGTATATCCCCGTTCCGGCGGCTGAAGTCACCAAATGTAACGCCCCGACCCCAGTTACCCAGAGTCGGTGCATTATTACATAACATTGGCATGATCACAAGAAAGATCAAATCTCGAAAGACCGATTGGTTTAGTAGCCTTGGAAACACTAGATATATTCATAAGTTTTACATTACATCATAAAATGAAAAACTACTACAACAACATAATGTCTCCATAATCCACACTACTATCCCCTCATAATATCCCTGCAGGTCATTCATAATTTACTTCTTCACATCCTGGGGAAAAATAAAACATAGAAAGGGGGTGATCTCAAATGCCCAGTAAGGATAACAATATAGCGGAAACTTTCATAAATAAGAATAAACATTTAAGGCAATGCATTACTAAAACAAAAGCCTTTTAAAATTGAACTTCAACATGGTATGGAAAAAGTAAAATGAAATAATGCCATTTACTTATTCACATGGATATTCTACTAATCGAATAATCACATGCAAAAATCAATAACCACTTTCATAATGTTGGAATGCATAATGCCAGACTATCATAACCACATAGCCAAGGCCTCGTGCCAAGACTACAAATAAGATTTTGTGAAGGCCTTGTGCCAAGACACTAGTTTGTCTCATGAGACCTACCGATGCATCGAGGAGCTATAGCGGGCTCCACCCGTCACTTATTAAGTCCAATGCATTCCCATATGAAAAGGTTTAAACATAACATAAACATTCGTATTAAAACTAGCATACGAAATGTCAATACTTTCACAATAAACTATGAATGGTATAAAAATAGCACATCCACAGTCAAACATATCACAAAACCTTCAATACAATATAGAAGTTTTGTATCATAATAAATCAACTTCAAATAATCTTAAAATCCATCAAAGGATGTTGACATAGATGAAATCAAAATTCTTTTTAAAGAAATATCTCCTTTTATTTTGAAATCATTTAAGATCCATATAAAATAAAACATTTTCTTTGAAAATATTCTTATAATCTTGTATGGGAAGCTTCGACGATTTTATAACGGCGGAAAATAACCGCACCCGCCGTATAAGTTAAAAAAAACATTCTTACCTCAATTCTGTCGAAAAGGTTAAAAAAAGGACCTTGTTTTGAAAACGACGGAAAGATTCCTTTATAAACCTCTTATAAAAAGTCAAACAAGGGTATAAATGACTTTAACCCATATTCTTGTAAATAGTAAAAATGTTTTGAAATACATTTCGAAGAAACATGGATGTGGATGATAAAGAGATCCCAGTAGATTATTACGTATAATACAACCTCGGATAATGAAGAGATTGTGAAATAACCCTTACCTTGTACTTTTCCTTGGTTGTGGTAGGTTTACCTCCTGTATAATGGTGAAATAATTGTTATTAAATTATACAAGAATTATATACATTAATATGATATCATATATGATCTTTTAATATTGATTTGATAATAATATCTTAGTATTATCGTTGTTTCGGGTGTTAACTTACTTGTTTTCTTTCATATGTTTTGTTACGTAAGACATGTTTGTAAAGTATAGGTTGTATATTATTCATATCCAGAATGATATCAAGTCCTTAAACATCATTTTTAAATCATAAAATGATAATTACGCTTTAATGGTTACGATGGAGAATGAATCTCATCGCGTTCGTGGAGACGGTAGTCCGTACGTACGCACGAGCGACAATATCATTCTTTTGATATTAAAATAATATATAAATGGATGGTATATCATATATACAGAATCATTAACATGTTATATTTATTATTTACATGAGTTACACATCATTATTATACCCATCCAAATAATATTATATTGAATAACAATTACACCACGACGTGGAGACGGTAAGCCGTACGTACGCACGTATGGTGACATGTTATTCAAAGGGTGGATAGAATACTGAATATGGTTGTACCATACTTATAATAACATCACAGTATATGTGAGATACTGGAGTTATTATTTCATAATGGTAAGAACAAAAGAAGAAGAAGTGGAAGAAGAAATGAACTTAGAAAAGGGTGGTGAAATCATTACCTCTTCTTCGGGTTCTTCCTTTTGATTTGATCAAAAGGGCCCCTTAGGTTGGCTTTCTGATCAAACTAAGGCCTCTAGGTTGTATTGATGGATGTTGGGAGAGTATTTGGGCAGTGTTTGGCCGAACCAAAAGGCTTTGAAGGTGTGAAGAAATGAGAAGGAGGAGTGCCCTTTTATAAGAGGGGTGAGGGGCACCTTTGGAAAAGCTAGAAATATTAATTTATAATAAATTCATATTCGGTTTCTAAAGGCTCCAAAGTTGACTATTCAAATGATGAGGTGGGGATAGGTCGAAAGAAACTCATCCAATAGAATTTAGACAGGTTTGGGTACCTATATTAACCTTATCTTTAAGTATTAACTCTAAGTTAATTAGTTTCACTTTTACAATGTCTCTTTGTATTTTATATATTATGGTTAATAAACTTACTATATACATCCAAGAGACCCCCAAGTGGTCAATTAATGATTAACCTATCATGATATAAGTCTCTTGGCCGAACCTTAGATTTTTAGGAATTTAATATCAATTAATAATATAATATTTGTTTTAAGAATTCTTTTATGTCAATTTTGACACTATTCATTAGTTGATTTTTGTGAAACTCATAACAGATTTATTACTTCGAACAAAGTCAATTAAATCAATCCTAATATATCATATTATCCTAGAAAATTAGTTTAATTCATTAAAAGTTTCATATTATATTTATTTGGGTATTTATAATATCACTTATTTTAATTTTTCACTATTATAGTAATTACTGCATCATCATTGTGTCATAAATAAAATAAATTATTTAATGTCTAAAAATTATAAGTAAAATATCATTATGTAGGAAATCTTTTTAGATTTCTAATGAATATTTATAATCGAAAATCCAACATGTATAACCCTATGTAAAAATTGTTCTTCTAAAAGATGTAAGCTTATGCCATTTTTATTTTTATTTTAACTTTATTAATATAAAGTGTCCCTACCACATACAAGTGGCTCCAAGGGGTCCCCAAATTGACCCAAGGATGCCCATGGTCGGGTATGTGTCCAACAATAAGGTTAGGACACGTTTTAGGGTAATTTTGTATTATTATAATATTATTTTTTTAACCCTTATTTACCGGATTTACCCTTTAACCATGGTAAATAAAATATTTACCACAGTAACTATTCAAAATGTCTAAAAATAAAAGTTACCTATTTACACAATTTGAACATCCTGATTCCAAATATGGAATCCATTTTCCTAAATTCAAAACACAGAAGTGGCAGAAATTAATTTAAAATTAATTCCCGCTGTTAAAACAAAAAGCGTGTTTTTAAGAGATAATAACTATCAAAAGATTGACACTTGTTTATGTTCGGTTTAATTGTAAAATTATGTCCAATGACCAAAATTATATTAAATGGTAAAACTATATTCTAAATATACTTTAAAACCACTCAAATTCATAATTTATCACTAGTAATTAATTTGATTAAAAAAGTTGTTTTTAATTAAAATTTAGTAATTTTCACTATTAATCAAAATATGAAAGTTATCCGAAATGTACCAAAATTTCACCCTAGGCTAAATTCGATATTCCGAATCCAAAAATGAAGTCCATTTTAATATATAAAATATATATAATTTCAAAAAGTAGGTATTACTATTCATAACGGCTAGTTTGATTAGTTATGGTGTGTTAGAACTCGGTGTTGCGTACAACACACGCTATCACATTATTCAAAGAGAAGTGTACCATAGAAGATTGGGGTGTTACATTCTCCCCTCCTTCAAATAATTGCGTCCTCACAATTTCTAGGGTATTACTGCATAAAAAGACTCGGGTGGTTCTTTATCATAAGTTCCTCGGGTTCCCACGTTGCCTCTTCCATCTTATGATTTCTCCACAAAACTTTTACCAGACGCGTCGTCCGGTTTCTCAGCACTTGTTCTCTCGTATCAAGAATCTTGATGGGCTCTTCGCAATAGGAAAGATCGGGTTCCAGTTCTAATTCCTCATAGGTGAGTACATGCATTGGGTCAGGCATGTATTTCCTCAACAGAGATACGTGGAACACATCGTGAACTTTGGAGAGACTTGGCGGCATTGCCAATCGGTAAGCTACAGGCCCAATTCGTTCTAGAATTTCGAAAGGTCCGATGTACCTGGGACTCAATTTACCTTTCTTACCAAAACGTATGACTCCCTTCCACGGAGATACCTTCAGGAAAACATGATCACCGACTTGAAATTCCAAATCCTTCCTTCGATTATCGGCATAGCTCTTCTGCCTACTTTGAGCTGCTTTGATGTGATTTTGGATTACCTTCACCTTTTCCACCGTTTCCTCCACCAGTTCTGGGCCTACAAGTTTTCTTTCACCAACGTCATCCCAACAGGTTGGTGTACGAAATCTCTTTCCGTATAACGCTTCATATGGTGCCATTTGTATACTCGAATGGAAGCTATTGTTATAGGAAAATTCTACCAGAGGTAAATATTGATCCCACATACCCTGAAAATCAAGTGAGCAAGATCTCAACATGTCTTCTAAGGTCTGAATAGTCCGTTATGATTGTCCGTCTGTCTGAGGGTGGTAAGCAGTGCTCAAATGAAGTTCAGTATCCAGGGATTTCTGAAGACTTTTCCAAAATCTTGAAGTAAAACGGGGATCACGATCAGAAACAATCGATAGGGGAACTCCATGAAGTCTCACAACTTCATTAATGTATAGTCTTGCTAGACGTTCCAGGGGTAGATCTTCTCTTATAGCAAGAAAATGTGCTGACTTGGTAAGACGATCAACAATAACCCATATTGCATCGTTCCTTCTAGGAGTCTTTGGTAGCCCCATGACAAAGTCCATCGTAATATTGTCCGATTTCCACTCCGGTATGGGAAGAGGTTGCATGACTCCTCCAGGCTGTTGCCTTCCAGCTTTCACTTGTTGACAAACCATACATCTTGATACAAAATCAGCAATCTCCCTCTTCATGTTGTCCCACCAAAAATGTTCCTTCAAATCTCTATACATTTTGGTGCTCCCAGGGTGTATAGAGAAATTGGAACTATGAGCATCATCCAGTAATTCCCTTTTCAGATCAGGTAAATTGGGAACACAAAGTCTCTTTCCAAATTTCAAAGTTCCATCTTTATACACAAAGTCTCTCAATCTCCCATCATTCACAGCTTTAATCTTCTTCTGAAATTCTTCATCATCGGTCTGAGAACTCTTAATCCTTTCTAGTAAAGATGGCTTGGCAACCATTTGAAAAAGCATTGATGTTTCACCTTCCCAGGTTATTCCCATGTCCATCTTCTCTAGATCCATGAAAATTGGATCCCTTTCAATTCTCATCATGTTCAGAACTCCATGGTCTTTTCTGCTCAAAGCATCTGCTACTTTGTTTGCTTTCCCCAGGTGGTAGTGTATCGTGCAATCATAACCCTTGAGTAATTCAAGCCATCTCCTTTGCCTCATGTTGAGTTCTTTTTGTGAGAAAATATACTTCAAACTCTTGTGATCAGTATAAATCTCACATTTTTCACCATAGAGGTAGTGCCTCCATATCTTCAAAGCAAAGATCACAGCTGCTAACTCAAGATCATGAGTAGGATAGTTTTGTTCATGAATTTTCAACTGTCGTGATGCATAGGCAATAACTCTATCATTCTGCATAAGGACACAACCAAGTCCTTTCTTTGACGCATCACTATAAATAACGAACCCATCATTCCCTGATGGTAGAGTCAATATAGGAGCATTGACTAATCTTCTCTTCAGTTCTTCGAAACATTCTTCACACTCTTTTGTCCAAACAAATTTAACCCCTTTACGTGTGAGCTTCGTTAATGGGTTAGCCAATCGGGCAAAATTCTGGACAAAACGTCGATAATAACCTGCCAAGCCAATAAAACTACGTACCTCAGTTATACTCGTAGGTGCTGGCCATTCTTGGATTGCCTTGGTCTTAGAAGGATCAACAGAGATTCCATCTTTAGAGACAATATGGCCAAGAAAAGAAATCTCCTGAAGCCAGAATTCACACTTGCTAAACTTTCCATATAATTCATGCCTCCTCAGAGTCTTCAAGATAATGCGCAAGTGATTTTCATGATCTTCGTAGGTTTTGGAGTATACCAAGATATCATCAATAAATACCACCACAAATTCATCGAGATACTCCTTGAAAACTCTATTCATCAGATCCATGAATACAGAGGGTGCATTAGTCAATCCAAACGGCATTACAGTAAACTCGTAATGCCCGTACCTGGTTCGAAATGCTGTCTTCGGAATGTCTTCCTTCTTTACACACAACTGATGGTATCCAGATCGAAGGTCAATCTTTGAAAAGTATTGAGCTCCATGCAGTTGGTCAAATAAATCATCAATACGAGGTAGGGGATACTTGTTCTTTATCGTTATAGCATTGATCTCCCTGTAATCGATACATAACCTCATAGATCCATCTTTCTTTTTAACAAAAAGAACAGGGGCTCCCCATGGAGAAACACTAGGGAGAATAAATCTCTTATTACTCAATTCCTCTAGTTGTTTCTTTAGTTCGACTAGCTCTACAGTGGCCATTCTATAAGGGGTCTTCGATATAGGCCTTGATCCAGGAATCAAATCAATAGAAAACTCAACTTCTCGTTCTGGAGGATGTACAGGTAAATCTTCTGGAAATACATCTACAAATTCTTTCACAACAGGTACATCCTCTATTTGAACATTCCTTTCCTCACCGATAGTTACTTCATTCTCTTCCTCCCCAATAATTGAATTAAGTTGAGCTACTGGGGGTGGGTCTAAATAAGAATTAGGTGGTGACGATTCTGCTCTAAAAATAAGGTGCTCCTTATCATTATCATCATGAATCGTAACCTCTTTCTTCTTACAATAAATCTTCGCATCATAGTCCGAAAGCCAGTCCATACCGAGGATTATATCAAACTCAATCATAGGTATGACAATGAAATCAGCAGATAAAGAAAATTTATGTGCTCTAATGGGGACTGATTCACAAAACTTTGTTGCAACGATACTTCCCTTAGGAGTTTTAACTGACAACTCCCTTATTAAATCAAATTGGAAATATCTAATTTTCTTAGCAAACTGGGAAGATATGAAACAATGCGATGATCCAGAATCAAATAATGCATTTGCTAAACTTGAGGAAACCATTAAATTACCTGCCACCACGTCTTTCGGAGTTTCTACCTCAGCAGTAGTGATAGCATAAGCCTGGCCTTGATCCCTTGGCCTTTTCTGAGGTAAGTTCTCCTGACGCTTAGGACATGCATTTGCATAATGCCCCATCTCCCTGCAATTGTAGCACTGAACATTGTTAGCTTCCTTCTTCCCCTTGCAATCATGAGCTTGGTGGCCTTTTTCACCACACTTGTAACAGACTCCCATTCCCTTCAGGCAAGCACCGGGGTGTTTCTTCCCGCACTTACCACAAGATGGATATTCAACCTTTCCCTTCTTCCCCTTATTTCCATTCCCAGATTGATCTGCAGGTCTCTTCTTCTCTTGCTTTGCTTTAAAGTCATAAGACTTAGAGAATTCCTTTTCGGTCTTGATAGCACATGAGACAATGTCTTCGTACGATGAAAAGGATTGTGAGACTAATGCTCGACGGAGAAATGGTTTTAACCCATCAAAGAAACGATCAATCTTACTTCTTGGGTTGCGAATATAATCACCAGCGTACCTCGCTAACCTTGTAAAGTTAGCCTCATACTTTGTGACATTATCATCCTCCTTTTGTCTCAGACTCAGAAATTGCCTTTCCATATCTACTCAATGGTCGCGAGGAAAGTATTTTTCTAAAAATAGATCTTTGAACTCCCTCCATTACATGTTTGATACTTCATCATCTTCCTTCATGTTTTGAATCAATGACCACCATTGATCAGCATCTCCAGTGAGGCGGTAAACTGCCATGGTAACTTTTTCCCTTTCACTACTCCCCAAAGCCTGAAATATTTTCTCTAGGGAAAATATCCATTGCTCAGCTACTAAGGGATTTGTACTCCCATTGAACGTTGGTGGTTGTTGTCTCATGAATCGATCTAACATTGATCCTCCACGCTGCGGATCAGGGTGCTCCATACGGGTAAGGTTATTATTCATAACCTGAGTAAGTTGTCCCAGTATGGTGATTAGTTGATCAGCACCAGTTGCATCACCAGCCCCACTATAATTATCTTGAGCAGGAGGGCAATCCCTACATGGAGTGCGCGCATTGATACAGTTTCCATTTCATCCACTAGGCGCCATTTCTAAACAATGGCATAAACTAGATCAGTTTATGAATCAAAATACATAATCCCATACTTATAAAACAATTAACATAAATTGAACTATTTATGGATATAATCAATAATCATAAAAATGGTTTTCTTTGAGGAAGTATATACTCATAAACCCTTCATAATGATTTGTAAAGATAATGAGAGTTATCCTAAGCATATCCCCCGGGAGTGTCGTAACCAAGAGTGCAGCAAGGCCCGTTGTCGTGCACCAGTTCCCGTTCGAGTCTAGCTCAAAGCGGTGTTTTCGGGTTTTACCCCTAGGTACATCTGTGCCAGAGCCGCCTCTACCTGCTCGTATCCAGACAGGGATGTATTGCTCGGAAAACTCACAAAATCTCTACAATACCAAAATTTTAGGAAGTTCTTCTATACTAATCCTCAAAGTTCATCTTAGGTCTACGTGATCTAATCAGAGTTTATCTAAATCTAGCTTCCAAGGTTTGTACTAAACTTCCTCTGATACCAACTGTAACGCCCCGACCCCAGTTACCCAGAGTCGGTGCATTATTACATAACATTGGCATGATCACAAGAAAGATCAAATCTCGAAAGAACGATTGGTTTAGTAGCCTTGGAAACACTAGATATATTCATAAGTTTTACATTACATCATAAAATGAAAAACTACTACAACAACATAATGTCTCCATAATCCACACTACTATCCCCTCATAATATCCCTGCAGGTCATTCATAATTTACTTCTTCACATCCTGGGGAAAAATAAAACATAGAAAAGGGGTGAGCTCAAATGCCCAGTAAGGATAACAATATAGCGGAAACTTTCATAAATAAGAATAAACATTTAAGGCAATGCATTACTAAAACAAAAGCCTTTTAAAATTGAAGTTCAACATGGTATGGCAAAAGTAAAATGAAATAATGCCATTTACTTATTCACATGGATATTCTACTAATCGAATAATCACATGCAAAAATCAATAACCACTTTCATAATGTTGGAATGCATAATGCCAGACTATCATAACCACATAGCCAAGGCCTCGTGCCAAGACTACAAATAAGATTTTGTCAAGGCCTTGTGCCAAGACACTAGTTTGTCTCATGAGACCTACCGATGCATCGAGGAGCTATAGCGGGCTCCACCCGTCACTTATTAAGTCCAATGCATTCCCATATGAAAAGGTTTAAACATAACATAAACATTCGTATTAAAACTAGCATACGAAATGTCAATACTTTCACAATAAACTATGAATGGTATAAAAATAGCACATCCACAGTCAAACATATCACAAAACCTTCAATACAATATAGAAGTTTTGTATCATAATAAATCAACTTCAAATAATCTTAAAATCCATCAAAGGATGTTGACATAGATGAAATCAAAATTCTTTTTAAAGAAATATCTCCTTTTATTTTGAAATCATTTAAGATCCATATAAAATAAAACATTTTCTTTGAAAATATTCTTATAAGCTTGTATGGGAAGCTTCGACGATTTTATAACGGCGGAAAATAACCGCACCCACCGTATAAGTTAAAAAAAACATTCTTACCTCAATTCTGTCGAAAAGGTTAAAAAAAGGACCTTGTTTTGAAAACGACGGAAAGATTCCTTTATAAACCTCTTATAAAAAGTCAAACAAGGGTATAAATGACTTTAACCCATATTCTTGTAAATAGTAAAAATGTTTTGAAATACATTTCGAAGAAACATGGATGTGGATGATAAAGAGATCCCAGTAGATTATTACGTATAATACAACCTCGGATAATGAAGAGATTGTGAAATAACCCTTACCTTGTACTTTTCCTTGGTTATGGTAGGTTAACCTCCTGTATAATGGTGAAATAATTGTTATTAAATTATACAAGAATCATATACATTAATATGATATCATATATGATCTTTTAATATTGATTTGATAATAATATCTTAGTATTATCGTTGTTTCGGGTGTTAACTTACTTGTTTTCTTTCATATGTTTTGTTACGTAAGACATGTTTGTAAAGGATAGGTTGTATATTATTCATATCCAGAATGATATCAAGTCCTTAAACATCATTTTTAAATCATAAAATGATAATTACGCTTTAATGGTTACGATGGAGAATGAATCTCATCGCGTTCGTGGAGACGGTAGTCCGTACGTACGCACGAGCGACAATATCATTCTTTTGATATTAAAATAATATATAAATGGATGGTATATCATATATACAGAATCATTAACATGTTATATTTATTATTTACATGAGTTACACATCATTATTATACCCATCCAAATAATATTATATTGAATAACAATTACACCACGACGTGGAGACGGTAATCCGTACGTACGCACGTATGGTGACATGTTATTCAAAGGGTGGATAGAATACTGAATATGGTTGTACCATACTTATAATAACATCACAGTATATGTGAGATACTGGAGTTATTATTTCAGAATGGTAAGAACAAAGGAAGAAGAAGTGGAAGAAGAAATGAACATAGAAAAGGGTGGTGAAATCATTACCTTTTCTTCGGGTTCTTCCTTTTGATTTGATCAAAAGGGCTCCTTAGGTTGGCTTTCTGATCAAACTAAGGCCTCTAGGTTGTATTGAGGGATGTTGGGAGAGTATTTGGGCAGAGTTTGGCTGAACCAAAAGGCTTTGAAGGTGTGAAGAAATGAGAAGGAGGAGTGCCCTTTTATAAGAGGGGTGAGGGGCACCTTTGGAAAAGCTAGAAATATTAATTTATAATAAATTCATATTCGGTTTCTAAAGGCTCCAAAGTTGACTATTCAAATGATGAGGTGGGGATAGGTCGAAGGCAACTCATCCAATAGAATTTAGACAGGTTTGGGTACCTATATTAACCTTATCTTTAAGTATTAACTCTAAGTTAATTAGTTTCACTTTTACAATGTCTCTTTGTATTTTATATATTATGGTTAATAAACTTACTATATACATCCAAGAGACCCCCAAGTGGTCCATTAATGATTAACCTATCATGATATAAGTCTCTTGGCCGAACCGTAGATTTTTAGGAATTTAATATCAATTAATAATATAATATTTGTTTTAAGAATTCTTTTATGTCAATTTTGACACTATTCATTAGTTGATTTTTGTGAAACTCATAACAGATTTATTACTTCGAACAAAGTCAATTAAATCATTCCTAATATATCATATTATCCTATAAAATTAGTTTAATTCATTAAAAGTTTCATATTATATTTATTTGGGTATTTATAATATCACTTATTTTAATTTTTCACTATTATAGTAATTACTGCATCATAATTGTGTCATAAATAAAATAAATTATTTAATGTCTAAAAATTATAAGTAAACTATCATTATGTAGGAAATCTTTTTAGCTTTCTAATTAATATTTATAATCGAAAATACAACATGTATAACCCTATGTAAAAATTTTTCTTCTAAAAGATGTAAGCTTATGCCATTTTTATTTTTATTTTAACTTTATTAATATAAAGTGTCCCTACCACATACAAGTGGCTCCAAGGGGTCCCCAAATTGACCCAAGGATGCCCATGGTCGGGTATGTGTCCACCAATAAGGTTAGGACACGTTTTAGGGTAATTTTGTATTATTATAATATTATTTTTTTAACCCTTATTTACCGGATTTACCCTTTAACCATGGTAAATAAAATATTTACCACAGTAACTATTCAAAATGTCTAAAAATAAAAGTTACCTATTTACACAATTTGAACATCCTGATTCCAAATATGGAATCCATTTTCCTAAATTCAAAACACAGAAGTGGCAGAAATTAATTTAATATTAATTCCCGCTGTTAAAACAAAAAGCGTGTTTTTAAGAGATAATAACTATCAAAAGATTGACACTTGTTTATGTTCGGTTTAATTGTAAAATTATGTCCAATTACCAAAATTATATTAAATGGTAAAAATATATTCTAAATATACTTTAAAACCACTCAAATTCATAATTTATCACTAGTAATTAATTTGATTAAAAAAGTTGTTTTTAATTAAAATTTAGTAATTTTCACTATTCATCAAAATATGAAAGTTATCCGAAATGTACCAAAATTTCACCCTAGGCTAAATTCGATATTCCGAATCCAAAAATGAAGTCCATTTTCAAATATAAAATATATATAATTTCAAAAAGTAGGTATTACTATTCATAACGGCTAGTTTGATTAGTTATGGTGTGTTAGAACTCGGTGTTGCGTACAACACACGCTATCACATTATTCAAAGAGAAGCGTACCATAGAAGCTTGGGGTGTTACACCAAACATATTTTGTCAATGGTGAAAGAGCAGAAGCAAATTCCTGCTCATATTCTGGATGCTTGCTAGGATATCATAACAGCTTCAGCATCATCTCAGGGACAGACACATAAATCTATCCCTAGAAATGGAGTGACACATCAACGATTCACTCCGGAACAGACACACACATATCTTCCAGTCCAAGAGGGTTATGGGGCATACTCCCCCATATCATACGGACAACCAAGTCAGGCACATACACCTGATTTGAGTGGAGATCGTCAGCCTAACCTGACCATCTTTCCTGATAAGGCACATACACCTGCTCAGAGCAATCACTTTCGTCATCAAGTGGTTTCTAAAGCGAGTAATAAGGCATCTAATAAAAAGATCCGCCCAGCACAGTCAGGAGATCAAAGGCCAATCTACAATAAGGACTTGCTTGATGCTGGAGTTCTTGAAGCCCTCAGACATTTATCTGTCAGAATTCAAGATTCTACTCCCTCAGTTCCCAATAACGGGAACATTAATTCTGAAGGTCTTCAACAGACACATCTTCATGAAGACTTGCTTCATGAAAATTCGGTCAATCTTGAAGTTTATTTTTCAGATGAGAGCCACAGGAACCCTCTGTGTGGTCAGAAGACCAAGGAGCAAGAGATTTCATCTTTTGCTGTAACCCACCATGACGGTCCTCCTCATGGTGATGAACTTCGCTGCGAAAGTCCTCTCCGCAGTAGTGATTCACGTTGTCTCAAAAATTCTTCAGAAGGAAATGTAGTGACGAGAAATCCCTCCTATCTCGAGGCACTTGCAAACGTAAAACCAGTCATGTCTGATGCTTTACTATCGGCAGGTGAAACTCTTTCTCTATCAGAAGATAGCCTGGGGTTCATGTTATTCTCCGAACCATCCCTGGGTCATTCATCTTCCAGCATGAATAGTGATTTCTCTACCAATCTTGTTGAATCCGATGAAGCAACAAGGAAACACCAACTCTGGTCCAAACAGGTAGAAGAATCTTCATTTAATGATAAAGAGGAAATGCTGAACATGAGGAAAAAACTGGAAAAAGGTGATGTACAAGTCATGTTTTGGCCTTTGGTTGACTCCCAGTACGACATTCCAATTATGTTGACGGATGATGGAATCCATGATATTCGTCTCAACATATGGAAAACTATTTGTCAATTAAAGAAGAAGGTATTATCTTACGATGAATATGAAAATCATCTTAAGATAATAGAATGGTTACAACGCCAGATTGATTTGGCATCTCTATCAGTCTCTCGGTATCCGAAGGCTGAAAAGCAACAGAGAACCCTTCAACGTTCATGCCTTGGCGCACTAAGAAAAATGCATCAGTTAATTTCCAATGCTCCATCTGATGTTCATATCAGAGGATGGGGTGTTCACAGAGCACTACATTTCACAGTGCTTTCCAGTCAGCAAAGCCCGCCGAAAATGGTCTCATGCAATGTTATTGCCCATGGCCAGCCACAGTCAATGGGCTTTGTTCATAATCAAAAGCTTCCTCAAGAACAAGCTTCAAATAGTTCCTCTCAAAATCAAGTATATAGAGAACAGGTTGTTGAATTGCTCCTACATCAAGCAGGCGAGAATATTGCACAAGCCTCTCGTCTGGAGCAAACACGTCATCAAATGACAGAAGTTTCGGAAATCATCAAACGGTCTGTTGAACCAGGTGATAAAAGTGGATACAGGTTAATGCATCCAGCTAATTTCCGAACTAAGATTCGCAAGATCAAGTGAGATTTTAAGAAGATCTCAGACATAGCATGTCAAGAGACACCCCGGCTTTCCAGACAGGGGACTTCTCTAACCCAACCCTCAGAGTCAACGAATGGGATTCGAGGAGTTGAGCGAAAGCAGCAGGAACATCCCCAGTCCACCGGACTGGGGACCTTTTCAAATCCTCAATCCCTCCCTCAGAGAAAGTCAGTATTCTCTCGATTAGGGAATAAGCCTCAAGAGGAACGAAGAGCCAAGCTGTTAGGAGATTCTCTCTAAGTGACGGTTCTCCAAGAAATTCCTGAGGGATCAAGTCAACGGAATGCCATGTCTCATCATGGACATGGAAGGAGACAATATCACAGAAATGCTGATAGAAAGGATTCCATGCAATATGAATCCATTAATGTCATCAATGCCGTTGCTGGTGATTCACCAGATGAGGCTCAATCAGAGGGATCAGACGAAGAGGTTCCTGCTGAAGAAGTTGCGCACACAGACCTAAATGAAGAAGGTGTGCGCACACGTAATCAAAGGCTTACCCAAAATCTGTGTATTCCTTCAAGTAACCCACTTCCCCCTCTCCGAAAAGGATCCAATAAGGGGAAAGGAAAGAATCAGGTTACTTCTCACCCTTCCTCTGAAGGAGGTCAATCGCTATCATTAGAGCAAAGGTTTGCACAACAGGAGGAAGAAATGAAAGAATTAAGAAGGTTGAATGCAGAACTACTTCAGAGTAGTCTTCTTCTTAAGAATGCTGAAGTCCGACAGCCGAAGGAATTTGTTGTAACTACTGAGATGGATCAAGAATATCCTCCTTTATCAGTACACCCACAGATGTCTAATCCTACGAGTCAAACGCAACAACGGTTGGCAGTACTACCATCAGTTGCAGCACCAACCACCATGTCTGTCCAAGCTCCATTCATTGCACCTACCCAAAACCAAGTTCAGCCTGACGTTTCTCAAAAGTTAATAACTACTATTGAGTCATTTACAGCTCGATTAAAACTATGTAAGGGAAACGGGCGCAAGTTCAACCTGAAAAGAAAGTTTACTCTGAATGGGTAGATTCAATTTCTCCTCCATCCAGTTTTGGAAACCCTATTTTCCCTACTTTCAATGGATCAGGCGACCCTGAACAACATTTAATGCATTACGTGTCTTGTTGTGATCCTATGATGGGAACTCCAGAGAAGCAAGAAGCAGTAAAACTCAGATGCTTCGTGCGAACCTTGCAATGACCAGCTTTTGTCTGGTATACAAGCTTGCAATCCCGGTCAGTCATCGGATGGGAGGATCTTCGTCAAAAATTCCTTCTTCAGTTTAGCTCAACTTTTCCAAAAAACGACAGTTTTTGATCTTACAAACTGCAAGAAAAGGGAAAATGAAAGAGTCTCTGATTTCATTGCTCGTTGGAAGGGATTAACGTATTCCTTGAGTTTAGCACTCCCTCAGGAGGAATTATTGCCAATCTGTGTGGCAAATTTGCGTGACGAATTACGCACGCCATTTGATCCCTGTGAAATACACAGGAGGGTTTCGAGACCTTACTTCAATCGCTCAACAGATTGAAGATTCCCTTATACAGGCTAAGGTTAAATCTCGTGTAATTCCATCAGCTCCAGGAAGAAGAATGGGTAAAGCAGAAACTGCTACAGTTATGCTTAAACAGGCACCTGTACCTATTTCTACTTCGAAACCTTCATCTTCTCGAAGGGCTCTACCTCTTGAACGCCAACAACAAAGGATGTTTCATCCAAATGATCAAAAAGATCAACGACGAAAACAATTTGAGGATATGAAGAGTAAAACATACTCTTTCTGAAGTGAAAAAGTTCCTGGTTACTTCATTTCAGCTCTGGAAAATAATTTGGTTCAATTACCAGTGCCGAAGAGGCCAAACAAGGAAGGAGATGAAGACCGTCCCAATTATTGTCCCTTTCATCAAATGTTGGGGCATCCCATCCAGGAGTGTTTTGTCTTTAAAGACCTCCTGAAAAAGATGGTCGACTTTGGACAAGTCAAATTGAAGGGTTCTTCAGCTCATGTAGCCTGTATTACCGCTACAGATCCAGAGGAAGGAGGCGAGTGGCAGGAAGTCAAAAGAAAAACTGCGAAAAAATATGATGATTGGATGGTCATAAAGACAATCAATCAGACCCATTCCATTTTGCAAACACAATTGAAGAAGCCAATTGTGTCTCCTACAAAAGCTGCAGTAAAGCCTCCATCAAAAGACAAATCCTCAAAAGGGCAGCACAATTAAAAGAAGAAAGAGGAATCAGGAGAAGATGAGTATGTAGCAAAGCCTAAATTGTCTTTGACTCTGGCAGATTTCATGCCATCTACTTCGAAGCCACGGGCACCGTCCCACCAAACGGCACAGCCTAAACAGGTTAACCAGACAGATTCTTTATCAGACGAAGAGTTAATCTTTGATTCTGTTAATATGATTCAATTAACAGATTCATATTCCAGTCTTGATGAGCCTGAATTCCCTGTATCAAATAAGGGAACCCGAGGAAGTTCTAGAGGTTCAGGATATAGGGGAAGACGTGGATCTTTCCGAATCCACTACTCTAATTCTACCCCTGCTAGCACTGTATATGCAGCAGAAACTCGTGGTAGAGCCCTTCAGCGAGCTCAAAAAGAACAAGCAAGTTCTTCTGCCAATGGCCAACTCAGTTTCGGCACAGTTATTTTGGAAGACTGATTAAAAGTTCCATCTTCTTTATCTCATCAAGTAAATGGATCTAGTCAGTCTAATTTTCCAAAACCAAGGATGTTCCCAACTTCAATACAAGATGCATCAGCTTCCAAAGTATCTGCTTCCAAGGTACCTGCTAAACCGCATATTCCTATTGGGAAACGCAGACCTCTAGATCAAAAGTATGATATATTGAAACACTTGGCCCAAGTACCAGCCAAGTTATCAATTTTGGATGCTTTGAATCTGTCAAGAGATCTTCGGGAAGCACTCATCGAAGCTTTGTCAAGTCCTTAGGAGTTTGAAGCTGAAATTGTTGCAGCTGAAATCTATCACATAGAGAATAATCCTGCAGAATGCCAAGCAGTGATATCTTTTACTGATAAAGATGAAGATGACGTTGTGCATGGGCACATAAAAACTTTGTACTTATCTGACAAAGTCAATGGTATTGATGTTCGAAGAGCTTTCATTGACAATGGTTCAAGATTCAACCTCATTCCCATTCGCACACTTCGTCGATTGGGCCTCAAGGAATCTGATTTATCTCCTTCTACCATGATGTTGCAAGGATATGATAAAAATGAACAAGAACCACTGGGAGAAGTTACGCTCAGAACTCAGTTTGGAGATCTTGTTTCCAATTCGGATTTCATGATTGTTGATCAAGACTCAGCTTTCAATATCTTGCTTGGAAGACCCTGGCTACATCAGCATGCAGCTATTCCTTTATCATACCATCAATGTATCAAATACTATTTCGATGGTCAAGTTGGAACATTGTATGGTGATAAGGCCCCATTCAAGACATGTGAGTCTCAATACATTGAGGCGGAATTTTATCACATGAAGGGAAGAGAAAAATCTATAATGAAGGAAATTACCAAAGTTAATGCTCTATATGGTTTGGAAAAAATTCCAATAAATCCATTTTCACATGTGAGTACAGATTATGTGTTACCTATCAGTCAAATTGACAAAATAGGACCAAATCAAAATACTCTTATGGAAAGATCCATAATGTCAATTACGGCAATCGAGCCAGACAACATGGGAAAAATTGGTAACTTACCAAGGAGTGATGAAAGCATAAGTGGTGACATTTTCATTTCGTCTGCAGAAATCCAACAAGTCTATACTTCACTAATCAGGCCAGAAGAAGTTATAGCAACACCAGAGGTGAATATTGATGTCGATTCTCAATCCATCATCTCCTCTTTATTTCCCAAAGAAGACCCTTTATCATCAATAGGGTCGGAAATGGAAGCTTCTTCTTCAAAATGTGAAAATTTTGACATCTCTTATGATCATGAGAATTTCGTTTTTTCATCTACTTTGCAAGTAGAAACGAAAGAAATAACACATGATGAAGAGGAAGAGGAAGATCTTAGAGATGTTCCTCCAGCATTTGAAGAGGGTATCTCTACCACTATGGATGAACTCAGAGAAGTAAATCTGGGTACAAAGAAAGATCCACTCCCCACTTTAATTAGTGCGGCCATGACCCTTGAAGAGCAAGAGATGTATATTTCTTTTCTAAAGCAAAATAAAGATATTTTTGCTTGGAATTATACAGAGATTCCTGGCCTTGATCCTGATGTTCCCACCCATCATTTGGGTTTGCCAAAAGAACATCGAGGATTCAAGCAAGCCACGAGAAGAACACACCCAACCTATGCTTCCAAAATCGAGGCTGAAGTGGATAATCTTATCAAAGATAACTTCGTCAGAGAAGTTCAATATCCCAAGTGGTTGGCTAATATTGTCCCTGTAAAGAAGAAGAACAGACAAATTAGGGTTTGCATCGATTTCAGAGATCTTAATCGGTATTGTCCTAAAGATGATTTCCCAGTTCCGATTACAGAACTCTTAATTGATGCGACGGCTGGCTATGAAGTACTTTCTTTCATGGATGTATATTCTGGATATAATCAGATCCGAATGGCCCCAGAAGATGAGGAATATACAGCCTTCAGGGCTCCTCAAGGTGTGTTTTGTTACCGGGTGATTCCCTTTGGTTTAAAGAATGCAGGTGAAACATATCAACGCGCCATGCATCGTATCTTCAAACCTTTTCTAGGGAAGTTTGTTGAATTCTATGTAGATGATTTGGTGGTTAAATCCAAACAACGTTTTGATCACTTGGCTGATTTGGAAGTCGTATTCCACAAGCTTCGACAACATAATTTGAAGATGAACCCCTTAAAATGTGCTTTTGGGGTAACCTCAGGAAAATTCCTCGTCTTTGTTGTATGCCATCGTGGTATTGAAGTCGATCCTGAGAAGACCAAATCAATCCTTGTTATGTCACCTCCTCAGAATTTGAAATAATTAAGAGGACTTCAAGGACACTTATCCTATATTCGGCGTTTCATCGCCAATTTGGCAGGAAAAAGTTTACCCTTTACCAAATTATTGAAGAAAGGAGTCAATTACCAGTGGACTGAAGAATGTCAAGAAGCATTTTATGTTCTCAAGAAATACCTCTTGAGTCCACCAGTACTTATGACACCTGTTGAGGGTAGACCTCTTATCCTCTACGTGACAGCTTTAGAGCGATCATTGGGTGCCTTTCTCACTCAAAAGAATGATGCTGGGAATGAAAATAGTCTCTACTATCTCAGTAGAACTATTCTTGAAGCAGAAACCCGGTATTCATGTATTGAAAAGTGCTGCCTAGCATTAATCTTTGCAGTTCAGAAACTGAGACACTACCTGCAACATCATGAGGTCCAATTGGTATCTCGTAATAATCCGCTCAAATTCATCCTTAGTCGTCCAATGCTTACAGGATGTCTGGCAAGATGGGCGGTTATTCTACAGCAGTTCGACATTCAGTATGTGTCTCAAAAGGCAATTAAGGGCCAAGCTCTGGCTGATTTCCTGGCTGAACATCCTTCAGTGGAAGTCACGTATTCAGATATCGAACTCCCTGATGAGGAAGTTTTCTCTATTCAAGAGGGTCTTCAAACATGGGAAATGTATTTTGATGGTGCTTCTAGAAGTCCAACAGGGAAGAAAATGGAAAATCCTAAATTCAACAAAGTTGGTTTAGGAATTGTGCTCATTTCTCCAGATAAGGCAGTGTTACCTTATTCCTTTTTGTTGTGGGAAGGTGGTACCAATAATGAAGCTGAATACCAAGCTCTCATTACAGGCTTGGAGTTAGCGCTTCAATCACAAGTGAATCACTTAAAGGTGAAAGGTGATTCAGACCTGGTAATCAAACAAGTCAATGGGGATTATGCCATCAGAAAAGAAGAATCAATCACGTTGTATGATTACGTTAGAGAGTTAATGTCAGAATTCCCTTCAGAACCGACATTTTCTTATGTCCCAAGATCACAAAATGCTCAAGCTGATGCACTAGCTAATATAGCCACAGCTTTAGCAGATCCAAATCAGGACGAAACAACCATCTGTATTGCCCACCGTCGTGCAATTTCACCTTATGTTCAAGTCAGAACAGAGGAAATTAATGAAATTAGTCCCATTCCTGAACCGTATGGTCATAATACAGGATGGATGTCACCTATCAAGGAATACCTTCAAAATGGAACACTTCCACCTGATAGAGCCGAGAAAGAACAAATTCGGCGACGTGTGGTCAATTTTACTCTTTATGATGGCCCAAACCACCTCGAGAAAATTCTCTACAAACGTGGTTTTGATGGAGTTCTCTTCAGATGTATTGATGGTGAAGAGACAATGGCTGTCATAAAAGAAGTGCATGCAGGAGTCTGTGGTGCCCACCAGTATGGACATAGATTGTCTGATCAAATTCGAAGGCTTGGATACTTCTGTCCTTCAATGATACAAGATTGTGTTAATTTCACAAAGAAGTGTCATTCATGCCAAGTATATGCCAACTTCATTCATCAACCTCCAGAGTTGCTTCATACAGCTAAATACTCATGGCCATTTTCCACATGGGGAATGGATGTGGTGGGACGTTACCCTTCAGCTACGACCAAGCAGTTTAAGTACATTCTTACTGCAACTGATTTCTTTTCCAAATGGGCAGTGGCAGTACCTCTCAAAGAAGTCAGTTCTAAATGCATTGTTAGCTTCATCAAGTCTAACATGATTACTAGATTTTGTGTCCCTCATACCATATTGATGGACAAAGGCACCAACTTCTGTTCTTCTGAGGTAAAGAAATTGTATCAAGAATACAACATTAAGTCCAAACATTCATCTCGATATCATGCAGCGGCTAATGGGAAGATAGAGGCCTTCAACAAGACTCTTTCAAATATACTGCAAAAGATGGTGGATAAAGATAAGAGGTCATGTCCTGATAAACTCTTTCATGCTTTATGGGCTTATCGGACTACCACTCGCAATGCAACACGGTCTACTCCATATTCATTGGTATATGGAACAGAAGCAGTCTTGCCAATTGAAGTTCAATTTCCCTCACTCAGAATAGCCATTTTTGATCAGTTATCAACAGATGAGCAATCCCAAAAGCGGTTGAATGAATTGGAACAGTTAGATGAGAAATGATTGTGCACTTTACACCACTTGGAAATCTATCAGAATCGGATAGAACGAGCTTTTAAAAAAAAGTTCGTCTTCGTTCATTCATTCAGGGAGAATTGGTATTGGTTCTCAGAGCACCAATGATACCAGGAAAGAAGCCTCCCAAGCTTGAACCAAAAAGGGAAGGACCTTATTCAATACATAAGGTCTACTCCAATGGAGCGTATTCTCTAATCTCAATGGATGGAGAACACATCACGACTTCAACTAATGCCAGATTTCTGAAGAAGTATTTTGTATAAACACAAAATATTGTTCCCAGATCCAAAACAATCACATTAGATCATACTTTGTCCTACATGACATTAAACTGTTATTATGTCATATCTACATGACGTTAAACTGTACAGAAGTTCCTATATTTTGTCTGAGATGACATTAAACTATATTGTGTCCTAGCAACATGACATTAAACTGTGTGGCACTTTCATCATCCAGCATGACGTTAAACTATAAAAAGTCCCCAGAACTGATATCCTCATATTGGTTCACCTTAGTCCTAGCTACATGACTTTAAACTATACAGCAATGGTCCAGTATGACTTTAAACTGCAACTTCGTCCCACATGACATTAAACTGTGAAACAGTTCCCTAAACCGTCCAGCATGACCTTAAACTGCATCATCCCTGGTCCATGTATATGACCATAAACTATTTGGAAATCCCTTATGTCCAGCAAGACGTTAAACTGTGACGTCCTAAACTACATGACGCGAAACTGTATAAAAGTCCCTCACGTCCGAAAAGACGTTAAATTATATAATCATCAATGGTCCAGCATGACATTAAACTGCACCATCCACGGTCCATGCATATGACCTTAAACTATTCACACTTTCATCCAACATGACATAAATGGTGTGTTATTTTGTCCTTACGGCATGACATTAAACTGCACAGTCCCCCTTTCGTCCAATATGACGTTAAACTATTTTATCCCCATCGTTCTAACTACATGATGCTAAACTGTACAGAAAATCCTTGATAGGTCCTACATGACATTAAACTGTATTTTGTCCCTACTACATGACACTAAACTGTGCAGCACCAATAGTCCTAACTGCAAGACTATAAACTGCATAGTCCCTTTTTTATGTCCTACATGACATTAAACTGTGCACCGTTAAGGTTGTTGTTTCCTCTTATTTCTCACACCGAGTATGACTCACGTGAGCTTAGAGTAAACATCAACCATAACACTCTCTTTGGGCCACTAACCATGTGTAAGTCCCAACAACATTTTTTATTAGATCATTGTCCCTAAGGACAACTTGATCATTAATTCATTCTTTAATTGAACTACACGGACTTTGATCCTTGCCCTCCAGGCTGGGTATGTAGGCAACCTCCCAGGTTTCAAGCCCAAAAACAATCTCTTCACATCGGTTCACCACCATCTCATATGATGTTGATTCGTGAAACCACCCCTGAAATCAATATCTTTACATTGATTCATTTTTGTCCTTGTTATACGACGTTAAACTATACAACGCTTTTGTCCGGTATGACAATAAACTAAAATATTCTTTGATTTCCTCATTTGAGAGAGAACTATTATTGACATTGATTTTTCAATCATGGTTTTCATTTTCAAAAGACTACGTGCATACATGGTAATGCCTGAACTTTTTATCTTAGGTTAAACCATCATTGCACTAAAATCCCCTTTCACCCTTCACATGTACGAACCTAATTTGTACAAAGGGTAGTTCTAGAACTACGTGGACTTGATTCCCATCCTTATGGGATATGTAGGAACATTCGAGTGTCCCTCGAATCCAGTCCCAAGTCTTTTGGGCCTAACCCCAAATTTCACTTTCAGTCCCTTGGTTGAAAAGTCCTCATGAAATCACACACTGTGTATTCATTATTATGGTCCGAATTATATGACCCTAAACTAAGATCACTCATACTTTCATCCTGCACGACGTTAAACTGCATTTCAAGAACTACGTATGGCATGATTCTCATTCTTATGAGATACGTAGTGAAGTCCAAATTTCAATTCAGGACCCAGCCACAACATGATTATGGTTATCATTGACCTATGTATCTTTATATACATTGGAAAATACCCATTTTTATGTGTTAAAATCCTAACCATAAATATTTTCCGATCTTCATAACCCTTTTCATGACTTCTAATCACAAAAATGTCAAACTTATGAGAATTCTTTTGCCTGACTATGCAACATCTGCCCATAGGTGGCCTTGCATAAACAGTCCACATAACAGACTTGTCAGCCGAAAGATGCTATTTATTTGACCATGCAGCCAATGCCCTTAGGTGGCCCTGCATATTTCAACCCCATAACGGGTTTTGCTAAATAATAGTAACTTCATTCTTGGGAAGAATGCCTCTTTTTTCCTTATTTGTCTTAAACGACAGTATGTAGGGATCCGCCAAAAAATAGCCATCCTGAACATATTTGTCCCATATCCTTTTTCATGATCTGAAAGTATTCAAGTCTATGGTTTATTCTTCTTCCCTACGTTTGGGTCAGACCTTCGTAGGAGTGATATTCATCCAGTTCTTCGATAATCTTGTCTGAAAATATCTTCTCCATATTCAAGTACCTCTTTCCATACAACAAACTCTATACTTTAGAAAATTTGAATCTCCATAAACTTTCACTAGCTTTTAGCACTAGGAAAGTAAATTTCTGAGAGTTATTTTTCCTGACTATGCAGCACGTGCCCATAGGTGGCCTTACATAAATAGCCCACATAACAGACTTGTCAGCCGAAAGATACTATTTATTTGACCATGCAGCCAATACCCATAGGTGGCCCTGCATATTTCAACCCCCTAACGGGTTTTGTTAAATAATAGTAACTTCATTCTTGGAAACTACTTCTTATAATGCCTTTTAGCTATTTTTCATATCATTCCTCAGATTCAAATATTCTAAATCCATAATTTACATATTTTTCTCTCATGCTTGAGTATGGTAATATGTTTTCAGATAAATTTTCAAGGAATTCTGTCAATTCTAATCCATTTCGGTCAAAGCTATTTCGACCTTAAACATTATCCCCTTTATGTCCAGCATGCATGACTTTAAACTGCCCACAAAATACAAAGGAACTCTGAATAAAAGTCAAGTTCCAGCACACTTGCGCGCTGCCTTCTGCGCACTGAAGACTTGGAAACCACCTTTTCCTTTGGATGTCTTTGATTTCCTCAGAGTCAAATCCTCATTTCATTCAGGATCCAACTCTGAGGGGGGACTTTTGTTGAAGCTCCTTTCGTCACAGAATTTAAAGATTGGAAAAGGGGATATCTAAGCAAAAAGTGATTCATCCTTTGAAAAAAAACATCAAAAATCGACAAAGGGATGAACAAGGAGAACATTTCCCATAGGTCGCGCAAGATCCCTCATGGTCGCACAAGTACACTTGTGCGCCGCTTAGTGGTCGTGCAAGTACTTACGCGCCGCCTAGTGGTCGTGCAAGTACTTGCGCGGCACCCTTGGTCACGGAAGAGACTTGCGCGACCTAAGTGGTAACCGCCCGGTAACTGCCCGGTAACTGCCTGGGGTCTTGTTTTGCCTATAAATAGACCCTGTGGGCCCCCCATTCGGGAAGATCTTTTTCCAGAAACTCCGATTAAAGCTCCCGACGCCCAAGTCTCTTCTCAAAGCTTCCAGAACACTTCTACGGTAATTTCTTACCTAGAACGGAAGATCTAAAGAGAAGAAGGAAGGCCTAAGTGTTGAAACTTATCAAACACTTGCGCGCCGACATATTTCCTTCAAATATAACTTGCGCATCCCTTTTCTGGAAGAACCTCGAGAACATTCTAAAGGGTTTAAAAAAGAGTCGCTCAAGTATTTCATTGCTGGTTGAAAATCGTGCAAGTACACTATGTGTCGCGCAGGTATACCTGCGCGACCAACACTTGTGCGCCCACGGAAGACTTGCGCGCCATGCAAGACTTGCGCGCCCCTATCTTTTTGGGTGCCCATCTTGCCCATTTTTACCCCTCTTAAGCCATTTCACCTTTCCTTTTCAAGATTCAATCTTCAAGACACTCTTCAAAGCCATTTATGGCATGATTTCTTGATTTGACTTTCTTATCTGAAAGGAATTCTGTGGAATCTCTCTCAAAGTCTAGTGATTTAAATATCCTTATGACACTAAAATACGGAGAGTTCATTCATTTAACCTCATCCTTTAAGGTGAGAGAATCCTAACCTGGGTCTCCTTTTCAGGAATAATCCCCAGTGATAAAACCTTTAATCTGGGCATCTTCCTCAGGAGTAAGCCCCAAATTCTTAAAGTTCCCAACCTCAAATATGGGCATCCTCCTCAGGAATAAGCCCCAAGCCCCAAGTCTCCTAACCTGGGTCTCCTTTTTCAGGAATAAGACTCAGTCATAATCTTGGGTTTCCTTTTTAGGAGTAAAACCCCATCATAAGTCCCCTCCTAACTTGGGCATCCTCCTTAAGAGTAATCCCCAAGATTAGAGTATTCAAATCTCCATGAAGCACATATAACTTTATGGACCCTGTTCATGGATTTTCTCCCCAAAAAGTAAATCCAAAACCTTCATCTATCTGGGCAGTCATCCATACATAAGCCCCAAACAAATTCTTATGATCGCATCTTTCATGGCACAATTGTCTAAATTTTACCAATACCTCTTGTTTCTCACACCGAGCATGACTCACGTGAGCTTAGAGTGTAAAAGTAATTATGACATTCATCTTTGAGCCATCAATCATATACATCATACTTCATTTCTCGAACTACGTGGGTTCTGATTCCTTTTCCAAAACAAAGGATACGTAGGTAGCCCATTTATGGGTTCGATCCAAACTTTGAAATAATCCTTGTCCTTCTAAATGACGATAAACTTCAAGTGCCCCACTGAGTGGCTTTAAAACCAGCCTGGTCATCATAATGACCAAGAGACTTTTATATAAATGTTTTTGAAGGATACCATTGACCAAGAATCTCTAAACAGATATAGATGATTCTCTATTGATGAAGAACCTCGAATACATATAAAAGATTCTCTAAATTTCTTGCATATTTAATCATTGATTGTTAAAACTAAAGGAAATCACATTTTATACTTGGTAATGTAATAAGGATTCACGAACATAACTTAAATCTATAAAGAGAGTCCTGGAGTAGACAATAATTCCCCTCAAAAAGGTGTGATGAGTCTGAACTCCCATCCTCTCGACCAATGCAAATTCCTAAGCCTCATTAGTCCACAAGCTAATGAGCGCCTTCCTTTGGAAAGTAGGTCCAAACGGATGTGGAATCATTGGATGTTTCCGGTTCTACGAACAAACCCGTTAGAAACCGATCAGAACGTTTGAATCTCCCGTCTAGGAGGTCATCCCCGGATTCCGTGCAAAACAGTTATGTTTAAAACTTTTCATATGGGAATGCATTGGGCTTAATATGTGACGGGTGGAGCCCACTATAGCTCCTCGATGCATCGGTAGGTCTCATGAGAGAAACTAGTGTCTTGGAACAAGGCCTTGACAAAATCTTATTTGTAGTCTTGGCACGAGGCCTTGGCTATGTGGCTATGACAGTCTAACATTATGCATTCCATCATTATGAAAGTGGTTATTGATATTACATGTGATTATTCGATTAGTAGAATATCCATGTGAATAAATAAATGGAATTATTCTATTTTATTTGTGCCATACTATGTTGAAGTTCATGTTTAAAAGGCTTTTGTTTTAGTTATACATTACCTTAAATGATTATTCTTATTTATTAAAGTTTCTGCTATATTTTTATCCTTACTGGGCATTTGAGCTCACCCCTTTTCTATGTTTTATTCTTCCCAAGATATGAAGAAGTAAATTATGAATGACCTGCAGGGATTGTATGAGGGGATACGAGTGTGTTCTATGGAGACTATGTTGTTGTAGTTTTTATTTTTATGATGTAAATTTTTTTGAATATATCTTGTGTTTCCAAGGCTACTAAACCGATCGATCTTTCGAGATTTGATCTTTCTTGTGATCATGCCAATGTTATGTAATAATGCACAGACTCTGGGTAACTAGGGTCGAGGCGTTATAGTTGGTATAATAGGAGGTTTAGTACAAACCTTGCAACCTAGATTTAGATAAACTCTAATTAGAGAACATAGACTTAAGATGGGATTTGAGGATTATTATAGAAGAACTTCCTAGAATTTTGGTATTGTAGATATTTTATGAGTTTTCCAAGAAATACATCCCTGTCTGGATACAAGCAGTTAGAGGTAGCTCTGGGACAGATGTACCTAGGGGTAAAACCCGAAAACACCGCTTTGATCTAGACTCAAACATGAACTGGTGCACAACAACGGGCCTTACTGCACTCTTGGTTACGACACTCCCGGGGGATATGCTTAGGATAACCCTCATTTTCTGTACAAATCATTATGAAGGGTTTAGGAGTATATACATCCTCAAAGAAAACATTCTTTTGATTATGGATTATATGCATAAATAGTTCAATTTATGTCAAGTGTTTTATAAGTATGGGATTATGTATTTGGTTCATAAACTGATCTAGTTTATGCCATTGTTTAGAAATGGCGCCTAGAAGAAGAAATGGAAACTGTATCAATGCATGCACTCTATGTAGGGATTGCCCTCCTACTCATGATAATTATAGTGGAGCTAGTGATGCAACTGGTGCCGATCAGCTAATCACCATACTGAGACAACTCACTCAGGTTATGAATAATAACTTTACCCGTATGGAGCACCCTGATCCGCAGTGTGGAGGATCAATGTCAGATATCTTTATGAGGAAACAACCACCAACATCAATGGGAGTGAAAATACCTTAGTAGATGAGCAATGGATAAATTACCTAGAGAAAATATTTCAGGCTTTGGGGAGTAGTGAAAGGGAGAAAGTTATCATGGCAGTTTTCCGCCTCACTGGAGATGCTGATCAATGGTGGTCATTGATTCAAAATACAAAGGAAGATGATGAAGTATCAAATATGAAATGGAGGGAGTTCAAAGTTATATTTTAAAAAAATAATTTCCTCGTGACCATCGAGCAGATATGGAAAGGCAATTTCTGAGTCTGAGCCAAAGGAGGATGAGAATGTCACAAAGTATGAGGCTAACTTTACAAGGTTAGCAAGGTATGCTAGAGATTATATATATAACCCAAGAAGTAAGATTGATCGTTTCATTGATTGGTTAAAACCATTTATTCGTCGAGCATTAGTCTCAAAATACTTTTCATCATATAAAGACATTGTCTCATGTGCTATCAAGACCGAAAAGGAATTTTCTATGTCATATGACTTTAAATAAAAGCAAGAGAAGAAGTGATCTGCTGATCCATCTGGGAATGGAAATAAGTAGAAGGAGGGAAAGGTTGAATATCCATCCTCTGGTAAATTTGGGAAGAAACACCCTGGTACTTGTTTGAAAGGAATGGGAGTATGTTACAAGTGTGGTGAAGAAGGCCACCAAGCTCGTGATTTGAAAAGGGAAGAAAGAAGATACCAATGATCAGTGCTACAATTGCAGGTAGATGCGAAATTATGCAAATGAATGTCCTAAGCATCAGGGGAACTTACCTCAAAAAATGCCAAGGGATCCAGGCCAAGCATATGCTATCACTACTGCTGAGGTAGAAGATCCGAAAGACGTGGTGGCAGGTAATTTAATGGTTTCTTCTAGTTTAGCAAATGCATTATTTTATTCTGGATCATCTCATTATTTCATATCTTCCCATTTTTCTAGGAAAATTAGATATTTCCAATTTGATTTAACATGGGAGTTGTCAGTAAAACTCCTTATGGAAGTATCATTGCAACAAAGTTTTGTGAATCAGTCCCCATTAGAGCACATAAATGTTCTTTATCTGCTGATCTCATCGTCATACCTATGATTGAGTTTGATATAATTCTCGGTATAGAATGGCTTTCAGACTATGATGCAAAGATTTATTTTAAGATGAAAGAGGTTACGATTCTTGATGATGACGATAAGGAACACCTTATCTTTAGAGCAGAATCATCACCACCTAAGTCTTATCTAGATCCACCCCTAGTAGCTCAACTAAATTCAATTATTGGGGAGGAAGAAAATGAAATGACTATGGGTGAGGAAAGGAATGTTCAAATAGAGGATTTACCTGTTGTGAAAGAATATGTAGATGTATTTCCAAAATATTTACCTAGACATCCTCCAGAATGAGAAGTTGAGTTTTCCATTGATTTAATTCCTAGATCAAGGCTTATATCAAAGGCCCCTTATAGAATGGCCACTGTGGAATTAGTCGAACTAAAGAAACAACTAGAGGAATTGAGTAATAAAGGATTTATTCACCCTAGTGTTTCCCATGGGGATCCCATGTTCTTTTTGTTAAAAAAGTAAGATGGATCTATGAGGTTATCTATCGACTACAGGGAGATCAATGATATAATAGTAAAGAACAAGTATCCCCTACCTCACATTGATGATTTATTTGACCAACTGCATGGAGCTCAAAATGTTTCAAAGATTGACCTTCGATCTGGATACCATCAGTTGTGTGTGATGAAGTAAGACATTCCGAAGACCGCAATTCGAACTAGGTACGGGCATTACGAGTTTACAGTAATGCCTTTTGGATTAACTAATACACCATCTGTATTCATGGTTCTGATGAATAGAGTTTTCAAGGAATATCTCGATGAATTTTTGGTGGTATTTATTGATGATATATTGGTATACTCCAAAAGTTACGAAGATCATGAAAATCACTTGCGCATTATCCTGAAGACTCTGAGAAGGCATGAATTATATGGGATGTTCAGCAAGTGTGAATTCTCGATTCAGGAGATTTCATTTCTTGGTCATATTGTCTCTAAAGAAGGAATCTCTGTTGATCCTTTTAAGACCAAGGCAATCCAAGAATGGCCAGGACCTATGAATATAACTAAGGTACGTAGTTTTATTGGTTTAGCAGGTTATTATAGACGTTTCATCCAGAAGTTTTCCCGATTGGCTAACCTATTAATGAAGCTCACACATAAAGGGGTTAAATTTGTATGGACAAAAGAGTTTGAAGAATGTTTTGAATAACTGAAGAGAATATTAGTCAATTCTACTATATTGACCCTACCATCGGGAAATGATGGTTTCATTATTTATAGTGATGCATCGATGATAGGACTTGGTTGTGTCCTTATGCAGAATGATCGGGTTATTGCCTATGCGTCACGACAATTGAAAATTCATGAACAAAACTATCTTACTCATGATCTCGAGTTAGTAGCTGTGATCTGTTATTTGAAGGTATGGAGGCACTACCTCTATGGTGAAAAATGAGAGATTTATACTGATCACAATAGTTTGAAGTATATTTTCTAACAAAAAGAACTCAACATGTGGCAAAGGATATGGCTTGGATTACTCAAGGATTATGATTGTACGACACACTACCACCCAGGGAAAGCAAACAAGGTGGCAGATGCTTTGAGCAGAATAGACCATGGAGTTTTGAACGTGATGAGAATTGAAAGAGATCCTATTTTCATGGATCTAGTGAAGATGGAAATGGGAATAACCAGGGAAGGTGAAACATCAATTCTTTTTCAAATGGTTGCCAAACCATCTTTACTAGAAACGATTAAGAGATCTCAAACCGATGATGAAGAATATCAGAAGAAGAATGAAGATTTGAATGATGGGAGATTGGGAGGCTTTGTGTATGAAGATGGAATTTTGAAATTCGGGAAGAGACATTGTGTTCCCAATATACCTGATCTAAAAAGGGAATTGCTCGATGATGCACATAGTTCTAATTTCTCTATACACCCTGGGAGCACCAAAATATATAGAGATATTAAGGAAAAGTTTTGGTGGGACAACATGAAGAAGGAGATTGCTGATTTTGTGTCAAGATGTATAGTTTCTCAACAAGTGAAAGCTGGAAGGCAACAGCCTGGAGGAGTCATGCAACCTCTTCCAATACCAGAGTGGAAGTGGGAGAATATTACGATGGACTTTGTCATGGGACTACCAAAGTCTCCTAGAAGGAACGATGCAGTATGGGTTATTGTTGACCGTCTTATCAAGTCAACACATTTTCTTGATAACAGAGAAGATATACCACTGGAACGTCTAGCAAGACTATATATTAATGAAGTTGTGATACTTCAGGGAGTACCCCGATCAATTGTTTCTGATCGTGATCCCCGTTTTACTTCAAGATTCTGGAAGAGTCTTTAGAAATCCCTGGATACTGAACTTTATTTGAGCACTACCTACCACCCTCAAACAGATGGACAATCAGAACAAACTATTCAAACCTTAGAAGACATGTTGAGATCCTGGTCAGTTGACTTTTAGGGTATATGGGATCAATATTTACCTCTGGTAGAATTTTCCTATAACAATAGCTTCCATTTGAGTATTCAGATGGCACCATATGAAGCGTTATACAGAAATTGATGTCGCACACTAACCTGTTGGGATGACGTTGGTGAAAGAAAACTTGTAGGTCTAGAACTGGTGGAGGAAACAATGGAAAAGGTGAAGGTAATCCAAAATCACATCAAAGCGGCTCAAAGTAGGCAGAAGAGCTATGCCGATAATCGAAAGAAGGATTTGGAATTTCAATTTGGTGATCATGTTTTTCTGAAGGTATCCCCAAGGAAGGGAGTCATACGTTTTGGTAAGAAAGGTAAATTGAGTCCCAAGTAAATCGGACCATTTGAAATTCTAGAACAAATTGGGACTGTAGCTTACTGATTGGCAATGCTGCCAAGTCTCTACAAAGTTCACGATTTATTACACGTATCTCTATTGAGGAAATGCATTACTGTCCCAATTCATGTACTCACCTATGAGGAATTAAAACTAGAACATGATCTGTCTTATTGTGAAGAGACCATCAGGATTCTCGATACGAGAGAACAAGTGCTGAGAAACCGGACGACGCGTCTGGTAAAGGTTTGTGGAGAAACCATATGATGGAAGAGGCAACGTGGGAACCCGAGGAACTTATGATGCAGAACCACCCGAGTCTTTTCATGCGGTATTATTCTAGAAATTTTGAGGACGAAATTATTTGAATGAGGGGAGAATGTAACAGCCCAAGCTTCTACAGTACGCTTCTCTTTGAATAATGTGATAGCGTGTGTTGTACGCAACTTCGAGATTCTAACACACCACAACCAATCAAACTGGCCGTTATGAATAGTAATACCTACTTTTTGAAATATTAAAAATTCTATCACTCAAAATGGACTTCATTATTGGATTTGGAATATCGTACTTAGCCTAGGGTGAAAATTTGGTACTTTTCAGATAACTTTCATATTTTGATGAATAGTGAAAATTACTAAATTTTAATTAAAAACAAATCTTTTAATAAAAATAATAAATATTGATAAATTATGAATTTCAGTGGTTTTAAAGTAAATTTATAATATATTTTTACCATTTAATTTAATTTTTTCCATTGGACATAAATTCACAATTAAACCTGACATAAACAAGTGGCAATCTTTTAATAGTTATTATCTCTTAAAAACACGCTTTTTTGTTTTAACAACGGGAATTAATTTTAAATTATTTTCTGCCACTTCAGTGTTTTGAATTGGGGAAAAATGGATTCCATATTTGGAATCAGGATGTTCAAATTGTGTAAATAGGTAACTTTTATTTTTAGACATTTTGAATAATTAATGCAGTAAATATTTTATTTACCATGGTTAAGGGTAAATATGGTAAATAAGGGTTAAAAAATAATATTATAATAATACTAAATTACCCTAAAACATGTACTAACCTTATTGGTGGATACATTTCCGACCATGGGCATCTTTTAGTCTATTTTGGGACCCCATGGAGCCACTTATAGGTGATAGGGACACTTTATTTTAATTAAGTTAAAATGAATACAAAAATGACACAAGCATATATCTTTTAGAAAAACAATTTTTACATAAGGTTATATATGTTGGATTTTAGACTATAAATATTAATTAGAAAGATAAAAAGATTTCCTAAATAATTATATTTTATTTATAATTTTTGGACTTTACATAATTTAATTTATTTATGACACAATGATGATGAAGTAATTACCATAATAGTGAAACATTATAATAATTGACATTATAAATACCCAAATAAATATAATTTGAGAGTTTTAATGAATTAAAAAAAAAATTTAGGTTAATATGACATATTAGTATTGATTTAATTGACTTTTTGAAATAATAATTCTGTTATGAGTTTCTCAAAAATCAACTATTGAATAGAGTCAAAATTGACATAAAAGAGTTTTTAAAACAAATATTATATTATTAATTGATATTAAATTCCTAAAAATCTATGGTTCGGCCAAGAGACTTATATCATGATAGGTATATCATTAATGGACCACTTTGGCGTCTCTTTAATGTATATAATAAGTGTATTAACCATATAATATAAAAATACAAAGAGACATTGTAAAAGTGAAACTAATTAACTTAGAGTTAATACTTAAAGATAAGGTTAATATAAGTACCCAAACCTGTATAAATTATATTGGTTGAGTGGTTTTCCACCCATCCCCACATTAACCATTAAATAATCAAATTTTGAGCCATTATAAACTGAATATTAATTTATTATAAATAAATATTTTTGTCTTTTCCAAAGGTGCCCCTCACCCCTCTTATAAAAGGGAACTCCTCCTTCTCATTTATTCACACCTTAAAAGCCTTTAGGTTCAGCCAAAATCTGCACAAATACTCTTCCAACTTCCCTCAATACAACATAGAAGCCTTATTTTGATCATAAATCCAACCTAATGAGCCCTTTTGATCAAATCAAAAGGAAGAACATAAAGAAGAGGTAATGTTTTCACCACCCCTTTTCAAGTTCCTTTCTTCTTCCACTTCTTATTTCATTGTTATTACCATTCTAAAATAATAACTCCAGTATCTTATATATACTATGATGTTATTATAAACATGGTACAACCATATTTCAGTATTCTATCTATCCTTTTAATGACATGTCACCATACGTGCGTACGTACAGCTTACCGTCTCTACGTCGTGGTGTAATTGTTATTCCAAACATTATTATTTGGATGGGTATAATAATGATGTATAATTAATGTAAATAATAAATATAACATGATAATTATTCTGTATATATAATATACCATAAAATTATATATTATTTAAATATCAAAAGAATGGTATTTTCGCTCGTGTGTACGTACGGACTACCTTCTCCACAAAAGCGATGGGATTCATTCTCCATCATATCCATTCAAGTATAATTATCATTTGATGGTTTAAAAATAATGTTTAAGGACTTGATATCATTCTGGATATTAATAAGATACAACCTATCCATTACAAACATGGCTTACGTAACAAAACATATAAAAGAAAACGAGTAAGTTAACACCCGAAACGATGATAAATCTAAGATATTATTTACAAAGCAATGTTAAAAGACCATATATGATATCATATAAATGTATATGATTATTGTATAATTTAACAACAATTATTTCACTATTATACTGGAGGTTAACCTACCCCCAACCAAGTAAAAGTACAAGGTAAGTGTTTATTTCACAATCTATCCATTATCCGAGGTTGTTTATATATAATAATCTACGGGCATTTCTTTATCATCCACATCCATGTTTCTTAAAAATTTATTTCAAACCATTTTTACCATTTACAGGAATATGGGTTAAAGTCATTTATACCCTTGGTTTACTTTTTAAGTAATCTTTCCGTCGTTTTCCAAACAAGGTGCCTTTTATCCTTTTCGACAGGATTAAGGTAAGAATGTTTTTTTAACTTATACGGAGAGTGCGGCTATTTTCAGCTGTTATAAAATCATCAAATCTTACCTTACAAGATTATAAGAATATTTTCAAAGAAAATGTTTTATTTTATATGGATCTTAAATGATTTCAACATAAAAAGAGATATTTCTCTAAAAAGAGTTTTGATTTCATCTATGTCAACATTCTTTGTTGGATTTTATGCTAATGTGACGTTGATTTATTATGATACAAAACTTCTATGTTGTATTGAAGGGTTTGTGATATGTTTGACTGTGGATATGCTCTTTTTATACCATTCATGGTTTATGGTGATTGTATTGAAATTTCTTATGCTCGTTTTAATATGAATGTTTATGTTATTTTTAAACCTTTTCATATGGGAATGCATTGGACTTAATGTGTGACGGGTGGAGCCCGGTATACCTCCTCGATGCATCGGTAGGTCTCATGAGAAAAACTAGTGTCTTGGCACAAGGCCTTGAAAAATTATTATTTTTAGTCTTGGCACGAGGCCTTGGCTATAAGGTTATGATAGTCTGGCATTATGCATTCCATCATTATGAAAGTGGTTATTAATATTGCATGTGATTATTCGATTAGTAGAATATCCATGTGAATAAGTAAATGGCATTATTCTATTTTATTTTTGCCATAATATGTTGAAATTCAAGTTTAAAAGGCTTTTGTTTTAGTTATACATTGTCTTAAATGATTATTCTTATTTATAAAAGTTTCTGCTATATTGTTATCCTTACTGTGCATTTGAGCTCACCCATTTTCTATGTTTTATTTTTACAAGGATATGAAGAAGTAAATTATGAATGACCTGCATGGATAGTATGAGGGGATAAGAGTGTGGTCTATGGAGACTATGTTGTTGTAGTTTTCATTTTTATGATGTAAACCTTTATGAATATATATAGTGTTTCCAAGGATACCAAACCAATCAATCTTTCGAGATTTGATCTTTCTTGTGATCATGCCAATGTTATGTAATAATGCACCAACTATGGGTTACTCGGTTTGGTGCATTACAATATTTCTATAATTATAAAGAATGTTTTTCCTATTGTTTCCAAAAAATTAAAATTTATTAGGAAATGATCATATATGAAATGAATAAAACCGACAACACTTTATCCATTAATAATTAAACATTACAAAAAATGTAAATAAAAAAATATATTAAAAACCATATAATATAACATTCTATGGATGATTACAACCATTAAATGTGCATAAATTAAATTGTGACAAAAAATAGAATGGAATAACATATTTAAAACTTGGATATCCTTTTGTTCATCTTCTCTTTTGAAAATCATCCTTAATAGTACTTTATATACAATTAGAAAAATACTCATGAAAGGAGAAAACATTCTGAATAATCCTCCACGAAAATTTAAGAAATATGAAGTGTGAATTAAGTGGTAATATTGGAATGAATATATTTTGATTAGTTAAGGCAATATAGTCACAATAAAAGTAAATATGGTCACTGTAAATATTTCCATTGAAAATACTATTATTGAAAATATGGTTATTGGAAATATAGTGACTGGGTATACTTGTATCCAATATATACCCTGATGTTTTGTATTGTAGTAATAAATTGAAAATAATATAATTCAGGAATGAATCAAAAATATAATATTTAATTTAAATATTTTATTATAATATATATATATACATATGTATACATTAAATAATAAAATTATTAATATTTTTTTGAAGAATGATTTGATGTATTTGAGAAATTCAATGAAATTTTTTTATACCAATATATAGATATATTTTAACAAATACTTATTAAACAAATAATCAATCTTAAAGAATTTGGAATGAAATAATTTAGTGATACAAGTATTTTTCTCAAATAATTATATATTTCTCTTTATTATTTATTTTTTAAATCAAATAATCACTATTTAATAATGTGGAGTATACTATATTATATAAAAATGAATATTTTATTTTTCATCTAAATTTTTTAACATGTATTGGAATATGAATAATGTATTTTTATTTAAAAATAATAATTTTTTAAAACAATTTTTATGAGTTATACACTCTTATATTGAAGTTAGTTTTTATCGACATTATAATTTGAGTATAATAAAATGGTTTTCATATCTATAATCAGTATATAGAGACTTTTAATAAGGTTATTTTCATTTTTGGCATAAAAATAATTTAAAAGAGTAAATATTTGTTAGAACTGTAAAATAGTTATTTTTAGAATAATTGTTTTTATAAACAATGTAGAATTTTTTACAGTAAAATTAAATTAATGAATTTTTTATGACTCTGATATGATGTTTTAATATTTAATCAAATATATTAACACTCATTTATTTTATTGTTTATAAGATATAAGAATAAAAACACCTAGTGTTTAAAAATACATTTTCTACAAATTTTGTTCCCTATATCTTATTTTTTTAATTTAAAAGTTACGTTTCTCATGTTTTGAAATTGAATTAGATTAAATGGATCCCAAATTCAAAATCATCATGTTCACATTTTTTAATAATAGTTATTTTATATTATTAGTAAAAAATAATTTCCATGGTAAATATCTAATCATGGTCAATACAGGTAAAAATTGGTATCTTAAAGTTGGTAATTTTTTTTTATGTTACATGAAATTTAATATAACACTATGTACCCACACTCTTGAATCCAATAATAAAAATATATTCATTATATACTGGCTTTAATACCAATTATAACAACCTATAACTTAAACCAAGCAAAATTATTAATTTAATAATAAAAATTAAACTTTCTTGCATTCCAATGATCTTTTGGGTGTAGAGTTTTAGAAAATTTTGAATAACATTACATAAAAATAGACACTTCCCCATAGTTCACATTTTTCTCATAAAAACTGGATCTTATGTTTAAAATATTATTTCATTCTTGAAATTTCCCCTTTATTCCGGATGAGTCACTAATACTAAAGGTTTTACCATACTGCCGTTACTATACATTCTTAGGCCCTATAAAAAACATTTGAAAACATGGGATGAAAGAAATAAGCTCAATAAGTGATATAAAAATAATATTGACCAAGTATTATATTTAAAAACTATTTAAATCAATAAAAAATTGTGCCTTTTAGTATAATAAATATTGAAACCAATAATCATATGCTTTCTAATTAAATAAACTCTATTTCGAATTATTTTTTCATAAAACATTTTATATAAATAATAAAGGAAATAATATAATCTTGATAGTTACATGATTAAAAAAATGATAAGTCATGAAAATTTCTCAATGAAAAACAATCGTTCTATATTTATAATATCCTAAAACATCCCCTTAATAATGATCAAATATTTTTAACACATGAAATAAAAATATATCAAATAAAAATTCTAGAAGGAACTAAAAATGCATATAGGCATCTAGGGAAATTATCATTATAATAACACTTACAATAAAACCTAATAGGGAATAACCTACCTTCTTAATTGAAATATATCTCCTCTGGATAACATATCATTACCAATCCATTATAAAGTTATATCACACCCACCAGTCATCATATATGATGTAAAAGACACATAAAATGAATAAAATAGAAAATGGATTTCAATTTTAACAAAAAAACTCCAAAAAATAATTTGAAACCATAAGCATAATCAATTATAGTTATACCATAAAAATAAAAGTAAATATCATTTTCTTTGATAATTCTTGAAAATGAAAAATTTATTAAAAAAATGAAATTGAATTTAAAATTTGAAAACCATGAAAACTCAAAGAATAATATTCTTATAAAATTGTAGATGTGAATTAGTGAAAATTAAGTCATGTGGTAAACATTAAGAGACTATTCTTTTTAAAATTTTATTAAGAAGTAAAAAATGAACTGTATGGAAAATGATAAAAAGATTCCTTTTCAAACATTTATATATAAGTTTAAAGATTGTTGAAAATGAATTTAATCATTCCTTATAAGTATAAATAAAAATATTATTTAAAAATTTAATATATCATCGATGTGGATGATAAAGTTCATAAAAACATCCAAATATGATTTTAAATAAAAATACCTTACCCCGAGTCTCAAATCACCACATACATCATTTACTCTCTTCTTCTTCTAATATCCTCCTTTTTATTGAACTTAAGAACTTTGGAAGAGAGCTTTATGGTCAAATTTGGGGCTTGGTAACATGGTATGGGATTTGTGAAGAGGGGTTTGGGATAAATATTAAGAGAAAATCTAGTTCATTTTTTTTGGGAAATGATAGATTGAGTCTCATTTTTAAGTATAAATCAGTATCCTTTTCACAAATATTCATTCATTAAGGGTCAATAATGTAATTTAAAAAATTCCAAGTGGCTCATTAATGGACCATATAAGGGATGATCAAACATTTTTCATAAACCTGAGTCATGATTATATTTTTTAACTTATAAATCAATTAATAAAATATTTTTAACATAAAATACACTTTAAAGTCATTTTAATGACTCTTAACATATTTTTTCTTTAAAAACATCAACATAAAAATGGAGATAGAATAAAAACACATACATAATCAATTATAATTTATAATAATCTATAAAATTATTTTAACTTCATAAATCATCCAAATATTTTCAATTTTAATGTTTTTAAAATCCTTTACTTGATTTTTCTATTACATGCACAAGCACCGCGTCGACGCTGCATAAGAATATTCGATAATTATATTATTATTTAAAATAAAAAATAAATTACTAAAATAAGTATATTTTATTCATAATCAATATTATTATTTGAAACCATTCATATTTTTATTATATCTTTATCATTATAATGACAACATATTAAAATATTAGGTGAGAAAGAGTGACATTTTTGTAAATTGTAATAAAATAGAATTATATACATGTCATTATCAAAAGAAAGTGGCATAAAATGGAAACTTTTTAGAAAATTGGACATATAAGGGTCAAAATAACCTCATAAAATCGAGTTTATACATGTTTTGGATATTTTTTTGGCCATATCCCTTAGTTTAACCATTTACCACATTTAACAATAACTGTGGTGTCTAATTTTTCTCCACGGAAACTTAATTTTATGAATAAAACTAAAATATAAATTATTACATAATTTGGGCATTCTTATCCCAAATATTTCAATAATTATATAATATTTAATTTATATAAGTGGAAAATATTATTTTAATATAAATATGCAAAACATAATGAAAGATTTTTTATTTATAAAAATTTCTTTTAAGCATAAAAATGGATTTACACAAAACACATACATATTATTGATCACCATGAAATTTATTAGTTTATTAATAAAAAAGTGATTTATTTAACATTTAAATCAATATAAAATGGAATGACATCTTGAAAATAATCAATTAAATAAATTAATGAAAATAGAAATTTTTTTAGAATAAAACATCTTTTAGGTTCTAAACATTCAAACATGGATGTATAAATTCAAAATAATATTATAAATGCTTTATTTTACTCCTCAAATAATTATTTTATCAATAAAAATGTTTTATAAAATTTATTTAATGCTTATATCATGATGATATCTTAATAATTATAATAATACGTTACATCCTCCCCCAAGAAACAGCTCCTAACACAAGAAATTCCCTCTAGGAATTGAGACCAGGAGAGCCATAGATATCTCCCACCAATATTATACCACTAACCTATGAGGAGAGGGGCATGATGATTTCATAAAATTTATGTTATATTAAAAAATAGTATTTTTCACTATTCACAAAAAAAAACTATTTTAAAAAAATCTTTATAATTCACCCTAAGATAAATTTGACATGTTGATATCAAAAAATAATTCCATTATATCAAAAATAAATTCTAAAACTTATAAACATATGTTTCATATAAAACCATATAGTACACTAAAAAAATCTATTTTAAATAAAAACTATATCTTTTAAAAAAATCACATTCATCTTCCACACCATAAAGTTATTTCTTTTGAAAATATTTAAAATTGAAGAATTTGTAATGTGTTTACACTATTACAAGTGTTCCCCCATTATGTAAGCTAAAATTATATAAGATAACTTGTTATAAGGTGTCTTACTATAGGGTAACTTGGTATAGGGTAAGTTTCTATAGGGTAAATTTCTGTAGGTTGAATTACTATAAGGTAAAGAACAACAGAAAAGGGATTGTAAAATTAAATAATATTGGTTTTTACCTTCTCCATCCTAAAAAAATTGCATCCTTAAAATGTTATAATGATTTCAATGAGAAGGGTTTTATGAAGAAATAAAGTAAATCATATTTTAAATCAATAAGAGAAGCAAAGTGACTATATATTCATAAAAATTAAAGTAATATTTATTTCAAGAACTTTTATTTGAGGAAAATATTAGAGAATCTAAAAAAGAGATCATAGATATCAGTAACTATAATTTTATAGTAAACTTTGGGATAATTATCACACATAAAAACATACATACATATTTTAAACAATGTTTTTAACTTTATGAGACTCATAATTATGAATGGGCTTTGAAAAATCCTTGATAGTTGAGTGATGTTTTTCACAATAAAATTGATATATCATCTTTCAGTTTCTATTTTTTGGAATTATTTTACCATAGATATAGTGAATATGAGAAAGCTCACTTTTGTGATTTAATTCCATTACTATAACCACAATATTACGCACTAGCATTGTGTTTCAATAATGTTTCACCTATAATTCATCTCATATTTTAAATAATTAATGACCAAGATTAGTTTTTCATTCCTGAAGAATATAATAAACTTCTAATGGATAATAAGAAAAAAGGATGATAAGGTATTCTTTATGTTTTTTTCATTTACCAAAAAATTGGTTATATAATATCCTCAGTTCATAATGACAATAAAACCCTATTTTTACATAATTTATGATTATTTTTATGTGAATGTGTAATTTTTTCTGTAAAAATCACTTAATAAATTATTTTAATTATTTTAATAAGGTTAAAATATCTTTTAATACATTGGAATATTCTTATTGTTAGGTGCTTAATTGATGTGAGATTTTGAGACCCGTAGTGACTGAGTATTGATATAATAAAAATATTAAACATATTATATAATGCATATATATCAATTATATTAAAATTTAATATACCATAAATAGTGTCATAGATGAGAATTCTGAGACCACACTTCAATCATTCAAATTGATTTTACCCTAGGCATGATATAACCATTATGCACATTGGGTGTTTGGTTAGATCGCACATGAGGGTAAATATATTATATTTCATACGAATGATTTTTCCAAAAGAATAGAATATATTCTAAATGGTATATCATATTGAAATACGAGTCCACCAATAAATTTGGAATGTGGGTATTACCCCAAACATGATATAACCATTATGCACATTGGGAGGTTGGTTAAATCACACATGAGGGTAAATATATTATATTAAGAACATGTGGTTTTTATAAAATAATGAAATAGCTTATGAATAGTTTCTTATATGATAAATATAAGACCTTCGATAGGTCCAGAATGCAGGTTCTATCCTAGGCATGACATATTGTTTGTGTACGTCGGGTATTTAGTAACATCGCATTCGAGAGTAATTTATTTGACCCCTTCTTATCATATTATTAATAATTTAATCACTAAATTTATTTTTATTATTCAATTTCACCAAACATTCCTAAAAATTACCATTTTTCAAGTGGGGTTAAAAAAAATCTTTGATTTGAATGAGTTTTGACCTGGAAAATTCATCAAAACATTAAATTGGTATAATTAATGTCTCAACAATGAATTTTTGATTAAATATTATATTAAATAAGGTGTTCTTAAATTGTGGATGTGTATGAATTTGGGATTTTTAAAAATAAACAAGTAAATCATTAGTACATGATAGATCTACCTATAAAGTCTCATAGACCTCAAATTATCCTTAAATTCATTTGGAAAAGCTGTTGATCCAACCTTGGGTCCCTGTTTCCAGGTTCAGGCACATGACTTCCGATTGTTTTTTCTGTGCATCACGCAAGAGAGGAGGAAGATATGAATGTTTGTTTTATTTTTTAAATAATTAATTAACTATTTTCTAATTTCCTTTCCTCTTGTTAATTTTGGAAAATGATTGAAATAAAATAAAAGGATATAACCTAAATTATCTAGGATAATCGTTTTTACCAAAGGATAATATTTTAAATCAATTATCCAAAGATAATTTATGAATTAAAAAAGGATAATTCATGAAAATAAATTATCATACGATGATTATGGAAGGATAATTTGTAAGGAAAACATTATTATAATATTATTATATAAATTATCCATGGATATTAATAAAGAAGTTATCATGTGGAAAAGATTTCAAATTATCAAAGGATAATTTATGTGAAAATTTTAAAAGGAAAATTTTAATTTATTAAAGGAAAATTCATAATAAATTATCAATATATAATTATAAAAGGATAATTTAAAATAAATTATCAAAATATATTTTTTTGTTCGAAATATTACTAACACATGTAATGGTATAAAATGAAAATTCTAAAATTATCCATGGTAGAGAAGTATTCTCGCATGTGATATTTTATTTCTCTTTGAAATAAAATAGCTAGTTTTGGTTTTAATAACCTTGAAAAATGTTGAGTGTTTACCCACTGAATACTATGGTAACAATTCCAATGATGAGGTGTTATTGATTGTTGAGGTTTCTATTATAACTTTCAAACTACACAGGGTGGTTTATCCTTTACATTAACATCGATTACCTTGAGGTAATAATTTATTTAATTCTAAGGCTCTTATTACACTCGTTTCATTATTATAATATATGTGTAGGAATAATGAATAATCATTCTTGACTTGTGATTGCATGTGGGTGTATGTGTATCACGTTAGACAACAATGATGTCATAGTGGATCCCTGCTATGATGAGAACCTGAACACGCCATAATAATGTTCTTAAAAATATTTTCTATGGCCGGATGATGTTATTTGAGAGACATAAATAATACAGACATTTAGTGGTGAGGACTCATAAAACATTGATGCACGTTCTCATGGTGTGCACCCTTGGTAATATCCAGGATGATATTATGAGAACGAGACCCACCAGTAGGTAATCCACATTTCATAGTGTCATTGGATGTTTCTATCTACAGATGTGTGTAATATTCCTTAGTCTTTAATATTATTATTAATGGGTATTACAACTCGCACACTATGATGTATTGATGAAAACTGTGATGACACACTGTTCGCAGCAAGTTAGGATATATTGGGTGTGTCACAAGTAATACTACATTAATAGATAAGGTGAGAAATGATTGGTCCCTTCTGTTCCATAACAAATTTATATATCGTAGGACCTTCGATGGAATTGATATAGCCAATATGAATTCATGTCCATGGTAAGGAATGGGAGAGTTCAATTCTAGAAAGTCAAAGATAGAATAATCGAGTATGTGGGTTGATGGAACTAGCATGAAACCCTCTTGATTTGAGATATTGAGACAATGGGATTACATTACACAATAAGCATTCATAGGAGGTGACACATTATTGGGGCATTAACATCTTTATATGTGGGTTCCCTATCATGTTGCTAGATTATAACCTTGGAATTTAGGCAAGCTCTACCTAATGCCACTGAGAAAGAGGCCTAGAGGGTCACCCACTAAGTGTGTCCAAGTATCTCAGTTAAATATTCATTTAAAAAGTTGATTAAAGATTATTTTTTTTGTGGTTTAATAATTATTTAAGGATTCCTGATCAAATTTATTTCGACACTAGTTATTGGAGAGAATATATTTTGGGTGAAATAATATATTTATTAGTGAGTAATGAATTGATATTTATTTTAGAAATAAATAGCAATTATTTAAGATCAAATAAATGTGGTGGAGGAAATAAAGAGAATTGAAAAACAAAAGTATACTATGTGTATATTAATATACACACTATGTATTTTTTATGGGAATTTATAAGAAATAATATTAGGTGTAATTCACTGGGTGCATGTCAAGTAATAATAATAGTAAACTGTTAATATTAGACATAGGGTATTGTTAAGATTTTAATGAAATGAATAAATGCTTTCGGGTAATTAATTCATTTTATTATTTAAATTAATTAAAATCCCAATTATATAAATATCACTAGCCTAGAAATTTTTGATAGTTGTGCACAACAGATTTGGAAAAGCTCTCCAGCCAATAAAGAATTTTTTTTCCACTAATAATTCTCTCATGTTACGAGAGAAAGATCCTCCTCTACAAGATCAAGGTGATCGAAGGCGGACATCGCAAGATAAGGCTCTTCCATGCTAGCACATGAAGATACCTTCGGTGAAGTCCAAAGATATGTGAAGCATTTGTGGATCACCACTAGAGGAATCCTACACATGGATTATATGAAGCAATGACAGATCACATCAAATCATGATCAGAAACATCGAAAGAGAGTGAATTTCATCAAGGTAATTCTTTTCTTTTAATTAAATTAAATATAACCAATATATTATGATCCTCTATATGGTTCTGGGACTCCCCTCTTTTATTTTTTTTCTTCGTTCTATTCCAAATATCCGATGTTTGATTATCATGATAGATATCAGATTAATGTTGTTATGGGAAGAAAATAAAGTTGCGTATACCCACTAACGTGCTTTCGCTGCACCTGGAACATACAAGTGGTATGAGAGGGGTCATATCATTGATTATAATTATTTATTTTTTAGTAGGTAATTTAAGCATTTAATAATTTAGTTGTTTCAATTCAAGATAATCATTATGCAAATTTGAATATTGAGTTCATTTCCTCCACCCTCATTTCTCATTCACCTTTTAGAAACGACTTTTCTTTTAATTTTTGATAAAAATAAAATAGAGGATATTATCTAGAGCTGTAAAATTTTCTTGACCCCATAACATGAGAATACACTGCGTGTATTCGACAGTACATGTCGTGTAGTCTCAGTTAAATGCATCAAACTGATCCGCTAAATCAGGTCGTTTGTTGGAGTATTTCTAAGTCTTAAATGACACCATGTGTTGACTAGGAACAGGTGGGATACAGTTTCTGGATTACATGTCATGGGGTTCACTAAAAACATTGTCCAGTCCCTTTAGGTTAGGGTTAGACCGTGTACCCCGTACATGGCATTCCTAGATGGAAACCATGTAACGTGAATACTACACGATGTGTGTCCCACTGAACATGTCGTGTACTCTGAAAAATTTCCAAAGTACATCTACACACCATGTCCCCAGGCGTGTACTTCAGATGTATAGTGAACAAATGTACACACCATGTAGTCATAACTACTTGTCGTGTACTCATCCAAATTATGTAGATTTATCAAAATTTATTATTACATTATACAAACCCTTGAGACGTGTACCATAGTGCTAGTGTAAAACTAAGGAACAACACATGATTGGTGTTTTATATATATGGGTTTAATTTAACTTCTGCATAATGTTCATTTCTAATTATTGGGCATTTATGAATGGGAATTCACTAGGTTTCCTGCAAGGTACAAGTTACAAGCAAAGATAATTTTAAATGAATTTATTTGTTTAAAATTATGATGGATGAGAATCTCAAGGAAATTCAAAGAATAGTTTAAGATAAAAGGATTGATTAATTAAATATAATTAATTCATTTGAGGGTGATTTATCTAAATAAAGAATTATTAAAGAATTGAATGCTAGCTTGATTTATTTGTAAATGTCGTTGCATGTATGGATGATCATGAGCTAGACCAAGACCTTTGTATGTGAATGGTTTCTTTTAATTTATTTATTTTAAATTTGTTGGCCTACACGCCTTCTCCTCAATAATATGTAGGGCCTGAATGCCCAAGGATTATTTTATGTAAAACCCAATTTTACCCCTCATCTACGAGTAAGATAAAAGCATATGTAATGGATGGAGATCCCAAGCTAGTGGAGGCTGCTCAAGTTAGGAGCCAAGGTGAAACCAATCCAAGGAGATACAAAGGTGAACAAGAGGAAAGCGTTAAACATGAACCCAAAACGTTCAATGTGTTTCTCCACTAGATCTTGGGTTAGTTTATCAACCGCTAAATAAACTAAGAAATAGAACAATATCTTGATCATACCATTTATTTTATTTCTATTAGTTACATAGTTTATTTATTGTGGGTGTGTGGTCATGATCACACTATTAATGAATTAAACAAGCATGAAAGATGGAACTAAAATAAGATCGGCTTATACATAAATATTATATTAGAAATTCCTAATCACTTAACTATATCCCACATAATATTAACAAGCATGTAATCAAAGATAATAAAATTAAAATTTACGTATAAGGATAAATTCCCTCAAAGAAATATTAAGTCGGTATAACCTTCCATAATCATGGTTAGAATTGAGCCATAGTTCAAAGTTCATGACCAACCCTAGTTGGGGTACTTTCAATTATTGGGGAATTATAATTCCAGGTTTTAGGTTGACTTGAATTGGTTCGCATCAAAGGTTGACTACCACATCAGGACATGGTGCGACCTAGAGGAAAATGTTGAGGAAATAAAAAAAGGATTTCATGATTGGGGAGACCACTCAATGGATCAAGGAGCTATGAGTTAATGTAGTTGGAATTTGGAATGCCTACCTAAAACCCTTCAATTTGATTGAAAAACCCTAGTTGGGGTAATATGAAGGATAATATGGATCCTTTTCACTAGAATATTAAGGCAACTCAATATTCAAAAGTCAATTGTGAGGGCTATTGTAATTCGATAAAATAGTGGGAGACTAATAAGTATTAATTTATTTATTTTTCTCGGTTTTATTCGAATAAATTATTAATCCATTTCTATTATTAAATTTTAGAAATGATAAGAAAAATGACTTCAAACATATCATTTTGAACCATACACAAGAAAGAAAAACCTTCTCATTAGCACCAATATCTAGGAATGATAGAGGCCTTTATGTGTCATCCTTTACCACAAGAGGAAATTGGATGTGTTGGAAGAGACCATTCTAGTTGCCCTTGGAAAAGAGTCCAGTGATGGGTAACTATCTCTCAATATGAAACATATGGATGATGCAACATATGTCCAAAGTTTCATGTTATCGGGCATTTCTAATGTTCTCTTGTAGCAATATGAAAACATGGATGTGTATAGCATGATGTCTCACCTTATGGATCTCTACTAAGAGAAGGTGAGAGAGGAGAGATATGAGATCTCCAAGACTTTGTTTACATCTAATCTCGGAGAGTCTGCACCAGATGGGACTCATGTAGTTAAGCTCATTGGCTACATTGAACGCCTAGAAATCGTAGGGATTAAGTTACTAGATGAGTTGCATAAAGATATCATCCTATCATCACTGCTTTATTATCAATTATAAAATGAGAAATAATGAGAAGAGTCTATTGGATATTCTCACCTTAATTCGCCAGGTAGATAAGAACACGGGGCATGAAAAACCCACATTCTTTATGGTGAATAAAAAAATGAAGGACACTGTAAATGGGCCAAGGAATTATAATCGATCTAAATCCCGTGAGCACTATCCCTCCAAGAAGGGGAAGATCCAGATGCAGGGCAAGGAATGGGAGTCAGTGTGTTTTTCATGTGGCAAGCAAGGCCACTATAGGAGGAACTGCACCCAGAAGCATGGGGATTCTAAATGTGTGTTTTTTATCAAGTGTAATCATTCCATTTCTACACATTAGGTATTGGATACAACTTGTGGGGCTCAAATATTTATTAAAATGTAGAAACAAAGTAGATTTAAAAGGATTTCCATAGTAGAGGTGGATCTTCAGGATGCCAATGGTGTGAGACTAGCTATGTTGTCCATTGGTGATTACCATCTCTCATTGATAACTAGGATGATTATGGTTTTACATTAATGTTATTACGTGCCTAATGTTACCAAAAACATAAGTTTTGTATCATGTTTGGATATGAATGGATTTATTTTCAATTTTGGAAATAAGGGTTTCTTATTTTATAAGAACAATATATGTTATGGTATGGCAGATTTAAATAGCGGTTTGTAAGTATTAAATTAGAAAAACCAAGTGTTGGTAATCAATAATGAAACAAAATAATATGATTTATACATCACCCAGTTGTGGCACCACCATATCGGTCATGTAAATGACAAGTTCTTAACAAATCTCTTCTAAGATGTCTATTTATACTCTACTAAGCTAAAACCACTTGATAGATGTCATGCTTGTTAACAAGTTAAAATGACCTATCCTCATTTCGGTGGACAGGTTGAAAGGGACACATAGATTCTAGGATTGGTGCACACAAATGTGTGTGGAACTTTTACAGTAGAAGCTAGAGGTGGATATTCTTACTTCATTACTTTTACTAATGATTTGAGTAGATATGGATATTTCTACATAATGAGGGATAAGTCAGAGTCTTTAGAGAAATTTAAGGAATTCCATAATGAAGTAGAGAATCATCTTGGTAAGAAGATTAAGAAACTTCGATTGGATCGAGGTGGAGAATATCTGAACCAAGAGTTCATCGATATTCTACAGGAGTATGTGATTCTATCTCAGCTCACTCCTCCTTATACACCACAGTCGAATGGTGTTAGTGAAAAGAGAAACCACACCTTCTTGGATATGGTGAGGTTGATGATGAGTCATGAAGATATTCCATTATCCTTTTGGGGATATGCATTACAAACTACAACATGCACATTTAACCAAGTACCCACTAAGGAGGAAAATAAAATTCCCACCTGGTAATGGATTGGAATGATATCAATTTTGTTGCACACACATTTATGGGGATGCGAGGAATTTGTTAAAGACTTCTAAGGAAACACACTAGAACCATGGGGAACGAGGTGTATCTTTATTGGATATCTCAAGGAAACGAAAGGATATTACCTATATAACCCTTCAGACCAGAAAGTGACATTCTCCAAACAAGTCATATTTCATGAAAGGGAGCACATCCTCAAAATGGATAGTGGTATAATGATTGACTTCTATGAAGTTGATGATTAAGATACATCAGATTTGGTACTAGAATAAGTTACACATGTCCTCATGGAAGAGGTTTCAGAAAAATAAGTACTACATTAGAGCTCAAGAGAGGTATGGGAACCATAGAGATTTGGTTTCCTAGCCACAGAGGATGGTTATTCATTATTATTAGATCATGATGAACCTATCTCCTACAAGGAATAAGTATAAAGCTAAGAAGCAATATGATGGCTAGAATCTATGAATTCTGGGATGAATTCCATGTATCAGAACCATGTCTGTGTTCTAGTCAATGATCCGGTTGATGTAAAGATTTTTGGATGAAAATGGGTATTTAAGAGAAAACTGAAGATGGAAGGTCATGTAAGAACCTATAAAGCAAGGCTAGGCGATAAAGGACTTAGAAAACATTATGGAATTGACTATGATGAAACCTTTTCAACAGTTTCCAAGTTTAAATCCATAAGAATCATACGTTCCATAAAAGATTACCATGACTACGAGATTTGGAAAATGGATGTCAAAACATCATTCCTTAAAGGGATCCTTTAGGAATATGTCTACACGACATGACCAGAAGGGTTTGTGACATTGGATGAAGTCAAATGGTTTTCCAAGTTGCAAAAATCCATTTATAGATTAAAGAAAGCATCCAGGTCATGGAACATTCAATTTGATGAAGCCATAAAAGAATTTGGTTTCATTAAGAACGAATTTGATCCATGTGATTATAATCTGTTTAATGGGAATTTGGTCATTATCCGAGTAGTATATGTTGTCGAAATATTTCTTATAGGAAATGATGTACCATTCTTACAGTCAGTTACGGGGTAGTTGAAAAAATGTATCTCCATGATGGACTTGGGTGAAGCAACCTACATTCTAGGGATCAAGATCTTTCATGATAGATTCAAGAGGCTTATTGGACTAAGTCAGTGTACATAAATTTAAAAGTCACTAAAGATATTTAGAATGGAACAATATAAGCGGGGATTCGTTCCAGTGTCACAAGGCCAATATCATTCTAAGAAAATGATTCCTCAAACACAACAAGAGAAAAACAGAATGAGTAAGATCCCCTACATTTCAGCTATAGGATCCATCATGTATTCCATGTTATGTACTAGGATTGATGTTGCCTTTGCACTAATCATGGTAAGAAGATATCAAGAAGATGCAGGAGAACAACATTGGACTGCTATTAATACTATCCATAAGTATCTGAGAAGAACTAAGGATATGTTTCTGGTGTATTTAGTAGATGCGGAGATTGTCATCAGAGGGTATGCTGATGCTGATTTTCAGATAGATCATAATAATCTGAAGTCACAATCTGGATATGTTTTCTGTCTCAATGGAGGAGCTGTGAGATGGAAGATTTCAAAGAAACTAGTTGTTGCTGATTCTACAATGGAGTCTGAATATATAAAAGCTTATGATGCAGCCAAGGAAGCTGTATAGATTCGAAAAATTATCTAGGAGCTTGATGTGGTGCCTAGAAGTAAATATACAATCACATTATTTTGTGATAATACTAAAGCAGTGACTCTTTCAAAATAACCAAGGTCACATCAACGGATAAAGCACATACTCTGGAAGTATCACCTCTTGAGGGATTTCTATCAAAGAGTTGAAGTTACAGTGAGCAGAGTGTCCATATAAGAGAATGTGGCAAGCCCCATGACTAAAGTAAAATCTCACCAGAAGCATGAATATCATGTGAGTGCTAGTGGGTTAAAAGTTGTTTGTAGTTGTCTCTAGTCCAAGTGGGATTCTATTGGAGTTGGTGGCCTAGAACCAAATACTTTGTACTTTATTCATTAATAAATGCCTTATCAGAGCTTGATTGTTCTTCTGCATGACATTTCGTATGATAATGTATTAAGGATAGCTATTTCATTAAAGGGTCATAGTAGATCCCAGATATGATGAGAACCTGAAATTTCCATAACATTATTCTTGAATATATGTTCTATGAATGGATGATATTATTTGAGGGACACAAATAATACTGGCCATTAGGGGTGAGGACTCATAAAACATTGAGGCACCTTTTGAGGGTGTGAATCCATGGTAATATACATGAGGATATTATGAGAACGAGACCCACCAGTAAGAAATCCACAATTCATAATGTCATAGGATGTTCCTATCTATGGAATTGTGTATTGGTTCTTAGACTTTAAGATTATTTTTAATTGGTATTACAACTCGCCCACTTAGATGTATTAAAGAAAACTGTGATGACACACTATTCGATGTGAGGTAGGATATATTGGGTGCGTCATGAGTAATACTGCATTAATAGATAATTAAATAAAGTATTTTTCCCTTCTGTTCCATAACTAAGGTAGATATCTCCGGACCTTTGATGGAATTGATACAGCCTAAATAAATCCATGGACATGGTAAGGAATGGGAAAGTTCAATTCATGGATGTAAAATAAAGAATAATCGAGGACATTAGTTGATGGCACTAACAAGTAACCCGCTTGATTCGATATATCGAGACAATGAGATTACATTACAGGGTAAGCATTCATAGGAGGTGACACATCATTACAACATTAACGTCTTTCTCTATGGGTGCCTTGACATGTTTCTAGATGCTAACCATGGACTTTTGGTAGGATCAGCCTAATTCCGTTGAGAAAAAGGCCTTGAGGGTCACACAATATATGTGCCCAAGTATCTTAGTTAAATATTAATTTAACTAAATGAATAAAGATTATTCCCGATTATGGTTTAATAATTATTTAAGGATTCTCGATCACATTTATTTTGACACTAGTTATTCAAGATAACATATTTTAGATGAAATAATATATTTATTAGCAATTAATTAAGTAATACTTATTTTAGAAATAAATTTCATATATTCAAGATCTAATAAATGTGGGGGAGGAAATAAAGATAATGAAAAAACAAAAGTATATGTCATGTATATTAATATACACACTTTTTCTTTTTCTTTTCTGGGAATTTATGAGAAATAATATTATTTATTTAATTATATAATATTATGTGTAATTCGCTGGGCTCATGTTAAGTAATAATAATAATCAACTATTATTATTAGACGTGGGTTATTGCTAAGAATTAGATGAAATTAGTAAATGATTTTGGTTAATTTATTAATTTTTTAATTCTATGTAATTAAAATCCCAATTATATAATTCTCATTAGCCTACCCATTTTCAGTGGTTGTGCACAATGGATTTGGAAAAGATCATGAGCAAAGAGAGAACACTTTTTCTACCAAGAACACTCTCAGGCTATGAGAGAGAGAGATCCTCCTCCACCAGATCAAGGTGATCGATGGCAGATATCGCAAGTGAAGGCTCTTCCGCACTAGCACCTGGAGATCATTTCGGTGATGTCCAGAGATATGTGAAGCACTTGTGGATCACGGCTAGAGGAATCCTACACTTGGATTCTATGATGCAATGACAGATCACATCAGATTGTGATCAGAAACATTGAGAGATAAAGAATTCCATCAACGTAATTATTGTCTTTTAATTAAGTTAATTTTAACCAGTATATGATGATCCTCTATATGGTTCTGGGTCTTCCCTCTTTTCTTTCATTCTTGATTCTATTATGAAGATCCAGAATTTTATTATCATGATGTATCTCAAATTAAACGTCGTTAATAACAAAAATTAATTTTGGGTACACCCACCAACACGCTTCCGTTATGTACAGAACCTATAGTTATACTACATTGGTTATCATACTATATCTTTATATGTATTTCCTTGGGAGGATTTCTATGTTGTATGTGTGACAGGTGATCATTGTGGTATGATTTTCCCTTAGAGGGGGATTATGTATGGTGTACGACGATGATGACGATATTGTATGATAGCATGGTTACCTAGCCTATACTTGATTCCTTATTGATTATAATTATATGGATAATACTTGATGACTTGTGGGTTTCAAATATTAATAGATTCCTTGTGAGTTTTGATTATTCTACCTAAACTTGATGCCTGGTGGATTTCGAGTATTACATGATTCCCTTTTGATTCTTAGTAGACTATTCACATGATGTATTGTGGTTTCAAAGTGACTCACTAATATCCTTGTAGATGGTTTTGGTCATTTACTAACACCTTGTCTTTCTTTACCTCATGGATTCGAAGCAAGTATGATTAGGGGTTTGTGGTGGTTTGGATAGTGCACTACCACTCGGATTTGGATTATATATTGTAATTATTGTTAGATATTTATTATATTAATGACATACAGTTTTTTTATTTAATATCACATGGTTAAGGAAGAATTGGTGGTGTGATACCGAGTCTTGTACTCACACCCTACTTTGGAATTTCAGTGCACTTGAATATTTCAAGCCTAGAGATAAGAAGATGGGAAATAAACTTATGGTGGATGTTTGAGAAGTGGAATAAAGAGCATAAATGGATCGAGATAGACTCTAGAGGAAACTTTAGATATTTATTTTTTTGATTATTTATTATTAGGTTTCTTATACTCTAGACAGGATTACAACTTTGGGATCTATTTTTATTATATGACATGTATTTATTTCATCAGTTTCCATAAATTTACTCAGGTGCTTTAATACATTTTTTATTTTTTATTTTTATGCTATAACTCGATATCGAGGGTATAGTCTTCTGATTGATGTACATAGACCATCATTTGTAGTTAGCATCCTCTTTAATATAGAGTTGTACACATGAGGTCATGTGACCCTATAGTGTAGACCCAATTGTTCGAGTCAGGATGATACAATATGGAATTAGAGAACCAAGATTCACTAACATATTTCTTCCCTTCTCCTAGTTAGGGATGAGGTGGACAGGGGAGAGGAAAATAGGGACCCAGGATGGGGAACTGTGATAGTTCATGGCCAACATTGTATGGTGTACTTTCTGGTATCCAAAAAGTGGGGTAAATTATGTTTTACTTTTACGATTGATTAAATTCACCTTGGGTGATAAATATGATATTGATATATCAATTAAAAAATTTCAAGCGTGTTTATAGATCATGATTAGTCACATAGGTTTACATTTCATATATATATATATATATATACACACATATTGTTGTGCTCTATATTAGTTCTTCAATTAAATTCCATGATATTTCCAATCTGTTCAAGATAGTACATCCTTTTGGTGATATATCTATTTTTTCATGCCATTTTATATGTATTTATTAGAAATCATTAGATAAACTAAGCATGCTATTGTGTTTATATGAAAATTTTACTAATATGTTGGGTTAGAGACCAGGGTTAGTGTTAGGAGGGTAATTACTTGGGTCAAGGGTAGACTTCTATGAGAACCTAGAACGATCCCATAGATCTATTACCGCTTATCCTAATGTCTCTATTTTTACAAAGTGTTTCATTCTTGTAATAGAATATTTCACCTCAATATAGTTTTATGGTACTACTTAGGAAGAAATTTGGAATACTCCCTCAAGGGAGGATGTTTATTCTCTACCACTGGATATGTAAGAGAATTTAGTAGATCATGATCCTACACATATTATATGGTTTATACAAGTGGACTGATTCAACTAGAATTTATTTATCTTAGTGATTTTCTTAGAAATAGGAGTTCATAACTATGGTAAAATATTACCGAACTTTAACTCACTCATTCTCTATTATTCTAGGGTATCATATGACCCGATGGTTCTAAATAATGGGTTGAAATATTTGTGGGAATGTTTGAACTTGTAGAAAATAGGAAATATTGTCTAGTTATGCGGAGATGAAGCTCATCTCTAGTGAATATTTGATTTTGATACACTCATATCATATGGACAAAACCAAGACAAATTATCTCAAGGTAAATGATAGAAAATTGGAGTAGAAGGGAGTAATTAGGTCAATTACTTCACCATGGGGTGCACCTATATTGTTTTCTAAGAAGATGGATGGTAATATTTGACTCTATGTTGATTACCAAAAGATAAACCAGGTAACGATGAATAACCAATATCCCTTAGTGATGATCAATGATATTTTCAATCATTTATAGTGATCCTAGTGGTTCTCTAAGATTGATCTTTGATCAGGATACCACTACCTATGAGTTAGAGAGGGGGACATTTTGAAGATGATGTTTCAAAGAAGGTATGGTCTGTTAGAGTACATGGTGATGATGTTTGGACTAACAAATGCACCAAAAATTTCCATGGATCTCATAAATAATATCTTCCACCCATTCCTAGTCTCATTAATCATGATTTTAATCGACGATATCCTCATCTGTACACAAACACTAGAGAATCATTCTAGGTACCTCAAGATAGCCCTGAGTGAACTTCAAGCACCTCAGCTCTATATCAGGATATTAAAGTGTGATAAATAGATATGGTTTTTATAGATACCCAGGACTTTTAACCATATTATTACTTGATTTATAAACATAAATATCCATTAATACAACATAAGGATTGTAAATGACTATGGTATTAAAAGAGAAGGTTCATAATATAACAAAGTGAGACTAAACATAATTTTTTTTATTCTCCATATTAAGATCTATAATCATTTTAAAACTCTTAAAGTGTATAGTATTACATGAGAAATATATAGATAGAAGGGTTGATCTAAAACACCCAGTAAGTAATAAACATGATCAAGAAACATAACTTGTGAGTCAAAAGTATATTATGATATTACAATGATAAGACACATGAAAAATATCATAGAACCATAAAATAAAGAACATGGTACCATAAGATCATGGTGGAATAAGAAATGTGATAGGAACCTAAAACTTGATATAGATATAATCCAGTTCTAACTTTCAAGAAAACATCACATGGAGGAAAAAGTCCCATAATGGATTAGTTTTACTCTGTAATTCCATAAATGATGTCTCAGGAGTCTAAAGATTTACCCAATTAATTTGACTACTATCTAGGTGCACCCATCATAACATGTTAATAATATATTTATTCCATATAAATACAATAAATCATAATGCATAACATAATAATTAACCATGTAAATAAAATGGGTTGCATAATATTCCTTCATGTCAAATTCAATGTAAGTTTCAAAATGAAGGCATTTTGAGAAATGATCTTAATGCATGTATCACTCCATCAAATGAAGAGAGAATAACTATGTATAATTGTGAGAATTTTTTTTTCATAATTTATGTAATCTATAAAATAAAATGTTGTTGTAATTGATGAAAATTCATTTAAAAAGATTAAAAACATTCTTTAGGAAAATAACCTTTTCACCATGAGTAATATAAAAGGATGTAATATCAGATCGAAAATGATTTGGAAAGATCACTTTGAACATTTATTGAGGAAAAAATCCTTTCCATTTTGAAAATAATTATTTAATATCTAAAAAATTAAAAGACATTATAGATTTTTTTTAAAAATAAAATTTGATAAATAAAGGGAAAATTTTAAAATATTAAGTGGTTATGACAACATAAGAGTTATATTCATGCAAAACATGACAAACAAGACAAATATTCATTTCATATTTTTATAAAAAAAGTCAAAAAGTACCTAGTTTGGATAATGGAAAAAATATTCAATTTTAAGTAATTTTTTAAAAGGCTATTTCAGGGAAAAAATTAATTCAAATAATTATAATAACATTATTTTTAAAACGTTTTCTGAAAACATGGATTTAGAAGAAAAATGATTTTTTAATGAAGAGAGAAATATAGTTATTTTTTAATAAAAATATTTTCTCAGTCTTATTAAGTACCAAAGAGAAGAAAATATTACCATTACTTGAAAAAATCATGAATAATCATAAGAGAAGAAAATGAAATGGGTTTATTATGAAATTATCAAATAACATCCTTCAATAGAAATTCAAGAATAAACAATCCTGATTAAAATTGAGATTAAAACATTAACCCTTACCTCTTTGGTATATTTTGAATCATAACTTTCCATGAATGAGTTAGATTAATTTTAACTGAACATCTCATGAGTAGGAAGTTATTAATGATACAGTATGTAAAGGGGTAGTATATGAACCATTAAAAATGAATTTATTGTATAAAAGAAAATGATTATCAAAGAAGGAAGTCTAAGACATAACCCATGAAAAGTTTCTATCATTGTGGTGAGAGTTAATCAATGTAGTGATTATGTGTGAAAAATGTATATTGAATGAACGAAAAGAAGAAATAATACATAAAGAAATAAAAAGTCATTTCTCACTATATTGTGGCATTATATAATCAATAAAGTATTTGTATGATACAATGAATGAAAATTGAGTTAATAAATCCCTTACCTTGTGCTATAAATTAGTTGAGTATTATTTAACCTCATATATTGTTATTTTAAACATGTTATTAACTTATAATGGAAACGTATTAGTACATTTAATATCATATATGATCCTTTTATATCATCTTATTACCCATTAATTAATAAAATTTCATTATCTTTATTGTTTTGGGTGTTAATTTCTTTTTTATGTATATTATTTCATGAATGTTCTAGATCATTAATATAGGATATAGTTCCATCATCCCAATAATGATATTAATGTCATAAATATCATTTTTTCATCATATTTTTCATTATAATCAGTATTTAATTTTGAACATGGAGAGTGAATCACATTTCTTCATGGATATGGTTAGTTGTACACACGCACATGCGACATTATCAGTTTCTTAATGGATGAAAAGGTAAGGAAGTGTGTAATGACCCGAAATTTTATAAATAAAATCCCCCTAACAATTTAATTAAATGTGTTATTATGTATTATGGATATATAAAACACATCCAATTATTTGATTTTAGTATATACTATGATATTTAAAATGCCTTATAGTATCATTACCATTGATAATTTAGCTATTGACTTGTGATCCCATTATTATTATAAATATAGGTGTTTACCAATTTTAATTGTCACAGAAAAAGGAAGTGATGACCTCAACCAGTATTATTATACCCTATAGAGCCCATTTTTCATAGTTTCCAAGGGAGATAACATCATTGATATTTTCCCTTGACCAATCCCTAGCTGATATACAACAAATTAATCATGACAGAAACAGTTTATGGGAGAATTTCATGCTCACCAAGATCACGGCCCAAACCATGTTTGTCAAACCACCCCATAAAATTATAACTATTGTACACTTTACCCTTATGGAATTTGATGGTTTATTAATGGGATATATATAAATACCATATAAATATGTGAATTTATATTATGTTGAATATAATAAATTATATATTTTTATCCTATTATTGTTAATTTTAAAATGATTTTTATTTTAATATAATAAAGCACAAATTCAATTTTTTTATAATATTAAAATTCAATTAAATTTTTTTTATTAATTAATGGATTTTTTAAATAAATAATATTTCAATAAAACATCGTCATTAAATTAATTTTTTTAAATATATTTTATCATATAATTTTTATGAGGTAAAATATATTTTTTATACATGCTGGAAAACTGTTATTGTCAAAAAACATAGAATTTCTCAGTAAATGTAAATCCTTATTTTAAAAGTCAAAATAAACATATTTGGAAAATTATTTAGATATAAATATTATTATTATTTTAATGAGAGCATCAAAATTATCAGACAGTGATTTTTTCATAATTTTCGGAGACAATCGAATTTTCAGGTAAAAATTGAATACCATATAAATATAATTTGTGTATTATGACATCATAATGAAAAAAGTTATTTAACAAATACTAAAAAGTTGATACAATATAAAATATATGTCTTTTTTTTACTTTAAAATAAAGCGATTTTTTATTTGATTAATTTTATAAATCCATTAAGAATCCTCCAAAATAATTAATATATTTTAAGAATTTAAATTTACTTCTTTAAAATTATATATTACTTACATATAATAAAGTTTATTATTTTATTATGTTTTTCCCTTGGACTTATAAAAAATGAAAAAAATCCCATTTTTTAGAAACCATGGGCCAAAACCATGGGAAGGTTTGTGGTTCTGGTCGTTTTTTTATATAGAATATAAAACCTTTGTTTTAGAAATATTATATAATTGTCCACTAATTGCTTATATAAATCCACCCAAGATCCCATTTATTTTAAATAAAAATCTTTTGAGCATGTCCTTACTCTTTCCTCCAATATCTTGAGTCCTCCCAAGGTGCGCCAAAGCTCTCACGAATCCCTTCCCAAGCATTTGGAGTCACACACTCAAGTAATGGTTCTTTTCATTATCATCATTATTAAAATTTCAATATTATATCATGCCTTATAATTACAATTCATAATGATGGGATATGTATTTCCATTTACCTATTATTATTAAATTTATTTCAAAATTATAAGACACCCCCTTCACTCTCATCAACCAGTTTTACGAAATTTTAAGTGACAATGTTATGCTTCCAAAATTTCCCCATGATTTTCCATGGAAACAAAATTGTGTAGTGAAAACCATACCTATTTACTCTCATGTGTGTTCACCTTTTTACACTTATAAATCTTTTTCTTGGGAATTAAATGTACGTATTACACACTCCTTTATCATGTAATAAAATATTATGATGAATGAATTAATGTTGTATGATCTATATGGCACACTAAAGCATGAAAATGAAATAATAGAAATGGTTGTGCCTAGAATTATATAGTTCTCCAATGAATTGTGTAATGTTTAGTCTCATGAGATGACATGCTGGGATATAGAGTGAAACTGACTATTTTATGAGACTTTTTACATCATTATGTCTTGGAATTTAGCCTTGATCTATGTTTATGATGCAATGTTTTATATTGTTTCCACATTTATCATGTTTCTTTTCTGATTATAATGCTATGTCACTCCTCAGTGTTCATTTTTAGGATTATCACTCATTTTATTCCCCATTAATATGCCTATTTTATAACATGTATTATTATCTCCATGTTATTCCTTGTTTAGTCTCTTATCGTGCTTTATATCTCACACCTTTATTATGTATGTCCTTAAGTTATCCCATATAGTTTTAAGTTTGATATAATATTACGATCATGTTAATGAATTTTTCAATAATGATGATGTATTTTACCATTTTATTTTCTTATGTAATGTACCTAATCCCCCAATATACTATAATTCTTTATCATTCAGGTTGTATTAAGTGTAATATTAAATAATTAATCATGTGTTAATGCGTAATAAATAAGAGAGTTGTAATAGTTGGTATTAAAAAAAAGGTTATTTATTTTTGGGATTAGGATTAGAAAAATCTAGAAAAATAATTAAGAATGGAACCATGTATTAGTAAACATCCCAAAATTTGGAAATTATATATTAAGTGATTTATCAAAAAAATACATCTGTGTCTATATACTATATGTAGTTGTGGCTCTGGTACAAATGTACATAGGGGTAAAAACTAAAAACACCACATTGGGATAGAATTGACCATGAACTAGTGAATAACAATGGGCCCTTACACACACCATGTTTAACATTACTGTGGAATATTATTTGGTAAATTTATAGTATCATTACAAACCATTATTAAGGTGAAAAATGACCATAAGAGTATATGTTAGGAAATATATCATGGATTACATATATTAAAGACATGAAATCCATAAGTTATAAAATAAATGAAATTTAGAAGTTATTCCTTTAATGTAATTGGATTCCCCATTTATGGGTTTAATATTTTAAAAATACTCATCCATTATATTCCTTTTATTCTAGCTAATGTCTGGAAATAGGAGGAATTAGGTTATAAACCATTATAAAAAAAATTTCATTACTGTCCCAACATGATGCCAATAAGAATCATGAACTTTATGATGATACTCTCTCAGTTGACCTAGGTTCTGAATAGAATCCTAGATGAGGAGGAGAATCTAAATCCCATTAAGAGAAAACATGCTATAATTGAGACCTTTATATAAAAAAGGCCTATTACATTCAATGGTTCATTAAATCTCTTAATCATAAAACAACAGACCAATCCATTGAGAATATCTTCTCAATCCTTCGATGTTTCAAACCGAAGAAAGTCTTATTGGTTATTTATCATTTGGATCGATAAGCTGATCGATATTAGACATTAATAAAAATTATGAATCTTGAGGAAGAGATCAAAGCGATGGTGTGGAAGAAATTTTGGAATATGTTTTTTGAAAAATATTTATCTCACACTCTTAAACATATAATGGAAACGTATTTCCCTGACCTGAAAAAAAATGAAGAATATATCAGGATTTATGTGGAAAATTTCACAATACTTTCATAATACACCTTCAAATTTTTTGTTACCCCCGAATTCAAGGATTACCGCTTCTTTGGTAGGTTAAAGCCTAGCCTACAAAAAATCGCCAATGTTCTGAGACTTTGATAGCTATGAGAAAATTGTTTGATGTGCCCTCAAAGTTGATATGGAGATCAATGAATCTGAAGAGTATCACTGGGATAAGAAGTGAAAAGTGGGATTCAAGTCTATCAGTCTGATGGAGAAATATCATGGTGACATGAAATTTCAATATCACACTTGTTGAAGGTGTGGATTGATGTACCAAGAAAATTTCCTAAAGGGTATGATGAAATTATTTAGGTGCGAGAAGGAAGGGAACCTAGCTAATGATTTCCGACAGGAGAAACCCCAAAATTAATTGACGGAAATCAATACTCTGGTAAACTCCAAAGGCATTTTTAATTTCTTCAACTACAAGGAATCATGGATCTTTTCTAACTAATTCGAAAATCCAGTAGTTTTCTATGACAACCAATAACCTCCAAGGTATAAATTTAGATCTTTTTACAACACAACTACTGAGGTGGATCCCGACAATGAAGTGGTGAAATGTACTCTAGTTATTCATTCAATAATGGAGAATTCAAATTTTGATTATGGTTCTACACATTCCTTCATATCATGAACGTTTAGTATAACCATTTAAACACCACCACAAAGCATGGAAGTAGAGCCACCAATGACAAAAAAATGGAAAAAAATTTGTATCCCAAGTATATAACTCCTCAATTGTCAAAGTTTGTGGGTTTACCTTCCCAATGAACTTTTTCATACCTCCTTTGCTATAATTCGATGTAATTATTGCTATGGTTTGGCATTCCCTATATATATCCAATATAAATTTTCACGACAAGGAAATCACTATCCGTATTGGGAATCTTCCGTCGATTCTATATATGTTCAAGGAGGAGGATGAATCTTTTTTAGAACCAACATCTCAAGCATGAATATTATTTTCCTATGAGAATGTGTATCTAGCTCAAATGATTTATTGTATGAAAAATATCATCCTTGAAGACATTCCCATTGTGAAGGAATATACTAATGTGTTTCCCAAGGTATTTTTTGGTCTTCCACCTGGACAAGAATTTGAATTTTCAGTCATTCTTATACCCAAGAAGCTACCATTATCCCAGACTCTATATATAATGGATGTTTCTGAACTTGAGGTTCTGAATAAATAACTATAAAATAATTGGGATAAATTGTTCATACGCCCATGTGCTTTAATATGGGGTGCACCAGTCGTCCTTATTAAGAAGAGGGATGATTCAATGAACCTTTTCGCTGATTATCGTGAGATTAACAAGATCATGATAAAGAAAAATCAACCACCTCCATGGATTGATGACTTTTTATATCAGACACATGGAGCATAATAATTCTACATGGGGAATATATGGTCGATATATTACCAAGTTAGGGTGAAGAAGGAAAATATTCCCAAGATTTCTTTTCATATAAGGTATAGGTGCTATGAGTTCATAGTAATTCCATTCAGACTCACTAATGATCTAAAAATGTTCATGAATTTGATGAATATAGTCTTTACATATTACCTCAATAAATATTTAGAAGTCTTTATAGATGATATTATAATATACTCCAAAAGTAAGGAGGATCATGAGGAGAATCCGAGCACTGTGCTCAAGACCCTATGAAAGTATAAGCTTTATGAAAAGTACAATAAATGAAAGTTGTAGTTAAAGGAAGTATCATTATTTGGGAATATCATCATAAAAAATGAGATATCTATGGAATATTCAAAGAGATAAGTAATTAAAGGATAGACAAGACCAAAATTTATGGCACATATTCATAGTTTCCTTGGATTAGCTGGTTAATATAGTCGATTTTTGAGAAACTTATCATGATTGTAAAACCCTTTAACCAAGATAACTCGAAAGGGAGTCATGTTTTCTTATAATAAAGAATGTGAAATTAAAGGGGTTGAGAAACAGGCTTATCATTGCACCTGTACTCACACTACCTAAAATTGGATAAGGTTTTGTGGTATTCAGTAATTCCTTGAAGGAGGGATTTAGTTTTGTGTTAATTTAGAAGTAAAAAATCATCTCTTATGCTTCAAGGTAGATGAAATTTCATGAACAGAACTACCCAATACATAATATGGAGTTGGTTACAATGATCTTAAATTTGAAAATATGGCAACATTATCTCTTTGGGGAGAAGTGTGAAATTTGTATGGATCAAAAAAGCCTCAAGTATAAATTCACACAGAAAGAGATGAATACATCCCAATGAAGATGGCGAGAGACGATCAATGAATATGACTAATCAATACACTATGATATTAGGAAATAGAATAAAGTGGAAAATTATCTATATAGAAATTATTGATCAATTTTATCATCAATAAGAATTGATAAGGATACCATATTCTTATACTTTAAATGTATGGACATGGGAATTGTAAAGGAACATTATCAATCCTTTCACAAATGATTTCTCTACCATCCCTTATGGAGAGGAAAATAATTCTCAAAGAAATTTCATGGGAAATAAAAATAAAGTGAATACTTTAAGAAAATTAAATTTCAAGGATTTTAATTTTAATTAAGAAGGATTTATAATATTTGGACCAAAATTATGTGTACCATAAAATCCTGAGCTAAAGAAGGAGCTTTTGGATGATACACATAGTTAAACCCTCTCTATTGATCATGGAATAAAAATAACATATCGAGATCTCTAAGAGCACTATAAGTGGTACTATATTAAGAAGGATATCATCGAATAAATATAAAGATGTATTTTATTTCAACATGTTAAAGTGAAAATGAAAAAAATACTAGTGGATGATGCCACTATTAACCATACTTACACAAAAATGGGAAAAAATAACAATCTCCTTTATCAATAGACTTATAAAGACATTAATAGGGAACAATTCAATATTGGTTATGGTGGAATGTCTTACAAAGACTATAAACATCATTGTGATTCATGATGAATTATCACTCGATAAACTTGCAAGGATATACATTAGAGAAATGATGAGGTTTCATGGAACACATTTATCGGTTTTATCTAAGCGAGATCCATGATTTATCAATAAGCTAAAAAGAGTCTATAAAACATTTTAAAAACTGATATGAACTTCATAATGGATTATAACCACCAAACTGATGTCCAATATGAGCGGACTATCTGGACACTTTATGAAATATTGAGATCATGATCAATTTCCTTTAAAAGAGGATGGGATCAAAATCTTTATTTGGTCGAGTTTTCATAAAATAATAATTTATAGTCAAGATTCTGAATGGATACTTATGAATAATATTATGAGAAGAGGTGCAGAACACTTTTATGCTAGGATGAATTTTGGGAATAGAAACTAATAGGTCCTAAAATGGTCATGGAAATAATAGAAATGGTTATGATCATTCAGTAGGACATCAAGGATACTTAATGATGACAGAATATATATGATGAGAATCATCAACAAGACCTATAGTTTAATGTTGGAGACATGGTATTCCTCCACATATCACCATGGAATAATGTGATGATATTTGGGAATAAGGGAAATCTTAGTCCAAGATACATCACCCCCTTTGAGATCCTTGATCACATCATAGTGGTGGAATATCAACTAGTACTCCCACCTAACCTATCTCAATTACAAGATATATTCCATGTATCCCTCTTGAGGTAGTACATACCACACCCCTCATATGTACTTAATCCAAAGCTTTTACCATTAGAGAATGATCTTTCATATTAAGTGAAGCTGGTGAAAAACATAGAATGTATAGAAAAAGTTATATAAATGAATAAAATTCTCCTTTTCAAAGTGATTTGTAGAAAACAAAGGTAAAATAAGCGATGTGGGAACCATATGAGGTGATAAAATTTAGTTAACCTCATTTAGTTTTGTCTGGGAAATGAAAACGTTTAGGGTGAATTTTCTGTAGGGGGTATGATTGTAACGACTCAAACATTTATAAATAAAATTCCACATGATATTTAATTAAATGTATTATTATGTATTATGTTTATAGAAAACACATGAAATTATTTAGTTTTATTATATACCATTGGAATTAAAATATTATTAATCATCACCACTTTTGTTAATATAGATGTTGAATAATGATCCTATAATTTGTATAAATATAAGGTTTTCAAAAATCCAGTTGACACAGAAAAAGGATGTGATTACCTCAACGAGTAGGATTGTACCGTATGAATCCAATTTATTAGAGATTACATGGGAGATAGAATCATTGGTCTTTTCCATTTACTATCTTCAATATGAGATCCAAAAACTTAAGCATGAGAGAATCTGTTTATAGGAAAAGTTCATTCTCACCAAGATCACTACCCAAACCATGTTCACCGAACCACCCCATGAAAGTCTCAATATCACACACCTTACCCTTAGGGAATTTTCTGGTGTATTAAAGGGATATATATCAAGAACCTAGTAATATTACTATATAAATTATTTTTTATATAATAATGAATTTATTTTCATCCTATTATTGTTACTTTATAAATAGTTTTTATTTTAATACAGTAAAACACAAACTGTATTTTTGGGTAATATTAACATTCAAATAAAAAATTTATTTTTTTGAATTAATGGATTTTTGAAATAAATAATATTTTAATAAAATATTACTATTAAATAATTTTTATTAAATATAAATGTACATATAACTTTAATGAATTCAAATGTAATTTTTATAAGGGTTCAAAGATTATTATTGTCAAAAGATTATCATTTCTTAATAAACTTATATCATTATTTTAAATGTAAAAACATAAATATTTATAAAATTATTTACATATAATGAATATTAATTTTGGAATCATACCATTGAAATTATCCAATAGCGTATTTTTCATTATTTTCTAAGATAGTTGAATTTTTGGCTAAAAAATAAATACTGTATAAATATTATTTTTGTATTATGAAACCATAGTGACAAAAAAGTGGTGTAATAAATACTATAAATGGTATCCAAGACTAATTATATGTTTCCCTTTAAAATAATGGGGTTTCATGTCTGTTTGATTAAATTTATAAAGCCATTATGAATTCGTCAAAACCAATAATATATTTTATGGTTCAAAAATCATTTCTTCAAGAGTATGAATCTTTTCCATATAAAAAAGGCTATTTGTTTTAAATATAGAACCATTGACTTATAAAATAATGAAAATCAATCCCATTTGGCAGAAAACATGGGCAAAAACCATGGTAAGGATTGTGGTTTTGGTTATTTTATAATATAGAGTCCAAAATCTATGATTGAGAAATATTACAGAATTCCAAAATAATTTCTAATATAAAATAACCCAATATCCTATTTATCTTAACTAAAAATCATTGAAACAAATCCTTACACTTTCATACCCTCTCTAGAGTCCTCCCAAGAAACCCCCAAGCTCTAAAGAATCCCTAATCAAGAATTTGGAGTCCCACACTCTAGTAAAGGTTCTTTTCTTTATCCACTTTATTAATGTTTCTTTATTATCTTATGCCTTCTACTTACAATTACTAATTTTTGGATATGTATTTACTTATAACTATTACTTACCACTTTATATCCAAATTAGGAGAGACCCATTTCTCTCTCATCATCCCTTTTTATGAATTTTTATGTGATGCTTTTATGTTGCCGAAATTTAACTGTGATTTTGCATGCCAAAAACAATTGGGTAGTGAATACCATACCCATTTAATATTAATGGTGTTAACGTTATAAAATTATAATTCTTTGAATTGGGAATTAAATGTATGTATTCCACAATACTTTATCATGTAATAAAATATGTTGATGAATGAATCCATGTTGTATGATATATGTGGAATAATTAAGCTTGATAATGAAAAGAATGTTATGGGTGCACCCAGAATTATATAGCGTTCCAATGAGTTGGGTAATATTTAGTAGCATGAGACATAATTTAGGGACATAGAGTGAACCTGATTCCTTTATGGTACTTTTTCCATCATGATATCTTGGTAGTTAGCCTTGACCTATATTTATGATGTAGTGTCTTAATATGTTGCAACATTTACCATGTTTCCTTTAGGATTACCATGCTATATCATGACTCATTTTTCATGTTTTTGATTATCACTCCTTTTATTCCCCATTGATATACATATTGTCTAACATGTATTAACTTCTTCATGTTATTCCATGTTAATTCCCTTACTTGGATTTATAGATCACCCATTTCATATGTATGTCCCCAGGTTATCCCATGCAGGTCTAAGATTGATGGAATATTATGACCATGTTAAGTATGTTTTCAATAATGATAATGTATTTTACTATTTTATGTTGTTATTTAGTTTATCTAATTCCCAAATAGACTATACTTTTTGATCTTTCAGGTTGTATTAAGTCTAATCATATTCAATAAATCTTTTCATACCATGTAATAAAGAGAAGGGTTGTTATAATGTGAATATAATATTAATATTACAAAATAAATATCATGTAATATATATCAAATATATTCATTAAATTTTTCTTTTATTACCTTCCATGTAAAGAGTTTGTGAGAAATAAATCACATTATTTAGTGAGGTGTTCTTCCGTCGTACAAACGACCGATGTTATAATATTTTTAAAGGAATCAAACGTAAGAAGGTATATATGATATTATAATTCAAGGAGTAAAATTATATTAAAAACAACATACATAGTCATTAAATACATCATTATATGTAGCCATTATAATATGTTATGGAAAATAAAATATGTCTGTTCACGAGGTGGTAGTCCACCGTACACATGATCAATGGTTTTGTTTTCCTTGTGAGGTAGGAGGAGATGGTTGTAAGTCATTAGATAAACATAAAAACCTTTTGTTACATTTAAGAAAATTATTATATTTGTTGGCTTCTTCTATTTTTATTGCTCACAAATCATTCTTAATTATTATTTAGTACGTTATAATGTGTTTAGTCATATTTACTTATAATACTAAACCTATAGTGTCAGTATTTATTTAATAAAAAAGGTTAATAGATTTTGTCTAAGTATTAGTCCATGATAAATTCCCTAAAGATATTTGACTAACCAATATCTGACTCACCGATACATAAGTTATCTATAGAAGTCTAACCTACTGATGACATGAGCTAACGATACATGAGTCCCCGAGAGTTGAGTGACCGATGACTGACCTAATGACGCCTGACCTATTGATAATGTGACTGACTTACACTCATATTTTTTCTAAGTATAAGATACAGATAGATGAGTTACTAATGCATAACTTACTGATATATCGACTGACAGACCCTATGTTACCGATGCCAGTTTGATCAACTGATTGAATGATCTGCAGATAGACTGACTTAATAATAACTTGAGACAATAACAACATAAGTCACTAATAACATGAGTCACCGATAGTGTGAGATATCAATAGTCTGAGACTCCAAAAGTATGAGATACTCACAGTCTGAGATGCCGACAGACTGAGAAACCGATGATCTATATCTTAAATTCAAACTTATTACTAATTGTAATATTTTTGTTATTTGATGCTATTGATTTTATTAATGATTTTTTTATAGACAACATTAATGAAATTGTAAGAGAACAATACGAGGTAAGAGGTACAATAATATGATATTGAACATGATCCTTACCAAATGACTTGTATAAAATGCATATCTAATCAACAAACATGCATTTTTATATGAGAAGTTAAAGAGAGAGATAATTACCCTTAGAGAAAAACACAAGAGTTTCTCACTCTGCATACACGAAGACATTGACAACCAATATAGAAGAGAAGAACACGTGAAGGAAGAATATACCTTAAAAGAAACATAATATAGAGGAAAAAACAACACTCTGTTTTGTTGTATATTTCTCAAAATCAACTTCAACATCACTTCTACCATATTTAAGAAGTACAGAATTTGCATAGCACATTAGATAGATCTTTATAAACCCTATTATCATTATATTTATCTACTTGTTTATATTTTTTACGTTTAAAGTAGTGTGTTTGTATCTTTTATATAAAAACACATTTTTTCCTATGATAAAATAGAATGTACATATATATCTTCACTAACAAAACTTTTTACACCTTACATTCCCATGGATAACAATGGAAGATGACCCTGCATGGCCTACCTATTTGTTTTATACTCCAACGAATGTGGAAGAGGTTTGTTGATATGGATAGTTTATATGCTGGTTTGTACCCATATATAGGGTTTGGATCAAGTTTCTTTATTTAAATTTATTGGTGATAGGTGATCACCAAGTAGAGAGGAAAAAGTATCTGTTTAATACAGGACCTCTTATTTTAATCTGATGTGCTATTTCGTGTTTAGTTTTTCTTGTCCATTTTTGTTTACTCAAACCTAAAAACATCACATCACACTAATAGTTAATATTAGATAGTGTTTGTATTAGAATTTTATTTATTAGACTATTTATAAAAGTTAAAATAGTAATTCATATTATCTTAACTGGTAAATAATCAGTATTGGATAAATCTTTCAAATGATAAAATCTTTTATAAATCTACTACTTTATTTAACTATACCATATTAGATTTTAAATTGGGGATTTTTAAATAGTCTTTTTAGACATTAATTTTTATAGGAACTCAATTCACCCCCTCTTGAGCATCCTACTCTGAAATTTTTTTTGTATAAGAGGTATTCATACTCTCAAAATCTTCAAGGTTTTTAACTCTTTTCAACTGTGATTTTAGTTGTGTGATAAAGATCTCTAAATTAATGTCAGTTTATAATTTATTTTTCTTTATAATCTTTAAAATATATTTTAAATATATAATAGTCAGGAAGGTTCTTATACCCACAGACCTTCCTACATTAATTGCACAAATTATTCCCAATTGAAAATTAAAATGAAAATGCATTTGGAAAGTATGGGTTTTGAAATATAGTATTTAATTGTAGATGAATATAAAATTACTACTAATTATAGAAATAGTTGGGGTGATGCCACTAAAGTAGAATATAATAATAACTGTAAAGATATGAATTCCTTATATTGAACGTTAGAGGATGTAGAATTTAATAGAATTTTTACATGTAAAAAACATTAGAAATTTGGGATACACTAGCAGTTTCACATGAAGTAACCCCTAATGTCCATGAAATGATATATAATACATATACCATTAAATACGATAACTTTAAAATGAATCCTGATGAACCTATCTCTGACTTGTATCTCAGGTTCATTGAAATTATAAATATTGGGGTCTCTCTGGGAAATACAATCACATCTAAGGAAAAATTAATGCGAATTCACATATTTTTAATAGAAATATGGAGAGTAACCACAATATTAATAAGGGAATCCTGTGATATCATTACATTACCTGTAATTGAGATGATATGAAAGTTGATTATTTATAAAAAACAGTTGAAGGTTAATAGTGAATAAGATGATGAACCAAAGAGAAAGTCAGTGGCTTTCAAAATCACTTCCTCCAAACAAAATTAGAATGTGGAAGTTCATAAAGAAAGTTCCAACAATAATGAATCAAAAATAAAATGTGATGAGGAAATGCGTTAGTTATCTAGAAGATTCAAAAATTTCTATATAAAGAAGAAATTCTCCAAAAAACCTATCTATAAAGGGAAGTACGATAATAAGGCCAATTGAAAAATGGACTAGAAGGTAAATAAAAATACTAATGAAATAATCTTCTATTAGTATAAGAGAAGAGGACATGTAAAAGTGGACTATCTTAAGATAATGTTCATAATTAAATATGGGAAAAAACATAAAAATTACAAGAAATATATAAAGGCCACCTGGAGTGCCTATAAGGATAGCTCTAGGGAATATGAATCTTCACATGATGAGAAGGCTGACAAAACCAATATGTGTTTCATGACAAACACATATGAGGTAACTCTAGAATCTATTGCACAAAATTCTTATTATTCTAGAGATGAATTTGATTTTGAAATTATGAAAAATGAAGAAATGTTTGAATATTGTAAAATTCATGATGACACATACAATTAACTAAAGAATACGTATAAATATATTAGGAATCAACATGCTCTTTTATTTTCTATTGAGACAAAACTTACTATTGAAAAAGAGATGAATTCTCAACTACTCCATGAGAACAATGAACTCAAGCTATTTAATGTGAAATTAATGAAAGATCTTGAGAAATTCACAAATGGTAAAGATACCTTATTTCAAGTGCTTGGAATACATGTTGCTCAAAAATATACTATTGATATTGGTTATCAACTTGGGAAAATAAATTTTGTTAAAATTTTTTTTTTATCAAAATATGGAAAATTTGGTTTTGTGCCCAGATTTGTAAAATCAACTAGAGTTCAAGGATTGAAAATACTTTTATTGACTCTAGTTATTCTAGACCAAATATAGATTATTTTTTTAATAATTTAAAAGATTCTTATGGGAAATACATAAAGAAAATGCGGGTTCCAAAATTTTTAATTACTAATATTACTGGACCAAATTCAGTCTGGGTAACAAGATATTTTCTTATTTGAATTTTTTTTATAGGAAATATGTTCAAAGAGTTCCTATAAGATCTTTTGGTACATGTAAATTGGGTGTTTAAGAAATATTAAATGGGAATATTCAATCTTAAATAACCTTACCATGATTGATGGTGGGTATGTCACTCTTGGTGAAAATGAAAAAGGAAAAATTATTAACCCTGGACAAATTTGAATCCCTGATTCAATTTTAATTTCTAAAGTTCTTTTTTTGATGGTATTATGTCCAATTTTCATAGCATCTCACAGTTATGTGGTAGTGTATTTCATTTTAAATTTAAAAATTATGTTTTTATGGTATTGAATTCTAGAAATGATTTAGTATTCGCTACTTTTAAAAATGAAAATGTTTATGCTATGAATTTAGATTATTTAGTGTCTATAAATGTTTCGTTCATGAGTGCATTTAACAAAGATTCTTGGATCTGGCATAGGAGATTATGACACTATAATATTCAATCCCTTATCAATATAACAAATAAAGGACTACTCAAGGATCTATCTAGACTTGAGTTTATAAATGATAAATTTTGTAATACTTGTCAGAAGTGAAAACAACATAAATTATATTTCAAACGAAAGAAAGAAGTTTTAACTTCTCAACCACTAGAGTTAGTTAACATTGATTTGTTTGTACTATCTAGAGTTTCAATTTTAAATGGTAAACTCTATTTCTATGTTCTAGTAGATGACTTTTCTAGGTATACTTTAAATTTTTTCTTCTAAAATAAGCGGAGTATATTCTTATTTCACTTTGTATTCTAAGTCAATAGAAAACCTAAGTGAACTTAGGATCAAAACCTTATGAATTGATCATGTCCTTAAGTTTGAAAATGAATAATTTGAATCTTTTTATCTAAAAATTGCTATACTCATAACATATCTCCTCCTAGGACACCAAAAAAATGGAGTTATAGAAAGATGAAATATAACATTATAAAAAATACTATTCTTAGTAAATATGATTTACATATTTATTTTTTGGAAAACGTTTTGAGTACAAATTCTTATATAATCAATAGAGTTTTAATTAGATATATCCTTAGGAAAACCCTCCATGAGTTATGGAAAAATAGGAAGACTACAGTTATTTACATTGATGTTTTATTATTATAATGTCTTAATCCTCAATACAAAAGATAATATTGACTTGTTTTCCTCTAAAATTGATGAAAGAATTTTCCTAGGCTATTTAAACTCTAGAAAATCCTATTGGGTCTTTAATAAGAAAGCCAAGTGTGTGGAAGAATCTGTACATATAAAATTTGATCAAATAGATCCACATGAACCTAAGACATCCTTAAAGAATATTCAGGATGTTTTGTCAAATATTAACTAGAATTATTGACCTTTTGACTATATTGTTAAGAAAGAAGAAAAAATTTTCCAGTTCTGGAAAATTTCTAGATTTTGATCATAGTGAACTCGAACTAGTAGAATAACCTGAAATAACTATCCCTTCTTCTTTTATATCAATTAAAACCCTTAAGAACCATCACTTAGATGATGTAGTTGGATAATTAGATAAGGGGAAACAGACTAGAGATTCTCTTAGGAACCATGTTGAACATCAAACCTTTTCATCACAACTTGAACAAAAAAATATCAATGATGAATTTTGGGTAATTTCTATTCAATATGAATTGAATCAGTTTAAAAGAAACAATGTTTGTAATCTTTTTGATATAACCAAAGATACCATGAAAATAGTCACTAAGTGGTTCTCTAGAAATAAAGTAGATGAAACTGGAACTATAGTATGGAACAAGGCTAGATTAGTAGCGTAACATTATAGTCAAGAAGAAGGAATATACTATGAAGAAACCATTGCACATGTTTACCAAATTGAATCCATTAGAATACTTCTATATTTTTTAGCACATCGGAATTTCAAACTCTATCAGATGAATGTTAAAAGTGAATTCCTAAATGGGTATATAGTTGAGGATTTACTTGTTGAACAACCCCTAGTTTTAAAAATCCTCATTTTCTAAACCATGTTTTTAAATTTAGAATACTTCTAAATATATGTTTTTGATATTATATTTGTATCTTCAAAAAACTCTTTATGTGTTGATTTTTCAAAAATGATGCAAAATGAATTTGAGATGAGTTTAACGGGTGAACTATATTTTTTTCTTGGATTTAAAAATTTTCAAAATAAATAAAGTATTATTTTAAATAAAAGTAAGTACACTAATGATATTTTTAAATGATTTGGATTTGATAGTGTAAAATGTAGTGATACTCCAATGTGTACCACCAATAAATTAGATCTTGATGAAAACTGAAAATTAGTGGATCAATCCAATTAAAATGGTATGATTGGAAGTATTATTTACTTGAATACTACCCGACCCTATATTAGGTTTAGTGTGTTTATGTGTGCTCTTTTTTAAGAAAATCCTAAAGAGTCTTAACTTTTTACTTTTAAAAGAGTTTTCAAGTACTCAAATATACCACCAACTTAAGTCTGTTCTATCATAGAGGACGACAATTGTATTTAGTTAGTTATTCTGATAATGATTTTTGTGGTTTTAAGTTATATAGAAAAAAGAACCTCTTCATCATGTAACTTTTTGGGAAAGTATCTAGTATCATGGTGATGTAAAATGAAAAATTTTGTTGCATTATCAATTACTAAATCTGAATACATAGCTGCTAGTAGTTGTTGTGCTCAAATTTTTTGGATTAAACACCCATTAATAGATTATAGATATCAATTTAGGCATGTTCTTATAAACTGTAATGATACAAGTGCTATTAACATTTCTAATAATCTAGTTTGTCACTTTAGAACAAAACATATTGATGTGAGAAATCACTTTTTGAGAGATCATTATCAAAAAGGTGATATAACTCTTGAATTCATTGGCATAAAACATCATCTTGATGATATTTTTACTAATACATTAAATTATGAGAGGATGAGTTACTTTAGACATGAGTTAGGTATGATAAATTTTTGAGGACCTACTATTCATGACTCACTATTAGGGATTACAATTGATGACTCACCAACAAGGCTCACCGATGTGTCTCAACAATCGATACATAACAATTTCTCTATATGGAATTTTAAATGTTACTATTTTATTTGTTATATTTTATTTTAACCTAAATTTCATATTTTTTGTTTTTGAATCCGTAAATGATGAAATATGGGTTGATCCAATACTTTTTTACACTCACACTATTACTCTCAGACTCTTACCCTCGAACCCTTGTTTCCCAAGCTACTACTTTTCTCTCTCAAACCAAAAACATTAAACCACTATCAATGCATCATGTCAAGCACATCCTACATAGATCAGAGGATGAGTCACATCTATCCAAGAAGAAAGGAAGTGAAGCTATCCAACCTAAACCTAAGTCTGTTCATCCATAACTAGAAAACAGAATCATGGTTCTTGATAAGAAAGTGCACTCTAAATGGTTATTATCAAGTAAGTATCTCATACTAAATGTGTTTCAAGATCAAGGATGGATGGAGTTGTTCTCCAATAATAAAATACTATACTATTTGAGTCTAGTGCATGAGTTCTACCTATATTATGAATTTTTTCTTGACAGATCTGAAATGTTTTGTATAAATTTGATTTTTGATGGAAAACAAATCTATTTAAAACCAAGCATTGGGAAGAATGCTGGAAGGTACCCCATTAGGATATGTCTAATTATCATCAGGGAGGTGTACCTTCTATCAGTGACATTTTAAATTTTGAGGAAGCATTGGACGAGATTAATAGAAATGAAGATACTAGAAGGCCTATTGCCACATATCTTGATGGTGAGTCTGGGCTCTTATTCAAATTCATCCAGTGTAAATTATGTCACAGGAATGAGTATTTTTCCTCCCTCAAGTACCAATATGTTTATTTGTTATATCTGTTAAAGAAAGGTCATACGATTAATTTGTGTTGATATTATATGGTTCATATCAGTGAGACGATCAAACCCTATTACAAGAAAAACTCATTGTTTTATCCAAGGATTATCTCTACAATGTGGAAATCTAAGGGGTTGGTGAATGAAGGTGAAGATACAATTTCAGCTTGTGATAGTTTCTGTCTAAACAAGGTTATCTGTAGGAAGATGAAAATTAATTGGAACTCGAAGAAGAAGATGTAGATTGAGGATAATGATAAGTTTTTTGAATATTTCAATCCTATTGAGAATACCTAAAAGCCAAATAATATGGTATAACATGTTCTAGGACTATATTAAGTGGGTGTATATTCAGATGAAGAGTTAGCTGAGGCAGTTCAAGGATTTGAATCACCAATAGATGATAGGAGTTATCCTTACATTGCTGAATGTCCAGAGAGGATGACTTATGGTCCTGTAAGTCCACCTAGGCCTCTACCCTCTAAAGAACCAATTATAGTTGTGGATGATATGGAAGATACTAAAGAATCATAGGATTTCATGTATGAAAGTATATTTGTTAGTGATGAGAAATATGGTAAAGATGAAGAAATTATTAGTGAAGAAAAAAAGAATAAGATAACGGTGATAGAGATGATGAAGAAGATGATGATAATGATGATGTAAGTGAATGGGAAGATAGAGGAAGTGAAGGATATTCTAGTGAATCAGATCATCCTGGTGTTGATCAAGGTCTTGAAGCTGAACTTATTTATCTTACATTAGCACCTGCTGAGAATGAAAGTCCTGCTGATGATCTTGTAGTGGAACAAGAACTGGAACCAGTTTAACAATCCCATGAAGCTCAAGAAGCATCTATGGTTGAGGAAAGGGATCCCAATCTCCATGTTCATATTTAAGTTCCTACTATAATAGAATTCCCAATTAATCTAGTTAGAGAGTTATTTTATTCTAAAAAGAGCATGTCTATTGAGTTGGAGATACTAGCTAAGAGAGTAAAGGTTGATGTAATTTCTCGTTTGAATATCATTGTTGTGCTTGTATGGAGGAGAGATCTAGGAGATGTTGCTTTTGGTTTGGAGTATTCTAATTCAGAGGATAGGACATGTGCTCCTAATCCTACTTCCATTCCTATGGCTACATTATAATATTATGAATATGTCATGAAAGATGATCTTGATTCTTTTATGGAAGAATTTCTGTCTACAGCTAGATCTCCCTCTTCACATCCACCTAATTCAGTTCCAAGACTTAGTGAAAGAGATGTAGATTTGATCACATAAATATTTGTGTCTCAAGTTGATCCTAGATTGGTCATAGTTCTAGAATCCATTGTTATTTATAATTAGAAAATGAAGAATGAGCTGAACACTATGGTTTTAGCCATTAATAGTCTCACTATTGATTATAGTATATCCTTGGATAAAGTGGTGAAATTTTTTGAGGAAGTAACTTCTAGGAGTGTTATGACTTAGCCTCAGCCTCCTACTCTAGATTTTAACACGTTGATATTAGATATCCGAGATATAGTGAAAAGTTCCTCCTCTTTAGCTGATCATGTTGTTCATTCATCAGATGTTGAGATAATTAGATCAGTGATTCGATGGAATCTTTAGATAGTGATGGGTGGAAATGATCAAGAGAGCCTTAGTAAGATAAAAGAGAACATTGACCATGTTCATGGCATGGTGAGATTCTACTCAAAAGAATCAACTGATGTTTAAAAGTAAATAACCAATATTGTAGAATTCTATTTTAGGAGGATTTACACCAAGAATCAGCTAGCTAATCATTTCAAGTATTTAGTGGAAACATTTAGGCTACCTCCAATCACTCAAGACTTCAAGGATCAGGTCATGAAACTTAAGGACATAACTCCTTCCCTTGAGAAGTTTATGGAGAATAAGGGAGATTTTGACAAGGCTACAGATTATAGTGGTGAGATCATAAAGGATATCATTAATCTGTTGAAGCCTTACCTATATCATCATAGTACTACCATTGTTTCCCCATAAGCTTCTCCTCTCAGGCCTATCCTTCACCCTTATACTTCTTCATCTTCACCTTTGACTATGAACCCTACACCGGATCTTATCCAAATATGGCATATCATCTATCAAGAACTTATAGGTCCTCCTTCATCTTCTAGACCAAGACTTTCTCCTTCTATTTTTTAAGTAGTTTCACTTCTATATTTCAATACCCTCACTGTAACTTCCACCACTACTACTTCTAAAACTCTAGATTCTACCACTTCTTCCTATGATATGGGAAAAGAAGTGATGGAATCTGATGAGACCAAGAATTAGTTGGATTTCTCTTTGATAGGGATATATTTTGATATTTTGTAATCACATGTACTGTTTGACTAATGAATATCCTGGATATGTTTTTCATCTCATTATGTGTTATTTCTTTTTATTCTTTGTTTCATTTTTAACAGTCTCAAAATAGGTATAATGTGTATGGAATACATCTTAAAGGATGCTAAAATGGAACACAAAATTAAAAGAGAACATTAGCTTAAAAAATCTTAATGAGTGATATGTAAATCTAGTTGTGTTTGTCTTTAAAATTTCTTTTATTAAGATAATTTCCTTTCTTATGAATTGTGTAATATGTTAAGAAGAATTTACATTGATAATCATAATTTAACTATTGTGGTATATATTTCGATGATTTTTGATAATAAAAAATGTGCACATTATTGGCCTCCTCTAGTTTTAATTCTCACAAATCATTCTTAAAAATTATTTAGTAAGTTATATTGTGTTTAATAATGTTTAATTATAATCCAAAACCTTTGGTGTTAGAGTTTTTATCACAAGACATGTTAGAAGATTTTAGATTAGTATAAGTAACTAATATTTATTTTACAGATAATTGATTCATTGATACCAGACTCATTGATACATAAGTTACTGACAAAAGTCTAAGGTAATAATGAGATGAGATATAGATATGTGAGTCCCCGACAGCTGAGTCACTGATGCCTGACCTACTGACGCCTGAACTAAAGATAGAGTGACTGATCGACACTCAAAATTTCACCAAGTATATGATACCGATAGCTGAGTTACCAACATATCAACTACTGAAAAATTGACTGACCGATCCAAGGTTATCGATGCAAGTTTGATCCATCGATAGAATGATCTATGGAAAGATCAATTTAGTGATTTCTTGAGAAACCTAAACTATGATTCACTAACATCATGAGTCACCAATAACATTATTCACTGATAATGTGAGACACTGACAGTCTGAGACACTGAAAATAAAAGACACTGACAGTCTTAGATGCCGATAGACTGAGACACCAATGATCTGTCTCTTAAATTCAAACTTATTACCAACAGTCATATTATTGTTATTTAATTCTATTGGTTTTATTAATGATTTTTTATAGACAACATTAATGACATTGTCAGATTATAATATGAGGTATGAGGTACCTGCACATGATCAAGAAAATGATCCTTCTCAGATGACATTTTTAAAGTGCATAACTGAACAACAAATAAACATTTTTATATGATATTTGAATGATAGAGCTCATTCCCATTAGATAAAAACACAATATTTTACTACTGTGAATACAAAAAGATATCAAAAATAAACTTATAAGAGAAGAACACATTAAAGAAGAATCTAATTTCATAGAAATAGAAGACATAAGCAAAAAATAGCACTCTGTTTTGCAATATTTTTCAGGAAGTCTACCCCATCTTCACTTCTACCATCTTTATGGGGTCTAGAAGCTCCATATCACATTACATAGTGCATTATATACCCTAAAATCATTATATATTTTTTTACCTTTGTACATTATTTACATTTATAGTAGTGTTCGGGTCTCTATTATATAAACACACACTATCTCTTGTAAAAAATGGGAAGATAAATAGATATCTTCACCAACCTAGCTTTTTATACCTTACACTCCCATAGACAATAGTGGAAGAGGTCCCAACATGACTTGTCTATTTTTTATACTCCCATAAATGCTATGGATGAGGTCTGTTGACGTGAAGAGTTTGTATATTATTTTGTTCCCTGATCTAGGGTGTGGATCAAGTTTATTTATATAAATTCCTGGGTGGAAGGTGACCACCAAGTAGAGAGAACTAAGTATCTACTTTTGACTAAAAATCTTGTTTTAATTCAATTTTCCTTTTCAAGTTTAGTTTTTCGTATCTTTTCTCGTTTATTCAAAACAGAAAACCTCACTTAACTCTAATAGTTACTAGTAGATATTGTTTGTATTAGAATATTATTTAGTAGACTATTTTAAAAAGTTAAAATTGTAATTCATATTATCTTAACTGAGAACAAATCAATCTTTAAGAAAAATTTCAAATGGTCAAATCATTTATAAATCTACTACTTTGGTTAACTAGTCCATATTTTATTTTAAATTGGGGATTTATAAATATGTTTTTAGATATAAATTTTTATAGGAACTCAATTCACCCAATCTTGAGTGTACTTCTACATCCAAAAAAATATTATATAATCATATATTTATAATTTTTTAATTAGGTTAATGAGGAAATAAAATAAAACACTCAACTAAGTATGTTGCCTCTTATTTATAGAATTCCTTTATTTTACAGCAACAACATTTCTTGGTTGGGTTTTTGACTAAATTAAGGATCATATTTTAAGGATTTTAAAGTAGGGAAGTTATTTGGTTAGGGTTTGTCCAAAAACAATTGGTCTTGGAAGAGTGAAAAGGGGAGGAGAGGGGTGGCCTTTTAAAAGTTGGGAGAGGAGACACTTGTAATTTTTGAAAAGAAAGAATTCCACCCACATTTTTCTCACACCCAAAGGATAAAAAATGGTAAATTTTAGAACCCTTAAAGATATAAGGTTGATATATAACCATACAATAGGGATTATACACGTTTTGGTTCACTTTTAACATATATAATTTTAATTTAACTCCCTCGTAAACACATATTTACCTTAACTGTAGTAAATAATTTTTTATTGTTTTCAAAATTTGTTAAGATAAAAAATTATGTTGACCATATTAGATAATAATAAATTATGATGTTTCAAACTATGGAATCAATTTTTACAAATTAAACTCTCATAAGTGGTAGAATTTAATTTAAAATTAATCCCCAAACATGGTGAAAAGATGTTTTTCAAGAAGTGTATTATTAAAAAAAATATTTTATATTAACTATATGAATAGTAATCACATTTTATTGGAATTTAAATTAATATTTATTTAAATATAACCTATAATTTTTTTCAAAATAATTCCCAATTAGGGTTTTTAATTATTAAAAAAGGATAAACAAATTTCACTTTTAAATAGGTTTATGAAAAGTCCCGTTTGTGGACCAAAAAACAAACTTATACTCAAATATAGTATAAATATGATTTAAATGTAATTAATTTAATTTAATATAAATAAATAATTAATATTTTAATTTTATATCAAATTAAAATAATAATGGGACTTAATTTGTTAAAATGAAATTATAATTTTATAAACAATCGTTATTTGTCACTATTCTCTATAAAATTAATATTTCCTAAAATAACACAAAATTTCTCCACAAGTAAATATTGATATCCTGATTTCAAAAATGATTTTTTATCAAATAAATTATATAAAATTTGTAAAAATTAATTTTAAATTATGTGCGTAAAACAATCGACTTTCAGAAAATAGTTTTTTTGAAAACATTTTTTTCATTCAAATGGTTATGATATTATTTATAATCAAAATATAACCATTGAAGTTTTTTATACATGTTTAAAAAATATATTTTTCCAAATTTATCTTGATTTATTCATACCTTCCAAATTAATGACATGATTATAATGGACATTTTTAGATAATAATATTTTAATAGAGTTTCATGTTTCGTTTAAACCTGGTGTTGCATGCATCACAATCTATCAATGGGATTGGATTTATTTAAAAATAAATATATCATAATGTCTTAAGGTGTTACATCCTCTTATAATATTGTTATTTCATGTCATATATGCTATCATACTTGATGCTCCACTTTTAAAATCTTAGGGTATTACATTCAACCCCCTTAAAATATATTACTTCATTTCAATTTAATATTGATGTGGGAAATAAAGGGTTTGAAATTTGAAAATAACATTGTTGGAAACTGACATCGTTGAAATGGTTAATAAGACTTACTCTTGATGAAAGAGAAATGGATGTACGATGTCATCTAGAATAACACATTATTAGGTTTCCATGTTGGAGAACATTGGTTGGAAATGAAAAAATGAACGTGGATGATAATACTAATGCCCATGGATTAATAGAAAGTAATAGAGATACTTGATCACAAGAAAGTGAATTATTAATAAAAATATAAGGACATAAAAACCATAAATATTTAGTAAGATAAAATACCATTTGATACATCAAAAATAAAGGAACATGGATATTTTTTTTGTTTCAAGATCTTTTCCCTATAGTTGAAGGATTCATTTATCATATAGACTAAGAAAATAAGAAAATATACATACTTAAAAAATATAATTTAATAAATTAATAATTTCTACCATAATATCTTATTTTATTAAAATGATATAAACATGGATCTTTTATGTATGAAGTAGTAAAATAAACTTCTAACATTCATCAACATGCATTTAAGTTTTGTTTCCTCATCCACCCCCTTAAATGATTAATATATCATTATTATATAATAATATCAGTATATTAAATAATAATAGAGGGGTTTTTTGTAAAATTTATATCCTACAACTTCACACACTTCTATAAAGTGAGACATGAAATCATCATTGGTGGGTACAACATACTACCGCCTCACGAACTGATGTATTTCGTTGTTCAATTACCACCATTCATGGTTTATAATAATTAAGGATTTATAGATTATATATGACATTTATTATTTTTGTGATGGTATCATGTTTTTAAATTTTTATATAATACAAATATTCATTTTTTCCATCATGTTGGAATACGATAATGTCGTTCATGTGTACAGTGGACTACTGCCTTGTGAAGCGATGCGATTCATTCAAGATTAACATGAAATATATTAATGATGGGTTTATTAGAAATTATATATATATATATGAAATAATAATTCAAATAGAATTGTAATATAAATATATATATATCATTTACTTTTATTTATTTTGACACGATAAGCAAATGGAAACAACATTCATGCATATGTATAACCTACCCTCTCCATGAACACTGTATTTCATTTCCTATTACCGTCATTTAGAGAATGTTATAAATACATATATAATGAATTTATATTATATTTATATCATTTTTTACAATATTTAAATTATAAAATTATGTTCAGAATAAAAGGACCAAAAATAAAAAGCCAAAATGTATACAAAAAACAAAGCAGTTATTACCCGAAACGTAACTAAAATGTTGAATTGTTAATAAAAGGGTAATATAAAGTCAGAATAAAATCATATATGGTATTATATATATGAATATGGTTAATTTTTAGATTTTTAATAATATTATATTTATTATACATTAGTTTTGAATGTGTATGAAGGAAGTAGAAACTTAAGTAAAGGGGATTTATAGTCTCACTTTTATTTCTATGAGACTTATGGTATATTTAACAATCATTTATTTTTTGTTGTGTATATAATAAACTATGACAGGTTATATCATGAATTTAATTTATTTTATTATATTAAAATTTTCAGTTGATTTTATTATTTCATGGGGCTCATGATTCTAATGTTACTCAAGGTGTAAGGGATTTCCGTCTCACTTTTTACATTTTTGAGACACATGCTATATTCAAGACGTCCTTAATATGTGTGGTGTATATACAGAACATGATTGTATTTTATTATTCTTATAATAAAATTTATTGGTATTTATATATCTATTTTAGGATCTCTCTTTCTTGGGGTTTATAGTTTAAAAGTTACCATATCAATAAGGGAATTTTTACTCAATTTTCCTTTTTTTGAGACACATGTTATATTATTCACCTATATTATTTTATTAGGTGTTTATACTAACAATTTGACATGTTATATCATTATTATACTAATTTTATTTATATTTTAATCTTCATGTAGTGTTATTATTTCATGGGGATTATGATTCAAAGTCACCAATGTGGTAATATTTAATTGCTACAACCTCATCATTTATCAGGATTGTTTAAGATATTGATTCCATTAATGAAATATTATGATAAATCTATCATTAATTATAATTAAATTTATTTTACTGTTGTTATTAATGATATATTCAGGTAATGGTACCATTTTTACACTCTTTGGTGGTTAACATAATTTAAAAAATGTTTTCATGAAAATATGAATTTTTTCTTCCTTAAGTCGCAAATTTGTTCTATTCAAAGACTATGTTTCCTAAAATGATTTAAAATATGTTTTTAAATATAATTTATGATAATTTTGAAGGAAAATTATTTTTATTATTCTTTATATTTTAAAAAAATTTATTTTTTTTTAAATATTCCTTTATCTGTTTTCATGGTTGTTTTAAGAGCAAAAGGTTTTCAAAATGTTTTAGGATTTATAAAGTGTTTTTCAAAGTGGAATGGTTATTTTCATAAAGAATGTTTTTAAATAATTTGTAAATATTACATTATATGTTTTCAATGTTCTTTTCAAATAAATGAATTTTGTAATTTTTTTATATCTTAAAAATTAATTTTCAAAGAAAGGTTATTTTCTTTAAGAAATGTTCCAGGTGATCCTTCAAAATACTTCTATATATAAGATGAAATCCATTGATATAGTTTATGATTTACTGGGGATATTATCCAAGGAAACTTTACCTATTATTTATTTCAATGGTTTTTGTCTAATATGAAAAGTTTTTTATGCTACTCATTTCACTTTTATGGGTTATACCATGATTAAATTCTTTTGAAAGCCTATTTTTTCTTAGGTTATTCTATGTTGAAATGATTACGAAACCTATCTTTTTTCCAAGGTCAATATTTGATAAAATTTTTATGATACCCATTTAATTTAATGGGTTGTGATATGATGTTTATAAAACCCCTATCTTTTTATGGGTCATGATATGATGAATTTTCTATTATCTTGTGTCACACATATATATGATTTTATTATATAATTGGTGGGACTTATAAATCTATACAATGCATTGGCTAATGATAAATGTTCTATGAGCTCAAAGGGTATATGGTTGGTCAGCCCAAGACTATAAAAAGTGGTTATATGGGAGGTAATCCTAGCCCCACAACAAGTGGGTACATGGGAGGGAATACCAAGACTACAACAAGAGGGTACATTGGTGGTCATCCCAAGACCGAAATAGGAGGGTACATAAGAGGTCATCTTAAGCCTAAAGTAGGTACACCGGGGATTATCTTAACCCTAATATGTTATCAAGGTCTTGGTAGGTAGCCATGATATTATATTTTCTATGCTTATGTGTATGCCAAAATTCCATGTATTATTACTATTATACACTCTCCTGGTTTATTCTCTTGATTCCCTTATGATTCATGCCTCAAGATATACAAATATTTATAACATGACTCATGTGTATGATCTTTGATATATGGGGAATGATTTTAAATGTTATTATCATGTTATCATACCCCTATGTTTAAAATATTCTTACGTATCTCCTTTATTTACCCTTACTGAGCATCTAAGCTCATGATTTATTATGGTTCTTTTCCCTAGGTTCTGAGTAAAGGTATTAAGTAGGAGTACTAAAGGGGAATATCTTTATATAAAACCTTAAATATCTTTCACCCAAATAGAATTCTATATTTCATGTTTCTAAAGGGACTAAACTATTATGGCCCTCAAGCATGTGTTTTTGTTCACTAAATCACTATTTAATTTTATTCAAAAACACATTTAAGAAAAAAGCGCGAAACTAGGCAAGCCAAAAGGCAAAGATCAGTCAACATCGAAAGAAATCACATAATCAATAAAAAAATACTGATATTGTTATATTCACTTACCTGGTATAGATCCTATTGAAGTGATATATTTTTTTTAAATGGATCTTGTTGAATTAATACTTCAATGCGAGTAGCTAACTTGTCCCAAGTGAGGATTTAATCCTCTACCGTTATCTTTGTTTATTTGAATCCCCATTCCAAAATAAAATCTTTTTTATTGATACAGTCCCTTTGGTTCTTGAAAATATCAATTCAAACATCTCTTTCTAATATTCAGTCCACACCCCCTTTGGGGCGTTATTTTTTATGGTCTCGTTATGAATTTCCCTCTTAGAATGAAGGACCAAATCAAGGTAATTATCATTCTCTCCATTTTACTCTTCCAATACACCCCATTCCCTTGATTCTAAATATATCCATACTTTTATTTTAAAATTCCACTTCTTAGAATCAAACCCTAATTTTACTCCCAATTTCGAGTCCTTGGTTCACTTTCCCTTCCAATATCCCTTGTAGCTAATATTGTTTACATTGGATTCAACAGTGAGGAGTAGTATTTTCTTACCATAGTTTTATTCCCATTAACCATAATGTAGCTTCCCTCATCTAACTATCCCTTACATCTCATATTCTACCATTGGCTATGAAGTCCCCTAGATTCCAATTCATTTGCACTGCAAATAAGGTATTGACTAGAATTATCATAATAATCATCATCCTCAATGTGTTTCTAGTGATTCAAGGGATGATATGTTGTTAATGGATAATACATGCCCAGATCTATAGGATTTCCATATTATTAATATAAGATTGTATAACCTAGACCATTGTAATCCTAGACCAACCCATCATCCTCCATACCGTCAATAATGATTGGATATATTGATGGATTCTTTATCACTTATCAAAATTAGACCTGATCAAAACATTCATTCCACCCCTATTAAATAAATCTTTTTTATATTTGTAGTATCCCTCTCTCTTGCATAAGAGATGCTTCTGTTTGGTAAAAATCCTAACCATTATGAACTAGTGCTTCTTGCTTCCCAGAAAATCCATGCTCCCAACCCCCTGTTTCATTTTGTTCTGGCTCCACCCATGCTGAGTTACCATCCTCCATGAAACTGGTCCCTGTGGAAACCTCCTTACATTCCTCCATGATTCCAATTCTCACAATCTCATAAAGGAAGGATAAATAAAAGTAGGTTTTTTCTCTTCTATAAACTACCCTATATATTTTTACACCAAAATCATGCTTCATGGTTTTGAAAACATCTGAGACCCTGGAATCATTAGTGGATTTCACCTTCTGTAAAGGATATATCAATAAGGTCTCTGTGAAACCCCAATTAGAAACTGTAATTAAAGATCACACCCCCTCCCATTCACATTTAGACCACCAAAATCCTAATTAATAATAATATATTTAGAAACTAGTGACCTAGACAATTCCTCTTTCTTATATGTTTCAGTGCACACCATGATTTGTTCAAGTGACACTCCAATAGGATCCAAATTCGGCTAAACAACCGAACCAGGATCCTGTTCATAATAGTTGCCTCCCGACCCTACCACCATCATATAATATGGTTTTGATCTTCATATCATATAATCCGACAATTAAATCCTCATCCTCTTATAAGAGGATCATAAATCAAACCATGATTCATAAACAATTGATTTTCTGTAGCAGAACTACTATATGAAAACAACCCAAATAAACTCAATTGAACATTTAGAAACATCCATTTAAACACATATAATATGTGAAATAGGTTGAAAAACAACTCTGGTCCTACTATCAAAACACATATAACATCCAAAAAGACTCCCTAGCATTCGAATGATTGAATGATTTTTAAAAGGAAGATGATGTTATATAATTATTACCCAAATATATGTGTTCGGTGACTCATGTTTCATGTAGAAGTCATAGGACCACCTGAAAAGGAATAAATAAGATCCATTTTAGGTTTGGGGAGCATAGGACTAGTCCCAGACCAATTCATCCTCTGATACAAACCAAACCATGATCTGTTAGGCATCGAGATGATGAACCGCTACTCGATCCTTTAAATCCTAACAATTGAAAATGTACGAGTCAAAAGAATCCACTGACAGGTGATGTTTCTTGAATCTTGATCTCAATATAATATTTAGTAAAGAATATGCCTCAATGAACTTTGGGGATGAGACTGAATGTTGTGGGGATAACTCAGACGACTCTTAGAATTTCTGGCTAACCAAGATCTAAGGAAAGAAAGGGAGGTAATTGGTGTTAGAAAAGGGAATAATGGAATGGGATCCATTATAGGATGGTGGGGTCGCTACCCCACCGAGGGGGTAGGGGCCAATGTGGAAGCTATCACTGCTCGATCATGGGAGGAATGTGATATGATAGAGTGTTTTCCATTATATAAAATTTCAAGAATTTGTTTTTGAAATGTAATGTATACTAATATAAAAATATTTAATATCCATGTATGAAAAGTGTGGGTCACTATTGCTTCTTTACACCTTATTGACATGAAGGAATATGAATCATATTTCCTTTATGTAATTACAACAATAAATTTCATAGAAGTACATCCTCCTCTTATTTTAATTATTCGGAATATCTCTCCAGATCACATTAATAATCATATATTGTGATATATGATTAAAAATAATCACAATATATTTTTATACAGTAATCATGCATTTTGTCTAATGATATCACTGAGTTTCCATTATATTCAGTGTTAAATTTATTCCTCATGGTTCTAGCCATTTCTTAAGCCCACAAAGCATAGTATTAGGGAAAATAATCATAGTGGGAAACTACATAATACTGAAAAATTGTTTATAAAATTTCTTAACCATGAAACATTTATTTCAACCTAAACACCTTATGTTTACCATAGGACATTCAAGGTCATGATCTATTCAAATCCTTTATGATGTTTTATAAAGTCATTGTCAATTTTAAAAAGAAAATTTTCCAGGAGTGTCAAACCAGGTGCACAGTAAGGCCTGTTGTCATATACTAGGTAACACTCGAGTCAATCCCATTGCACCTTTTTGGAGTTATTTCCCCTAAGTACATCTATGAAGGAACCACATCCACTTATTATATCCAAATAGGGATGTAATTTATCAGAAAACACTCTCTCTAAACTTAAAAAAATCAAGGATATTTTCCTATACAAAGACATATCCTTATACTTATCCTTAGAAGTGTCCTTATACTTATCCTTAGGGTTATCACATTGTTTTTATAATCCATGTTCTAAAAGGTCTAATATACATTTCCTCTGCTACCAACTATATAACCCATTCCTTTTACACATATTATAATAGGATTTTTAAACACAAATGTCATTTAATAAAACACTATAATTATAAATTTCTAAATTCCTAGTGACTTTGGAAGAATAGGTTCATAATAAATCAAAGTGAGACTAAAAATAAAACATTTTATTTTATTCCCTGTATTGAGATTCTAAATTATTTGGAGCTCCTAAATTACATTGGATAACATAGGAAATTCTTAGAAAAAAGGGGTGGGCTAAAAATGATAGTAAGTGAATAAACATGATAAGGAAAAATAACATTTTAGTAAATATTATATCACGATATCATAAAAGATAAGGTTCATGAGTAATCACATGTAATTATAACCTAAAAAACATGGTATAATGGTAAATGTGAATGTAACACAAAAAATTACATAAAAAAAGGCAAGGCTAACTTCCTATACAACATAACATGGTGGAAAATGTCCTATAGTGGATTAGGTTAACTCCCTAATCCAATATATGAAGTATCATGAGACTAATACTTTACCAAAGGAATTAGAGCACTATATGGTCACATAAATCATAAAATGTTATTTATCTATGGGTTCGACATAAATTAAATCAATCATAAGTAATAATATAAGAATTAAAAATTGAAATAAAATGGGGGTGCTTAACCATACTTCGTATCTTATTCAAAATAATTTTCATAATGAAAGCATTTGATAAAGGATACTAAGGAATGTATTACCCCATAAATGGAAGGTATAATTACTAGGTATATAAATGAAATACATATATATATAATTTATAATCAATCCATAACATCAAAGGTTGTGGTAATTTATGAAAATACTTTTAAAATGATTAAAAATTTCATTAAGAAAATAACCTTTTCATTTTGAGTAACATAAAAGGATGAAATCTTAGATAGAAAATGATTTTGAAATAAGTATTGAACATTTTTTGAGGGAAACATCCTTTAAATTTTGAAAACAATTGTTTAAAAGATTAAAATTTCAAAAAAAAATTAAAGAAAAATTTTCTTTTAGAAAATAATGTTTCAATCTTAAAAAGGAATCTTTAAAACACTGATTGAACATAATGATTAGAGAGTTCCATTTATTCAAAATATGTTAAAATAGATAAGGGTTCCTTTCCCAATTTTGTATGAAAAGTATAAAAGTAACTTTTATGGAAAAAAACATGAAGATTTATTTTAATGAAAATTTTAAAAATATAATTTTGGGTAAAAGAATTTAAATAATTATATTAAAATGATTTATAAAACTTATTTTGAAAACATGAATTTGGAAGAAGAATGATTTTCGACCAAAGAGAGAAATAAAGTTGTCTTCTATTAAAAACATTTTCTCAATAATTTTATATACCAAAGAGGGGAAAATGTTAATATTACTTGATATTATAATGAATTAATAGAGGAGACATTTTTTAAGGGATTAATTAGAAAATGATAAAATATTTTCCTTTAATGTAAATTCAAGTATAATCAATCCTAATTAAAATGCGACTGATACATAAACCCTTACTATTTGTGTAAATTTTGAATAATAACATCCCATGAATTAAGTAGATAAATTGTAACTTAAAATATCATTATATAGGAAGTATTAATGATATATTATGTAAATATAAAGTATATACACCATTAAAAATAAATTAGGTGCATAAAAGAACATGTACCTCAAATAATAAATTTGTGATGAAACCCTTACAAAGATCATATCATTGAGGTGAGAGTTAATAAATGTAGTGAATATGTGTAACAAATTTAGGGATAAACCAATAAAAGTTTTAATACATCATTAGGCAATCAAAACTAATTTTTCATAAAATTTTTGGTTAATATAATTAGTGAAGCAATCTTATAATCCAATGATTAGAAATTAAGATAAGAAAACTCTTACCTCATACATACCTTAAGATTTATATTATTTAACCTTATATATGGAAGTTTTAAAAATGTTATTAACTTATAATAGAACCATAATAATTTTTATAATATCATATGTGATCTTTTTAGAGCATATTATTACCCTTTTATTAATAATATTTCATTATCACTATAATTTTGAGTATTAATTGATTTGTTTTTTATGCATGTATTATCACGATTGTTCCACATATTAAACATAGGATATATTTAAATTGTTTCTATAATTATATCTATGTTAATTATATATATATATATATATTTCATTATATTCTTCTTTATAATCATTATTTTTTTTGAACATGGAGAATGAATCACATAGCTTTGTGGAGATGATAGGTTATATGTACACATGAGCAATAATATAATTTACTTTATAGGTTAAATAGTAAGGAAGTTAATAGAAAATTAAATTTATAAAATAAATATAATTTCATATATATAATATATATTTACAAAATTATGCCTTTATTACATTCAATGTAAACTGTATTTGAAATATAAATTACATCACTTCATGAGGTGGTAGTCTACCATACACACAAGCAAAATTACCATATTTTATAAATATTGGAATGTAAGAAGGTATTTATGATAATATAATTACAGGATTATAATTTTATTATAAATAAACTATATATACATTAGATACATCATTATATCTTGACACGAGAAATAGTTATGTAAAGAAATTACTTCAGTTCGTGAGGTGGTAGTCTTTCATGCAGACAATTAATGATTTCATTTCCCATGTGAGGGAGGAGGAGATGGTTGTAGGTAATTAAAATAAAATAAAAAAATATAAGTATATGTAATATATTTGGGACATTATATAATCATTTTTATTAATATTTTAATGAGGTGGATGACAAAATAAAATAAAATTCTCAGTTATACACGTTACCACTTATTTAGAAAACTTTTTTTGGTTTACAATAATTGCCATCATAGAATAGATTTTTTACTAAAATAAGGCCGTTAGGATTATTTTAGGGAATTATCGAATTTATTTGGGGAGGTATTGTTTGAAAAAATGGGTTTTTTACTTGTGGAATGTATATGAGAGTGGGTGTCCTTTTATATGTTGGGGAGATGAAAACACTTGGATGTTTTGAAAAGAAAGAATTAAACCCAAATTTTTCTCATGAAAAATGCTAATAATATATCGTTTAAGAGCATTAGAATATTTAACATCTTAATATTACCATAAAATTGTAATTAGATATGTTTCATGTAATTATTGGCCCTTATATATTTAGTTTAAATCCCTAGTAAACCCGTTTTTTACCTTATCCTCAGTAAATAATTTTTATTGTATTCACTATTAAATATGGATAAAATTTATGTTGAAAATATTAGAAAATTTAAATTATTCCAATTCTAAATTCATTTCACATAAGTGGTATAATTTGGCATAAAATGAAACCCATAGACATGATAAAAAAGCCTGTTTTCAAGAATTGAATTTTTCAAGAAAATGATGATTTAATATTAACTATCTAAATAATAATAATCATTATATGAATATAAATTAATATTTATTTTAATATGATATATATAAATCATTTAAATTAATGATTATTAGGTTTTTTTAATTAAATAAAAAGGATAAATATTATGCACTTTAAAATAGTTTTCCGAAAAAACATTTTTTTAGACCTAAAAATAAACTTATAATAAAATACAATAAATGTATGATTTAATTTTATTTAATTTGATTTAAAATAAATAAATAATAACTATGTTAATTGTTAATAGAAATATATGAATAATGGGAATTAAAGTTTTTAAAAATAAATGACAATCTTATAAAAATTGGTATTTTCACTATTTACTGATAAATTAGTATTTTCTGAAAAATCCCAAAATTTCATCATAAGTTTATATCTATATTATGATTTCAAAAATAAATTAAATTTTTTAAATAAATTTTCTAATATTGGTAAACATTAATTTTATATTAGGTGTTCAAATGAAAATTTATTTTTCTTTTAGAAAAATACAATTTTTCAGAAAACATTTATATTTCATTCAAATAGAATGTTTTTATTTATAATAAAAATATATCCATAGAATTTATTTTATACATTTTAAACAATATAAGTTTCATAATATATTCATTCCTATTCATACCCACAAACATAACAGTAAGGTTATAATGGTAATATATAAATAATAATATTTTAATAGAGTATCACATTTCATTTAAACCTGATATTTCATGCATCAAAAGCTATCGAAGAGATTGATTTTTTTAAAAAGAAATATATAATAAATTCATGGCCATTACATTTTTTATAAGGTTTTTTTTACATTCATATACACATTTGAAAATGACGTTCTTCTTTTAAAATCCTATTGCGTTACATGATTTGAAGTTCATTGGACATGTGGTGTATGAGATGGGTATATCCATGAACCCATAGATAGTAGAGGAATTACTTTTTTGAACATGTCCTTGTAATGTTTTCATGACCAGAATCTTTTTGGATTTATCAAGACAATATCGATGATTTACCTAGGGCTTTTCTTGACTTTCAGCACCCATGGCTATGCTGGTGAACAAAGGAGTAAAGTTCTAGTGAATGGACTGGTGTAAAGAGGCATTAATTGAGAAAAATAGGAGGTTTAATATATCTCAATTACTAATACTACCTTAGTTAGTGATTCGATACATATTATATTGTGATGCATCATGCATTGGTTTGGGAGAAGTACTGATGGAACTTGCACAAGTGGCAGTTTATGGGTCAAATCAGCTACAACCCCACAAGTACAATTACCCTACTCAGGACATGGGGCTAGCAGTTATGGTATCTACTATAAAGTGTTTGTGACACAGTCTCTTTCTTGAGAGATTTGTTTTTACCTAGACCACAATATCTTTCCATATATATCCACACAATGGGACTTAAATCAAAGATAGAGGAACTGGGGTGAGTATCTATAGATTAATAACATTGAGATGGATTATTCACTAGGAAAAGGTTAATTCATTGTGTATTCTATTATCCATAAGATGATTGTGGAACATTAGTTTTGTGATCATCATTCATATGAGAAATGGTTCTTGATCCTATTTTTGGATGATTAGGGGATGAATAATTAGGAGTACTAGGGTTTGATAAAATATTCCTCCTTTAATGATCACATCCTCACTTGTAGACTGAGTGAAGGATGGATAGGATTCAGACCCAAAGTGTGATGTTATGTGGAATAGATAGTAGGAGTTGATTCAATACCCATGTGGTCTTCTAGTGATGATTATGTGACCATGGTATATGAGATATTACTGGTCTATACATCCATTAGAGAGGATATGATGAGATATAAATATAGCTCCAGATAGACAGTACATCCTAGTGTTACCAAGATTCATCACAACTTCATACATTTATTCATAGTGGCCTAGAATAAAGAGGGAAATTTCTCGTTATTTCGTTTGATGCATTACCTTTCAGAGGGTGAAGGACGAGAACCAACGACCTAGTGGTTTTCTCTAGCCACGTTTTTTACCCATGTGGAAGTTGTATTATATCATGATTAATTATTTCATATGGTTACCCAATAACCTATGGAGTTGTGAAATAGTATGTGTGATTCCCAATCAGCTAATAATGTATCCTTACTTTACACTGATTAGAGATACTCAATCGGTGGAGGATATAAGAATGTTCTATGTCTGTGAGATTGTACACTTTCATAGAGTTCCCATGATCATTGTTTAAAATATATACACACTCATTACATATCATGTTTGGTAGGGATTATAAAAATACATAGGGAATCAGTTGATATTGAGAATACTGTACCATCACTAGACAGATGGACAAAATGAACATGTGATATATATTAGAGGATATGCTTCGATCTTATGTTTTAAAATTTGGTAGATTATAGTATGATCATCTATCTATGGTTGGGTTAACAATGAATATATTTTATTAGTATTTAAATTATATGGAATCTTACATGGATATTTATGGTAGAACATGTCATTCACCATTCTCTTTTGATGATGCAGGTAAGACAATGGTCATGGTGCCTAGTTTGATTCATGTGACCTGTAAGAGAGTGCATCTGATTTCACTACTAGAAAAATGATCTATAGCCACAATTTAATTGGTATGTGGATATAGATAAAGATATAGCCACATTTAATTAAAATCCGTAGCATCAAAATAGATATACCCATGGGAGATCGTCCCCCGTGACAACACGCTTCACTCAATTTTTATCCTTTATCATGATTTTCCTCTCCAACTCGCTCACCCAATCCCTACCTCGATACCCTTCTCCACTGATCCTCCCTCTAAACCCTTCTCCTCTGATCCTCACCCGACCAATTTATCCCTCGACCAATCCTCACCCGATCAATTTCTCCCTCGGCTGACCAATTTCTCCCTCGGCCGATCCTCACCCGACCAATTTCTCCATCATCTGTCCTCGCTAGCCTCTCTTTCACGATTCCACCATCTCTTACCGGATTCCATTTGCGTCCTCCATTCACGATTCCTCCATTCGCGGTTCCTCTATTTGTGGTTCCCCCATTCTCTTCCTTCATTCATGGCTTCTAAATCCCTCGACCAATTTGATGCCATGTAAGTTTTCATATATATTCATAGAAATTATTATATTTTTATGTATATATATTAAAGTACATAGAATTTTCTTCCACATTTCCCATTTTTATTTAAGTGTTCTTACAAACCTATACAGATTATTTGATATGAATAAAACTAGAGAGTTTTCACCCATTGGCGATGAGTCCTTCATATTTCAAATTAGATCTTCTCAAATTCATCTTTAATAGACAGATATTGTTCACATTATATTGACATTAAAATCTATATTTATTACCCCCATTTCATTCTTTTTGATTAGCTATTTTTTTATTCATTTCCTCATGCTCAAGCACCATTTTCCTTGTAATCACCGGTGGCCCAACAATCAATGATTGAGGTTCTATTTGATTTTCTATACAATGCACATGAAAATCGAAAATGATCACATATATGATTTATTATTTTTAATTTAGGCATGGAAATGTTTGTGTTTCCTTATATATATATATCATTTATTCTGAATCTATTTTGAATATGTTATGTATTATGTTATGAATTTGTTATATATTATGTTCTTTCTAAAAAAATTAACATTATAAGTCTTCTAATGAAATTTTATTTAAATTTAAACTATTATAATCTATTTTTAGATGGATTTTAAACAGAAATTTATGTTATTATTGATTTATATGGTGTGGTTTTTCAGAATCTGTTTATATTGTGGAGTTTTGTATTTTTTTGATAAATTCTCTGAACAAGTTAAAAGATATTTTTAGTCTATACAGCACTTCCAATAATGCATTTAAAAATTTCCAAAGAATATTTTTAATCCAGCCAGTTCTCTAGTTGTCTATCTTTCATTTATTCATGTTTCTGCTCGAATTTGTTTCAATAGGTGTTATGTATTAGCATTTTTGATTTCATTTTTAGCTTCATGTTTTGGATTTGAAAAAGTTGGTTTCACTAGTGTTCTATAATGATTTCATTAGTTGTATTGATCATCTAGTGAAACATCCATATGCAATGGTTTCCATAGGATTTAGCCATCTAATGAATCAATTCATTCAGCATTCACCTGGAAGTTGTAGCACTTTATAAATTTAGTACTGGTTGTGTTGAATGATGAACGGTTCTCAAACATGGTAGATTCAATTCCAAGTGACTCCCATTGGTATTACATCAATATAGTAAGAGTCATATTTTATTGTAAAATAGTTTTTCTTATGTCCAATCAAATTTTCATTTTAATAACAACAAACACAACTTTTTAGTTTAATTATGCTTGTTAGTGTAGCTGATTCAGTGTAGGATATTTATAAGAAGGAAAATGGCAACACCACATGCTGAGTAGATTTCAGTATTCTAGACAGAAGTAGTGTGTTTCACTTCTTCAAGAAACCATGATGTGTGAAACTTCATGTAGAACCAAATTCTATTCATTTTTCAGGTCGATATTTTTAGGATTTTAAAAGTTATATGTGCTAAGATTTTGTATTTATATTTTATATTTTCAATTTAGGTTTCTCATGTTCATGTATACTTTTTCACATAATACAGTTGGTTCATACATTATGTTAGGTTTGTGATCTGGTGTTGTAATCAAATGTCAACAGGTGGGGTTGGGTGTTATCCTTGTATGGGAACATGTGTGTGAATAACGGCCTGGGGGCAGTGTTTTCTTCTAGTCTTTATTAGTTGTTAGGTATGATGGAATTAGTATGAGGTTATTCATTGGTTGGGGTATTAATTGAGGGAACAGACTATGGGAGAGGGGATCATGATCGCATTTGGTTTCATCATAGCTTGGAAGCTATTGGAGAGTCGGTCCTTAAGAGGATACAACTTCAGCCTTGGGAGAGGGGTCTTCTCTAGGAGAATTCCTTATCTTCGTTATCTACTTCTTCTTCCTCTTGTTAAATTTTAATCCTTTATCGTCTCATATAGAACAATCCAAATACTACATTGTAACTTTTTCTCTTCTACTATAATTCTTCCATGTGAACTACTATTAGGATGGTTACCTAAAATTTGGAAACATCGGTGGGGAACGCCCGTTGGGAAATCCAACTGTGTGCATTGTAAGGATGATCAGAGTTGTTCAATAATCTAAAAGACCTCAAAAATTCATTTCATGGGTTCTACAGAATTTTGGTACTAGTTAAACAAGGATAAAGAGACGAGTAAGGAGGACGATCAGGGTTTGATGTTCAAGAAGATGCTATCATCTATGCATGAAAGTATGGATAGTAGGTTTCTGGGAGAAATGGGGAGCCAATCTGTTGCGCATGAATTGATATTATGATCAATGGAGCACGTGAAACTCTATTTCCACAAAATCATATTTCAGTGGTATTCATGAATTACAAATTTACATACATCAAAACCTGTTGATTAATAACACTCCTCCATACTAGTTTGTCACCAACTCAGTGTCACACCTGATTCCACCTAACTATTTTCATCAGAAATCATAGTCTCACTAATGAGACTATAACATAAGTCGTCACATTATAATTCATGTCGAGATGCTATCTATGAGCACCAATATGTGACAGACCCAATGGGAAGATGCAGGGGGCTGGGGAGGGGGGACATGTGCATGTGGGATGGGGTAGCAGGGGGATGGGGGGGGCTTGTGCAGTAGGGGGCTGGGGTTGGGGGTTGGTGCAGGTGGGCTGATGGGGGGGGACTGGTTCAGTTGGGCTGGGGGTAGCAGGGGGGCTGGTGTAGCTGGGCTGGGGGTAGTAGGGGGCTGATGTAGGGGGGGGGGGGTTGGTGCAGCTTGGGGGCTTGGGGCTGGGGTTGGGGGTCGGTGTAGGTGGGCTAGGGGTGGACTGGTGTAAGTGGGCATGGGGTTAGCAGGGGTGTTGGTGGAGCTGGGGGAAGGTGCAGTGGGCATAGGGGGGGGTTCTAGGAGGAATCAGGGGGCTGGGGGCTAGTGCTGGGGGGGCTAGTGTAGGTGGGCTTGGGGGGGGACTGGTGCAGGTGGGTTGGGTTGTAACAAGGGGATGGTGCAGTTGGAGGATAGTGCAGGGGGGCTTGGGGGGGGGGGGGGCTAGTGCAAGTGGGCTGGGGGGTGCAGTTGGGGGGGAGGTAGGTGCAGGTGTGCTGGGGGGGGGGGGGGGGGGCTGGTATAGGTGTGTTGGGGGGTGACTAGTGCTGGTTGGTTGGGGGTAGTAGGGGGCTGGTGCAGTTGGGCTGGAGGTAGGAGGCGGCTGGGGGGCTGGTTCAGGGGGGCTGGGGAGGGGGGGGGGTACTGCTGCTGCTTGGGGATGGGTGACTGGTGCGGGTGGGTTGGGGGGTAGTAGGGGGGCTGGTGCATGGGGGCTTAGGGGGGTTCTGGGGGTAGTAGCGGGGTTAGGGGATAGTGCTGGGGTGGGGGTGCAGGTGGGCTGGAGGTAGTAGGGGGCTGGGGGCTGGTGCAGCTGGTGGTTGGGGTGGGGGCTGGTGTAGGTGGGTTGGGGGGGCACTGGTGCAGGTGGGATGGGGGGTAGCAGGGGAGTGGTGTAGGTGGGATTGTGGTAGTAGGGGCTGGGGGTCTGGTGTGGGGGGGGGGGGTTGGGGAGGGGGGATTGGTGCAGCTTGGGGGGGGAATGGTACAGATGGGCTGGGGGTAGCAAGGGGGATGGTGAAGCTGGGGGATGGTGCATGGGGTAGGGGGTTCTGGGGATAGGAGTGGTGTTGGGGGCTAGTGCTGGGGGGTGGGGTGCAGGTGGGCTGGGGGTAGTAGGGGGTTGGTGTATATGTGGGTTGGGGTTGGGGGCTGGGTCAGGTGGGCTGGTGGGGACTGGTGGAGGTGGGCTGGGGGTAGCAGGGGGGCTAGTGTTGGTGGGCTGGGGGTATCAGGGGACTTGGGGGGGGGCAGGTGTAGCTTGGGGGCTGGGGGTGGGGGTGGGGGCTAGTGTAGGTGGGCTGGGGGTAGCAGGGGACTGCTGCAGCTAGGGGATGGTGCGGGGGGGATTGTGGGGGGGGGTCTGGGGGCTAGTAGGGGGTTGGGGGCTAGTTCTGGGGGGGCTAGTGCAGGTGGGGGTAGGGGGCTGGTGGGAGGGAAGGCTGGTGTTTTTAATGTCAAGCTGATAGAAGGTGTTGGTCATATTCCACAAGAGGACTGGTAACTCAATTCCATCCCACACTTACTTTGTTTTTTCCCTCAATCCAAGGTTTTGAATACCTGATGCTGTATGATAGGCCTGAGAAAGTTCTTCATGCCTTGAAATTTTTTTGTGAGTTTCATGTGGTAAGTGATTTCCAATTCATTCATAATATTATGTAGGCTACTAGTTTTTCCCAGAAGTTAGTATAAGTTTGTTGTGATTTTTTTTCATGGCCTTGCTTAAGGATGTTCTATGTTTGCTGTGATTTTGTTTCATAGACTTGCTGAAGGATGTGTAGTACATGTCTGCTTTTTTTTGAATAAAACATGAATGTTTGAGTGAAAAAATTTCACTATTTTATGGGAATGTTTGTAGTGTACATGCATGAGGCTACCTTCAATTTTTTCATATTGTTAGAAGAGAGTGATGAAGGGTTTTTAGGTTCTTCTGTCAAAATCCCTTTCCAATTTCTAATGAAATCCATATTTCTTTACATAGGTTCTTCCAGTGTAGCATGTCCATTAATAGTCTTAGATGGTAAAATAGCTCTAGCAATATGATATTATAATATATTTCAAGATTACCTCTTATTGTTTTCCGTGGTTAACTTCAAACATGTCTATTCTGTCAAGGCCTTATCTTATGCCTTCTCTAAATTGAAATAAGGCTTTCAACTAACCCATTCATATTATTTTTAATTTTATCAGGTTTTTCTCTTCAAGAAACACTATGTGAATCAATTAAATTGTAGAACTCATCACTTGGGGTAACTCATAGATGCCAAAATGTTTTATTTTGATCTAAATTTTATCTAACCTTATTCTTATCTTATGCCTTGTCTAAATTATGGTGTTCATTTATTAATTTCTTCAATTATTTATATTTTTTTATTTCTCGTTCACTGTTTTTTATTTTTTGTAGTGCTCTTCGTTATCATCAAAGGCCCTCCCAACTGGTTGATCTAGACGTGACTTCTTTCCATGTCAATTGTAAAATTGGTTATTTCCGGATCTAGTTATACTAGACCTTCCATGAATCTTTCCAATGCCTTTGTATGGTAAAATGTTAAGAAGTGGCACAACACATGGTAGTAGCTGTATGTGTAATAGATATTTCCATACACAGGAGCAATACTTATAGGCTATCTCTTCTGTATGATATTTCCACCACCCACACTGAAGAAGAAAATGATATGAGCTTTTTCCAACCAAGGTATGGACTAACACTTTCTTTACCTTTTCCTGTTATTATATAAAGACCATAAATCCTTGTTTGGTGGATGTTTTTCTAATTAAAACTTTATTAACTCTACATCTTGTGTTCTTTATCTAATCTTCATTGTATGACTGACTATATCTAATGACCATGTCTAGTCATTTTTCTTCTCCTCAAACAACTGCATTAAATATATAATGTAAAAAAGGGAAATGATATTGTAAATAATCAAGTGAAAAAGAATGTTATTATTGAGGAAATAGAGAATCATCAACCTATTATGAAGGATTATACCCCTCTCATCCACTTAACAGAATGGGTCAAAAATAAAAATATTAGAATAGACTACCTAAAATTCATTGAGATGTTTAAAACCTTATGTATGAGTGTTCCCTTTGGAGTATCATTAAAAAATTCATTCCTATGTAAAATTTCGTAAGATTTTTTTAGCTAATTAAAGGGACTTGGAAGATTTTTTCACCATAGATTTAATTGAGGAATGTGGTGATGTATTATAAAAAAAGTTAGTTCCAAAACATAAAGCCTTTGGATGATTTGTTATATATTGTATAATATGATATGGTTAGGAGACTAATTTCTTGTCTGACTTGGGTGATATTTTCAACCCTATTCCTTTGTCTTTATTTCAATAACCAGGCATGGGGGGGAGATGAAATCTACATCATTTTCACTATATAAAGAAGATAGGTCAATCATTCAATTCATTTAATTGGTGGATGGCCTATCATCCATTGTAGGGAAGCATATCATACTCAATAATTTCTCAGTTATTAATAAAGAGTGAGAAAAGAAGGAAACTGTCATTTGGTGTAGTCCATTCCTAGAGACAGGTGGGATTCATATTGATGTTTCAAAGGGAAAATAGACATTTCATACTAGGGATAACAAAAAATAATTTAATTTTTCTAAGGAATCAACACTAGAGGTAATATGTAACTTGATTTATGTAATTGAAGAGGTTCTTATGTCTGAGATTAGGAAGTATACCCATGACCCATTTAGAGAAATAATTCATGAAACAGTGCATGAACACTTTTAGGTTAATATTATTGAATCTAAATCCAATAAGGAAATTGAATGGTTACGGAGGCTTAAGAGTAGCATTAGGGTGCATGGGGATGTGTGGGGGGTGGGTGTAGTAGGGTTGAAGGGTGGGGGGTAGTGGGGATGCAGGGGGGTGGTGGGTGGGGTGGTGCAGGGGGGAGTGGGGGAAAGTGTTGGTGGGGTGGTGAAGGGGGAATTTGGGGTGAAGGGGGGCATAGGGGTGAAGGGTGGGGTAGTGGGGGTTAAGGGTGGGGGTGGTTGTGGTGGGGGTGGGGGGAAGTGGGGGTGAAGGGGGTGGGGGAAATGGGTGTGAAGGGGGGAATTAGGGGTGAAGGGTGCGGGCGGTGGGGGTTAAGGGTCGGTCGGGCAATGTGGGTGGGGGATGCTAAGCTTTTTCAAAAAATTACAAAACAATGAGGAGTTAAATTTATCACTCAATGAAATTAAATATTTTTTATAGTTCATTTTAGTTTGGTTAGGGACCCTTAATTTATTTTATATTGGGTTATATTTATGTTAGGATCAATTGGGTCAATTTAATTTTTTTTAATTTTTATATTTTTTTCAATTTGGTTTTAGTCATATCATTTTAGTTCATCATGGTTTAGGGAATGTCTATTATTTTATTCAGTTAAGTTGATTTCAATTCTATTTGTATTTGTTCTCCAAAATTCAAGTTGACTTAGATAATTATTTTTTTTGGATATGTTATGGTTTTAATAGATTATTTTCTTGATATAATGGTTTGGATCAATTCGGTTTTTTGGGTTTATTTTGGTTTAGTTTGATTGATTTAGTTAGGGTCTGTTTTGGTTACTTTAGATTAGGTTTATTTAGGTTCCATCCATTATGGGTTTATGTTACATCAATTTGGTTCGATATAGATCTAATTTTTTTCTGGTATGGTTCATTTCAACTATTTTTTGTTAATTTAGGATTTTTTAGGTTTGTGTCTTTTTTGATTAGTTAGGTTCGATTCAATCAGTTTGAGTTTGGGAAAGTGTTTTTGTACATTTTTTAAAATTTTATTTTGGTTGAGGTTTAATTAGTTGATTTTACTTGGTTATTTTATATTCGTTTTAGTTTTTCATGATTTAGTTCTATTTATTTGTCATTTTAATTAAGAACTGTTTTAGTAGGGAGGAAAGGGGGTAGTGGTTGAGCAGGGAGTGTAATGGCCCAGACCTCTCCGGTCGATTACTTTGTAAAACATTTTCTTTTTGATGTGGTCAATGCGGCGAACATCAAAAATAATAATTATTATTAATAATAAATGGTGACGTGTTAATAATTTTTTTTTGGGGTTTTGTTATAAGTGTTATACTAAATAATTATAATAATAATGTTGGTTTTTTTGATAGATCTGGTAATAATGATTTAATGAGAATTATGTTTTGAATTAAATGCAATATGATTTGTGATATGAGAATAAATTAAATATGTTATGATAATTGTTTAAAAATAAATAAATAAAGGTTTAAAATAAATTTGGGGCGTGCCACAAGGAGAGAGAAGATGAAAAATATAATATGAAATAAAAGGGGAGGCGCACCAACAAAATAAAGATTGGAGAGAGAAAATAAAATTTATTGAAAAATAAATATAAGAGAGAGGTGCCACTTTTTGTGGGAGAGAATCTTGGGAGAAAGAATTAATAAAGATTGGAGAGAGGGAGGAGTTATAAGATATTAATGGGAATAAAATTAAGTGTGAAATAAATAGTAAAGGAGATAATTGGTGATGAATTTACAGCGTAAAAAAATGACAAATGATGATTGATTGGAGTTAGAGAAATAAATAAATAAATAATTAATAAAATATTGTTATCATTTTTTTTGATAATAAAACACTTTTTTCACAATAACTTCTTCGTGCGACCTCGGTTTCACGAACCGTCAGTGGCAGTGCGACCCTGACTACGAGACGAAAATTATGAGTCCAATATTGGATGTCTTTTTCGGGTTTTCGGATTGGGTACCCGAAACTCTCATGAATTAATAGATTTAATATTGTTATTATTACGAGATCTTGTATCCAACGTATCTCCCTCATACGGTATCGGATTGACGATCCGCCAGCGACAGCGTAACCCTGAAATTATGACGGTCATTTTAAGACCATTAATGAGCTACTTTTATGACTCATGCCTCGGGTCAACGAAACACCACATATTGATAGAATTATCATTATTATTAAAACGCGTGGAAACAGCATGACGTGTTGTGTGTTAACCAATCAAAACATGTAACGTATGTACGGTCACATCGTGTATTCATTAATTCACGCTGAATACGGATTTAACTATTCATTGCCTATATAAGAATGAGGTCATGTTTATCTTTCATATCGATCGCTTCTTTGTCGCACGACGACGCTCTTGGACGATCGAGAAGTATTCCTCCTCTAACTTCTTTGTCCGAGCTCTGAATTCCGATCCGTCAGCGGCCATAGGATCGTTGCGACGAGACGAAGCTTCTAAGCCCGGACATGTCACCTTTCCTTCCGGCCTTCCTTCTCCAGCTTCCATCCTAGGAGGAGTTTTTCGGGTTTGGCAAAGGTGGAGGACACCAAAGGACGTCGTCAGAAGCGACGTGATCGGGACCTTTTGAGGTATGGGTTTACCTTCGTCTCTCTATTTGGTGCAACATGCAGGGTGGGATATTTTTTTCCTTTGTTCCATGGGATTCAGTTGAACTTTAAATAAAGATAATAACCGGATAAAGAAGGGTTTGGGGTTTTGTGCTGTTTCTATTGCCTTCCAGTTTCGTTATCTTTTGATTGTGATTTTTGGTTTGAAAGGCCTTTGCCTACTAAAAATCAAGGCCGTTTGTGGCCTTTGCGTGCGCAATTGATATCTGAATTGTTTGTGGTTGGTTTTTTTAAATCATGGAAAATGGATAAGCACGTAAAGACTGGCTGATTAAATGAGAATGAAATCCTTGTGTGATCACCCTGGTTGAACAAAATTGGAATAATGAACATTTTGGTGGTTTGGTTGTTTTGTGGAAAATGCCTTTATTTATGAAATGTGTTTTGATTATGAAATGTGTTTTGAAGTAAAAGGTGTTTTCAAATGTGGAAATGTTTTGTGTGTGGAAAGGGTTTTATGTGTGGAACTTTGAAATAAATGAATGAGGGAATGTTGTATGGTTGTGATAATCTTTTGTAAATGAAATGGCATGTGGTTGCTTGCGTTTTGCCTAACCTTGGTTGTGGATGGCAGGGATATGTTTGTGAAAGGTGTTGTCTGGATGATAGTTGCCCAGTAGTAATAATTTTGTAAAACCATTGCATGGAACATGAAAACCTAAATGGGGTTAGGGGGTGATTGTTTGGTTGTTGATGAATGCTTCGTGGTAGCAGTGCCGAGGCACATGCTCAGTTTCTCTTTTTAAGAAGCCATATGTTGGGCTGTGTGTTTGGTATATGTATATATATAATTGTATCTTTGTGTTTTGTCGCACCACACCCATGTGAAGCACCTAGTGCCGAACACTCCCATTTTATGGGAGAGGGTGTTCCCCCTTAGTTACTAGCTCCTTCCTGCTCCTTCTTCCATAGGCTATGATGGATTGAGGCGACCTTTAGCCCAAGACTCTTCGGGCAGGCTTACCGTTCCCAAGAACCTTCGGGATGAGGCCCAGGTGTCTGCAGGCGGGAAGAGTGTGGTAGCGTCAGGAAATTTGCCGTTAGGAAGAGCAGCATCTAATTAAGTGGGAAATGGTGCGGGGTACCCAATACTTTTGTTCTATATATATACTAAACTTGTTTGTGTTACTTGGTGAGTGTGACCAGTGAGGCTGGGTGGATAGTTTTTCCTTGTTAGTTTCTGGTTCTTTTGTTTTCTCACGGGACCTTAGGGTGTCTCCCACTTGTGCACGAGAGCTTTAGGTTCTCTACTGAGTATACTTGTATGCTCACCCTACATTGTTTCAGGTTTTCAGGAGGACTACCAAGGCTGTGCGGGACCCTACTAGTCAGGCAGTGGGAGCTGTGCAGTTGCTGTTTTCTTGTTCTTCTTTTGGAACTGTACTCACTTGTACTTTGAGCTTATTTGTACTTGTACCTGTTTCAGTTTATTTATACATGCATATGGGACTGGTTTGGTTTTCTTTTCAGCACCTTTGTTCTTTTTCCTTTTAGGTGGTTGACTTGTCCTATTTCCGATCCTAACTATAAAAAGGGTAATTCCTCCCATGATTGAAAAAAAATAAACTCATACCCTTGGTGCTAGTCGCCACCCCGGGACCTACTGGAGGCGGGACTCGGGGGTCATTATCTCCCTTTCACCATTGCTAGCTCAAGAGGGGCATCTTTTATGGAAGGGGGTCGTGACAGAATGGTATCAGAGGAATGGTTGAGAGATAGGATGGAGTCTGGAGTTAGGCACAGTGAGGATTGCATGGGATGGTAGGGAAACAATGTTAGCTGATCTTGGTGTGTGACATAGGCCAGGGAAGACCGGCTAGGACATGGGATTTTAGGGCCCCCCATGATCCGATGCAAGGACTCTGAGCCTACCGAACAACCATGTGAGGCTACATTGATTTTAGGGTAGAAACCCTAGGAAAGGTACATGCATCATCATGTTTGTGTTTTACTTGATTTGGGGCGTTCTGGGAATAAAGTAAAATGATAAAATGAACCCTTGAGAAATATCCTTACTAATCGGGCTTAGGTTTTCCTTGTTTACCGTACAGCTATGGCACCTGGACGGCGTTCCCAGGTGGCTCAGGCAGCCGAGGCCCAGCAGGTCCAGGCGATCGATCAACTGAGGATCGATCGAGAGGAGGAAGACAGCCAGTGGCAGAAGACCCTCCGTTCTTTCCATCGTCAGACTCTCAAGAAGTACGAGGGAAGTACTTCGGACCTGGAGACGGAGGGGTGGCTTGAAGAGCTAGGGATCGCTTTTACCTTGATCCGTGCTCCGAAGGAGTACTGGGTCCCCCTAGCGGTCAGTCAGCTGAGAGGTGCGGCGTGCCAATGGTGGATGCTCTACCTCGGGGAGAGGAAGGAGACAGAGATTCCATGGGCTGACTTCGAAAAGGAGTTCCGAGAGGAATTCCTTTCTTCTTTGATCAAGGCGGAAAAGCGTCAGGAGTTTCTCTCTCTTCAGCAGGGGAGTATGACTGTTCGAGAGTTGGGAATTAAGTTCAAGAATCTCCTACGCTTTTCTCCGGAACTCTTTCCGGATGAAGAGTCTCGGGCGAGACGTTTGGAAGAGGCGCTTCGTCCTTCACTCCAGTATGTTGTGACCCCTTCACCCTTCCGACATACATAGCCGTACAGAAGAAGGCAAAAGTTGTAGAGAGGATGCACTTGCAGGGAGGTGCACCCCGAGAAGGGATCCAGGTGGGTCTGTCAAAGGGGTAGGCAGTCAGTAGCAGACCTCATATGACCGGACCTTCCAGGTTCAGGCCGGTGGGGAGCAGGCCCCAGCGGTTCCAGTTCAGGTCTTTAGGCCCTCGTCCTTCCTTCTCGAGTCCTGGACTGAAGTGTTTTTCTTGTGGAGGTTTCGGGCATGTCTGGAGTCACTGCCCGACCAGAGCTCAGCACGGTGGAGGTGGTCAGGAACATTACCCGCCTCAGCAGCAGTTGCCGTCGATGCCCTTTCAGCAGCAGCAGGGCCCTCCGAGGGTAGACCCTGTAGGAGGAGGCCGATCTCAGGGTGCTCCTCAGGGACCTCGACCAGGGCGTGGTCGGGGAGGCGGTCGACATCAGGGAGGCAGAGGAGCTGGGCGTGGACAGTTGCACGCAGCAGAGTTGGCAGCTCCAGCAGGACCAGAGGTGGTACGAGGTACGATCTGTTTGTTCAGCACTCTTGTTTCCACCTTGTTCGATTCAGGAGCTTCGCACTCTTTTGTTGCACCCAGTCTAGCCCATGCTTTGGGTCTAGATGTAGAGAGACTTTCTATACCCCTGGTACTGAGTATGCCTGTTGGAGGTCAGACCCGTTTGTCTTGTGTTTGTCGGGGATGCGAGCTGACGTTGGGACCACATCGGCCCATTGGAGATCTTCTTTTGCTACATATGCAGTCATACGACGTCATCTTAGGCATCGACTGGTTGTTCTCTGTTAGTGTTGTTATCGACTGCTTCTAGAGGAGAGTCATGTTCTCCGATATGGATGGACAGCGTGTGACTTTTGTTGGCGAGAGGAGCTATCAGGTGGGAAGCAGGCATGTGAAGCCTCTCTTTTCTTTGTTGGGTGGGATATCAGTGGTTCCAGCTGATACGGAGATGATGAATGTTCCAGAAGTTGTTGGGGAATTCCTCGATGTCTTTCCCGAGGAGGTTGTGACTCTACCCCCTCGACGTGATGTTGACTTTTGGATAGACTTATAGCCAGGTGACCATACGATCTCGATGGCTCTTTATCGGATGGCACCTTCGGAGTTGCGGGAGTTGCGGATTCAGATTGACGATCTGATGGAGAAGGGTTTCGTTCGACCCAGTGTGTCACCATGGGGCGCTCCGGTTCAGTTCGTGAAAAAGGAGGATGGTGGTCTCAAGCTATGCATAGACTACCAGAGGCTGAATCAGGTAACGGTCAAGAACCGTTACCCCCTTCCGAGAATAGATGATCTCTTCGACCAGCTGAGGGGAGCATGTTGGTTTTCTAAGATTGATCTGCGATCAGGATATCATTAGCTGAGGGTAAAAGATAGTGACATCCCAATGATAGCTTTCAGGTGCAGGTATGGGCACTTCGAGTTTGTAGTGATTCCGTTTGGGGTTGCGAATGCACCAATTGTGTTCATGGGTTTTATGGACTTTTTCTTCCAAGAGTTCCTGGACCAGTTCGTCGTTGTGTTCATCGATGACATCTTGATCTACTCAAGATCAAAGGAGTAGCACGTTGAGCATCTCAGGGCTGTCTTGGAAGTCCTTCGGAACCATCAGCTTTATGGAAAGTTGTCAAAATGTATGTTCTTGACGCAAGAAGTACACTTCCTTGGGAACATGGTGTCTCAGCATGGAGTGTCAGTAGACCCGTCTAAGGTAGAAGCAGTTGTTTTTTGGACAGCACCCAAGAGTGTGGCAGAAGTTCGTAGTTTCCTGGGGTTGGATGGATACTATCGGAGGTTCGTCTCGGACTTCTCTCAAGTTTCTGCTCCGTTGACAGCTTTGACTAGGAAGAATCAGGTCTTCCTGTGGAATGAGCAGTGCCAGGAAGCTTTCGGCTACCTGAAGGAGAAGTTGGTTAGTGCTCCCATCCTTAGGATTCCAGAGGAAGGATCCTTGTATGAGGTGTTTTGTTATGCCTCTGGCCTTGGCTTGGGATGTGTGCTGATGCAGAAGAAGGGTGTGTTCTGTTATGGGTCTAGGAAATTGCGTCCTCATGAGCGGAACTATGCCACCCATGACTTGGAGCTTGCAGCAGTAGTGTTCGCATTGAAGCTGTGGCGACATTCCCTCTTTGGGGAGCACTTTGTGGTCTTCACCGATCACAAGAGCTTGCGCTATATCTTCTCCCAGCGTGACTTGAAATTGCGACAGCGGAGATGGGTCGAGTTTCTCCAAGACTACAACTTTGAGATCTCGTACACTGAAGGTAAGGGAAACGTTGTGGCTGATGCCCTGAGCAGGGAGCCGCATCAGGAAGTGGTTCAGGAATCTGCTGATGCTTGGAAGGCGATGGGGGAGTTGGCTGCCTTGCACTTTGATGCAATGGTGGAAGGTGCTAGAGGCTGCTTGTTTCAGATGACGTTACAGTCATCTTTGTTGCAGCAAGTGGAAGAGTCTCAGTGGGGAGACCCTGAGGTGGAAGTGTTGCGGGATCGTGTTGATCAGGGGAACGCTCCGGAAGGATGGTCGGAGGACAGCCAACATCGGATTCTCTTTCATGGAAGGTTGTTTGTTCCAGAAGTGATGCGTGATGAAGTCCTCCGTGAGTTCCATAGCTCAGCCTTGGCAATACATCCAGGTGTTTCGAAAATGTGCCAAGGCCTGAGGGGACAGTTTTGGTGGCCCGGGATGAAACGGGCAGTGGCAGAGTTTGTGGCTAAATTCCTGGTGTGTCAGTAGGTGAAGGCTGAACACCGTGTTCCTAGTGGTTTGTTGCATCCTTTAGATGTTCCCAAGTGGAAGTGGGATGACGTCTTGATGGACTTCGTCATAGGACTACCCAGAGTTCAGGGCGGGCATGATGCTATCTGGGTAGTGGTGGGTCGACTGACAAAATCTGCTCACTTCTTGGCCATCAAGGAGTCAGGACCTGTGAGTACCTTAGCACAGAGGTACGTGGATGAGGTGGTGCGTTTGCATGGAGTTCCGAAGACTATCGTCTCAGATCGGGACACTCAGTTCACCTCACGAGTCTGGAAGGGGTTACAGCATGCTTTTGGCACCCAGCTACGCCTTAGCACTGATTTTCACCCTCAGACTGATGGAAAGACAGAGCGGACTATCCAGACATTGGAGGACATGCTGCGAGCATGTGTTCTGGATTTCGGAGGATCATGGGTACGACACTTGCCTTTAGTAGAGTTTGCCTACAAAAACAGCTTCCACTCTACTATCGTCATGGCTCCTTTTGAGGGTTTGTATGGAAGACCATGTCGTTCACCCTTTTGCTGGGAAGAGGTTGGTGAGACTGGTACTCTTGGACCAGAAGTAGTGCAGAGCACCACGGAGAAAGTCCATCTAGTGCGGGAGAGGATGAAAGCAGCTCAGGATCAGCAGAAGTCTTATACTGATCGTCGGAGGAGGCCCTTGGAGTTCGAGGTGGGAGATCATGTGTTCTTGAAGGTTTCCCCTCGACGGGGGCAGCGGAGGTTCGGAAAGGGGAGTATGCTCTACCCTAGGTTCATCGGACCTTTCGAGGTGCTGAGGCGAGTTGGTGAGGTGGCATATTAGCTGGCCCTACCACCTCAGTTGGAGAGGGTCCATGACGTCTTCCATGTCTCCCAGCTTCGTCTGTACTTACATGATGACTCACAAGTCATCAACTGGGGAGAGCTAGATGTGGGAGAAGATGCGACCTTCGAGGAACGGCCTGTCAGGATCGAGGATCGCAAGGAGAAAGTGCTCCATGGGCAAACCATCGTCTTGGTTCGTGTGTTGTGGAGGCATGGCGGCCTTGAGGAGAGCTCTTGGGAGCGGGAGACCCAGATGCGCGCTCAGTACCTGGGGTTGTTTTGACTTGTACCTTACTTTGTTTGTTGGTGTTACCCTGTACCTTTGATATATAAAATATTGGATTGTTGGATGTGAGATCTTTGTTCCTTGTTCTTGGGAAGTGTGTGGCTTGTCCGGATATATGGTAAAGGAAAAACCTGATCCTTAATCAAGACGCATTAATGAGGATGCGATTAAACCCATGAAGGCGAGTCAGTGCCGCCTAAAGCGGATAGTATCTTGACATAGGAGAGGGAATTCCTAACTCATAGAGTTGTTGGTTGGTTCCTTGTCATGACGAGAGCCCTGAGAGGTATCTTGCGGAGTGGTTCTTCAGATCCTTTCCTTCTTCTGGGTCAGTTTTTAATTCTCGAGGACGAGAATGTTTTGAGAGGTATCTAATTTAATGGCCCGGACCTCTCCGGTCGATTACTTTGTAAAACATTTTCTTTTTTATGTGGTCAATGCAGCGAACATCAAAAATAATAATTATTATTAATAATAAATAGTGACGTGTTAATAAATTTTTTTGGGGTTTTGTTATAAGTGTTATACTAAATAATTATAATAATAATGTTGGTTTTTTTGATAGATCTGGTAATAATTATTTAATGAGAAATAATTTTTGAATTAAATGCAATAAGATTTGTGATATGAGAATAAATTAAAGATGTTATGATAATTGTGTAAAAATAAATAAATAAAGGTTTAAAATAAATTTGGGGCGTGCCACAAGGAGAGAGAAGATGAAAAATATAATATGAAATAAAAGGGGAGGCACACCAACAAAATAAATATTGGAGAGAGAAAATAAAATTTATTGAAAAATAAATATAAGAGAGAGGCGCCACTTTTTGTGGGAGAGAATCTTGGGAGAATGAATTAATAAAGATTGGAGAGAGGGAGGAGTTATAAGATATTAATGGGAATAAAATTAAGTGTGAAATAAATAGTAAAGGAGATAATTGGTGATGAAATTCCAGTGTAAAAAAATGACAAATGATGATTGATTGGAGTTAGAGAAATAAATAAATAATTAATCAATAAAATATTGTTATCATTTTTTTGATAATAAAACACTTTTTTCACAATAACTTCTTCGTGCGACCTAGGTATCACGAACCGTCAGTGGCAGTGCGACCCTGACTACGAGACGAAAATTATGAGTCTAATATTGGATGTCTTATTCGGGTTTTCGGATTGGGTACCCGAAACGCTCATGAATTAATAGATTTAATATTGTTATTATTACGGGATCTTGTATCCAACGTATCTCCCTCATACGGTATCAGATTGACGATCCGTCAGCGACAGCGTAACCCTGAAATTATGACGGTCATTTTAAGACCTTTAATGAGCTACTTTTATGACTCATCCCTCGGGTCAATGAAACACCACATATTGATAGAATTATCATTATTATAAAAACGCGTGGAAACCGCGTGACGTGTTGTGTGTTAACCAATAAAAAACATGTAACGTATGTACGGTCACATCATGTATTCATTAATGCACGCTGAATACGAATTTACCTATTCATTGCCTATATAAGAACGAGGTCATGTTTATCTTTCATATCGATCACTTCTTTGTCGCACGACGATGCTCTTGGACGATCGAGAAGTATTCCTCCTCTAACTTCTTTGTCCGAGCTCCGAATTACGATCCGTCAGCGGCCACAGGATCGTAGCGACGAGACGAAGCTTCTAAGCCTGGACTTGTCACCTTTCCTTCCGGCCTTCCTTCTCCAGCTTCCATCCTAGGAGGCGTTTGTCGGGTTTGGCAAAGGCGGAGGACACCGAAGGACGTCGTCGGAAGCAACGTGATCGGGACCTTTTGAGGTAGGGGTTTACCTTCGTCTCTTTATTTGGTGCAACATGCGGGGTGGGATATTTTTTTCCTTTGTTCCATGGGATGCAGTTGAACTTTAAATAAAGATAATAACCGGATAAAGAAGGGTTTGGGGTTTTGTGCTATTTCTATTGCCATCCAGTTTCTTTATCTTCTGATTGTGAATTTTGGTTTGAAAGGCCTTTGCCTACTAAAAATCAAGGCCGTTGGTGGCCTTTGCATGCGCAATTGATATCTGAATTGTTTGTGGTTGGTTTTGTTAAAACATGGAAAATGGATAAGCACGTAAAGACTGGCTGATTAAATGAGAATGAAAACCTTGTGTGATCACCCCGGTTGAACAAAATTGGAATAATGAACATGTTGGTGGTTTGGTTGTTTTATGGAAAATGCCTTTATTTATGAAAAGTGTTTTGATTATGAAAAGTGTTTTGAAGTAAAAGGTGTATTCAAATGTGGAAATGTTTTGTGTGTGGAAAGGGTTTTATGTGTGGAACTTTGAAATAAATGAATGATGGAATGTTGTATGGTTGTGATAATCTTTTGTAAATGAAATGGCATGTGGTTGCTTGCGTTTTACCTAACCTTGGTTGTGGATGGCAGGGATATGTTTGTGAAAGGTTTTGTCTGGATGATAGTTGCCCAGTAGTAATAATTTTGTTAAACCATTGCATGAAACATGAAAACCTAAATGGGGTTGGGGGATGATTGTTTGGTTGTTGATGCATGCTTCATGGTAGTAGTGTCGAGGCACATGCTCAGTTTCTCTTTTTAAGAAGCCATAGGTTGGGCTGTGTGTTTGGTATATGTATATATATAATTGTATCTTTGTGTTTTGTCTCACCACACCCATGTCAAGCAACTAGTGCCGAACACTCCCATTTTATGGTAGAGGGTGTTCCCCCTTAGTTACTAGCTCCTTCCTGCTCCTTCTTCCATAGGCTATGATGGCTTGAGGCGACCTTTAGCCCAAGACTCTTCGGGCAGGCTTACCGTTTTCAAGAACCTTCGGGATGAGGCCCAGGTGTCTGCGGGCGGGGTTAGTGGTTGTGGCCCAGGTGTGTGCGGGCGAGATGCGTGGTTTGGCCCAGGTGTGTGCGGGCGGGAAGAGTGTGGTAGTGTCAGGACGTTTGCCGTTAGGAAGAGCAGCATCTAATTAAGTGGGAAATGGTGCGGGGTACCCAATAATTTTGTTCTATATATATACTAAACTTGTTTTTGTTACTTGGTGAGTGTGACCAGTGAGGCTGGGTGGATAGTTTTTCCTTGTTAGTTTCTGGTTCTTCTGTTTTCTCACGGGACCTTAAGGTGTCTCCCCACTTGTGCACGAGAGCTTTAGGTTCTCTACTGAGTATACTTATATGCTCACCCTACGTTGTTTCAGGTTTTCAGGAGGACTACCAGGGCCGTGCGGGACCCTACTAGTCAGGCAGTGGGAGCTGTGCAGTTGCTGTTTTCTTGTTTTTCTTTTGGTACTGTACTCACTTGTACTTTGAGCTTATTTGTACTTGTACCTGTTTCAGTTTATTTATACATGCATATGGGACTGGCTTGGGTTTCTTTTCACCACATTTGTTCTTTTTTCCTTTTTGGTGGTTGACTTGTCCTATTTCCGATCCTAACTATATAAAGGGTAATTCCTCCCATAATTGAAAAAAAATAAACTCATACCCTTGGTGCTAGTCGCCACCCCGGGACCTACTGGAGGCGGGACTCGGGGGGTCATTATCTCCCTTTCACCATTGCCAGCTAAGGAGGGGCATCTTTGATGGAAGGGGGTCGTGACAGGGAGGCAGGAGGCAGGGAGCATGGGGGCAGGGGGCAAGGAGAGAAAGGAGCATTGGTTGAACTGGGGGTGTAAAAGCAGTATTCTATTTTTTTTTTTGAAACAAGGGAGGCAGTAGGTAGCGGTTGAGAAGAGATGGCAGGGAGGGCAAGGAGGCAGTGATTGATGTAGAGAAGGGAGCAGGAGGTAGCGGTTGAGGCAGGGAGGGCATTGAGCAGGGGTTGAACTTGGTTGAAGAGCTGTATTTGTTTTTCTGAAACAAGGGTATTTAACCACGGTTCATTTTTGCAATTTAACATGGAAGTTGGCTTGATTTTTTTTTCTAGAGACTCCATGATGTAGCCACGGTTTTGAACGGTGGACATATGTCTATTTCCACGGTTTGAAAAAGTGGATATAGGTCTATTGCCATAGTTTCAAACCGTTGCTATATGTTCTTACCTATAGCCACGCCAATAGGAGCCACGGGCAGTGAAACCGTGGCTATAGAATTTTTTCTAGTAGTCTTTAGAAGTGTTTTATCACTTCATAGAGTTTTTCAATATCATATACTGACCATGGAAAGAGGCTTATAGTGTTCACTATGAGAGATCAAGTTTTCTTGTGTGTGACTCCTCAGTTAGGCCACTGATGTCTATGTGAGAAAGGAAATCATACACAACATTTTTAAAAACCTTTCATGATAATTGAATAGATTGGGACAATATATTATGGTTTATACTTTCCTCTACATCATCGAGGTATGCATGAATTATTACATGTGTAACTGATTTGGAGGTATGTACCCTTTCCTTCGCATGTCATAATCTATGAGGATATTAAGCTAGAGCTTGAGACATCATATGAGGAGAATCCAATGTGGATTATAGACCCTAGTATAAAATTGCTTTGAGGGAAGATGATAACACTTCTCTAGATTCAGTGGAAGTATGGACATACCTAAGAGGAGATGTGGGTGTGCAAGTTTAATGTTTGAGATCAGTGACATGAATTGTTTGAGAAAGACCACTAGAGTTACTTCATGGGGACATGAAATCAATAAAGGGGGAAAAATCAGTATCAACAATTTTTAATGATAATAAAACACCATTTTTTAATAATTATTGTGTATTTTTATCTGAAAAAGTAATTTTTCGAATAAAAAACCTAATAAATGATTAAATAGCTATGTGTAATTCTAGAAGATATATTAACACTTTGCAATATTTAATGGAAAATTCTTGGAGTTAGGGGCATAGTTGGCATGATATTTCGAGGCTCGTAGAGCCTAAATATTGATATAATAAAAATATAAAATAAATTATATTAGGCATACAATTTTTTTTTATAAAAACTGAAATATCTATTAAAGGTTGTATTAGATAGGAAATCTGATATCATGATTAAATCCAAAATGTTGGTTTTACCCTAGGTATGATATAACCATTTGTGCATTGGGTGTTTGGTCAGATAACATGTCAGGAAAAATATATTATATTATTTGTGCATGATATTTCAAAAATAATGGAATATCTTCTAAATGGTGTCTCGCATAGGAAATACAAGACCACCATTAAATACAAAATGCAAGTTTTATCTTATATGTGACATAACCATTTTTTTGTCTCATGTGTTTTTTAGATCAAACATGAATATAAATTTATTTTTTTATATGTCTGTGATTTAAAAAAAGGAAATATTTTCCCAACAGTTTCTTTTATGAAAAATATGTGACCACTATTAAGTTTTAAATGTGATTTTACCCTAGGTGTGACATAACCCTTATTCATGTCTTGTGTTTGGTAACTACATTCTTCTCATTTGGATATACTCATCGAGTTTGAGATACTTTAAATCTTTTTTTAAACATTTGGTGAAGTTGCCGATCCAACCTTAGGTCCTCATTTATAGTTTTCGGTGCATGAATTCGTTTGGTTTCCTCCTTTGTACCATGCCTGGGAGGAGAAACAAATGTTAGTTTGTTGTATTTTTTTAATTTAATTAATTACTAAGTTTCTTATTTTTTTCCCTCTTGTAAACTGTGGAAAATAGAAGAAATTAAATAAAACGATATAACTATAGAAATCTAGGACATTCATTCTTATAAAAGGATAATCTTTTAAAAAAAATTATCAAAAAATAATTTCTGAATTAAAAAAGGAAAATTTATGAATCAAATTATCAGAAGATGATTATGGAAGAATAATTTTAAAGGAATAAAATATTATGAGATAATTATTCAAATGAACTAAGGATAGTTAGGAATTTATCATGTGGTGAAGATAAAAAATAATCAAAGGATAATTTACATGTATTTTGTCCTAGAATAATTTTGATTTATAAAAGGATAATTCTAAATAAATTATCAAGTTATAATTACAAAGGATAATTTATAATAAATTATTTAAATATAATTATAAATATGGATAATTTATAAGAAATTATCAAATTATAATTTTTCTTGAGAAAAATATTGCGAACACACACATTAACATAAAATGATAATTTAGAAATTATCCAAGAGAGAAAGTATTATTTAATTTCATATTTTATTTATTTTGGAAATAAAATAGTTAATTTTTGTTTTAAGAGCCTTTAAAAAACATTGAGCATTGATGTGTCAATAAATACTATAATAAAGCCTACAATGAGGTGTTTTTTACTATTGAGGTTTTTATTCGATCATTTGAACCACACATGTTGGTTTCTCATTGCGATCGATATTGACAACCTTGAGGTAGGAACTTTCATACCTATTGAGAAATTATTAATCTCATTTCCTTTTTATAATCTATTGATAGGAATAATTGATAATCATGATGAAACTTTGATCACATGTGTGTTTATGTGTGTGTGTCCTATGAGACCGCTATGATGTTATATCCAAGATAACTATTAGATAAATTGATTCTATGTTGATTATTGATTCATATATAGTTGTATGATGATATTTTTTATTCTCATGATTTCATACTATACTGGTTAATATGCTATATATTTTCATGTATTTTATTTTCAGGATTTTTATGTTTTATGTGTGATAGGTGACCATTGTGGTATGATTATCCCTTAGAGGGAGTGTTCACATGGTTTAAAACAATTAAAAGAATGGAGTATGATATCCGAATGACCAAGCTTATAATTAATTGCTTATGTATTATAATTATATTAAAGATACTCGATGAATTTTGGATTCCATGTGTTACTATATACCTTTTGGAAACTTTTTTAGGACACCGATGCTCAATTTGTTGTCAATACTGAGTATTACACAATGCCTTATAGATATTGAGTAAACAAATGCCTTGTGGATTTATATTAGGATATTCACTTGATGCCTAGTGGATTCTAAGTGACTCAACAACAACCATGAGGCTAGTTCATGAAATTTACTAACACCTTGTTATTCTTTCTAGAATGGATCCAAAGAAGGTACGTCAGTGGGTTTGTGGTAGTTTGGTTAGCACATGACTACTCAGTTTTGGATTTTATATTATTTTTATCATAACACAGTTATTATATTCATGTAATACACTTGTTGTACTTGAAAAAATATGATTACAGATGCATTGGTGGTGTCTTACTAAGACTTTTACTCACACTGTATATAGGAATTTTTATGTACTTGTAGATTTAATGAATATTGACCCAGTGAAGTGGAAGGGCCCTATGATGGATTGTTGAGAAATATATCATGGATATATAGTAGACCGTGATAGACTCTAGAGGTCCCTTTTGATATTTATTTATTTATTTTTTATTGTTCTTATACTCTAGACAGGATTGCCATTTTGGGAGGAATTTTTATTATATGGAATTTATTCCTCTCCACAATTTCTATATTTTTTACTCTGAATATTTATTTTACTATTTATTATTATTTGGTTATATGAATTGATACTGAGGGTATAATCTTCCCACTGATGGAGTTAGACCCTCACTACTCGTCAGTATCCTCTTGCATACAAGGAGTCGTGTATGGGATCATGTGACCCTCTGGCTCAGACCTGATAGTTCGATTATGGACATTATAGGTTAGAATAAGATAAGATAATACCCAATATGAATACAATTTTATATGATTATGTAATCCATCAATATCTAAAAACTCAATAACAACACCCAAATTTTAACTTTAAATATTTCCACAAATAACGAACCCCAAAAATCCTCAAAATATGCCCAAACATATTCAAAACCCTATAATTTATCTCCAAACATAATATTCACTCATAATATCACATAAAAACCTATATACCCTAACCAAATATTCTCTAAAATATACTAATGTTTTCCCAAAATAATCTGAATCATCCTGATATAAAGCCATAAAAAATCATATATTCTATCAAAAGTTAACTCAAAATTTATTCCTCAATTAATACCAACCACTATGATATAAATCCTATCCTTGAAAAAAATTATCCATTCACAATAATCCTATATGTTCTACAAAAATATAATTATATTCTTCTAAAATATCATTAATCACTATAAAATTCTATCACATAATACCTTAAAAGAGTGTCTATGACATTAAAATTAGGATCAAAATTAAAAATATCAACCCATAATGGTATCTAATACTCTTAAAACACCATCATTTGATAACAATATAACCCTTATTGTTATATAAAAAAATTCATTAATACCAACTATAACACCCCAGACCTGCACTCCTAGATCATGTTCTAAAAACATATTGTTTACATAGTAGATCTGATACAAAAAATAAAAACTTATAACATAAACAATCAATAATTACGAGTTTAATAGTATGTATTAAACTATCTTATATTCCCATGACATTTTAATTTTATAATTTTAGAGAATTAGGAAAACCATTACAGAAATAATGGACACTTCCACATAGTGCATATTGTATTCATAAAAGTATGTACTTATATTTAAACTACTATTTCATTCATAAAATAATTTATTTTCTCAAGATGAGTCACCAATATGGAATTATTTACCTTTCTATAGTTTCTACACATCTTTAGACCCTGTGAAAAACATTTGGAAATGTATGATGAGCACAAAAATATCAATAAGTGATATAAAAAGACAGAAAACCCATTAGTCTTTTTGAGAAACATGAAAATATTAATAAATATTTTCATTCTCACATAATAAATTTTGATCTCAATAATCATTTACATAATCATGAAATCAACTACATTGACCAATGTTTTTCATAATTTTTTTTGTTATAATAATTGAAAAATCATAATAATGATAGTTACGTGAGAAAATAAAATAATTCATGAAAAGTTTTTAGATAAAAACAAACATTTTAGCTTCAAATGATCAAAAAAATTCTTTTAATCATGTGATTATATTCTTACATCATGAAATCAAAATATTTATATAAAAAAAATATAATGAATTAAAAAACCATGTAGGCATATAGGGACATTATCATTATAATCACCCTTAACAATGAGATAACATTCCCAATTAATGTTAACATATATCATCTAGAGAACATGTCATTACCCAATTCATTGGAGGGTTATATAATACCCACACATCATCATATATAATATAAAAGAACCATAACATGAATAAAACAAATAGGAATTTAATTTCATTATAAAACTATTAAAAACCATTATTTTAACCCATAAACAATAACACTTAATGCGATCTCACAAAAATGATATATCATTTTCTTTGATGACAATTTAAATTGAAAAAATTATTGAAAAATTGGAATTGAAATTAATTTTTAAAACCTTGAAACCTTGAGTAATAAGATCCATAATGAGGAATGACTATGATGGTGAAAAAAGGTTTTATGTGGTAAATTCCAAAAAAATATTTTTTTTACACTATTATAAATAATGTCCAAAATTACCTTTACGAAAAATAATTATAAAGATTCATTTTTTAAAACATTGTAAATAAATTCGATGATATTTGAAAATTGTCTTAATCATTACTTTTAAGTATAAGTAATAATATTCATGAGAAATTATAAATCATATAGTAAAGGTAGGAAAAGTGGCTAAAATATTTAGAATAAGTTTTCAATGAAAAATCTCTTACATTGAGTTTCGATTATCTATATAAGTATTTTACATTAAACTTATTTTGATATCCTCTATTATATTAAACTTAAGGGATTCCGAATAGAGAATTATAGTCACACTATGGGTTTGAAAATGTGATATTTTAATTTTTTTAGTGGGATTTGGGTATATATGTTTTCAAGAAAACTGAGTTCATATGTATTTTTTGAAAGGATATATGGAGTCCCATTTTATTGGAAAAAATTAATGGAGTTTTTTAAAACATAAAGTATTTAATATTTAATAATTAATTTTTTAAACACCAAGCATCTCATAAATGGACCACATATGATATTATTGACCATTTCTTATCCACATGATGCAAGAAATGTTTTTTATGGTTTTTGAATAAATTAATAAAATATTATTTAACATTAAATAACATTTAAAGTCATTTTCAAGGATATTTAAATAATTTGACCTTAAAAAACCTCAATTTAAAAAATTTCATTGAATATAAACACTAATATTATCAATTATCTTTCATAATTATCCATAAAACGTGAGGAATATCATATATTAACAAAACCTTCTCATTTTTAATGTTTTAAAATCATTTAACTATTTTTTTACTGTATACTCAAGCACTGTGTCGATAAAACCGAAGAATTTTAGATAATTATACTACTAATTAAAATAAAAAATAAATTTAAAACATAAATATAATTTAGTTATCATAAATATTATTATCTATAATTATTCATATTATATTTTTATCCTTATCATTATAATAGCATCATATTAAAAATATTAATTGATAGAGAGTGAATTTTTTGTAAATAATCTCAAATTAAAATATTATAAATGTCATTATTAATTGTAATCATAATGTTATGAATACTATAGGCCTATTATTTTTTAAATTTTAGGTGTTGTATGTGTTAGGAGTAGGCTCGAAGGAGGAAGTTGGGAGAAGCTAGATGAAATTTTCACTAGAGAGGGATGATTGTGAAGTATAGGCTTATTTTAAAATTTAGAGGATATAATTTTGGCATGGAGAGACTATATATAGTGTGTATCCATTGGAAGTTATGTTTTGGTAATTTTTTTTAAATTTTTTTTACTGTTGCGTGGAGAGTAGGCTACAAGATGGGGTTTTAGAGAGGTGAGTTTTGCTGGTTTTATCGATTGTAGGGTCATTGTGTTATAGAGTTGGGTTGTGGCACGAGATTATATGTTAGAATTAAAATTTATTTCTGTGGTGTTCCCCTAAAACATTTTCCTTAACTTACTTTATAGGATATAAAACATGGATAACTCTATGTTTATTAGATGGAGTTTTGATTTAGTCTTTTGTGGGGGGGGGGGTCCTTTTCCGTGTGTTGTAGCTTTATCACATGTTAATATCATTAAGTTATGGTATATAGTGTTATTCCAAGAAATATTAATTATATTTTTGTATATAAATTATATTTTAGTAACACAATCATTTTTACACACATTATTACATGATTTTTAACATAAATATCCATTAAATGAAAAATGATGATTAAAAAGATTAGCATCTTTGGAAGACTAGGTACATAATAAAAAAAATATGTAAATAAAATTTATTTATTTTGATCTTAATAATGATATAATAAATAAATTTTATCTCTTAAAACTTAATGGGATAACCTATGGAATAAATAGACAAAAGGTGTGAGCTAAAAATCACAGTAATGGAATAAACATGATTAGGAAGCATAATGTGTGAGTCAAAGGTATAACATGATATCATAAAAGAGGAGGCTCATGAGTAATAAAATGGGAGTATAACATAAATAAAATAGTATAATAATATTTTAAAAACATTGAATATTTTGAATAAACAAAAAATATGACATAAATATAATCCAAGGCTAACTACCAAGACAACATCACATGGTAGACAAATTCCAATAGTAGATTAGGTTTACTATGTAATTCAATATATAAAAAATCATGAGAAGAAAAGATTTACCAAATTATTGGAGTGATATTTGGGAACACACATAAATAATATTTATTAGTGTGTTTCATTAAAAAAGAAATCAATCATAAGGAAAACTCTTAAGAATTACCAATAGAACGAAATGGGTTGCATAATCTTTCGACATCGCACAATCAAAAGAAGTTTTGTAAAATTCCAAAGGGAAGAAAGAATTAAACATTATAAAGGATATTATCTAAGTAAATTATAATAGGTTTAAAAATAAGGAGTTCATTTTGGAATAAAAACATTAAATGAGTGTTACATAAAAGGATTAAGAGATATAAATTTTCTCTTAATTAGGTTTGATTTTAATGAAGGAATTTGAGAAATGAACTTATGGAATGTATTACCCCATTGAAGGAAGTGAGAATGAGATTGGTACATATTCAATAGAAATATATACGTAATTTATATGAAATATATAACATCAAAGGGAGATAAAAAGTAATTCAGAGAGAGAATGGTCATAATCTAAAGAAAAAAGTTGGTTCATAGAGATCCCTTACCTTCAGTATTATCCTTATTTGTATGAATTAGAAATTTCTATATAATAAATATAGGTTTATCATTCATTTATTATATTTCCATACTCATATATATTATACTATATATTATTTTCTTAGTACATCTTACCACCTGTTTATTAAATAATTCTTTATAAAAATCACTATTTTGGGTGATAACTCAATTGTTTTTCAAACATGTTTTGCCTCGATAATCTTGATATTTATTTATAGATGATGGTACCAAAATATAAATAACGTTAAAAAATATACGAATATAATATATATTAATTATATATATATATATATATTCATCTATAAAAGTTATAGTTAATGTAAATTAATTACACTATTCATGGAGAGGGTAGAACATACGTACACATGAATTCTACTTCTATTTTCTATAGATGGAATGAAAGAAAGAAAAATAATAATTAATATTTATATAATCAAAATAATATCCAAACTAACATATATATATTTCTAAAATCCATTATTATAACCATCCATGAGAGTTGGGAATGGAAATAAAATTACAATGGTTCGTCTGGTGGAAGTTTGTCATACACACGAACGATGATTTTATTTCCCATTTGTTGAAAGATAATATGGTTATATGTGATTCCATTTAAATAATGACATATAATAATATGTATTTTATTGGTGTTATTATTTAATCTTGTTTGAATATTATTTCAAGGGGGTAGAAGAATAAATAAATCTAAAATAGATAGTTAAAGACTATACCTTTTCTTTGGACAACTTCCCTTCATTTACACCTCAAACCCTCTAAGCTTGTTATTCAACCCAAAATAAGACCTATATATCATAGGGAGGGATGTTAAGAGTGGTTTTGTTTATGTATTGGGTGATCCGAAAGTCTTTTTAAGTGTAAAGAAAAGAGGAGGGGAGGTTCCCTTTAATAAAAGAGTGGACGGGAATTATTGAAATTTATTACAGTATTAAAGTAATATTTGTTATTTATAATAGAAAAATGGATCTAAATTGATATAATTTAAATATAATGAGTATGAGTCTAAATTATCTCATTCAATATAAATAGGACAATTTTAGGTGATGTTTTCACCCTTATTTATTTTGGTTTTAACCCTTGGTTAACACTTTTGATGATTAACACAATAACAAAGGTTTTTATTATTTAGTGGCTAATATAGATACTTTAATGGGAAAATTTTACCATAAACGGATGATGTTTTATTTTTTTAAACTGTATCCCAATTACTCATATAAATATAGGTTCATTTTGGATTTTAAAATCATTTAATAAAATATTATTTATTATAAAATAATATTAATGTTATTTTTAGAAGTATTCATTTAATTAGACATTGAAAACAATATGAAAAAATGGGCTTCAAATATAATTCATTAAAAACTCTCTAATATGTTATTTTTATATAAAACATTTATATAGAACTATAATTCCTTCAAATTAAATTACTTTTCATTTTTTTAAAATATTTTATTTCATTTTTCCATTAGTTGAATAAATATTGTAATGGCGTTTTTTAAGAATTTAAGGAAATTATTTCATCAATAAAAATTATAAATAAATTAACATGATAAAAAATAATTTATTTTTTAAAATAAAATTTTTATATTCAAACCCAAAATCTATTTTCCCATTTTTAAAAAAATTATAAATAATAAATCAATGAGAATGAAATTTTTTACATTTCTTTACATAAAATAATATAAAGTTAGAAATCAATGAAATAGGGAACCCAGATTCCATATTTAAAAAACTAAGACTTAAATAAATAATTTACCCTCATCAAATATGATAAATAAGATTTTTATTGTTCTATTTAATCCTTATCATATTATTTTAAATTTAATTACCTGATATACTCGTATTATGGTGACAATTATTTAATTTCCTTACTATTCATAATGAAAAAATAAAAGGTATTTATTTAAAAAATCTAGACCTCATGATTCAAAATATGTAATCCATTTTCCAAGATTATATTTCTATAAGTTGTAGAAGTTAACTTAACATTAAAACGAAAAACATAATGAAAATCAATTTTTTATAATATGATTTTATATAAAAATGTTTTTATAACAAATTAAATTATTAAATACTTTGTAAATAATATATTTTGATTTTTATAAATAAAAATTAACTGATAAAATATTAAAACTAATCCAAAGTTTAATTTGACTTTTAAATACCTAAAAAATATAATTTTAATAAAAATTAATATTTTCCATTATTCATTAGAAAATCATAATTTCTAGAAAAATATCAAAATTTCACCATAAGAAAATTTTGACATGACGATTTAAAATATGCTATCATTTTTATCAATAAAACATTATAAAATTTCTAAAAATTAATTATAATACTTTCTCACAAAAATCCACAAAAACCATTTGGGAAGAAATTTTTGTTGTTGAATAAAATGTAATTAAAATAAATTGAGTGATTATTTATGAAGAATTTACCAATAAATTTATATTAATTAGTAAAAATATATATATATAAAAATATATTTTTTCCTATGAATACCCACTAATTTAAAAACTATGTTATAATGGTCATGTTTGAAAAATAATATTTCATTGTTCATTTGGGCTCAATGTTGTGTGTCATATATCCAATTGAACATAGTTTTATTTTTAAAATATTGGGGTCTACATCTAAAAACCATTTGAATTCCATAAATTGTTCACCTTTTCTCTTGGTTTATAGGAGGTCTAGTTGAATACCTAAGAGGTATTTCCACCCCCTTTCTATGGGTTTTAACTCCAGACATAGGAGATCAATCCCTAGTGATTTCTAGTGAGTCGATCTTATTTATTTTTGGTTTTCTTCTCGTTCATTATATGTATAGGGTTACTATCATGGTAATGATTGTTTCTAGTGATTATTTTTTATAATATTATGTGGTATTGTGTTTTATAGGGTGGTTAACTATCTTTGGTGTGGTTCTAGTACATAGGTGTCTCCTCTTCGCTTTGAATTGTTGCAGTTTTTGGGATGTAACAATCAAAGGAGGGCATCAAAGTTCTATCTTTATTTTTTGTATCTGTGATATTAGTATTATTTTTTCCTTTTGAGTGGATGGTAAGAGTTATCCTAATGATGATAATTAAACAAAAATAATAAAATATAGGGGAAATGAGAGATATTACCTGTACTTTACATGATTTCTTGATATTTATTTTCAATGACTGCATGCTTGATTTGTTTTTTTATGAAATGTAATTTATTCTTTGAATACATTATTTACTAAAATATAATTTCTGAAATCAAATCACATGAAAATTTTTGGGCCCTTAAAGAGGGTAATTTATTCAAATGTGTGTAAATTATAAATTATTGTGTTTCTTATTTTCTTGTGAAGTTGATTTGATGTGATAGATTACATGATAGAAGGAAATATGGGTTTGATGAATTTATGAGTTTCACTTGGTGTTATAGGGATGATGTGTGATGAAAAACGTGTGGGTTCAATTCATGTGTTGTTCATGGTGGCATGCTATGGATTTTTAGTTTCTTGATATTTATGGAATTTTTAGGATGGTATATTCTGGTAAATGAACATGGTTTAGACTAAATTGTTTAAGGATAAAATTAAATGAATAATATATGATAAATGGGATACTGATTCCTAAATTGAATGTGAGTGGATTATAATAAACATTTTACTTGGGTAAATAATGTATTTTTATTAAATATTGAAAGAGTGTAAATGAATATGTATGTTTTTATTATTTGATGTGGTTAAATGGGATATATAAAACAGATTTCTAGTTTTGTTCTTGGTAGGTGGAACATGGAGGGTTATTAGTTTCATGGTAGTGATATTGATTTGTGATAATGGTGATGCATAGGTTGTGGTAGTTGGGTGGTTTTGTTTGTGTGAACCCGTCATTTGGTCTTGTGTGTAACAACTAAATATTGTATTTTCCTTATGATTTATATACCCACTGAATACTAGTAGTGTGAAGACACCAATGCCCAAAGGTTATGTGTTTTGGGCATATTCACGAAATATCATTGTTAGTGAGGGTGGATGGCTAGCTATCACGTCATCCCTTCCCTTTATTCCAAGATATATTTTTATGCATGGGCTATGATGTCTTATAGTTATAATGCACTAGAGGTGAAAACTGAAGATAGAATGAGGTGGTTCATAGTTGGGGTTATGCATGGTAGGAGGAGGTTACACAGTTGATGTCCTTTATGTTCATTATATCCTAATACTATGGTTATAGGGTAGTGGTTATGAGATGATGAGCTCGTGATGGTTGTAGAACATGGTATGATGATGAGGATGTGTTGTAGTGAATACCATATGATTATTGATGGGGATTAACCTTTGTGATGAGGATTGTGGTGATATGAAGTTGATGGATACAGAAGGGATGGGAGCACCATGATATATGATCTTGGGGTGTGAGAGTAGAAAACTAGTGGGGAAATGTTGTGGGGTACCTTTCTTTAATATTCTTCTTATTATATTATATTATTTGGATGCGTTATTTGGTGAGTGATCCTTGGTGAGTCCAAAGAATAGTTTACCTAATAGGTAATTTTTTATTATGTTATTTTTTCACTAGTTAATTGTCATGTACTTCTCACATTTTCATGAGAGCTCTTGATTATGATATATCTGAGTACGAATGTTATTATCACCATGAAATATATATAAATTACCTTTTAGGTTATCAATATGGCATTGGAGACTGAACTAGACTTTTTTAGATTGGAGTTGTTAATATAATACCTTATGATTCTTCGGGTATGTTTATTTTGGGATTCTATTTGTATGATATTACATACATTGTGGGATATTGGGGGGGTCTTTACTTTTTTTATTATTACAATGCTATTTTTTTGGTAATGATACATGAAATTATGATGGAAATGCATCCCATATTTGTGTTTTATACCCTCAGTGCTAGTTTCTAACTTAGAGAACATTTTAGGTAGGCCTCGATGGTCAGTCTTGTCAGTTATTTTTGGCCCATGGGGGATTTCTATTAGGGCTGCAGCTTGAAAAAGTGATATTAGTGGACATGTTGATAGTTATGTTGAAGACTAGAGTTATGAACCAATGAGGATTACATGAGTTCGGTAGAGTAACTGTGTCATCAAACCTTGGGTATGATGTAATAAAGGGAGACTAGCATAGAGAATGGATTTTAGGGAAACCTTGGATCCTTCACAATGAACGTAATCTTACCATACATTCTAGGTAAAATATTTTTGATTTTGGGGGTAGAGACCAAGAAAACATACATACATCATACTGTTTTAAATTAAGAAAAAATGGGGTGAATCTGGGATAAATAAAATTTAATTAAATGAATATAATATATTATATACATATAATATTAGAAAATTATTATCTTCATTTAAATTAAAACCCTTGGATGTCATCCACATATGGTTCAGGATGGATAGGTTTAGTAAAAAGACATGGATTACTGCCGAAGGGTTGACGTGGCTGAGAAGGATGAGAAGTGGTGATGGAAGTTTCATGCCTTTAAGCAGTTAGCATTAGTGACTATAAGGAAAGCACAATTTATCTATATACCAACCATTGTTTTCTGGGTATCAAGATTACCTTTGGTTTGAGTGGGGCCCAAGTAGAGTATTGGCTTCCTGAAGAATCCCATTATGTGAGAGGTATAATGTATCATTAGTGGATTTTGTATCTTGAGGAGTGAGAGAATGCATAATATTCATGGATATACTTTTACAAGTACTTCCAGGTGGAATTCCTATCATAGATGTTTAAGGTAACAAAGAGGGGAGAGATAATTTTTTTAGTAGGGGATAATGAATGCAAGAGATTAGAATAAGGTTTAAGGACCTTTTTCATTTTTCCTTGATCTTTATCTTATGATGAATTTGTAGGTGAAAAAGAAGGTGAAGGTGATCAAGCGTATGAACTCATGAGAAGAACAATCATGTGAGGGGAGATAGATACGTTTATTTAGGATTAGATTTATTAGAATAATTTCTTTGATTCTAGAACTTTCCAGGTTTCAACAAGTAGGAATTTAGCCTCAATAGTTTCATTATTGGTCTCCTGGTTCTAGTGACAATTTTTCTTTTCCTAGGGTCTTCAGAAAACATTGTTATGTATGTGGGTGATATGGTAATCAATAGAATGAGTACCCAATAGTTCATAGAGCATAGTGTATTGGTTGAAGTTAGGTTAAAAATCAAAATCAAAATCTATTTCTATAGCACAGGACGAATTATTATAATCCACCAAGAGGAGATGTGGTAGACAACGGCCCACCTCATGATGTTCCCCATCTTAAGGGACCCCGATATATGCATGTTCTTGGAGGTGTAAAGTAGTAGTTGGGAAGAGAATTTGAGTGTGTAATGTTTAATTCTATGGATATTTCATCCCCAGAGAGTCCAAATATCATTAGAGGTATGGTTAACTTATCATCCAACCTTTTTGATTCTTTGTTTGGTCGAGGATCCTCAAATTACTTTATGTCACCTTCTATAGTCTATGAATTTGGACTATACATATAGAGTATTATCGTTCCCATGTGGTTTAGAATAATTATTTGAGGATATAAATACTTGTTTTATGTGTTCTAGGGGTACATAATAATGACGGGGAAACAACATCCAAGTAGAGATATCATATTACTATAGATATAACCATATGATTTCATCCTTAATTTGGATTAGTTATAAAATTTATATGTAGTCATAGATTTCATTTAAAAGAGAGTATTATTCTAGGATGTGGGTGGTATGTATATATTTTTTCTTTCGGTGAGTGGGGTTATCAGATACACTGTAGGCATTTATATCCCAATCATTACTTAATGGTATAATTATTAGTGATGTTTGTGGGTTGTAAGATACTAGATGATCCCAGATTCATTATGTAATTTATTGGTGTTTTACCAATGATGTTGTAACACTAACCCCTTGACTAGACATAGAGTTCGAGATAGACTTAGATGTGGGTGTCTCTATGATTTCAATGGCTACTTATCAGATGACACCCTCTGAGTTTTAGGATTTATGGATTCAAAAAGTTGATTTGATGCATAAGGGTTTCAACCAGACTAGTTTGTCATCGTGGGGTTTTTTGATGTTATTCTCCAAGAAGGCGAATGGTATTATGAGGCAATATATAGACTAAAGAAATCTGAATCAAGTGAATATCAAAAATCATTATCCACATTTGATTATTGGCAATATTTTCAACTAGTTTATAGGATCTATCAAGTTTTACAAGATTGATCTATGGTTTGGATATCATCAGTTGAGGGTAAAGGCGGTAGTTATTCTAGTGGATGTTGTTTGGTTCTAATATGGACAATTTGAGTTCTTATTCATTTAATTTGGTGTCACGAATACACGAACTATGTTAATTGGAATCATGAACTCTATATTTTGTGAGATCTAAAACCACTTCATAGTCATGTCCATTGATGAAATGATTTTATACTCTAGGTCAAAGGAAGATAATTTCAGGATCCTGAGGATCATTTTAACATCAATTTTTTACTTTTAATACTTTAGAATATATTAAGGAATATATTTGGAGCTAGGAACTAAGAAGAATGGATATTCTAAGGCCTAGTGATCCTTAGTGTCGATATAGTATAAATATTAAATATAATATATCATGAGCATTCATATTTTAATAAAGTGATAGATTAAATAATTAATGAAGTCAAATTGGAAATATTAGACCACTATTAAATACAAAATGTGGGTTTTTCTCTTAGCGCGATATAATCATTTTCGACTTCATTCATTTTAGTAAAGTGAAGTTGCGAGCACAAATAATAAAATAATAGGTAAATTTATTTAGTTATTATTTTTAATTCTTGACATAATCCTCCTTATATAAAATCCATGTTATGGAAAATCCCAACGGATAGATGCAAAACCCTAGTGACTGAGATAGGGCTACTGGAGAAGGATTTATAGATGATCAATAATGGATCGTGCTTTTAAAATCGATTTGCCAACTGAGCTCATAGATATCATTAATGACAATGGACCTAAATCATTCTTCATCATCAATTGATCCAAACTTGTGTTGGGATGCTGTTTTTTGGATTTTAACACATTATATATTATTCCTCATCAAACTCAAATCAATTCTTCGAAAAATTTGATTTGTGGTTCAATAGATGATTTGTGGTTGATTTTTTATCTTCCCAGGGATATGAATTTTATATAATTTGATAAATTGTAATTCATTCATCATTATTATAGAAATATATTAAGTCTAATCTGAACAGTGGATGAGGTTTGTACCCCCCATGTTTTTGTTTGGTGAATTTATTCCCCCATTCTTCATGCATTCATCATAGACATTCCAATTAGGTGGTGGTTCGCCAAATACTAAGTAATCAATAATTCCCCAATGGTTTATTGGTGAAATGGATCGATACTATGATTTTGTGTTTTAGATAAATGATGTGATCGAGGTGTGATGGAAATGATGATGGATCAAGATAAGATCAACATTATTTATTGAATATCATGCATTTCTATAACGACATTGTTCTACTAGATTGATATACTAAGCAATTTTGATGGATGGAATCATACCACCATCGATGGAAGGGATTGTTTATATTAGATCATCAAATAAAGGGTCAAATTTATTATGAAATAATTGGTTGATGTATGAAAAACAAACACAAGAGGAACCCATGGGTCCTAGAAAATACTTGATTGCAAGAAATATATCCCACAGAATGAAAATTACTTATTACCCGGATTGCGGTGGTATGGTTTTCATGGAAATAAAATATAAAAAATCTGTGACATGTTTCATATGGAATGAAACCTATAGCTGGTGAATCGACATGTAACCTAGGGGTACACGAGCATGTACACATATAGTTACATGGGAACTGTCAGAGTATACATGCACGACCCGATACTCAGACTCAGCCAGGTACCTGAACACATCGAGGTACACACCCATAACCTAAGTACACGAGCATGACCTAATGTTCATAGGAATGTTTTGGAGAACACATGTATACATGGGTAAGGGAATACACACTATTTACTTCAAATACATACTCTATAATTCCTCCAACGTAGCTTGGGGCCTGCATACTCCTCTATAGGGTCCAGTTTCCTTAGGCTGTGTTCCCTCGATCTATACCCCCTGAGGGTAGAGTGAGAAATATTGTCCAAAGAATAGGATGTGATAGACTCTATGGGATTAGTCTTAGTTTGTGTTTTAGGAATCACCCATGTGGCCTAGTGTGATATCCTTTATTATATCATCTTCCCAGGGTGAGGTTTTAGGAATTAGTGTGATCAACCTATAGGGGTATTGATACCTTACTTACTGCTTAATTCAGTTGGGGTTAGTGATATCTTCCATAGACCTAGGTGAGATCCCCTATTTTTGAATCAATACCTTTATCATTTTAGTGTTTATATATTCTTGGAGAGGCTAAATGATCATGAAATCTTAGAGGGGCACAATTAGCATTACCGGGATCATGGAGTGAGTTATTCCATATGAGTGTTACTTATTAGTCTTGAGAAAAATTCTAGGAAGAATTTGTGGTTGTGAACTTACCCTGAGACTAAGTGTCTATCATGAGTATATATGGGTTTTATTTCTATATGACGAGTTTTCTAATTGGCATGCCCCTGTGATGAGATGACTACTCAGTTGGTGCTTTCTATTTGGGGATTTTGACGTGACCTACTATGTATTGTAATACTCACCCCTACATGGGATCTACCTATGCATGCCATGTATTATACAGATGACCAGATGGGATATAAGGTGGATGAGGAAAAGATGGAGCATAAATGATATAGAACAAATTAGTTCACCCCAGATGTTTCATTTTACTACAGTCCCCTCCTTGTATCAGGTTGAACATATTTTTTTATTTTGGTGGACTTTTATTTGGACCATTAAACTTTCCGGTAATATTTTTTTCTCTACTTATGTGATATAGATGTATGCATAAATTTTTATCAGTTTTATTTAACCTTCCTACAATGTATGGGTATTTGGAGATGTGTTCCTAGATATAGGTACGTTATGGTATGGACTCTGATGTGTGTGATATGTCTACTCTTTGCATGTTGGAATCCCATGTACTACTAGAGTAAGGCTTGGGGACTCACAATATGATTATCACCGGCCAAGCAGACCCTAGTGGGTTAGGTCGTGATATAGTGGTATCAGAGTAGAGATTATCTCAGGACCCGAGTATGAAGATTTCCAAACCATGAGTATCATTTGGAAATTAGGTCAATCGTGTTTAAGGGATTGAATATGGGTTTTTGAATCAGGGAATATAGTCGTAAGAACCCAGTTTTTTATATAAAATACTTTGGAAAATTCTTGATGTTATTCTAAAGCAGGGCATTCAAACGACATGCAATTTCGAGGCTCGGTGTGCCCGGAATTAATTATATAAAAATGTTAAGTGTTATAATATTATGTACGAGTGGTTAACTAAAGAAAATGAGATATATCTTAAATAGTATCTCGGATTGGAAATAATGGGGCATGGTTGTGTCTGGAGCATGCCTTTTACCCTAGGTGGTGTGTAAAAGTTGCGGGCGCGGGCCTACTGTGAGAGATGTCACCCAAAGGAAAAAATCTTCATTTTAAAATAATGACGTAGTGATTTTTACCACTAGAGTTATTTTCGAATAACATTCAAATGAAGCCTCGAGATGGAAATCCAAGACATATATTGAGTTAGAAATGGGTCGTTTTTCCTAGGCGTTATATAAAATGAGAGGGCGTGGTGATTTCGGAATCTCCGCCGGTAGAGAGATTTTTAGTTAATTTTTATAAATTCTCTTAAGTGTTTAGAGGAGACCACCCATTTTCTCTCTCTCTCTCTCTCTATATATCTATCTCTCTCCGGTTCTTTGGCATTTTTTACCATTCTTCGTCGGATTGAGGTGCGGTCTCTGCCGAATCCTTGGCAGATTGGAGTGGGAGCATCATGGACACGTCGCCAATGATGAACGAGCGACCCGAGGTAGAATTTCAGCTAAATTTCACCACCTTCCTCAATTCCTAGTGTTTCCTTCAATTTAGTCATTATAATTTTCTATTATTATTGATATGGGGTGATGTACAAATGAACACTACCATCTTCTGAGCCACGTTCTAAAACCGTTCTTGAGCGTTCTTCGTCCCAAAATTCGGAAACACAAATCTTTGACTGATACTCGAGTGAAGGGCGACACTGTAAAGGCCTCATCCTGAGAACCCAGATTCCAACCTCAAAATCAAAATAAGACCTCTGATGAGGTCCCTGAAGTCTGAGGAAGGGACCACCGGTGTGGGCTAGCAAGAGCAGCCGACGGCTTCCCATGGTGTGTCGAGCGGTGGAGCTCGGAGCCGGTGTGGCAGACCGTTCGAAGGTGGAGAAAGAAGCGGGCGACCAGGTTGAAGGAACTCAGAGGGAGTCCGGGGAGACGCTAGGATTGGAGAACGGTAGGGTTCAGAAGGCGCAGAGGAGCGGACGACGGCGACACTAGGCGGCGTGTGGTGGGCTGCAGCGGGCTACGGCGTTCGGCGGGACTCCGGCAGGTGACACGATGAGGCTGGAGCAAGCGGGTGGCCGGGGCATGCGGCGGTGCATTGGTGAGAAGAAGTGGCTGGTGGGGGAGCTTCAAGCCCAAAAAGAGGTGCCGAGGGAATACGCGTGTCACTGTTGGGAGGACGCCGAGGCGCTGACCTCGGGGTGTGCGGCGTAGGCAAGGACACACATACCGCGGTCCTGTTGGGTGTTGAAGACCGACCAGTTGGCCGGTCTATTTGGAGAAAACCAGAACCAAGGAAGGGGTCCGGTGTTTTTTGGTGGGTCATGGCTGGTAGTCCATGGTGTGATGGGCCGGACCCGTAGCTGGGCCACAGGCTGACAGTTTAGACCCGGTTGGTCGGGGTGAACCGGCCCGGTTAGGCCCCCTTGCATTCGGGGGGCCGTAACTGCTAAACGGTGCATCCATTTCACTCGCTGTCTGTGGCTGTGGATCGATCTCTTCGAGACTAAATCTTTATGATGAATTATAGGGATTTTGGGGTCTATTTATCAATGGAGGGTGAACCAAAACTTGTTAATTTAACAATAATAAATTATTATTAAAGTTGCGACAGACGTGGCTCCTGAGTCGGACGTCCGTTTGACATGTCGTCAGACACGTGGTGGCCCTGGAGCTGAGACGGTCCTTCAAAGTTGATTTGGAACCTTATCAGGTTGGTTTCATTTCTTGGTGGCATGAAACTCTAAATTTGAATAATTAATTAAATAATTAATTAATTAATCAATTGTTGAATCGGACCTAACTCCCGCTTGGGATGTTTGATTGACAAGCCGTTAGTGGAACTGTGACCCCTGTCCCTGTGCAGATTTTTTGAGATGCTTTCTGAAGTGTTCGGGTGGGGGATAAGGTGCAGGACCCACCCGGGCTTAGTTCGCAAGCTTTACGGTGAAACACCACTTTTTCACCCGGCATCCGTTTAGGGCATTTGAGTACTCATTTCTGATTGTTTTTCCAAGGGGATTTCAATGGCGTAATCCACCTACCTAAATTCAGTCTCGAGGTGTGGACCTCACAGGGCCCCATTTGCGTATACCATGTGGAGTTGCAGCTTCTGAATTAGGAGTCCATTTTAGGCGCCATCAACGGTGTTGTGACCCTGGGATCGAGGAGAAATTGATAGACGTGGTTTCAGGTGTTGAAGCTGGAGTTGAGGCATAGTCCCCATGGGCTATCTCTTAATCTGCGTGCAACATACGGCGACTTTTTCATTAAGAATCTGTTTGGTGCATATGAATTGTCATTTCGACATTTTTTTCTAAGGGCATCGCGATGACGCAATTCACCCAACCTCTTTTGGGACCGAGGTTTGGGCCCGACAAGACGCCATATGGGAGTGAAGTGGTGTTGAATATATTTTCCACTAGGAGCCCACTTCCAGCAAGTAAGTAGACTATCTCGCGTGTTTTTCCCTGAGCATTACAATGGTGTAATATATTTGTGAGAGAAGAGCCTATTTCTAGATCTCATTAAATGTGGAAACATGAAAGTGTGTTGGTCAGAAGTTTTTTTGGATGCACTCTGAACCTACTCCTGGTACTGGTGTTAGTGACACCCAGTGATGGCACGAGTAGTGCGGAGATATCAGATTAGTTCCGGGTCTACAATCTAGTAGGGCTGGGCAGTGAGTTTCTCATCGACTTCTTTGGGTTTACCCTCCAGCAGGGCTGGGCAGTGGGTTGCTCATTGACATCTTAGGGTTTACCCTCTAGCAGATATTTGGAAGTGGGTTACCCAGTGACCTCTTAGGGTTTACCCTCTAGCAGATACTGGGCAGTGGGTTACTCGACGACCTCTTAGGTTTTACCCTTTAGTATAGACTAGGCAGTTGGTTACCTGACGATCTCTTAGGGTTTACTCTCTAGTAGAGACTGGGAAGTGGGCTACCTGACAACCTCTTAGGGTTTATCCTCCAGTAGAGACTGGGCAGTGGGTTACCTGAAGACCTCTTAGGGTTTACCCTCCAGCAGGGCTGAGCATTGGGTTACCTGATGACTTCTTTCAGACTCAGTCCTTTCTATTAGGTTAGTCTATGGCTTTTCTCCATGACTACAGGAGCGGGACCCTTGGTTGTATGGGTCAGTGATGTGACAACTTTGACTTTGAGAAGACCTCTCGACTGTGTGACAGTGAATAGGTGTGGTTTGACTTTCCCCAGAACTCTCAATAATGAGGGGCACTTTCCCCACCAAGACCCATCCTTGTGACGCGGCCTAAAACTGTGCGGGCAAGTCAGTGCCGCCCAAAGTGGATAGTGTCTGGGTGCGGTGATTTGAGCCCCTTGGCTTGAAATTCAAGGTATACATGCAGGATGCTGGGCATTGATGGTGGTTACTTCTAAGACTTTTGTCTACTCACTTTCTTGGGATAATCTATGGGATGGAGATCCCCTTGCGATCTTGTTCGGGTTTCGTGATTGAGCATATGGATATATATATGCCTTGTTCCAGTACCCACTCCTTGTATTTGGTTACTCTCCTTTCAGGAGAGGCGAAGATGCATGGGGTATGCCACATTCTTTCTGTGTCTATATTCTCATGGTTGGATTAGTCTACTCTCCTACTATAGGTAGCGAAGACTCGATGAGAAGTTTCATCTTCTCACCATTTCAAGATCCTTGTGTTTGGACGAGTCTACTTCCTTTCTCTTGTTGGGTTGAGTTGTTACCCTACTGTACTCTTTAATGAACTCACTATCATTCTCCTTTACTATTCCCTATTCGATCAGCTGCTCACCTCTTCAGTACCTCCTTTGTTTCTCCCATAATCCTTTGAGGTATCCTACTTGTTATTTGTATACTCACTCCAGCTTGGGCATTACCCGCACTTGGTGTTCCCTTGAAGACAATGGAAAGGTTGATCGTGACAGCAGAGGAGCTCAGGAGTTAGGGAGATTGGACCATGTACAATGGATGTAGTCGAGTTCTAGGTGAGGGACCCTCCCAGGTGTTGTAATTTTGTTTACATATTGTCTAGTTGTGGCCCTTTTCTGGTTGGGTGTGTGTTTTGCCCTTTTTTTGGTTTACCTTTAGCTTTTACTTTGTATTGTTTAGAGGTCGATGCACTTTGTGGTGGTTTATAGAAGTTAGTACTCTAGTTTTCCTTTTACTCTGCACTTCTGCATTGAGTGGACTGCGTGTGTGTGTACAGGTACTCAGGCAAAGGCCTCCCCGAGTTGTTTAGCCTTCGGCGCTTTTCACCAGCCCCTGACCTATAGAGGTGGGATTGGGGTAGTTTCGGCTTGAACCCGGGTAGGGTCGGGTCGCGCCAAGTGGTATCAGAGGTGGTTCGTTTATTAGGATGTTGTTCAGACATCCCTAAAAAGGCATTAGTTGGGATATAGGGAAACAGTGTCAATGTGGATCGAGAGCGGCTCTCCGGCCAAGGAGTCCAGTGATGGTGTGGCAACCGATGTATCCATTCACCATGACCCTGATAACCCGCTTGTTGACTCGACATGCTGAGACACCCGTTACAGGGAAAATTGGTTTGTGCATCACATAGGATATATTCTTTGACTGTCCTTCAGGAGTCACCTCCCCATTGTTGTTACTGTTAAATACATATATGCTCAACTGATCGCAGTGCTCCTTGATAACATTCAGGATGCCTCCGTGAAGACAGCCAGCTAGGATACCAACTTTGGTTCATGACGATGACCTTGTGAGGGATGAGGCCTCAGTCCAGGACCCATCATGCGATTCCCTTTCTATGGGTTGGTTGGTAGCATCAACCATGTCTGTTGAGTAGCAGACAGTATCAATAGAGTGGACTGAGCTTGAGCGCGGGTTGAGCACGCTCCATGAGTTGCAGCGGCAGAGTCTGATGAGGTTCAGTTGTGAGCTAGACCCTCAGGCAGCAACAGTTTGGCTAGAGACAGTGGTTCACCTCTTCAGGCTTGTGCAGATTCCGTTAGATCTTAAGGTGGCTTTCGCCACCAGCCTTTTCCATGGAGTAGTTGGGTGTTCGTGGAGTCTGGTGAATTAGTTACTCGATGAGTCGTGACATTCGTGGGATGACTTTCAGCTGGTGTTTTGTTAGGAGTTTTAACCTTCATACTTACGCTTTATTCGGATCTAGGAGCATTTGCAGTTTCAGCAGGGAGGGATGATGGTGACTGAGTAAACGACTAGGTTCGCGGACCATGCATGATTTTACCCAGACCTGGTCCATGATGGTAACTTCCGAGAGCAGAAGTTCGAGCATGGTCTCTGCAGAGAGATTTGTGCCATCATCATACCCTTTTTCATCCCCACTTATGCCGAGGTGTTAGAGCATGCACTGGTGACAGAATGCTTCTTGTCACGTTTTAGAGTTGGTGGTGGCAGTAGGCATGATAGAGCTGAGACATCTGCCACAGCTAGGTGGCGCCAGATGAAAGAATCTCGTCATAGGTGGCCTTCCCACCGCCGGTTTCGGAAATGTGGTTGTGCACCACTATGGCAGAAAATCACATGGCCTCAGCCAAGGAGACCCTTCTATGTGTGGACTCTGGGTCGTGGTCATACACCACAGTGGTGCTGAAGGGCACTAGGGTAGCTCAGAGAGCACCAATGCTATGATTTTGATGGACGAGGTCACTTGTCACATGATTGCCCGACCAGGTATGCTGAGAACTTTGGCTAGGGAGCAGTCGAAACACCACGAAAGAGGCAGCGTCATGATCTGAGTATTTCCCAGAGAGGTGGTGCTAGCAGAGGATTAGTAGGAGCTGGTAGTGGGGGATTACATTACAAGGTCTTCCCATCACCACCAAACAGTCCACATCAGGCTCCGAGAGCTGAATGTTGGGACCATGGACAACCACGAGCTTTGGATGTATATGATCCAATAGAGCATGAGGTGATAAGAGGTAGGCTCTACAACTCTTAAACTTTTTGCAGTAGAATTGTTATTCTCTGTATGTGAAATTATTTTCTCCTCGCTCCTTGTTTGAGGAGTTACCAGGGTGACGTGGGGCGTCAGTGTAACCCTATGTCAGTAGAGTAGAAGGCATGAAACCTTTTCTTTAGATAATGGTACGACTCCTATGCTTTTTGAGAGTGTAAGAGGGTCTTGGTCGTGGGACATCGACAATGAAACCTTGTGTGACTGGATATCCTTGAGTGTTTCACCAAATGGATGTTCTTAATGAGGGAATCACTTGGATTTATCCCATATCCAAACAATGATTCTAGTCGAGGCGTGCAACATGGGGGTTCGACCGGGGAGGTGAGTTACCCCCGAGGCCTTTGGGCTATTTGAGACTATGCGAAGGGATGGAAAGGTTGTCTACCGCCTTGCCCTAACCCCCTAAAGTCTGGAGTGGGTGCACGATTGCTTCCTTTGGAATTGCGTATTACCTAATTGATTTAAGGTTCAAACATTCGAAGTGATTTATAACAGGTTTGTTCGTAGAACTGGAAACATTCAATGATTCCATATCCATTTGGACCTACTTTCCAAAGGTAGGTGCTCATTAGTTGTGAAATGATAAGGCTTAAAAACTTGCATTGGTCAACAGGATGGGAGGTCAGACTCATCACACCTTTTTTAGGGAAATTATTGTCTATTCCAGGACTCTCTTTAAATATTTAAGTTATCTTCATGTATCCTTATTACATTACCAAGTATGAAATGAGCTTTCCTTTAGATCGAACAATCAATTATTGATATGTATGAAATTTAGATAATCTTTTAAATGTATTCATGGTTTTTCATTGATAGAGAATCATCTGTATTTATTAGAGATTCTTAGTCAATGGTATCCTTCAATACATAAAGGTCACTTGGTCATTATGATGACCATACTGGTTTTAAATCCACTTAGTGGGGCACTTGATGTTTATTGTCATTCTAAAGGACATGGATTATTTTAGAGTTGGGATCGTACCCGCAGATGGGCAACCTATGTATCCTTTGGTTTGGAAATGGAATCAGAACCCATGTAGTTTGAGTAAGGGAGTATGATTTTTATGTATGATTTATGGCTCAAAGAAAGATGTCATAATTACTTTCACACTCTAAGCTCAAGTGAGTCATGCTCAGTGTGAGAAAAGAGAGGTATTGGTAAAACCAGACAATTGTTCCATCTTGAGAAATTATGTGGGGCTTATGTATGTATGACTGCCCAAACAGATGAAGTTTAGGATTTACTTTAGGGAAGAAACCTGGGAACAAGGTCCATAAAGGTATATGTACTTCATGGATATTTGGATACTCTAACTTGGGGCTTACTCCTGAGGAAGATGCTCATATTAGGAGGGAACTTATGATTGGGGTTTACTCCTCAGAAGGAATCCCAAATCAAAAGTAAATTAAGACTGGTTAAGAGAAATTATGACTGGGGCTTACTCTTAAGGAGGAGTCCCAGGTTAAAGGACTTGAGAACCGTGGATTACTCCTAATGAGGAGGCATAGGTGAAGGGACCTGGGGCTTACTCCTAAGGAGGATTCCAATATTTGTAGACTTTGAGATTGGGGATTACTCCAGAGGAGGATTCCCTGATTTGGGAAATTATGACTGGAGCTTACTCCTGAGGAAGAGTTCCAAGTTAGGCGACTTGAAGTCTGTGGCTTACTCCTGAGGAAGAGGCCTAGGTTAAGGATTCTCTCATCTTAAAAGATGAGGTTGAATTAATGATATATCTGACCTTAATGACATGAAGATATGTAAATTACTATCTTTTAAGAGATGTTACACATAATTCCTTTCAGATAAGTATTCCAACAAAGAAATCATGCCGTGGATGGCTTTGGAGAGAATTATGAAGGATTAATCTTGAAGAGGATAGGTGGATAGGCATAATAGAGATGAAATAGGTAGGAGGGGAACCCAAAAAGAATGTGGCGCGCAAGTCCTGCATGGGCCCACAAGTCATGGTCGCGCAAGTATACTTTCACGAAACATGGATACTTGCACGACATTCTGCCCTTAGGGTAATACTTGGGCGAGACTTGGCTCAACCCCTTAGTATTATCCCTAAAGGATTCCAGAAGAGGGGTGAACAAGTTCTATGGAAGGGGTACGGCGGCGCGCAAGTGTGGCCATTTCCCTTAAGGGCTGGCCACTTAGGCACGCAAATGGTGATGAGTTTCAACAATTAGGGCCTTACCCCCCCCCCTCATTTGATCTTCCATTCTAGGTAAGAAATTACCTTAGAAGTGTTCGAAAGCTTTGAGAGGAGATTAGGGCGCCAGGAGCTCAAATATGAGTATCTATAATTTTTCATCCTGAAATGGGGGGGACCACTTGGGAAATTTATATGCTGGTGAAGACCCTGGAAAAAATTCAAGGAGGGCACGCAAGTCACTTACGAGACCATTGGGTGGTGCACATGTATACTTGTGGGACCTTGGTGGAACTTGCACGACCCAAGTGAAAATGAATCTTTGTTCACGCCTTTGTCAATTTTTGATGTTTCTTCAATGGATGAATCATTTTGGGTTTAAGGTATTTTTCTTTTCATTCGTTAGACTTTGTGATGGAAAGGAGCATCAACAAAAGTCCCCCCTCAGAGTTGGATTAGAAAGAAATGAGGATATGACTCTGAGGTAAAGAAGAAAACCAAGGAACATTCAGTGCGCAAGTGATTGTACGTGCAAATGAAGTCGTGTAGGTGTTGAGGTATTTAGACTTTCACAGTGATACCTGATTTAAATTTTATCTAAGCCAATAGGCCTAGTAAGAATAGTTTGATTTTTTCTAGGATTATTATAAATAACCCTAAAATCTTTGAATCTATTAATTGCTCAATATTACCTAAATCATACAAAAATATATGTTTAGTGAGATGGAACTTGACTTTTATTCAGAGTTCCCTTTTCTTTTGTGAGAAGTTTAAAGTCATGAACTATAGAGACTCGAAGCTTGACGTACATAGACATTACATTACTTTTTCGGAATACTTAATAAATAACAAAAACACACACAAGGACCGTAATAGTATATTGTCTTTGGAAACATGGAATATAAAATTTTCTAATCGTGGTGAAAGATCTTCAACATCTCCAAATAAAGATCTTCCATTTTTTTCTTACCTAAAACCTTTCTTTACATCCTGGGGAAAAGAAAACATAAAAGGGGTGAGATCAAATGCAGAGTAAGGGTAAACAAAGAGAACATAAAACAATCCATAAAAATTTGAATGCAAAAACTTGAACATAAAATCTAAACATCATAATCTTGAGCAAAGACATGAATCTTGTAAGTACGTAAGGCATATATCATAAAGAAACATTAATAATGATATAATATCATGGGAATAAAACATGTAATTGTGGAAACCATTCATCACATGTCATTATTTCCATAGTATCCAAGGCATTGCTGCCAAGACCATCTTAGTGGACAAAGTCCCATTCTGAATCGAGTTCACTCCTCGTTTCAGTCCTGTAACCCTAAATTGGATTAACTTACCATTCCAGACATGTTTATCTCATGAGATATAAAATCTTTACCCAATGCATTGGAGGGAGATATAGGTCCCACACATCTCATAATGAAATAATTCTTACTTGTGCCACAACATAAACTTAAAACATTCATCATAACCCAAAGAATAAAATGGGTTTCATAAACATCATATCATCATCACATAATCCATATAAAATAAATGGATATTTCATCATAAGAAAATTGAAAGCATGTAAATCGTTGAGACATTATAGTTGAAACATACATATTTGAAATAATTTCATCTTAGATGGAAAATGGTTTTGATAAAACACTTGAAATGAATTCTTGAGGAAAATATAATTTCTTCTTCATAATCACTTTCTTTTCAAAAATATGGCATGTATTTTTAAAAGATAAGGGTTTGTTGAAAATAATCCTGAAAACTTGTAGAGGAAGCTTTAGGAAAATGAGGCATTATGAAACCGTAAAAATCCATTCATGCCATATAAGTTAAAAATAACATTTTTCTCGTACCATGTAGTAAAAGTAAAAAATGGGTAAAAAGGACATTAAACATACATGAAACCATTTTTGGAAAAACATGGGCTTGGATGATAAAGATAACCCCAGTTAATACTTACAAATAAACAATCTCGGATAAAATGAGATTGATAAATTATCCCTTACCTTAGGGCTGAGATGCTTCGTACGTATCCGAACCTTCTGTATAATGATTTAAATAATTCCATTGACTTATTCCAGAACCATAATCATTGTTATGATATCATATATGGTTCACTTATGACTTTATATTACCCGTTCTTTTGTAATTTCCATGTTAAAGAGCGTTTTGGGTAAAATCGTTTCATTTATGGTCTGGGATTTGACTTGAAATTATTCATATGATTACAAAGATCATGATTAATTAATTCTAGAATATAAAACACGATTTATATATAATATATATTCGTAATATTCATATATATAATAGATCAATAAATGGAAAGAAATACATCGTTCATGGAGACGGTAGGCCGTACGTACGCATGAACACTGTTTTCGTTTCCTTATTGAGTATAATCGAATTAATTAGATGACATACATATATATATACATAAATCCAGTAGCTTTATAATGTCATATATTTCATTATTATATCTTATATATACTTTATAATCATTCTTTAATGGTTAACATGGAAAATCAATCTCATCGCATCGTGGAGACGGTAGTCCATACGTACGCAGGAGCGATGATATCATTTCCATAATTATTGAATTGAATTGGAGTGGATGATACAATTTGTCAGAATCAGTATGATGTTATAATAACTATGTATAGTTATTCTTTACACCATTTTACCCATCCATGTAAGGCGGTATTGGAAAAACAGATTACACCACGGCCTGGAGACGGTATTCCATACGTACTCACGCGTGATGATTTCGTTTTCCGTAGGTTGGATAGATGGTGAAATAGGGTTGTTTCATACTTATAATAACATATCAGTATATGAATGATACTGAAGTTATTACTAAATAATGAAACATCCTAAGAAGAAGTATAAGAAGAAATAAAGTTGAAAGAATCGGTAAAGGATATTACCTCTTCTTTTGACACGCCTTTTTAAAACCTCCTTTTAGGGCACTAAGATTGGTCATTGAAGAAGCCCAGAACCTCTAAAATGTTACTAGTGAAGTGGAGGGGAGAAATTGGTAGGGGTTGGCCGAGCATTAAGTCTCATATTGGTGTGAGGAGGAGAGGGAGGAGGTGCCCTTTTATTAGGGAGGAGAGGGGCACCTTTGGAATAACTAAAAAATATTATTTTATTATAAAGTCAATTTCGGTTTTAAATAGTTCCAAATTGATTAATTTAGAAGCTAAGGTGGGGATGGGTCGAAATAATCTCATCCAATAGAATTTATACAAGTTTAGGTTCCTATTTTAACCTTATCATTTATATTTAACTTTAAGTTAGATAATTTTACTTTTACCGTGTCTTTTTGTGTTCTTACACTATAAGGTTAATAAACATACCATAACAAGCCAAAAGAACCCCAAGTTGTTTATTATTAATATATATAACCTTATCTAAGTAATTTGGACGAACCATAGATTTTTAGGAATAAAATAACAATTAAAAATATAATATTTGTTTTAAAAACTAGTTTATGTCAATTTTGACACTATTTAGTAATTGATTTTTGTGAAAATACTAAAAGAATGATTAGTTCGAAAAAAGTTAATTAAATCAATACTAACTTGTCCTATTAACCTATAAAATTAGTTTAATTCATAAATAGTCTCAAATTATATTTATTTAGGTATTTATAACATCAATTATGTCAATATTTCATTAATAAGATAATTACTGCATCATCTCTATGTCATAAATAAATTAACTTATTTAATGTCTAAAAATTACAAATAAAATACCATTATGTAGGAAATCATTTTAATTTCTAATGAATATTTATAGTCGAATTTATATTATGTATAAACTTATATTAAAAAATATTTAGTTATTAAGCTTTGATTTTAACTATTTTAACCTTTCTTTAAATAAATTAATAATAAATGTCTTAATCTAATCCAAGTGGGCCAAAATGGTCATATTTTATTCCTAAGGTTGATTTTGGTTGAATTACACTTATCCAATAGAATTAGGACATGTGTTATGGTAATAATAATATCATTTTTACCCTTAATTACCCTATTTACTTTTAATCGTGGTAAAAAAAATTAAAAAATTACTATTCACCAAAAATTATTTTCATCTCATTGAACCACATTTTACTTACTGATATAAACCGTGTCTCTCGGATTTTTGAAATTCCATTCACAAAAGTGGTAAAATTATGTTTTATGAAAAATTCATTTTTTTTAAACTACCACTTAGTGGTTTCGCTATTCATCAAAAAATGAAAGTTTCCAGAAAAATACCAAAAATTAGGCCTCAGCTATATTTGATATTATGAACTCAAAAATGACTTCTATTTTAAAAAATTCAAAAAATATCAGTTGTATTAATTAATTTAAAGATTAATTCCCATTGTCAAAACAAATAGCGTGTTCATAAGAGATAATAACTATCAAAAGATTGACACTTGTTTATGTCTGGTTTAAATGTGAAATTACATCCAATGACCAACATTGTATTAAATTGTAAAAATATATTTTAAATATACTATAAAACCATTCAATATTATAATTTATCCATATGAATTATTACGATGAAAAAAGTTGTTTTTAATTAAAATTTAATGTGTTTTTACTATTCATTAAAATATGAAAGTTATCAGAAAAATATCAAAACTTTATCTAATATAAATTTTTATATCCTGGTTCAAATGAAGAATTTTATTTTATAAAATTGAACTTATAAACAAGTCAAAACTAGATTTAATGTAGGTGCGCCATCAAAAGGCGGCAAAACTACATTTTTTGAAAAATACTTATTTTACCCGAAATTTTTTTTCCTATACCATGTTCTAGAAAATGTGTAAGATGAATAATAATGTTATTATATTCAAAATATAGTTAATACTATTCATAACGGCTAGTTCATAATAATATATCGTTGTTTAGTAAAACCCGGTATTGCGTACAACACACGCTATCGAGGAAGGTCGCGATTGCGTGTAATGCAAGCCAAGTTAGGGTTGCATGTTGTGGAAGAATCCTTTGTTGTTTCGTATAACAAAATCCAACCATATTTCATTTATACATTGAATATATATAAATATATACACACACTCAACGTTGCGTATAATGACTATTATAAAACATACTTGAAATTGTGTGTAACACGATGCAAGAATAGCATTGAGTATACTGCAAGCTAATACGGTGTTGTGTACAGTAAAAGCTAAACTTGGTGTGCTATATAATAGAAGACATTAATGAAAGTAAAAGAATATTTTTCATAAAATCTAGGGGTGTTAAATTCTACCCCCCTTAAAATGAATTTAACCCTCGAAATTCGTCGGGGTTATAAATCATTTACTATTCATAGAAACACACATTGTAAAAAGGATTACTTAAACTTAATTTTAGAAACTAAAGTATGAAATGCAATGATTACCCAAAGTAAATCATCATTGGGTTTCCATATAAGAGAACATAGGTGAAAATATGGATATGGAAGAAAAATATAACCATCATGTTCTAATGGAGAGTGGTAGAGGACATGACTATGAAAAAGCCAACAATCACAAAGCCATAAATTTGTGATGATCTAGGGTACCATCTGATTCATCGGATATATGGGCACTAGGACAAAATTTTTGGTTTTCAAGATCATTTCCCTAAAGTTGAAGAATTTGAATTAGAATAAATACTTAATTTATTTTGGTACAATCTCACTGTTGTTCGTGCCTTGAACAATTTCCACTTCATCTCCTAATGAAATGAAGTTGAATTTCTTATTCGTGAAGTATTAGAATTTCATGTGATAGAGTGATGGGTCATTCCATCTTTCTCAAACAAAAGGTTAGAAAAAGTTATTAAATATACATAAGTCGATCTATAGTGATATTAATCATATATGGTTCCTAAAATGGACTTATACTTATTATATCATACTACTTAATATAATAAAACTAGTTTCCACTAAATAGGGAATTCCTGTAGGCTAGTGGTAGGCGATAAAGGCCAGTCGCACTTTGTTTGTGGGTTTGATTCCCATAGCCTTGTCTGACACGATGGGTTATCGCCCGTCCTATAGGATATCCTTTTTCTAAAACTACATTACTATAACATCCCATCAATAATATCGAAAAAAACTTCTATCCTTAAACAATACTAACTTATGTCAAACATAATACATTCCAATCTTTAGGCTTATCTAAAATAATTTGGTCCAAGCTCATAGTATAAAGAAAATGATTACTTGAAATGTCATCAACCAAGCATGTGTATACCATCATTTATCCCCCATATATCTTGTTGGTCACATTCCTATCATGTGAATACCTTAATCATGTATTCTCTTGAAAAATGAATACCCATTGAACCTTAGTGAAAACATGAATGTAGTCAAAAGTTTACTCTTTCCACATACCAAAATCCAAAAATTCTATATACTCAAACCACGATATAACATTCTCCTTGTATCAGTCATGAGATCATGAATACTATCAAACATTTAATTTTCTCCTTATCCCTTCATTATGCGCATATCATCTACATTCCAAAAATATCTGAATAACCTTTCATGGATACTGGTACCACTAATCATACAGTTTAAATACTCAAGGAAAGACAACAGTGTAACAATCCTTAGATGTATCTTTATTCCATAGTACCATGAGATTACTTATTCAACATTACATATGATAAATATATAATCATTCCACTACATTCTTAAACCATTGATCGAGCTTCAACAATTATTTCATCTCACATATCATTTGTAGTATCTTCATCATCATCAACATAAATACTACCCATACGGCCATACTGATTCTATTCATGAGACTTTCCCTTAGGGTATTGGTGTGCATAATGACCGTACATTCAACAATTAAAACATTTAACCATTGTTGATGTCGTAGCAATACCATTATCCTCATCCCTAGTGTTAACCGAACCTTTTCCTTTGCACTTACTGGCTTTGTGTCCTTCTTTTCCACACCCAAAGCATCTTACAGTTCCTTTGAAACATTCTCCTTGATGCCTCTTCCAACATGATTTACATAGGGGAAATTGAACTTTCTTTCCTCTAGGATCATCATGAAACTCCATCTTTCTCTTATTAGATGAGTCAGAAAACATAACAAATTTTACTTTATTGATCATATTATGAGATTGTTGATTCAGAATAATAATGATGTTTGGACTTCCAAATCCCATTTCATTTAGTTTCTCATGAAGAATATCATTCCATTGTCCATCATATCCTCCATTATCATGAATCATCTTATTTCCAGCCATTTTATAAAACCCAAAAAGAATCGTGTGAGAGGAAAAATTCATAATAATGGAGAAGTAACTTCAATATCTAACATCTTTGGTTTAATCTAACATCGTTACCATAGTTCTAGGACAATATCCTATATGTATACTTATCCTTAGGGACATCCCTAGACATACCTTAGAAATATCTCTAGGGATCTCACTGACGTTTTTGCATCCTAGTTTCCAAAGTTTGACTAAACTTTTCCTCTGATACCAAATGTAGAGACCCGAAGATTGACGTACATATACATTACATTACTTTTGCAGAATACATAGTACATAACAAAAACACACACAAGGACTGTAATAGTTTAGTGTCTTTGGAAACTCGGAATATAAAATCTTTTAATCGTGGTGAATGATCTTCAACATCTCCAAATAAAGATCTTCCCTTTTTTTTCTTACCTAAAACCCTTCTTTACATCCTGGGGAAAAGAAAACATAAAAGGGGTGAGATCAAATGCCCAGTAAGGGTAAACAAAGAGAACATAAAAAAATCCATAAAAATTTGAATGCAAAAACATGAACATAAAATCTAAACATCAAAATCTTGAAAAAATACATGAATCTTGTATGTACGTAAGGCATATATCATAAAGAAACATTAAGAATGATAGAATAGACTTGAAATAAAATATGTAATTGTGGCAACCATTCAGAACATGTCATGATTTCCATAATTGCCAAGGCATTGCTACCATGACCATCTTACTGGACAAAGTCCCATTCTGAATCGAGTTCACTCCTCGTTTCAGTCCTGTAACACTGAACTGGACTAACTTACCATTCCAGCCATGTCTATCTCATGAGATATAAAATCTTTACCCAATGCATTGGAGGGATATATAGGTCCCACACATCTCATAATGAAATCATTCTTACTTGTGCCACAACATAAACTTAAAACATTCATCATAACCCAATGAATAAAATGGGTCTCATAAATATCATATCATCATCACATAATCCATATAAAATAAATGGATATTTCATTATAATAAAATTGAAATCATGTAAATTGTAGAGACATTATACTTGAAATATACACATTTGAAATAATTTCATCTTAGATTGAAAATGTATTTGATAAAACACTTGAAATGAATTCTTGAGGAAAATAACATTTCTTCTTCAAAATCACTTTCTTTTCAAAAAATGGCATGTACTTTTAATAGAAAAGGGTTTTTTGAAAATAATCCTTAAAACTTGTAGAGGATGATTTATGAAAATGAAGCGTTATGAAACCGTAAAAATCCATTCACGCCGTATAATTTAAAAATATCATTTTTCTCGTACTTTTGTCAGAAAAGTGAAAAAGTACCTCGTAACGTAAAAAAAAGACATATTCCTTACATACCATGTAGTAAAAGTCAAAAATGGGTAAAAAGGACATTAAACATACATGAAACCATTTTTGAAAAAACATGGGCTTGGATGATAAAGATAACCCCAGTAAATACTTACGAATAATCAATCTCGGATAAAAATGAGATTGATAAATTATCCCTCACCTTAGGTCCGATATGCTTCATAAGTATCCAAACCTCCTATATAATGATTTAAATAATGTCATTGACTTATTCCAGAACCATACTCATTGTTATGATATCATGTATGGTTCACTTATGACTTTATATTACCCGATCTTTTGTAATTTCAATGTTAAAGAGCGTTTTGGGTAAAATCATTTCTTTTATGGTCCGTGATTTGACTTGTAATTATTCATATGATTACTTAGATAATGATTACTTAATTACAGAATATAAAACATTATTTATATATAATATATATTCAGAATATTCATATATATAATAGATCAATAAATGGAAAGAAATACACCGTTCATGGAGACGGTAGGCCGTATGTACGCATGAACGCTGTTTTCAATTCCTTATTGAGTATAATCGAATTAATTAGTTGACATAAATATATATATACATAAATCCCGTAGATTTATAATGTCATATATTTGATTATTATAGATTATATATACTTTATAATCATTCTTTAATGGTTAACATGGAAAATGAATCTCATCGCGTCTTGGAGACGGTTGTCCGTACGTACGCACGAGTGATGATATCATTTCCATAATTATTGAATTGAATTGGTGTGGATGATACAATATGTCTGAATCAGTATGATGTTATAATAACTATGTATAGTTATTCTTTACACCATTTTACCCATCCAAGTAAGGCGGTATTGGAAAAACAGATTACACCACGACGTGGAGACGGTATTCTGTACGTACGCACGCGTGGTGATTTCATTTTCCGTAGGATGGATAGATTGTGAAATAGGGTTGTTTCATACTTATAATAACATATCAGTATATGAATGATACTGATGTTATTACTTCATAATGAAACAACCTAATAAGAATAAGTAGAAGACGAAATAAAGTTGAAAGAATCGGTAAAGGATATTACCTCTTCTTTCGACATGCTATTTTGAAACCTCCTTTTAGGGCACTAAGATTGGTCATTGAAGAAGACCAGAACCTCTAGGATGTTACTAGGGAAGTGTAGGGGAGAAATTTTCAGGGGTTGGCGGTGCTTGAAGGCTCAAATTGGTGTGAGGTGGAGAGGGAGGAGGTGCCCTTTTATAAGGGAGGAGAGGGGCACCTTTGGAATAACTAAATAATATTATTTTATTATAAAGACAAGTTCGGTTTTAAATATATCCAAATTGATTTATTTCGAATCTAAGGTGGGTATGGGTCTAAATCCTCTCATCCAATATAATTTAGACATGTTTAGGTTCCTATTTTAACCTATCATTTATATTTAACTTTATGTTAGATAATTTTACTTTTACCGTGTCTTTTTGTGTTCTTACACTATAAGGTTAATAAACTTACCATAACAAGACAAACGAACATCAAGTTGTTTATTATTAATATATATAACCTTATCTAAGTCATTTGGCCAAACCTTATATTTTTATAAATAAAATAACAATTAATAATATAATATTTGTTTTAAAAACTGTTTTATGTCAATTTTGACACTATTTAGTAATTGATTTTTTTTAAAATCATAACAGAATGATTAGTTCGACCAAAGTTAATTAAATCAATACTAACATGTCCTATTACCCTAGAAAATTAGTTTAATTCATAAAAAAGTTTCAAATTATTTTTATTTAGGTATTTATAACATCAATTATGAAAATATTTCATTAATAAGATAATTACTGCATCATCTTTGTGTCATAAATAAATTAACTTATTTAATGTCTAAAAATTATAAATAAAATACCATTATGTATGAAAACTTTCTATATTTCTAATTAATAGTTATTGTCGAATTTATATTATGTATAAACCTATATTAAAAAAGATTTAGTTATTAAACAATGATTTTAACTATTTTAACCTTTCTTTAAAAAAATTAATAATAAATGTCCTAATCTAATCCAAGTGGGTCTAAATGGTCATATTTTATTCCTAAGGTTGTTTTTGGTCGAATAAAACTTATCCAATAGAATTAGAACATCTGTTAGGATAATAATAATATCATTTTTACCCTTAATTAGCCTATTTACTTTTAACCGTGTTAAAAAAAAGTAAAAAGTTACTATTCACCAAAAATTATTTTCATCTCATTGAACCACAATTTACTTACTCATATCAACCAGGTCTCTCAGATTTTTGAAATTCTATTCACAGAAGTGGTAAAATTATGTTTTATGAAAAATTCATTTTTTTTAACTACCACTTAGTGGTTTCGCTATTCATCAAAAAATGAATGTTTCCAGAAAATAGCAAAAATTAGGCCTAAGATATATTTGATATTATGAACTCAAAAATGATATCTATTTTAACAAATTTAAAACATATCAGTTTTATTAATTAATTTAAAAATTAATTCCCATTGTCAAAACAAATAGCGTGTTCTTAAGAGATAATAACTATCAAAAGATTGACACTTGTTTATGTCTGGTTTAAATGTGAAATTACATCCAATGACCAACATTGTATTAAATTGTAAAAATATATTCTAAATATACTTTAAAACCATTCAATATTATAATTTATCCATAAGAATTATTACGATGAAAAAAGTAGTTTTTAATTAAAATATAGCGTGTTTTTACTATTCATTAAAATATGAAAGTTATCACAATAATATCAAAACATTATCCAATATAAATTTTTATATCCTGATTCGAATGAAGAATTTTATTTTATATAATTGAACTTATAAACATGTTAAAACTAGATTTATAGTAGGTGCGCCATCAAAAGGTGGCAAAACTGCATTTTTTTAAAAATACTTATTTTACCCGAAAAAATTATTTTTTTCCTATACCATGTTCTAGAAAATGTGTAAGATGAATAATAATGTTATTATATTCAAAATTTAGTTAATACTATTCATAACAGCTAGTTCATAATAATATATCGTTGTTTAGTAAAACCCGCTATTGCGTACAACACACGCTATCGAGGAAGGTCATGATTGTGTGTAATGCAAGAAAAGTCAGGGTTGCGTGTTGTGGAAGAATATATCATTGTTTCGTATAACAAAATCCAACAATATTTCATTTATACATTGAATATATATATATACACACTCAACGTTGCGTAGAATGACTATTATAAAACGTACATGAAATTGTGTGTAACATGATCCAAGAATAGCATTGCGTATATTGCAAGATAATACGGTGTTGCGTATAGTACAAGCTAAATATGGTGTGCTGTATAATAGAAGACATAAATGAAAGTGATATATTATTTTTCATAAAATCTCGGGGTGTTACATGCACATTGGACATAAAAAGGCTAATGTTTAAGGTTGAAATATCATTCACCAAATGGATTGACTCAATTCCTTGATAATTTATCTGAAAATATATTACCATGTTCAAGTATAAGGGAATGTATGTAAACAATGACTTAAGAAATTTTGAATATGAGGAAGGATATGAAAAATGGATAAAAAGGAAATTGAAGAAGTAGTTCCCAAGAATGAAGTTACCACTATTTAACAAACCCTTTAGGGGGTTGAATTATGCAGGGCCACTTAAGGGCATTGGATTCATAGTTAAATAATAGCATATTTTGGCTGACATGTCTGTTATGTATACTATTTATGAAAGGCCACCTAAGGGCTCGTGTTGCTTAGTCAGGCAAAAGAACTCATATAAAATTACCTTTCTAATTCTAAAAAGCCAATTGAAGTTTATGGGGATTCAAATTTTCCAAAGCATAGTGTTTGTTGTATGGAGAGATGTACTTGAATATGGAAAAGATATTTACAAATAGGATTATCTAAGAACTGGATGAATGTAACTCCTACGAAGTTCTGACCCAAACGTAGGGAAGGAAAATATAAACTATAGGCTTGAATACTTTTAGATCATGAACAAGAGTATGGGACATATATGTCAAGGATGGCCATTATTTGTGGATCCCGACATAATGTCATTAAGGAAACTAAGGAAAAAGATATTTTCATCCCAATAATGAAGTTACCACTATTTGAAAAACCCTTTAGGGGGTTGAATTATGCAGGGCCGCCTAAGGTAATTGGATGCATAGTGAAATAATAGCATCTTTTGGCTGACACATCTATTATTTAGAATGTTTATGCAAGGCCGCATAAGGGCACGTGCCGCATGGTCAGGAAAAAGAACTCTCAGAAATTGGACATTTTTTGACCAGAAGTCAAGAAAAGTGTCATGGAGATCTGGAAGTATTTAAGGCTAGGAATATGACACATGAAAATGGGTATTTTTCAATGCATGAATGAAATACATAGACCAAAACTAATCATAATCATGTTGTGGGTGGGTCCTGAATTGAGGTACTAGGCTTCACTACGTATCCCATAAGGATGGGAATCAAGCCTTACGTAGTTCTTGAAATACAGTTTAATGTCAGGTGGGACAAAATTATGGGAAATCCAAGTATAGGGTCATAGAACTCAGACCATAATAATGAATACATAATGTGTGTTTTCACAAGGACTTTTCAGCCAGGGGACTCAATGTAAAATTTCAGGTTAAACCAAAATACATGGAGCTAGATTCAAGGGATACTCGAATGTTCCTACGTATCCAATAAGAATGGGAATCAAGCTGCACATAGTTCTATAAATACCCTCTATACAAATTTCGTTCGTACATATAAAGGGTGAAAAGGGGAATTTAGTGCAATGATGGTTTGTCCCAAGATTAAAGGTTCAGGCATTTCCATGTATACACGTAGTCTTTGGAATATAACATGATTAAAGATAAATGTAAATAATTATTCCCTCTCAGGTGAGGGTGTCAAAGAATTTTGTAGTTTATAGTCGTAAATGGAAAAAGTGTTGTACAGTTTAACATCATGTAGTAAGGACAAAGGTGAACCAATGTGAAGATATTGATTCTGGGGATGTCCTCATAAATCAATATAATATGAGATGACGATGAACTGATGTGAAGAGAATGGTTTTGGGATTGAACCTCAGAAGGTTTCCTACATACCCATCCTAGAAGGCAAGGATCAAAGTCTGCGTAGTTCAATTAAAGAATGAATTAGTGATCAAGTTGTTCTTGGGGACAACGACCTAAAAAATGGTGTTGGAACTTATACATGGTTAGCGGCCTAGAGAGAGTGTTATGGTTGAAGTTTATTCTAAACTCACGTGAGTCATACTCGGTGTTATAAACAAGAGTTAGCAACAAGCTTTACGATGCACAATTTAATGTCATGTAGGATGTACAATGGGACTATGCAGTTTAATGTCTTGTAGTGAGGAATATTTGTGCTGCACAGTTTAGTATCATTTAGGAGGGAAAAAATACATTTTAATGTCATGTAGGACGTATTAAGGAACTTTTTTCAGTTTTACGTCATGTAGGACAAATATAGGGACACTGTTTAACATCACGCTGGATGTAAGGGTGCTGTACACTTTAGCATCTTGTTGCTAAGATGATGGGGACACTACATTTTAACAACATGTTGGATGAAAGGGGGAATGTGCAGTTTAATATCATTCAATGAGGACAAAAGAGGACACAGTTTAACATCATGGTTGACGTATTAGGTATTTTTTTCCACAGTTTAACGTCATGTTAAACAAGGGTGCAAATAGTTTAAGGTCATATGCTTGGACTGTTGATGCTGCCGTTTAACGTCTTACTGGATGATAGTAGAGTTTAACATCATGTTGGATGATAAGGGACAATACAGTTTAGTTTCATGTTGGATGATAAGGATACAAATAGTTTAAGGTCATGTGCATGGACCGTAGATGGTGCAGTTTAACGTCTTGCTGGACAATATGAAATGCCAATAGTTTACGGTCGTATACATAGACCGTGGATGCTGCTGTTTAACATCTTATTGGATGATAGCACAGTTTAACGTCATGTTTGATGATGGAGTATTTGTGTTACACAAAATACTTCTTCAAAAATCTAGAATTGGTTGGAGTAGTGATGAGTTATCCATCCATTAATATTAAAGAATAAGCTCCATTGCAGTAGACCTTATGTATTGAATAAGGTCCTTCCCATTTTGGTTCTAGTTTGGGAGGTTTTCTTCCTGGTATCATTGGAGTTCTAAGAACCAATACCAATTCTCCCTGAATGAATGAACAAAAAGGAACATTTTTTTTGAAATCTCATGCTATTTGATTTTGATAGACTTCCAAGTTGTGCAGGGTGCATAACCTTTTCTCATCTAACAATTCCAATTCATCCAATAACTTTTGAGATTGTTCATCTGTAGATGAATGATCACAATGGCTACTCTGAACGAGGGTATTGGAACCTCAATAGGAAAGACTGCTTCCATTCCATATTCCAATGAATATGGAGTTGGCCGCGTTGGAGTGTGGATGGTGGTTCGATAAGCCCACAAAGCATGAAAGAGTTTTTCAGACCATGACTTCTTATCATTATTCACCCTATTTTGTAGTATGTTTGAAAGAGTCTTATTGAAAGATTCTATTTGGCCATTGGCCATTGCTTAATACCAAGAGGAATGATTGGATTTAATGTTTTATTCTTGATATAAATTCCTCACCTTGGATGAATAGAAGTTGGTGCCATTGTCTGTCAATATGGTATGAGGGACACACAATCTAGTAATGATGTTAGACTTGATGAAGCTAACAATTCATTTAGAACTGACTTCTTTGAGGGGTATTTACTATTCCCATTTGGAAAAGAAGTCATTAGTAGTAAGAATATACTTAAACTACTGGGTTGTAGCCGAAGGATAAGGTCTTACTACATCCATTCCCCATGTGGAAAATGGCCACGAGTATTTAGCTATATGAAGCATCTCTGGGGGTTGATGAATGCGGTTGGATTGAACATGGAATGAATGACATTTATTTTCGAAATCAAAACAATCTTGTATCATTGAAGTCCAAAAGTATCCAATCCTTCGAATTTGATCAGATATTCTATGTCCAGACTGATGGGCACCGTAGACTCATGCATGTACTTCATCCATGAAAGCCATTGTCTCTTCACCATCAATGCATCTGAAGAAAATTCCATCAAAACCACTTTTGTAGAGAATTTTTCCTAGGTGATCAGGGCTTTCATAAAGAGTAAAATTGACCACACGTCTCTAGACTTGTTATTTCCCGACTCTATCAGGTGTAAGTGTTCCATTTTGAAGGTATTACCTGATAGGTGTCATCCATCCTATAGTATGACCATATGGTTCAGGAATGATACTAATTTCATAGATTTCCTCTGTTAGGGTTTGAACAAAAGGTGAAATAGTTCGACGGTGGGCAATACTGATGGTTGTCTTGTCTCTATTTGTATCTTCCAGAGCTGTATCTATATTAGCCAATGCATCAGCATGGGCATTTTGTGATCACGGGACATAAGAAAATGTCTGTTCCCTGGGAAATTCCTCCATTAACTCTCTGATGTAATCATACAAAGGGATTAGTTCTTCTTTTCTGATTGCATAATCCCCATTGACTTGATTGATTACTAGGTCTGAATCACCTTTCACCTTTAAGTGATTCACTTTTTCTTGAAGTGCCAACTCCAATCCTATGATAAGAGCTTGGTATTCTGCTTCATTATTTATACCACCTACCAACAATGAAAAGGAATAAGGTAGCAATTCCTTTTCCAGGTAAATGAGTACAACTCCTAACCCAACTTTGTTGAACTTAGTATCTTCCATTTTCCTCCCTGTTGGACTCCTGGAAGCACCATCAAAGTACATTTCCCATGTTTGAAGACTACCTTGAATGGAAAAGACTTCCTCATCAGGAACTTCAATATCTGAAGATGTGTCTTCTAATGAAGGATGTTTAGAAAGGAAATCAGCTAGAGCATGAGCCTTTCTTGCCTTTGGTGACATATATTGAATATCAAATTGATGCAAAATAACTGCCCACCTTTCCAGATGTTTTGTAAGCATTGAACGACTAAGGATGAATTTGAGCGGCTTATTTCGGGATACCAATTGTTCCTCGTGATGTTTTAGGAAGTGTATCAACTTTTGAACTGCAAATATTAATGCAAGGCAACACTTCTCAATATTTTAGTATCGGGTTTCTACTTCAATCATAGTCCGACTGAGATAGTAGAGGCTGTTTTCATTCCTAGCATCATTCTTCTAAGCAAGAAAGGCACCCAATGATAGCTCTAGAGCTATCACATTGAGGATAAGTGGTCTTCCTTCAGCAGGTGTCATTAACACTGGCGGACTCAAGTGATCCTTCTCTAGAATATTGAATGCATCTTGACAACATTTAATCCAATTGTATGTGACTCTCTTTTCATCAATTTGGTGATGGGTAAACTTTTTCCTGCTAAATTGGCAATGAATCACCGAATATAGGCTAGGTGTCATTGAATTCCTCTCAATTATTTCAAATTTCGAGGAGGTGACATACCAAGGATTGACATTGTCTTCTCAGGATCGACCTCAATACCACGATGGCATATAACAAAGCTGACAAATTTCCCTAATGTTACCCCAAAAGCACATTTTAAGGGGTTCATCTTTAAATTATGTTGCTGAAGTTTGTGGAATATGATTTCAAAATCTGCCAATTGATTAGAACGTTGTTTGGATTTAACCACCAAATCATCCACATAATATTAAACAAACATCCCATAAAAGGGTTTGAATATATGATGCATTACACGCTGATATGTTGTGCCTACATTCTTCAGGCCAAAGGCCATTACGCGATAGAAAAACACACCCTGGGGGGATTTGAAAGCTTTAGATTCCTCATCTTCTGGATCCATTCAAAAGTGATTATATCCATAATATACATCGATGAAGGAAAGTGTTTCATAGCTAGCTGTTGCATCAATTTAGAGTTCTATAATTGGTACTGGAAAATCAATCTTAGGACAATGCTGATTAAGATCTCTGAAATAAATGCAAACTATAATTTTCCCATTATTCTTTTTCACTGGGACAATATTAGCCAACCATTTTTGATATTGTACTTCTCTGACAAAGTTATCTTAGATAAGCTTATCCACTTCAGCTTCAATTTTGGAAGCACATGTTGGGCGTGATCTTTTAGCGGCTTGTTTGAATCCCTTATGTTCTTCTGGAAAACCCAAACAATGAGGGACAACATCAGGATCAAGCCCTGGCATCTCTGTATAGTTCCAAGAAAATATATCTCGATTTTCCATTAAAAAGGAAATATACATCTCTTTCTCTTCAAGAGTCATGGCTGCACTAATTAATGTGGGGAGTGGGTCTTCTTTTGTACCCAGATTTATTTCCATATGTTCATCCACGGTGGTATATATAAACTCTTCAAATGTTGGAGGAGCATCCCTAAGATCTTCCTATTCTTCTTCAACACCTGTTATTTCTTCAATTTCTACTTGCAGAGTGGATGAAGAATCATAATTTCCGTGATCAGAAGAGATGTTAAAATTTTAACATCTTGAAAAAGAATCCTCCATTTCTGACCCTATTGATGATGAAGGGTTTTCCATTGGTAATATAGAGGAGATAATGGATTGAAAATCGACATCATCATTCACCTCTGACATTGCTATAGCTTCTTCTGGCCTGATTGGATATGTATAGACTTGCTAAATTTCAGCGTATTAAATGAATACATCTCCATTCGATCTTTCATCATTTCTTGGGGAATCACCAATTTCTCCCATATCATCTGGCTTGTTTGTCGTAATTGACTTTATGGAGGTTTCCATAAGAGTATTTTAATTTGGGTCTATCCTGTCAATTTGACTAATAGAAAACACATAATCTGTACTCACATATGTAAATGGATTTACTGGAATCTTTTCCAAACCATATGGTGAATTATATTTGGTAATCTCCTTTGTTATGGATTTCTCATTTCCCTTCCTGTGGTAGAATTTTTCCTCAATGTATTGAGATTCACATGTCTTGAACATGGATTTATCACCATACAATGTTCCAATTTGACCACCGAAACAATATTTGAGACATTGATGGTATGATGAAGGGATAACCGCATGTTGATGTATCCAGGATCTTCTAAGAAAGATGTTGAAGGATGAATCTTGATCAATAACCATGAAATCTGAATTGGATACAAGATCTCTAAACTGAGTTCTGAGTGTAATCTCACCCAGTGGTTCTTGTTCATTTTTATCATATCCATGTAACATAAAAGTAAAAGGAGATAAATTAGATTCTATGAGGCCCAATCGACGAAGTGTACGAATGGGGATGAGGTCGACTCCTAAATCATTATCAATGAAAACTCATTGGACGTCTACACCATTGAACATTCCAGATAAGTACAAAAGTCTAACATGTCCATGCACGACATCATCTTCATCATCATATGTTAAAGATATCACTACATGGCATTCTGTAGGATTATTCTCTACATGGTAGACATCAGCTTCAACAATTTCAGTTTCAAACTCCTGAGGATGTGAAAAAGCCTTGATGAGTGCCTCCTAAAGATCATTTGATAAATTCAAGGCATCCAGAATTGATAACATGGCCGGTACATGGGCCAAGTGTTTCAAAACATCATACATTTGATCCAAAGGTCTGCGTTTCCCAACAGGAACATGTGGTTTCGCAGGTGCCTTAGAAGTTGATTCTTTGGAAGTTGATTTATATTGTACCAAGATAGGAGTTGGTAACACTCTTGTCTTTGGAAGATTTGACCGATTAGGTCTATTTACATGCTAAGAGGAAGAATGTGGAACCTTCAACCAATCTTCGAGAATAATTGTGCCAGGACTGAGTCTGCCTTATGTGGAAGAACTTGCTTGTTCGTTTTGATCTTGTTGAAGGGCTCTTTCATGAGTTTCTGCTGCATACACAGTTCTACTAGGGGTAGAATTGGAATAGTGGACTCTAAAATATCCACATCTTCCCCTGTACATAGAGCCTCTGTAACTCCCTCTGATTACTCTGTTATATACAGCGAATTTAGGCTCGTCAAAATTGAAACTGCGACTGGAATATGGATCTGTTAAATGAATCATACTAATAGAACCAAAGACCAAATTTCTTCTGATGAAGACTCTATCTGACTAGGCAATTTAGGCTATGCCGTTTTGTGGGACGGTTCCTGTTGATTTGAAGTAGATGGCATAAAATATGCCAGAGTCAAAGACAATTTGGTCTTTGACACTATTTCATATTTTTCTAATTGTTCCTCTTTCTTTGAATTATGTTGTCCTTTTGAGGATTTTCCCTCAAATGATGATGGTTTTTCTATGGCATTCATTGCAGAAGACACAATTGGTTTCTTCAATTGCATTTTCAAAATGGTATGAGTTCGGTTGATCGTTTTTCTGACCATCCAATCATCATATTTTTGCACATTTTTGTTCTTGACTTCTTACCACTCTCCCTCTTCTTCTGGATTCGTAGTAGTTACACATGCTACCTGAGCTGAAGGACCTTTCAACATGACTTTTCATGAGTCCACTATATTTTTCAGGAGGTCCTTGAAGACAAAACACTCCTCAATGGGATTCCCCAACATTTGATAAAATGGAAAATAATTGGGACTAACTTCATCTCCTTCCTTGTTCAGCCTCTTGGTCCTTGGAAATTGAACCAAATTATTTTCTAGAGCTGAAATGAAATAACCAGGAACTTGTTCATTTCGAAAAGAGTAAAATTTTCTATTAAAATCCTAAAATTGTTTTCATCTTTGATCTCATTGATCATTTTGACAAAACGACCTCTATTGGTGGCTCTCATGAGGTGGCACCCTTCGAGAAGATGAAGGTTTTGATGTAGAATCAGGTATAAGTGCTTGTTTAAGTATAACTATAGTAGTGTCTACTTTACCAATTCTCCTTCTTGGAGCTGAGGGATTTATACTAACTTTATCCTTAGTCTTTATAATAGAATCTTCAATCTATTGAGCGATTTAAGTAATGTGTCGAAAGCCTCCTGTTTATTTCACAGGGATCAGCGGTTTTCATAGCTCATCATGTAAATTCGCCACACAGATTGGCAACAATTATTCATTGGGGAGTGCTAATCTCAGGGAACAGGATAATACTTTCCAGCGAGTAATTAATTCTGAAACCCTTTAATCCTCCCTTTTCTTACAGTTTGTAAGATCAAAAACTGTTGTCTTTGGAAAAGATGAGCTGAAATGAAGAAGGAATTGTTGACAAAGATCCTCCCACCTGGTGATTGACTGGGATTGCAAGCTTGTATATCAGACAAAAGTAGGCCCTTGTAATGAACGTACAAAACAAATTATCTTAACTACTTCTTATTGCTGAGGGGTTCCCATTATAGGATCGAAACGAGAAAAAAAATTGTTAAGTGTTTCTCTGGGTCTACCGAACCATTAAAGATTGGGAATGTGGTACTTGCAAAATCTGATGGCGGAGGAATTGCGTCTACCTATTTAGGGTAAGCTCTCTTCTCCGGCTGAACTGGTTCATGCTTTCCTTCCATAGCTTCCAACCGAGCTATTAATGATTCAATGGTAGTCATTAACTTTTGAGAAACATCTGGTTGAGCTTGGACCTATGTAGTTGCAATAACTAGATCTTGGATAGGTGTGGTGACTGGTACCACACCGAGGATAACACCACCAGTTGTTGTTGTGCTTGACCCATAGGTGAAGACCTGTAAGGGTGTACTGGTAATGTATGATACTATTGATCCATCTCAGTAGCCACAACATATTCCCTTGACTAACTGACTCCAGCACACTTGGGAGGAAGACTACTTTGAAGTAGTTCTACATTCAGCCTCACTAATTGCTTCATCTCTTCCTCTTGTTGTGCAAATATTTGATCTAATGAGAGCGATATGCCTTCTCTAGAGGAAGGGTATGTAACCTGGTTCTTTCCTTCCCCCTTATTGGACATCTCTTAGAAAGAGGGAAGTGAGTTACTTGAACGACTACCTAGATTCTGGGTAATCCTTTGATTTCATGTACAAACACCTTCTTAATTTCTGTCTGTGTGTACAACTTCTTGTGTAGGAAACTCTTCATCTGATCCCTCTAAATGAGCCTCATCTGGTGGATCAGCAAAAACGACATTGATGACATTAATTATTGCATAACGCATTGCATCCCTTCTATCAGCATTTCTGTGAAATTACCTTCTTCTATGTCTTTGATGAGACATTGCCTTTTGTTGATTCGATCCCTCAGGAATTTCTTGATGAACTGTAATGTGGAGGGAATCTCTTGATAGTTTGGCTCTTCATTCCTCTTGAGGCTTCATCCCTAATCGATATAAGACTGACTTTCTCTCAGGAAGAGATTGATGATTTGAAAAAGTACACAGTCCTGTGGACTCAGGCTATTCCTACTCAACTCCTCGTATCCTATTTGTTGATTCCGAGGGTTGGGTTAAAAGAGTCCCCAGTCTAGCAAGCTAGGGTGGCTCTTCAGTTGCAATATCTGAGACTTTCTTGAATGCACTCCTGATATTATATACATTAGTCCAGAAATTAGATAGATGCATCAACCTGTATCGACATTTGTCACCCGGCTCAAATAACCGTTGGATGATTTCTGACACTTTTGTCACTTGGTGATGTGCTTGATCCAAATGAGAGGCCTGTTAAATATTCTTGTTTGATTGATTCATAATTAATTCAACAACATGTTCTCTTTATGCTTGATTTTGAGAAGAACTAGTTGAGGCATGTTCTTGAGCGAGCCTTTGATAACAAAAAAGCCCATTGGTTGTGGTCAGACATGGGAAATAACATTTCATTAGACCATTTTCAGCGGGAATTTCTGACTGGAGAGTACAGTGAAATGTAGTTCTCCGTGAACACCCCATCCCCTAATATGAATACCAGATGGGGCATTGGAAATTAACTAGGACAACCTTCTTAATGCACCAAGGCATGAATGCTGAAGGGCTCTCTACTGCTTTTTAGCCTTCAGATATCAAGAAACTGAGAGAGATGCCAAATCAATTTGGCATTGTAACCCTTCTATTATCTTGACATGATTTTAATATTCATCATAAAATAATATTTTCTTTTTCAACTAACAAAGAGGTTTTTATATGTTGAGACGAATACCATGAATTCCATCTTCCATCAACATCTCTGGAATGTCATACTGAGAATCATCCAAAGGCCAAAACATAACTCGCACTTAACCATTCGCGAGTTGTTTTATAATATTCAGTACTTCCTCTTTACCATTCAATGAAGATTCTTCTACCTGATTAGACCAGATATGGTTCTTCCTTGTTTCTTCATCGGATTCAACAAGATTGGTAGAGAATTCACTGATCAAACTAGAAGATGCATGACTCAGGGGTGGTTTGGAGAATTAACTACACCCCGGGCTATCTTCTAATTGAGAAAGTGTTTAACCTGCTAGTGGTAAAGCATCAGACATGACTGGATTTACATTTGAAAGTGCCTCAAGATAAGAGGTATTTCTCATCACTACATTGTCCATTGGAGCATTTTCTAGGCAATGAGCATTATTATTACGGGGAGGACTTTCACAACTAAATTCATCATCATGGGGAGGACCGCCATGTTGGGTTACAGAAAAAGATGAAATATTTTTCTCCTTGGTCTTCTGACCACACAGAGGGTTCTTGTGGCTCTCATGTGAAGATAAAACTTCGAGATCAACCGAATTGTTATAAAGCAACCCTTCATGAGGATGTTTCTGGTGTAGAACATCAAAATTAATGTTCCCACTATTGGGAAATGAGTGAGTAGAATTTTGAGTTTCAACAGATAATCATTTATGTGAATCAAGAACTCCGGCATCGAGTAAGGCCTCATTAGAGATTGGCCCTTGATTTCTTGACTGTGCTGGGCGAGTCTTCTTTTTAGATGCCTTTTTACTCACATTAGGAACCACTTGTTGACGAAACAGGTAATTATGGGCAGGTGTATGTTTCTGCTCAGATGAAATGATCTGGTTAGGCGGATTATCTCCACTCAAATCAGGTGTATGTGCCTGACTTGGATGTCCATATGATATGGGGGAGTATGCCCCACAACCCTCTTGGACTGGAACAGAGGTGTGTGTTTGTTTCGGAGTGAACTGTTTATTTATCACTCCACTGGTAGGGATAGATTTTCATTTCTTCCATTGTGATGCTGCTGAACCTATTATAATATCCTAGCAGGCATCCAGAATATGAGCCGGGATTTGCTTCTGCTCTTTCACCATTGACATAATATGCTTGGTGACTTCAGCTGCTGGAACAGGAATATACGTCCATTCTGTGCTTTGAGTTGGTGTGTGTTCCTTCTCTTGTCCACTTTTTCCTATCAATGAATTCTGACAGTACTCAAGTGTGGGGGCCGAGAGTTGAGTCTACCTCATGTTTGTCATCGGATCTTTCTGACTGACATCTCTGAATGCAACCAAACGAGACTATTTGTAGGCTTGATCAATACTAGTAAGTGTATGTGCTTGGTGATTGCACTCCGCCAAACTTGGTTGACGAACTTCCTTCAATACTGATAGATGATGCTTCTAGAAGGATTGATGAGTGTAAGTAGGTGTATGTTCCTATTTACCAGTTGTCAATACATTGAGTTGGCGGGTTCCATCATATGTAGTCAGACGAGCCTGCTGACCAGCTAATGATTTATAAACTGGTGTATGTTCCTGTCTGTAGTACTCTGCCGAAATTACCTGGCGGGATTGGGGTGCTGCTTCCAGAGGAGTTTTCTAGACAGCAAAATTAAAACGGACGGGTGTGTGTGCCCACTCGTAGCTTTTCACCAAGTTATGTTGGTGGACTTCCTCTGAAATTGTAGAGATAAGAACCTTCTCACTGTTAACTGGTTTTCACCTTTGGTGGTTCGTATTTCCTTCTCTGGTTTGAGGAACCTGAGCCAAACGCCTAGAGACGACACCCTAATCATGTTTAGGGCGCACTGCCGCACGAGTCTGGCGGTGATTGTTGGTGAAAACCCTCAGTAAGGACTCTTGTTTCCTTCAATTAAGGCCTTGAGTGGCCTTCTCATTCACCTCCTCAGAATTTGGGAGGGAATGGTTGTTGTGTTCTGTGGTAACGACCCAAAACGATTGGAGACGGTGGTTAGCATCGCCTTCTTCTTGATCGATGGTCGTCACTGTCCAGATGACCAGGGAGGGTTATTGACTTGTAGGGCTTATCTAGCAGCCTCCAGAGTCGGAATAGTACTGTTTTAACGGTACTACTTAACCAGCGCATTTGATACCCAGCATTGAAGATGCTGAGTAGGTGACGTCATCCTCAAAATGGACGAAAATCCAGCAGGAGTAGCAGTAGATGCATTCACCGCAGATGTTTTCACAGCAGAGGCACTCACAGACATGAACTTAAGAAAATCAATTCTTGTAATGCAGAAGTTCTTGGAAAATATAACCTATTTGATATAAAAAACATAATCAAGATAAGTTCGACTACTACATCTTTTGGATGAGCACATATGTTATTGATTTCTTTTGTTGGCCCTCTCATTGAGTTTAAATAGGTGCCTAAAAAATAAGTAAAACAACATTTTAACTTGGTTAAGGATTCACATCAGGTTCACCATTTTTTATTTCCTCTATAATTGTGGATGAACTTATTGATTTAAGGTTCAAACATTCTATGGGGTTTCTAACGGGTTTGTTCGTAGAACCGGAAACATCCAATGATTCCATATAAATTTGGACATACTTTCCAAAGGTAGGTTCTCATTAGCTGTGAAATGATGAGGATTAAAAAAATTTATTGGTCGAGAGGATGGGAGGTCACACATATCACACCTTTTTGAGGGGAATTATTGTATATTCTAGGACTCTCATTATATATTTAAGTTATGTTCGTGAATCCTTATTACATTACTAAGTATAAAATGAGCTTTCCTTTAGATCTAGCAATCAATTATTGATATGTTGTAAATTTAGAGAATCTTTTATATGTATTCGAGGTTCTTCATTGATAGAGAATCATCTGTATTTAATAGTGATTATTAAGAAAATGGTATCCTTAAATACATAATAGTCTCTTGGTCATTATGATGACCATACTGGTTTTAAAGCCACTCAGTGGGGCACTTGAAGTTTATTTTCATTCAGAAGGACATGGATTATTTCAGAGTTGGTATTGTACCCACAGATGGGCTACCTACATATCCTCTGTTTTGAAAAAGGAATCGGAACCCACGTAGTTAGAGTAAGGGAGTATGATGTTTATGTATGATTTATGGATCAAAGAAAGATGTCATAATTACTTTTACACTCTATGCTCACGTGAGTCATGCTCGGTGTGAGAAACAAGAGGTATTGGTAAAATGATACAATTGTGTCTTCATGAGATATGATTTGGGGATTATGTATGTATGACTGCCCAAATAGATGAAGAATAGGATATACTTTAGGGAAGAAACCCGAGAAAAAGGTCCATCATGGTATATGTACTTTATGGAGATTTGGATACTCTAACTTGGGGATTACTCCTGAGGGAGATGATCAAATTAGGAGGGGACTTATGATTGGGTTTTTCTCCTGAGAAGGAAGCCAAAATCAAATGTAAATTAAGACTGGTAAAGAGAAATTATGACTGGGTATTCCTCCTAAGGAGGAGGCCCAGGTTAAAGGACATGAGAACTGGGGCTTACTCTTAAGGAGGAGGCCCAGGTTAAGGGACCTGGGGCTTACTCCTAAATAAGATGCTCATATTGGTAGACATTGAGATTGGGGCTTACTCCGAGGAGGATTCCCAGATTTGGGAAATTATGACTGGGGATTACTCCTGAGGAAGAGGCCCAGGTTAGGGGACTTGATGACTGGGGCTTACTCCAGAGGAAGAGGCCCGGGTTAAGGATTCTTTCATCTTAAAGGATGACGTTGAATGAATGAAATATATGAACATAATGACATGAAGATATGTAAATCACTAGGTTTTAAGAGATGTTCCATAGAATTTTTTTAGATAAGGAATCCAACAAGGAAATCATTCCATGGATGGATTTGGAGAGAATTATGAAGGCTTAATCTTGAAGAGGATAGGTGGATAGGCATTAGAGAGACGAAATTGGAAGGAGGGGACCCAAAAAGAAGGTGGCATGCAAGTCCTGCGTGGGCGTGCAAGTCATGGTCGTGCAAGTATACTTGCACAACACAAGGGTACTTGCACGACAGTCAACCCTTAGAGTAATACTTGGGTGAGACTTGGCTCAATCCCTTAGTATTATCCCTAGAGGCTTCCAGAAGAGGGGCGCACATGTTCTATGGAAGGGGTAAGGCGGTGCGCAAGTGTGTCCATTTCCCTTAAGGGCTGGCCACTAAGGCGCACAAGTGTTGATGAGTTTCAACACTTAGGCCTTACTCCACCTGTTTAGATATTCCGTTATAGGTATGAAATTACCTTAGAAGTGTTCGGAAGCGTTGAGAAGAGACTAGGGCACCGGGAGCTCAAATCTGAGTTTCTGGAATTTTTCGTCTCGAAATGGGGGTCCCAACAGTGGTATTTTTAGGCTAGAGGATACCCTGGGTGAAATTAAAGGAGGGCGTGCAAGTTCCCTATGTGACCATTGGGCGGTGCACAAGTATACTTGCGCGACCTTTGTGGAAATTTCGCGAACCAGGTGAAAATGAATCATTGTCCATGCCTTTGTCAATTTTTGATGTTTCTTCAAAAGATGAATCATTTTTGGTTTACGGTATTTCCCTTTTCATTTGATAGACATTGTGATGGAAAGGAGCATAAAAAATGACGCTTACCACGTGACATACCTAAGGAGATGTGTGCATTCCCTTATGCACTTCATCGGCAAAGGTAAACCTCATGTGAAAGGATTAAATACTTTGTGTGCGATGATGCAGAAATGTGCAAGAGTTTTCCTAGGTACGAGAGATCTAGGTATGGGTTTTGTACCATGTGTTATTCCCTGGTTTTTCTTTTTGGGGGACAAAAAGATTGAAAGAGGGAATAATGTAACAACCTGCTTTTTGGTATAAACGACTTTGAATTTTTTTATGTTATTCCAAAGAAGGGCGTTCAGACGATGTGCAATTCTGAGGCCCAGTGTGTCCAAAATTAATTATATAAAAATGTTAAATGTTTTTATATTACGCACGTGTGGATGACTAAATAAAATGTGATATCTCTTAAATGGTAGCTTGGATCGGAAATTAGAGGGTACAGTTGTGTCCAGAGTGTGCTGTTTACCCTAGGCGAGGTGTAAAAGTTGCGGGCATGGGCCTGCTGTGAGAGATGTCACCCATGGGAAAAATCGTCAACTTAAAATAATGACTTAGTAATTTTTATCACTAGAATTCTATTCGAATAACGTTCGAACAAATCCTTCGGAGGAAAATATGAGACTTCATTTGAGTTTGAAATGGGGCATTTTTCCTAGGCATGATATAAAATGAGAGGGCGCGGTGATTTCAGAATCCGCTCTCGTTGAGAGACTTTCAGTGAATTTTTATAAATTTGCTTAAGTGTTGGGAGGAGACAACCCATTTTCTCTCTCTCTCTCTCTATTTCTCTCTCTCATTTTCTTCCACATTCTTCTCCGTTCTTCTACGGATCGAGGAGCGATCTCCACCAGAGCTTTGCCGGATCAGAGCAGTAGCGTCGTGGACGTGTTGCCAATGACGAACGAGTGATCCGAAGAAGGATTTCTCCTAAATTTCTACACATTCATCATTTTCTAGTGTTTCTTTCAATTTCATCATTTTAATTTTCTATAATTATTTAATTGGGGTGATGGCCGAATGAACACGACCATCATCCGAGCCACATTCTAAAACAGTTCTTGAGCATTCTTCATCCCAAAATTCGGACGCGCAAATCATTGACGGATCATCGAGTGAGGGGCGGCGCTGTGACGACCTCCTCTTGAGCACCCGGATTCCGGCCTCAGAATCGAAATAGAACATCCGATGAGGTTTTGATGTTCCATTGAAGGGACCACCTGTGTGGGCTGGCCAGAGCGGCCGCAGTGTGTCAAGCGGGCGGAGCTTAGAGACGGTGCGACAGACCGTTCAAAGGCGGAGCGGGAAGCGGGCGACCGGGATGGTGGAGCTTGAAGGGATTGTGTGGCGGCGAAAGGGGTGGAGCGCGGGAAGGTGTAGCCAGTGCAGAAGAGTAGAAATCATTGACACCAGGTGGCGTGCGGGGGGCTGCAGCGGGCCGCGGCATTCGGCGGGACTCCGGCAGGCGGCACGAGGAGGCCGGAGCCAGTGGGCAGATGGGGTGGGCGACGTTGTGTGGGAGAGCAGCGATGTTCGGTATAGGAGTGGTGATCCCGGGTGGAGGCAATGAGGGTGCCTGCGTGTCGCGGTCAGGAGGACCCTGAGGCGCTGAGCTCGGGGTGTGTGGCATGGTCAAGGACCTGCATACCGCGGGTCCTGTTGGTCGATGAAGACCGGCCAGTTGGTCGGTCTATTTGGAGATAACCATACCCGAGGAGGGGTTCCGGTGTTGCTGGGTGGGGCACGGCTACCATGCAGTGGCGTGATAGGCCGGACCCACAGCTAGGCAGTGGGACGATGTTTCGAACCGGGCCGGCCGGGGTGAACCTTCCCGGTTAGGCCCCCTTCCGTTCAGGGGCCGTAACTGATAAACAGCGCGTTCATTTGATGCGATGTCTGCGGTAGTGGATTGGTCTCTTCAGGACGGACTTCATAAGATGGGTTCTGTGGTTTTTGGGGTCCCATGCCTAAAGTCAGGTTACCCAAAACACATTAATTTAATAATAATAATTTATTATTAATGTGGAAACAGACATGGCTCTTGAGCCGGACGTCCGTTTGATGTGCCGTCAGAGACGCGGTGGCCCCAGAGATGAGATGGTCCTTTCAAGTTGTTTTGGAACCTTTGTGGGTTGGTTTCATTTCTCAGTGGTAGGAAATGCTAAATGTGATTAATTAATTAATTAATTAATTAATTAATTAATTATTGTGTCAGACCTAACTCTTGATTGGGATGTCCGATTAATGTGCTGTCAGTGGTAGTGTGACCCCAGTCCTCATGCAGAATTTATGAGATTCTTTCTGAAGTGTTCGGGTTGAATATAAGGTGTGGGCCCCATAGGGCCTAGTTCGCACGCTTTACAGTGAAACACCAATTTTCACCCGACATCCATTTTGGGTGTTTGAGTACATATTTCTGACTGTTTTTTCAAGGTTATTGAAATGAAACAATCCGCCTGCCTAAATTCGGGCTCGAGGTGTGGGTCCCATAGCGCCCCATTTCTGTATAACGCATGGAGTTGCAGCATCTGCATCTGTAGTCTGTTTTAGGTGCCGTCAACGGAATTGTTCCCCTTGCATCGAGGCAAAATTGATAGGGGTGGTTTCAGGTATTGAAGCCGGAGTAGAGGCATGGGCCCCACGTGCCGTCTCATATGATGTGTGCAGCATACTGCAACTTTATCTTCAGACATCCGTTTGGGGCGTATGAATAATCATTTCAGCATGTTTTTTCATGGGCATCGTGATGGCATAGTTCTCCCAACCTCTTTCAGGACCAAGTTCTGGGCCCCACAAGATGTCATATGGGCATGAAGTGGTGTTGAATAACTTTTCCACCGGGAGCCCCTTTCCAGAGAGTAAGTAGTCTATCTCACATGTTTTTTCACAAGGATTACAACAGTGTAATTTTTTTGAGAGATTGGAGCCTCTTTAGAGATCTCATTAAATGTTGAAACATGAAAGGGCGTTGTTCGGAGGTTCTTTTGGATGCACTCCAAACGTATGCATGGTAGCAGTGTTAGTGACACCCAGTGATGGCACGGGTAGTGCAGAGATATCATAGCAGTTTTGGGTTTACCCTCCAATGGGGCTGGGTAGTGGGTTTCTCATAAAATGATTTGGGTTTACCCTTTAGTGGGGCTAGGGAGTGGGTTTCTCATTGCCTACATAGGGATTAACCTTCAGTGGAGACTATGCAGTGGGTTACCTGACGACCTCTTAGGGTTTACCCTTTAGCAGAGACTCGGCAGTGGGTTACCCGAAGACCTCGTAGGGTTTACCCTCCAGTAGAGACTGGGCAATGGGTTACCTGATGACCTCTTATGGTTTACCCTCCAACACAGACTGGTAATGGGCTACACAACGACCTCTTAGGGTTTACCCTCCAGTAGAGACTGGGCAACGGGTTACCCAACGACCTCTTAGGGTTTACCCTCCAGCGGGGCTCGACAGTGGGTTTCCCAATGACTTCTATCAGACTCATTCCTTTCTACTAGGCTAGTCTATGGATTTTCCCCATGAATACCGAAGTAGGACCCTTGGATGTACGGGTCAGTGATGTGACAACTTTGACTTTGAGAAGACCTCTCGACTGTGTGACAGTGAAGAGTTTTGGTTTGACTTTCCATATAACTCTCAAGTACGAGGGGCACTTTCCCCACCAAGATGTGTCCTTGTGACACGACCTAAAACCATGCAGGCGAGTCAGTACCGCCCAAAGCGGATAGTGTCCTGGTGTGGTGATTTAAGCCCCTTGGCTTGCAGTTCGTGGCAGACGTGGAGGATGTTGGGCATCGACGGTGGTTACTTATGGGACTGTTGGCTACTCACTCTCTTGGGATATGATATGGGATGGAGATACCCTTGCAATATTGTTCGGGTTTCTTGATTGAGCATATGGATATGTATATACCTAGTTCCAGTACCTACTCATTGGGTTTGGTTACTATCCTTCTATGAGGGGCGAAGACATGCGGGGTGTGCCATATGATTTTCATGTCCATCTTCTCATGGTTGGATGAGTCTAATCTCCTAATATAGGTTGTGAAGACTTGATGAGAAGTTTCATATTCTCACTATTTGTAGCTCCTTGTGTTTGGATGAGTCTACTTACTTTTTCTTGTTGGGTTGAGCTATTACCCTACTGCACTCTTGACTGCACTCTCTGTCATTCTTATTTACTATTCCTAGTTCGATCTACTACTCACCTCTTCAGTACCTCCTTTGTTTCTCCCTTCAGCCTTGGGGGTATCATACTGAGTATTTCTATACTCACCCTTCTTGGGCTTTTCCTGCACTTGGTGTGCCCTTGCAGATGATAGATAAGTCGATCGTGATGTCAGAGGAGCTTAGGAGTTCGGGAGCTTGGACTGCGTAAAGTGGTCATAGTCGGGTTTTAGGTGAGGGACCCTCCCAGTTGTTGTACTTTTGTTTACCTATTCCCTGGTTGTGGCACATTTTTGGTTGGGCGCGTGTTCTGCCCTTTTTCTTTTCGGTTTACCTTCAGCTTTTACTTTGTACTATTTATGGGTCAATACACTTTTTTTGTGGTTTATAGCAGTTAGTAATTTAATTTTCCTTTTACTCTGCACTTTTGCATTGAGTGGGCTGTGTGTGTGTACAGGAAAAGGGATTCGTGAGTTGTTTAACCTTCGGTGCTTGTCAGGAGCCCCTGGCTATGGAGGTGGGCTTGGGGTAGTTGCGGCTCAAGCCTGGGTACGGTCGGGTCATGATACTGGTGTTGGTATGGTGATTGATGTATATATTGCTAGGGACTCAATTAAAATTCATGTTGAGTTGGTACAGGTTGGCACCAGTTGTAGGGAAAACATTGTTACATGCATAAAATTGGAATGAGTTGTGGTTTCCATTTCCTTCTTTAACTAGCTCCCCAGATATACTTTTGACCATGATATATCTTGTTTATTTTAGGATGTCTCCAAAACTATTTCTATCTTGGATTCTATATCAAGATAGTGAGGATGATTCATATAGAGATGATGCTTCAATATAGGGACCTATTCAAGAGGTGGTACCTTGGGGTGGGTCACCCACTATACCTCCATCCATTGAGTAGAATATTATACCAGAAGTACTAGTAGATGATGAGTGTTGTTTGTGACCACTTCATTAGTTTTAGTAATAGCAATCCTTATGGTTTCAATGTGACCAAAACCCCCAGGGTAGCTACGGATTCTCTTGAGGCGGTTACTTTAGTTTTTCACCTCAATAGGACACATGAAGATCAGATGGTGGTCCAAGCAGTGATCCATATTCTTGGCATCACAGGGTGATGGTAAGGCTTGGAGACTTATTTTTATGATGATACAATTATTTCATGGATATAATTTGAGAATCTATTCAGAGAGGAATTATCTCTTGGTATATGGAGAGTGGTGTGTATCCATGATCTTTTGCAGCTTTGGTGGAGTAGTATGACCATTTATAAGTATTCATAGAAGTTAACTAACCTCTGATGATACTCCATGTATATAAATAATGTTCCATTTTTCGAGACACATAACTTTGAGCGGGATCTACATATAGTTATTTGATTCAATATGATACATATTTTCATTTCTACATATGTTGTGGTGTTGGAGTGTGATTTGGTAGTAGAGTGATTTTTGGCTAAGCACATGTTGATAATTGGTAACAGAATTAGTGACACATGATATAATACATCAGTAGTGTGTATATGAAGACAAGTGTAGAGATCTAGATGTGCGATATATTTCAGGAGGTGACCTCAATAGGGTTTATGCTTTAGGGATCTAAATAAGGTCCTATTTATCCTATGGATAAGATGTCCTACTATTGTAAAGGTAGGTGACGTATCGCATGGGATTATCCGAACCTCCATATATTTGATAGATATATAGTAGATTTACCACCTAGGATTAGGCAATGACAAGATTAGGGAGTCTCGTAGGGTGATAATCGTGGTGTAGGATCATGGAGAGAAATAAGTGGTGATATATAGTTTGACCTGTTTCCACAACCACCCCCTAGGTGATCCACATCGAGATTAGGGAGCCAGTGGTCAAGGATAAGGATAGCTGCAGGAAGTAGAGTCCTATAACCTAGATACTCTTAGGATGATTAAAGGATTGATTTATGTCTTTTCTACCATATCTATAGTTCTAAAAGACAAATGTATGAGCTAATATTTTATTTATACATCCAAGGTCCATGACTTATGGATTCTTAATGAACCTTTGGCTAAACCCTTTCATTTAGAGTCTTACACAGGAGGAGATGAAGTGATCACACACATTTTCAATATAGTTTCATTACTCTTGGAGGAGAGAGATTCCTATAAGATCTCTTTGTAGCAGCGATGAGGCTTTATTATGTCATAAAAGGTATGAACTTACTACTAATGGTCCATACACATATTTATTATTTCATGTGGTGAATGAAACATGTCAACCAAGAAAGGATGAGTTTTTACTTCATCAGTGATAAGGAAACCCATGTGGAGTATGATGTGATCTTATGTATTAGGATGTAGATAATTACTCCCTAGTTATCTAATAATACACTTTGAATAGTAGAGGCTATGATCCATTAGTTTCCTATAGTGGTGGAAGAATATTAGGATTTCATCCATGTAGATATGTCATAGTTACCTCCCCATCTATAAATATAATTCTATATATACATTTATCCAGGGACATTCCAAATATCTACACCAACATATCAGATGGCTCCATCAGATCTTCATGAGTTGATGGTGTAGTTGGAGGAGCTTTAGATGAAAGGATTTATCAGATTCAGTGTTTAACCCTGGGAAACCATAGTTTTGTTCAAAAATATGGTGGATGGGAGTTTTAGGATGTGTTTAGATTATCATCACTTAAACTAGGTGACTATAGATAATAATTATCAAGTACCAATGATCAACAACCTCTTCAACCAACTAAAGGGGTGAGATGGTTCTTGAAGACCGACCATTGATCAAGATATCACCAGCTCTGAGTATGGGATGTGGATATACAAAAGGTAATGTTATGATGAAACTATGGTCATTACGAGTAATTGATGATTCATTTCATCATGAGAAATTCCACAATTGTGTTCATGGGACTCAAATATCAAATCATTCAGTCTTTATTAGATCGGATCATAGTGATCTCCATTAATGACATCCTACTATACTTGATGTTAGAGGAGGATAATGTGGGATACTTTTGGATGATCCTAGACATACTATAAGAGAAAAAAAATTATGGGAATCTCTTGAAGTGTTAGTTGTAAATTTTTGAGGTCTACGTCCTTGGAAAAGTCATGTCATAAGAGGGAGTAGTAGTGGAAATGACAACGACTGAGGCACTGTTATCTTGAGGGCCACCCAAGAGTGTCACTCATGTATGAAGCCTCCTTAGGATGAAAAAATAAAAATGGTGGTTTGTTCCCAATTTATCCATGATATAATGACCCTTAAATTATTTGACTCATAAGAGGATGCCTTTAGTGTGGATAGAGTGGTGCCAATATTCTTTTTAGGAGTTGCGGTAGAGGTTAACAAGCACCCCCATACTGAGGCTTCTAGAGGAGGGTGTTAAGTATGTTGTTATCTAAATTTTATATAGAAGATGGATAGGATGTGTTATAAATCATAAGTAGGAAGTGACTTCCTATAGGTACCAATAGTTGAGTCCACATGAGAATAACTATGTAACTCATGATTTGGATATGGCAGTTGCGGTCTTCACCCTAAAGATATAGAAACATTACCTTATGGGTGAGCATTTTATCATTCATTATGACCATAAGAGTCTCATGTATATATTATATAATAAATAACATTGCATTATGTTGAGAAAATTTCTAGATTTATTCAATGATTATGAATTAAAGATAGTCTATACTTTGGTATATGGGGTAATGGTGGAAGATTCTCTCATCAGAAGATCTTGTTCATAGTTTTTGGCCAATTCAGTAGAGGATTTAGCCCCATTATTGTTATCCTTAGTAGATAAGGATGTTGTATATTACATATAGTTGATTTTTGTTACCCCTCCATATATATAGAGACTTATAGAGTCTCAGTATTGAGATACTAACTTTGCGACCTCCTGAGTTCATGTATCCACTGGAAATGATTCTAATGGATTTTTTGAAGGTTAGGAGCATGTAATTTTTTTTAGGATGAAGGATGGTTCTAGTAAAGCTACATGAGGAGGTTCTAATGGGGGTACATAAACCCCCCCTCCCTATGTTGGAACAATATATATATAGAAGTTGTAGAAGGATCTTCAATGATAGTTTTGGTAGTCAGGTATAAAGAAGTGTATAGTGGAGTTTGTTTCTCGATGCCTCACTTGTCAGTAGGTAAAGGAGAAGAACTATGTTCTAGTAGGTTTAGATTAAACCCTTGAGGTTATAGAGTGAAAGTGGGATGATATATATATGGGCCTCATTATGAGGATCCCACTATTGTCTAGAGGACATGATTCCATATATGTTTTCATAGAACAAATCATTAAGTAGGCCCACTTCATAGCTATCCAAGATAAGAGTTCATTATAGAGTTTGGGATCCATTAAAATGTAAAAGATAATAAAACTTCATGGGGTTACCTTAATTACCATTTTAGGCTATGCATATTACTTCATTGTATGATTACGGATTTTATTGTAGGAGTATTTTAGATATATTTGTCCTTGAGCACAACTTTTCACCCCAAGATTGATGACCGTAGTGAGAAAACCATTCTTGTTATGGAGGACATGTTGTGTGTTATCATGATGGACTTTGCTTGTAGTTTGGAGGATCACATAACTTCAGTGAAGTTAATGTACACCAAACACCATTCCTCCATTGGAATGAAACCATTCAAGGTCTTTTATGGGAGACCCTGTAGGTAATCTCTATGTTGGACTAACCCAGGGGAGTTGAAACTCATGGGGTCAAAATATGGTGAATTAAACAATAGAGATGGTTCAGATAATCTATGAGAATATGAGGAATACCCAAATCCTATATAATTCATACATGGACCAATGATAAAGGCCTTTGGTGTTTATGAATGGATTCCATGTGATCTCAAAGGTATCTCCTCAATGTGGATTGTAGAGATTTGGTTGGGGTAGAAAGTTATCTATGAGTTTCATCATCCATTTATAGAAACATCATAGTGTTTGTGAGGTGGAGTACCACTTAGACCTACCACCATAGAAAGACTTGGTACCTATGGTCTTAAATGTGTTGTAACTTATTACGTATGAGCATAACCTTTCACATTTCATCAACTGGGGAAAGATGAACATTATGGATGAAGGTAGATTTGTAGAGTACCTAGTAGAGATTTAGGATCAATAAGAGAATATCATTATTAGCTAAGATATTCAATTGGTTTCTGTTTGGTGGAAGCATGATAATCTTTAGAAGAGTTCATGAAATAAGGAGAACCAGATGGAGGCCCATTACCCTCATCTTTTTAGTACTCTTTTTTCGTTTTGGGATGAAAATCCCTTTGGTGAGGAGAATGTAACATCCCTATTTTTTCATCATAAGGCTATATAATATTTAAGTATTATTTTTAGAGTTGGGTGCTAAGGAAACATGATATTTCAAGTCCTGATGAGCCTAAATGGTGATATAATAAAAATATTAAATAAATTATATAATGAACATGTAGTTTTTCTAAAATAATGGAATAAAAATTGAACATAGTCTCAGATTTTAAATCTCATACATACATTAAATCTAGATTTTTTACCCTCTATGATACATAGTCTTTGTCGATGTCAATAATTTTGGAAAAGTGTAGTTGTAGGAACAAAAAATAAAATAATCACCCAAATAAATAAACTTATTAATTTTAATGCTTTAAATAATCACCCCTCTATAAAATCCCTATTATGGAAAATCCAAAGGGTCTGTTGCATGAATTAATAGATCAATAGAGGAATATTGGAAGAGCATTCATGGATAATCCACCAAGGGGTTTTTTGGGACTCAGTTTTCCATTCGATCTCATGGATCTCATCAATGAAGATGGCCCAAAACCATTCTTTATCAATTATTGATCCAAACTCAATGTATGATGTTGCTTTCTGTATTCTATCCAATTTTTGATTTTCATGTAACACCATGGGATTTTAAAAGAGGAACATATGTTAAATAATGTATTTGAAATGAACCACCAAGGATTGAAGAGAATGGAACACCCCAAGATTTTATGATATATTTATTTTTAAATAAATTCAATCTCTTTGATAGGTTTTGATGAACACACCACTGAGTTTAAACATAAACTATCACTTAATTAAAATATTATTAATTAATAATGACCATTATAACCTCCCTGTTTTGTTACAAGGTATAAAAATAAATTACTAAATTATTAAAATTAAAACGTTTAAACATTTATAAAATAAACTCAATGGTTGTATTTTGATTAAAAATAAAAAAAGAACCTTTAGAATGAAAAAGAATTGTTTTCTACAAAGTTGAATTTTTCTATATGGCGATTTAGTCTCTCTTTGTGGACATAATTTAAAATAAATTTTAACAGTTTTAGAAAATGTATTTTTAAAAAATATTATTTTTAAAATCATCATATAAATATTGACTTATAGGAAAATCTAGTTATTTTTCAAAAACTATTAATCTTTTAGTGAATAGTGAAAATAATGATTTCTAAAAAAATATCATTTATTTTTAATAAATTAAGTCCCAATATTATTTTAATTTTATAAAAAATTAACATAATTATTATTAAGTTATTCTAAATCCAATTAAATAAATTAAAATAATATTTCTTCTATATTTTATTATATGTTTATTTTGGGGTCGAAAAACGTGTTTTTTCTGATAACTTTTTTAATGTGAATAATGTTTATCCTTTTTAATTAATGAAAAACCCCATAATGAGGAATTATTTAAGTGAAATTTATAGGTTATATATAAATAAATTATAATTTAAACTCATAAAATTATTATTAAGGGTTATAGAGTTAACATAATATCATTAATTTCAAGAAAATTACACTTCTTGAAAAACCGCTTTTTCATCGCCTTAACTGGTTTAATGTTTAATTAAACTATTCCCCTCATATGAGATAAATTTTGAATAAAATGATTCCATATTGAGAATAATAATACTTTATATTATCTAGAAATGTCAACTTATTTTTTTACCATAATGATTAGTAAAAATAGTGAAAATTATTTATAGTGGTTAAGGTAAAAATAGCCTTACCAGGGTGGGGGATAAACTAAAAATATAAGTGTTAAAAATGAGAATTTTTTTTTCTAAATATGATTTTTTTTTCATATTTTAACGTAACTTATTATATGGGTTTGAAGTGTTTTGTTTTGGAATCTTTTGGCATGATAAAACTTGGGTGGAATTCTTTCTTTTAAAAAAATTCCATGTGCAACCTACCCCTACTTATAAAAGGATACAACCCCTATTCATTACACAATAAAAACCCTTTTTTTAAATAACTGATAAAATATATTCCTTAATCTCAAAACCTCATCACAGAATCCTTGGTTTTGTTTGAAATCCAACCAAGGAATGATTTTTTTCAAAACCAAAAGAAGTTGTCTGAAGAAGTGGAAATGTCCTTAACTGGTCTTTTTATTTTATTTATTCATCCACAAAATTAAAATATTATTAAAAATGAATATATAATAAACTTAGTATCTTCTATATACTGTGATTTATTTATGTTAATGGAATGACCTATAGACATCTCCTCCCCTATCACATAGTAAATGAAACTGTTCTTCGTGTCTACGTCGGACTACTGCCTCCCGATCTGACGTAATTCATTTTCCATAAAATATTCCCATATCTAGATATAATGATGTATTTAATGTCTATATATGATATTTATAATAAAATTATACTCCAATAATTATAATATCACATATAAATTCTTACATTCCTTTCTATAGAAAATACGTTAACATCGCTCATGTGTAGAGCGGATTACCACTTCGAGAAGTGATATGATTCATTTTTCACATATGCTATTCATTTAAGTTAATAAAGGATAAATTTAATGAATATTATATATATATAATAGGAAATTTATTCTGTAATATTAATATACCATTAACTTATTTACCCTTTCACCTTTTAAGGAAATGTTAATGTCGCTCATGCAGGCGTACAACCTACTATCTCTACAAAGCGATTTGATTCATTTTATATATTAAAATTTAAACAATGATTATAAAGAATAATATAATAAAAAGTGATAATAAAATAAAAAAACAAACACCTGAAACAATAGTGATAATGAATGATTATTAATGTAAATTTAATAATATGTTATACAAGGATACTATATAATATTATAAATAATAATATGGTTCTATTATAAGTAAGTAAATCTTTTAAAGAAACTATACCAGATTTTATAGAATGGTCAACTAATGTTTAGTGTGAGTTAAGGGGTTTATTAACTCAATTTACATTCATTGGGTAATATAACTACTTCATTGATTATATTATAACATAACTATGTGTGAAATGGATTTTAATTGATTTATTTTGTACATACAATTTAATTTTTTATAAATACTTTTATTACAAAAACATATTGATTAAAAGTAATCTTCCTGTCATTTTTTATAAAAGGTACTTTATCAATACTCATAGAAAAATATAAAAGGGATATTTTTCTTTTTAATGTATTAGTAATGTGTTGAACTCTTTTTCCACCATGACCATTGAATGTTTTAAAATTTTCTTTTTGAAATTTCAAAGGTTATTTTCATAAAAAATTATTTCTTTCATATTTGACTATGTTTTTCATTTTAAATAATTATTTCCAAAATGGAATGGGTATTTTCCTCAAGAAATGTTCAAATTGATATTTTAAAATACATTTCCTTCTATGTTGACATCCTTTGATTTTACTCAAAATGGAAAGGTTGTTTTTATCAATAAGACTTTTAATACATTTAAAAATATTTCCATTAACAATAAAAATATTTTATGTTTTAGATTTCTTCACAATTATATATATATTTATGTAACATATATAATTATTTATTCCCTCTTTATTTGACGGGGTAATACATTCCCTATAATAATTTCTAAAATAACTTCACTATAAAATTTCTTTTGAATATGATATAAATAAATATTTTGCAGCCCATTTTCTTCCCTTGGTTAATTATTATGTTATTCATTATGATTGATTGACTTTAGGTGGAACACATAGATCATGATAATATTAAAATGGGTTCACCTTTATAGTTCTCTAATTAATTGGGTAAATCTTTTGTCTAACGAGATATCATGTATGGGATAAGGAAGTAAACCTAATACATTATGGGACTCCATCCACCATGTGATGTTGTCTTAGAAGTTATACTTAACTAATTTTTATTTCATGTTTTATATTGCTTCCACATTTCCTATAAAAACATGATCTTATGATACCATGTTCCAATGTTATTATTCCATGTGATTACTCATGCGATTTCAGATTATAATATCATGATAAAATTATGATTCAGACATTATGTTTTGTTATCATTTTTATTCCCTTACAATTTTTTTAGCTCACCCATTATTTCTATGTATTACTCAGGTTATCCTATATTTTTTATAATCTAGAAAAGATTTAGGATCTTGTTATAGGGAATAAAATAAAAAGTTATATTTTTTGTCTCACTTTTATGTATTATGAAACAAATATTCCAAATACACTAGGATTTTATAATCCTTTTGTGTTGTTAATGGATGTTTGTATTTAGAAATCTTGTAATAATATGTGTAGAAGGCTTAGGTCATCATAGTTTCTATTATATGAAAGGATTATTTATCCTTTGGAAATAGGATAAGAAATATTTAGTGGGAACCCTTGGGATAATTTGATGGATAAGTACATTAATAATTCAAAGGATAAGAATACGTATAGAAAAATATCCTATAATCTTGGTGAATTATAGATAGACTTGTTTTTGAGAAACTACATGATTTTTCATGATTATATTGTAATCAAGGTGTTATGATTTATATATCTTATATTTTTTTTTCTAGATTATGTTGTTTCCCACTATGAATATTGTTTCTCACACTCAGCTTTATGGTTTTAGTTAATGGATGGAACCACAAAGAACTATGTCAATATAAAATGTGACAGAAAATTTATTGATGAGAAACCATATGGGATAGTTACAAAAGTTAATAATATTGTGATTATTCCTTATCAGTTATCAAAATATATTATTAAAAGATAGAAACTTAAGAAACTATTGAACTTACCATAGAAGAGAAGGATAAATTTTGATGAGGGTTCTAGTGGTGGAGACCATGATAGAATGTGTATTAAATTTCTTATATGTCGAGAATTTTGGGAGAATCATTCTAGGTAATGTATCAATGAAACAATAAGATATTTTATGTTGGAAGAAGAAGGGAAAAAGGTATATAATTATAGAAGAAGAATAAAAATTAAAGTTAATGCAATGGATGAGAATAATGGTTTCCCTAAAGCATCATGGGATGCTGAATATTTTAAATTTAGAAATAATGGGAATTATGATAATGAAATTCTAAGGGGAATATAAAGTTGATTATTAACAAGTTTTTATGAGTAAGGGATTTTGTTGATGATGAAGAGACTACAAATGAAATATGAAAGTAAGGAGGTTTTAAGGAATAATATTATGAAGAATAGTTAATGGTTTAAGGATGAATTTCATTGATTTAAATGTTTATGTATTGTAATTTAAGAATAATTTAAATCATGAAATATATATAAATGGGGATTGTTCTATAGAAGTCTTTCATTAAGGATTTGAAATAATATGTTTAATGGGACTAATGAACTATAAAGGAGATTTAATTATAGGGTGATAATATTGGGAAAACATAAAATGATGAAAAATATAATCATGGATGCATGATTAATATTGAGTTATTTAGTTGATTATTTAGAAAATAATTGGCCGAATAGAAATTATTAGTGAAAAAAACTGATTAAATGATTAATTTTACTTTTGATGGTGATCATTATATTCTTGAGAACATTATAGGATCATGGTAAATTACGAATAATATCATCATTTAAGTTAATACATATGTTTAGTAAAATCACAATCCATAATACAAGTGATGACCCATTATATCTAACAAGGCCACTGGGCATGAACCAACAACTGAAGGGCGATAAGGGTATAATAATTACCATTATATTGTGTGACGTAATAATTAGGATAACATTATTTTTACATAGATCATTTTAAGGTTAAATTTTAATTTTATTTTGGGAAAAATATTATGTGATCATGTAATTTAATTTTGGGGTGACTAATGTTTCTTTAGTATATGTTTTATTTGGTTGAATTATATATAAAATTTTAGTTTAACATAAAAGATTATTCAGGAAGAATGCTATTATGTTTTTGAAATATAATTTTAAAGGTTATTAAATAACCTTTTAGGTTAAAACCTTACTTCATGTTGAGGTTATTGTGCTTATTTGGGATATAAGGTCTTTTATTTAAGTAATGTTCAATTTTAATCCTTTGGGTTCATTTTTGAATTTTGAATATTAATAGATTCACATTTACTTTTAATATTATCTTACTTTGTGCTTACTGTTTTTGTTTTAATAAAGATAAGAGGACAGTGTTGTTACTATTTTATGGATATTATGATCCGTTAAAAGTTAATTTTAGTGAATTAGGAATTAAGAATTAATTTTTAGATATTTTTTTCCTAGAGTAAGAGTTGATATGGAAATTTATTGAAGCACAACCAATGGATGAAATTATGCTCTTGAAATAGAAATATATAAAGTAAATAAACTTCTGTATATTCATAGATAGTAAACCAACTCCTCAACTTTAGGAAAATTATTTTGAAAAAAATAATCATACCTTAATATTCAATATATCAATGGTCTTTTAAATAATCATATATTAATGGTTTCTAGGTCCTTAAATTTCCATTTATCATTCACTTTCTTAAGAATAATGATCTCTACCACTCTCTATAATTCTTTATGCCATTCTTCTAGGTTCATATCTTCACTTTCTATTAATTGTCACTTACATAGAAACCTAATAAGGAAATATTATGGATGAACTTAATACATACCTATATTTATAAATAGGAATATTTATTAATCCTATTTATGATATGAGTTTGTAACAAATACATTTCCAAATTTCAAAACCATGATTACTAGGATCAATATTAAATTACAAGGATGCCATTTATTTAAGGGATTAGAATATAACACCATGAGATTTTAAAACAGGAACATGATGTTGGATAGAGTATATGACATGAAAAACCAATATTATAAGAGAGTGTAACACTAAGTATTTATGATATATTTATTTTTAAATAAATCCAATCCTTTGATAGTGTGCAATGAATGTAACACCGGATTAAACGAAACATGATACTCTGTCTAAATATTATTATTTAAAAATGGCCATTATAACCTAGCCGTTTTGTTCATGGGTATAAATAAGAAGGAATAAATTATAAAAATTATATGGTTTACACATGTATAAAATAAATTAAATGGTTATCCTTTTATTATAATTAAAATAAGAACTATTTAAAAGAAAGAGAAATGTTTTCTAAAAAATATATTTTTCCAAAAGAAAGTTTTGTAACATTTTACTCACAAAATTTAAAATTAATTTTTACTATTTTTATAAATTTTTTTGAAGAATATTTTTTTAAATAATGATTCCAATATGAACTTTTAGGGATGTTTTGATAGTATTCAAAAAATACAAAACTTTCAGTTAATAGTGAAAAAAATTAATTCTTATATAATTTTAATTTAGTTTTAACAAATTAATTCCCATTAAAATTTTAATTTGATTTTAAATTAAGGTAAGTATTATTTAGTTATATAAAATCATATTATTTAAATTTAAACCATCTATATACTTTATTTGATTATAAATATTTTTGGGGTCTAAAATGGGATTTTTCAGAAATCTGTTTTATAGTGCATAATTCTTATCCTTTTTAAATAATTAAAAAACTCATAATGATGAATTATTTAAATTAAATTTATATATTTTATATCAATAAATATTAATTTAAATTCACATAATTATGATTAATGGTTATAGAGTTAATATAATGTCTTTATTTTCTTGAAAAACCCATTTGTTGAAAAAACCGCTTTTTCTTTGCGCCTACCTGCTTAATTTAAATTAAATTAATAAAATTATGAGATTTGAATTTGGAAAAATAGATTAATGTTTTTGAATAATCATAATTTAAACTATCTAATATCTTCAAATTTATTTTTTATAATAATTAATATTGAAAACATTAAAAATTATTTACTAAAGTTACGGTAAAATCCAGTTTATTGGGGTTTAAACTAAACATATAAGGGTTATAAATTACCCAAAACATGTATATTTAACATTTTATATTAATATTTAAACCTCATATTTTCAATGGTTATAAAAGTTTCCATTGGTGAGCCTTTTTCATGATAAAACGTGTTTGGAATTCATTCTTTTAAAAAATTCATAGTGTGTCCTCTCCCCCCTTATAAATAGACATTGCATATCTTCTCCTTTAAACACATCCAAACCATTTGGTTCTGAAAATAACAACACAAAAAACTTATATAAATCCTTAACCATATCATATAATCCTTTATTTGGACAATGAATTGATCCTAGAAATTATTTTTGTGAAAATCAAAAGAAGCTTTCAGAAGAAGGTGTAACATCCTTAACTAAGAATTTTATTTTATTTTTTCATCCACATGCTTATATAATAAAAATAATATATTAAATAAATTATATATTTTTATTTTATGTTCATGACCTAAGTCTATATCATCCTCCCTCACATTCTAAATGAGACCATTGATCATGTGTATGACGGACTACGAAATCATGAACCGACGTAATTCATTTTCCATAACCTCTTCTCACTGATGGATACAATGATTTATTAAATTTATATATATGATATTTATAATATAATTATAAAATTTTTATTTTAATATCACATATACCTTCTTACTTTCCATTTCATAGGAAATATGATAACCAGTAAAAAATATTTCACTTTTTACAACAAGGGAATATTTATTGGTAAAAGTTTATTTTTCGTGGGTAAAATGTTTAACCAATATATATGTACATGTACCTAAACTATTGGTAAAAATTATATCATTAAATGTTTTTGTGATAGAAAAGATAGTTCTGATCCAATTATAATAACACCAACAAATAATAAATATGTTGGTTAATGATTTTAGCAATAGGTTTTGGTGACAATTTTTTCTTTTGGTAATATTATTAAGAAAATATAATATTGGTTTATAAATTAAATTTGAATAAAAATTATAAATTTTTATTTCTAGTTAAATTTCATATTATATATATTAATTTATTATATATTGTGAATTTTTTTAATTATTAAATCAAAGACAAATTTAACACATGTTCAAACTTATAAACAATAATTATATTAATCATGAAATTCATTTCAAATGAAACAATAAAAAATTCATCCCCCCAACAGGATCCATCACATCCATTAATACAAAATCCACCCTCAGGACAACATCACCCATCCAATCAACATCAAGGACCAATGATAACCAACAACCCATCTATTCCTGAGGACTAGTGAGCCAACTCCAGCCCATCTATGCAACACTAGGGACCATCAAGCACCAACAGTTCATCCATGACCTAGGACCAACGAGTCAACTCCATCTCAAATCTATAAAAAATAATTGCATGAATTAAAACAAAAATATGAAGAGTTATAAAAATATTATTTTCATAATAATAATTTTTCATTATCTGTGTTGATATTTCACTAGAGGTATGTAAACAATGATCCATATATAATGCTTCACAAACCAACTGAAACCCCCCAAAAAAAGTTATCTAAAATAAAACATTAATAGAGAAAGAATTCTAACACAAAAAACGTGTTTCTAAAAAACTAAAATGAATGAATGCATCTGTTCCCACCTTCTAATTTGTTGAGGTAGAAGAAATTCAAGAAGTATCAGCAATGGTGACCTAAACCTCCACCCTAGGCTCGATTTTGATGAATGTGATTTTCTTCACAACATCTGGTGAGACGTACAAATCTATCACCCCCTTGTGAACATGCATTTTAAACCGATCCCATATACATTGGTACCTACAAGTTTTAATACAAATGAATAGAAAGAGAGTAGAGAATATCAATCTATAAATAGGCTCCAATATGAGTTGTGTTGAAATATTCTTATAAACCCATATATAACCTGTTTGATCACATAAAAAACTCTAGTCATGGATTATAAAGAAGACATAACCTACTTGAACCATCATCTATATTCATAGAAATGATATTAAATTAATTAACTAACTTCAAATTCCAAAACATAATGATGAATATCTAATTTGAGACAATGCAGTAACTTTGCATTAATTTGAGGTCGAACTAGGAAGAGATCAAGGAAGGAGTTATAAAAATCATTATCCATAAGGGGACTTCTTGGTAGTTTGGTGAAGGAACATCGTAGGGATTCTAATAGGTCCCTTGAATTTTAGTTGCTTGGCATTGGAACCATGAACCATAATAGTACCCACTGAAAACAATATAAAAACAGGGTAAAAGAAGTCACTTATAAAATAACAGAAAGAATAAACCATTAGGACCAGGGAAAATAAGGATTTTACATATTATTGAATCTATTTTTTCATTTAAATCATATAAATTTTCTCACATTATTGAAGTTATTCCGTATTTCTAAATCTTTTATTTCAACAAATTTAATATCAAACAGAATTTATAGTGGTTAATGTTCTTCCACAGAAACTCAATGCATCTTGATAGCTATCATACTAGAAAAATAAATCATGTTGAGTCAATATAAAATAAAAACTCATGAGAACTGATTTTTTAAGTGAAGAAAGATCTAATTAAATGAAAAGAGATCCATCACAAACTATGCTGAAGACAAAAAATTGGAATTAGAATAAAAGATTCTATATATTATCAAAATATAATCAATAATCTATAGAGGAAAAAAAACAATAAATTATTTAAATGAATCAATAGAATACTATTTTTGAGGTTCTTGAAATTTTTTGAGGAATGTGTGATCCTGATATTGTGAATCATCTACAGGGCGTCCTCTAGACTGGGTTTCATTGGTTTCATAGCCGCATATTCCATGAATTCTTCTGAATCCAATGAAGAACAAAATAAATGGGGTACTATAACAATTATATGGGGTTCTACAGACCCCTCATTCCTTAGCATTATTTCTATATTAGACTTCGAGTCCACCTGGATAAACCTGAAACAAAAAAAAACACAATCACTAATTCCTATTAAGAGTGACACATAACTCAAAATTTTATAATCTTGTAACACTGTATGAAATTCTATAATCAAGTGGAGCTAATTTCAATGTATAATTATATTACTTTAAAATTTATAATTACACCTAATTCAATAGTTGGAGAACCATTTAGTGTAAATAGAACCTTAGGCACTAAGGATAGTGTTAAAAATATGTTCTTGAATGAAATTATCAAATTGTATAAATATAATTGGGATCCATATTCAATAAAGATGAACATGTTTTGGCATCTCCATCATAAATGTAATTGAGATTCAATTGTAGATGAAACATAATGTCTTCAAAAAACAAGAGATAAATCTACCAATATCATAAAGACCAAAACATTCAAAAGTTTTAGACTTGAAATATTGGATAACATGTAAAAATCTGATAAAATTACCAAATTAAAAACCAAAATTGTAATTTTGGATCATATTCTATGATTTATAAAAAATGTAGACCTGGCATTAGGTTTGAAATAATAACTTACAGGATTATAATTTTCTCATCTATGGGACCTACATTATAAATAACCTTCCTTCAAGAAATTATCACCACAAAGATGAAACTAATGTTGTACACATAAGATTTGGTAGTCGACTAGCCAATCAGTTCATACTCAGGAGCATAGTATCAAAAGGTCCCCATTCCCATTATGAAAATATTGGTCTTATACCCAGTTGGACTGAGCTTGGGAATCTGAAAATAAGATAGATTTATATTGAATTCGTCATCCTAAAATATGATCAATTATTTGAAATCATGATAGATTACTTTTAGGTTTTCCTTCTCATGAAATTTTTCAAGATAACTACTTACCCCATTAACAATTTTTATCTTTCCATTCTAATCCAAGGGATTCATGTTTGGAGGTAAATTTCTTAGGAGAAGATTCTACACTCAGTCATTATTTTAAGAATAATTTTTTATGTGATTTATGAATACCAAATGGTGATAAATACCAAGAATATGATCCTCTAGAGAACCATTTATTCATAAAAGAGAATCCATAAATCTCCATCAACAAAAAAACCAACCAAGATCATGATAATGGGATGGTGAAGAAGTTTTACCATGAGGACCTCCACCATGAATTTTTTGTTACCATGTAATACAATATTATCTAGTAACTTAAAAGTCACATACTATAGAAAATTTAACAAAATAATCATAATTAAAATAGAAAAGATAGTAAAATATTTAAGAGAATGTGAACCTTTTTCCGCTCTCAAGGAACCCTTTGTACACCCTTCCAAACCCCAATTCATTCAATATGAATTTGGGATCAAATATCATTCTCACAAAATATATCTCCCACAATTCAAAGACGTGAGAAGATTTTTTTCCTTTCTCAATTCATGGCATTTCATCAGAGAGGATCCACTGATTGTCGTTATCAGATTTTATTGAGGCATGGGTGATGGTGGGAGGCATTTCTATTGTCATGATACTCAGCGATTCATCTCTTAAACACATTTATATTGATCTCTTTCATTGACAAGAAACAAAAAGATGAAACAAAAAGCGATAAACTGAAATAACGGAATACTAAGTCTAATATATAGATTCCAAGATCTCAATGATTTAAGGAAAAATGATCCATTTTAATTCATGATATAAATTACAAAGTCACTGGAAAAAAATGACCTATGTAATGTGTATCCATTCACAATAACTCATACTATTATATGAATTTAGAAAAGTAAAAGAAAAGGCTCAATAAAGGACTCTAGAAATGATGATTTATTTACCATTCTCTAATTTATAAAAATAAATAAAGAGCGAGCCATTAAAAAAATAATGTCATAAAGGACACATCAACAAAAACACAGACAAACAAAAGACTTGAGATGGGAAGATACAAATATAAAATCAGACTCACCAAAACATTAGAGTTCTTCTCAGTGTGCGTCAATTGATTTCAATAAAATCAATTATATGATAGTCAATTGTTACATCTTCCATATCCCTTAAGTAAATATATGTCTCATTGGAATTAGTTGCGATGTTATTTTGTTAGTAATACACATTTGGTTTGAAACATTCTTCCACTTCAAATAATTCTATTAGTATAGTAAAGACAACGTGCTAATTTTTTTCTTTAGATTTTGTTATATAAAACTATTGTATAGCTTGAGATGCAAACACAATGAACTCATTTATTTTCATAATCCCATTAATACTGACAACAGTGAATCCAAACATATATTCTTTGATGCATTTAACAGTATTTACCCGAATCACATAGAAGTAAAATAATAGTACTTATAACTAGATAAATCACCTTAATAATTTTAGTCAAAACACCATAATATGATACATTACTAGTATTTGTTGTTATGTTCACAAGAACACTAGATTTATGAGTCCCACATTTCATAGTAATAGAGATTACACACCATTATAGGCGACATTGGTTTAATTGTTATACGGGTTAAAGATGAAGTGATATGGAGAAAATGATATGACAAAGAATCTCAGGGGCATGGGTAGGTGTTGAAGGAAATATCAGGTAGCAATAATATAAATCATAGAATGAAATGAAGACCTTGTATTAGCCTTTAAATTTTTTCCACATAATTCAACCCCACTGGAAACAAACAGAATCATGAAACTATATTCTAATTAGAATCCAATCTAGCTTCTACATAGATTCCACACACGGATGAGGCATCATTCTATGTTAGTTGGAACACTAAATCAAATTACAGATTTCAAGCCAAATGAAGATTATGGAATACCTCACATGGGGAAGGCCAGGCTAGGATGGACAGGGATGGAGGAGGTCAAGAAGGGAAGGTCATGGATGACTTGAGTTGAGTGAGGAAGGGTGTGGATGATGGGGGTCTTCTAGTTGGGACAATACAATGGAAATTGAAATAATGTGTCAGGTGTGGAGGGTCATGTTGGAGGAGGCCGAAGGCATAGGTGGAGGGTCATGTAGGAGGTGATGGGGGTTACGAAAGAGGTGGGTGGCATATATGGAGAGGGGTGTAGGATTTAGGGAAGGGTTCTTAGGGGATCATTGGTTACATAGGAGATAGGGGTTCACGAAGGCCGAGGCGGTGTCAGCGTCAATGGAGATTAGTAATTCTGCGGGTCACCGAAGGAGGCATGGGTGGGGTGGATTGCACATTGGAAATTGTGAAATAGGGTTGGGAATTGTTAAAGCTTCAAAATAATAAAATAAAATAAATAAAATATCAAATTTCATTTAGTTTTTCAAGTAAAATATATAATAATTATATATATGAATGGTATAAAATTGTATAAAAAATTTAAATTTTCTTTTAATATAAAATAAAATATTAATAAGGGAATATAAATTAATATTAAAATAATATTAATCAATTGATCATTATATTATTTATGAATTAAATTGAAATTATAATTTTTTTAATTTATTATGACTATATTTTATTATGTTTATTAAGATTAAATATGAGTATTTAATTATCAATTTTGTGGATAATATCAAACATATATGTAAATATATGAATTATCATAATGATTTAAATTTCATTTTATAAAAATTATTTAAATTATTATTAAATGGTCAAAATTAACAAATATAAACACAATTGACATTTAGAGAAAATTGAAAATACAAATCTGTTAATGAGATATTTTTAATAAGACCTCAAAAAATAGATATTGAATATTCTTGTAAAAATAGTAATATTCTAAAAAATTGGGTTCTATTAATTTTTTACTGATAAATATTTTTTCAGTTATTAAATTATAATTGTAAAATATTTTATTTATAGTAAAATATTTGTTGGTAATAGTTTAAATTACTAACAGATTCACATGTTAATAAATGTTTTTGGTATTATTATGATAAAGTGATGGATTTAACTGATGGTAAAAGAATTGTTGGTATTGAATGATAAATATCAATAGATATATATTTTGGTAAAAATAAGTGTTGGTATTAATAATTAATACCAATAAAACATAATATTTTTTTGGAAATTATCATTTTTTCCAATAGATATATTATATGTCAATAAAATTCTATTAGTATAGGCCATTTTTTGTAGTGAACATTGCTCATGTATATGACGATCTATCGCCTCATTAAGCAATGTGACTTGTTTTTCACATACAATTTATATGGAAGGTAATAAGGGATAAATTTAATGAATATATGTGATATAGATGAAATTATTTGATTCTTTAAAAGTAATATACCAACCATATTATTACCCTCTTACCTATTAAGAAACAGATAATGTCTCTAGTGCATACATACAATCTACCGTCTCCATGAAGTGATGTGATTTACTCTCCATGTTCAAGATTAAATAATGATTAAAAATAATAATATAATGAAAATATTATATTTATAAAATTAATATCAGTATGTAAATGATTAGACTATATCCCATGTTCAATATCTTTATGTTTCATGTCAAAATATGCATATGAAAATAAATTAATTAACACCCCAAACAACAGTGACAATGAAGTATTATTAATGAATGGGTTGTAAGATGTTATTAAAGGATCTTATATGATATTATAAATTTTAATATGGTTCTAGTATAATTCAATATCAGGTTTAAAACTTCTATAAAATACATTATAGAGTTTATAACTAAAGGGATGGGTGAGGTAAGGGGTTTCTTAACTAAATTTCCATTCATTAGGTTATATGACTACAGATACTTGTTGAATATATTTTTCCAATATTATGTGGGAAATGAATTTTGATTTTTTTATTTCTTTTATTCTTTTATGTTTATGGATCTACATTTTTGACAAACAATCACCAAATTTACTAATTCTCCCCTCTATCATATATATTTTTCAAGGGTTTCATCTGAATCTTCCTTCTTTGAGGAACTTGTTATTTTATGCACCAAATTTATTTTGAATGGTGTATATACTTCCATTTTACATAATATATCATGAATCCTTCCTATATAATGATATTTTATTTTACAATTCATCTACTTAATTCATGGAATGATATGATTCTTAAATTACATAGTGTTATGGTTTTTTTACTATCATTTTAATTTGGATTGATTATACTTAAATTTCCAATAAAAGAAATTATTTGATAATTTAATAATAAAAACTTTTATTTTTATTATCCTATCGTTATTCATGATAATTTAAAATAATATTACCATTTTTCTCTCTTGGATACTTAAAATTATTGTGATAATGTTTTTAATAAAATTAGACTTTATTTCTCTCTTCATTCAAAAATCTATTTCCGTCAAAATCCTTGTTTTCTAATTTTTTTTAAAATGACTTATTATAATTGTTTAATGTAATTTTTATCCTTAATTTGATTTTTTAAAAAAAATTCTTAAGAAGAATCTTCCTATAGTTTTCCAAACAAGGTACTTTTTTAATTTTATTATCATTTTTTGAATGGAATATTTTCCTTTTTAATGTATTCAGCATGAACACAACTCTTCCTCTATCATGACCACTCAATGTTTTAAATCTTACTTTTTAATTTTCAAATTTCAGTTTTCTTTAATATCTAATAATGTTTTTCGTTTTAAATATTTGTTTTCAAAATGGAAACTATATTTTCCTCGTGAAATGTTCAAATTGAATCTTCAGAATCATTTTCCATCTAAGATAACATCATATGATGTTACTCAAAGTGAAATGGTTATTATCATGAACATAGCTGGGTCAACACCAAAAAAGTCACCTGAGTTGGTCTGCGACAAGTCTTGGGGGGAATTCTATATCCCCATTGGATAACAACTAGGGTCTGATATCGAAATAAAGTAATTAGTAATGGTTTATCCAAGAAAATACTAATAACCAAACAAAATTAAACTGAACAGATTTACAATAGAAAAGGAAGTAAACTATGAAACAAAACATACCACAAGTGACCTCATGGGTCACTATAGAATATAGAAACCAAAATTTCTCCAAGAGTAAACAATGAATAGAGAAACTTGAAACTTGAAAAACAAAGTAGGCATAAGAACGAGATGCTCAGTAGGAATGCCCGAGTACAACAACGCCCTATGACATGACCATTAAAACTGAAGAATCTGAAAAAATTGACTTCCCACAACTGATGTTCTTATGAGGTTCGTTATTCTGATGGCTTCCATGTGCTCCATCTATAAAAATGATGACTATTATGTTCAACACGTTTTTATGGGCTGTTGTCATGACAAGAAATTGTGGGCCAATACTGGTTTTTTATTTGGAGTTGTTTTTGACACCTGCGGGCCGCTTCTGCAGCTGTTGTCTGATTTTTCTCATGACCATTTCCATGAGTAGATATATAACTTGTCTTGGATGCTATTTCTGCTGCTATTTAATCCATTTGGGAGGCCTGTAATGCTGCATTGTTCACCGGTGTGCACTCTATGGTTCAACAAGGAATGGAAGTGATTCATAAAGATGTTTATGCCACTTCCCTTATGCAGGATGGCGCCATGTCTAACGCAGTTTTTATCTTCAAATTCTGAGAACATTTGGTGTTTCGGGTCAGTCACGCAAGCCTCAGATGCTATAGTATATTAGATGGATCCCACCCATTGGGCCTTGCCTCATGGAAAATGTTGATGCGGCCGCATTGGGTGCACCAAGTCTGTCGGGTTGTGGGGGAGTTGACCACGTTGTCGTGATACTTCAAATTGATTGTGATTTAATGTTTGATTTATAGTCTAGGGCATACCCTAGTTCTTCTCTAGAGGAGTGTTGATAGGTTTTGACTATGTGATTTTAATAAAGATTACTAAAAGTGGGGGGTGATTTTGAAAAGAGTTTTAAGAAAGTGACTTAACTTAAAGAGTTTAATAGTTGATAGAATAAGGTGGAGGATTAGGAATTATGATATAAAGAGATCACTTCAAGTTCACTATAGATCTTGGATAGTTCATTTTTTGGAAAATTTCACATGGTTTTGTTTAATTCTTTGATTGAGGGTTTTCAAGATCTTAATTCCCCTCTTGCCTCTATAAACGTTGTACAAAGTACAAACCCTTAACACAACAATCGTGTTGTAAAGGTTTGGAATTCATGAATAGATTAGAGGATACCAAAGCATACTAATATCATTTGTATGTGTGAGAGAAGGAGGACTCTTGGGTAGCCCAATCGGAACAACTCAAGTTTCCCACTTGAAATTTCAACCCAATCAGTGTTGAAATGAAAAGCCGTTCACTAAATTAATCCCAAGAAATGAAATCAAAGAAGAAGAATGATTAGATAAACCATAAGTGAAATAATCCACACACAAATTACACAAAACCAGTAGAGTATAATGTTTCATAACTCACTCCCAAGTAAGTGTAGGTCCCTCGAAGTGATCATCCACCTTTTAGCTCACCAACAAGAGGAGGAGAAGGCTCGGGTGAAACTTATTATTCATTGATAACCCCCGTCTGATGATAGGGGCCTCCAAAACGTCAATATGAGGAGAGAACTCCTTTGGGTCTCCAAAATACTAGTACTTTGCCTCATGAATGAACTTCTAAATGAGGAGCCCAAGGATCCATTTTATAGGAAAATGGGAAGGTGGTTTTGAGGACAAAAAATTATTAAAACCAATTTTCACAGGTATTTCGACCACTAGACAACATTATCTCGATTTGGAAAAATGAAAATGTTGTATAACCACCACTTGGATTTCTCCACCGAATGTTTGCAACAATTTGGACACTTAAAGCTCGAGATATGGACAGATCACAGCACACTAATTTTGAATCTGTGCCGATATGGTGTGCTTGACAAATCAGGAAGGGAAGGCCCTTAGATGGCCGAATGTGTCTTGGGTGTCCTCATAAGAAATGTAGCCCAATGAGTTTCGGACCAGCCCAAAAAATGTGAGACCAGTTCGATGCATAGTCTAGTAGAAGTGTGCGGATTTACCCACTGGTGTGCTTTGATCCTTTGCAGTTTGGCCCATTTTTCTTGGACATCATCATGGGCCCTCCAAATCACATTCACCTTAAATGAAATTTTCAAGACAAGAAACATTGACCTTTTTAATATCAATAAACACAAAATAAATGATTTGAGCATGGAATTAAATTTTTTATTATTTTTGTAATTTATAATACAAATTCAGTTTACTACAATGGTTTAAGGGTGAAAATGACATAGTGAATCGTGGTACGATCTTGACTGTTCTGCACCTATCATGGGTTTGTTAAAGGATACTTCCACCACACCATTGGAATTGGCACTAACTTTGAATCCAAACATTGGGAAATGATCTATGCCATTAGGTACGCTATCCAGTTTAATTGGAAGTCTATATTGATTGAATTTGACTCACAGACAGGGGTTCATGCCTTGAGCAGCAAGACACGCCAGGTCCCTTGGTGTATGCGGCCTCAGTGGGTTGGATGCCTTAGTGATATTGTTCATATGCGAGTGGACGTTTCACATGTCTATCGGGAGGTTAATCAGGTGGTGGATGCACTGGTAAAATGGGAACTCATTGATCCTGGAGAGATGTGGTCTTTTATAACCCCATACTACTATGCCCAACTGGTGGAGGCAAATAGATGTGGTGTGATTCACATTCATTTAAGTAAAAACACCTTGTAATCTTGACTTGTTTCCTTTTTTATTTAATTTTCATAGGACTGGATTCCACCAGTTCCTGGTTTTTCTAGTATGACTTGACCATTAAAAAGAAACCCAAAACAATATTGTTTGAAAATAATTCATACTTAAATAATGTTTTTTATTCTTTTCAAATTCAAATAAAAATATTTCATTTTCCAGAAAAGCATTTATCTTCTACTTCATTTTAAAAAAAGGCTCTAAGCATGCAATACCATTTCAAAATTAATGAAGACCAATTTTGTAATGGCTCTGACCTCTCTGGTCCATTCTTTTGTGAAAATATGGTGCTTGAGGTGTTCCGGGAGGTCAAGGTGCCTTATCCCCAACACTTTTCCAAAAATCCATTTCGGTGAACAGTTCCAATGGTAGACAGTTGTGAATAGTTCATCGGTAACCTTTTGTGAACAGTGACATCAGTGACACTTGGTGATCAGTTCCAACGGTAGAAATTTGTGAATAGTGCATCGGTAAAATTAGGTGAACAGTTCCAATGGTAGACCATTGTGAACAGTGCAACAGTGACCTTATGGGAATAGTTCCAATGGTAGACTGTTGTGTGCAGTGCATCGAAAACCATAGGTGAACTGTTCCGATAGTAGACCGTTATGAATCGTGCTATGGTGACCTTTTCTTTCCATTGCCAAATTTTAATTACTGTGAACAGTGTTTCCAGAACAACGAGGTTCTAATAGCAGACTCTATTTACTTTTCCAAAATTCGAGTTCATGAACAGTGTTTTCAGAATAGTGAGGTTCTAATATCAGCCTATATTTCCTTTTCCAAATTTTGAGTCATGAATAGTGTTTCCCGAATAGCGAGGTTCTAACAGCAGCCTCTATTTGTTTTTCTAAATTTTGAGTTTGGTGTAATTTGTTTCCAGAATAGTGTGGTTCTAACAGGTGCCTCTATTTTCTTTGCCAAATTTTTGAGTTTGGTGTAAGGTGTTTCCAACTCCCTACAGTTTTTACCCTTTGACATTTCCTTTGACATAAAAGGAATTTAAAGCGTCATTATATGGACCCTAAGGCTGATTCAAAGGCCATAACTCTTATATTAATTATCCCTAAGGCACCGGATGTTTTTAATTTGCCAAACTGGGTGGCAAATTGTGATCTTCATTTAATTAGAAATTAATCGAATCTTAAACCGTTGCTTTATTAAGTCTTCTAAAGGGATGTGATATCATCCTCCCTAATTATTTCTCTCGGTTCTCAGGTGTGAGAGTCTTGAACATCACATTACTTCTCATAGTAGTTTCACAATCTAACTTTCGTCCTCAGATTGGTTCTGCTCTATTTTGATGCAACCAAGCTGTATCGATCAATATTCGATATAAGGTATGTTTTATTTTTTTTTCTTTTGGGGTTCATCTTCTCATGTTTCCCCTTTCCATATTATTGCATGTGCTCTCCATGCTTCTAATGGAGTTTTCTAGCATTTCAGTTGGTGAGGTCATACCGTGGCATCCTCGGGTGGATGCAGTTGTCATAAGAGGAGAATCATGACCCGTTGTGTGGGCTATTCTCATATAAAGAACATCAAGTACAGTTTGAGGTAGGGTATTTGTTTCATCTATATTCCTTTATGTGAAACTATATCATTATCATGTTTCATCCCAATGGATGGCAATGTAATTGACATAATAAATATTTTAACTGTATAAATAAATTGATATCAATGATATGTTATTGCCTCTTGTTTCTCTAGATAGTGTGATATTTATGATTTCTTTGTTTAGCTGTTCATTCATGGTGGAAATTGGTATTGATTGTAAACCACAATTAATTTATAATTGTTTGTTTAAAAGATAAACATGCATGTAAATGAATCTAGTTCTCCTTGTTGTAATTTGTTGTTAATCAAGTTTGCTCAGTAAGAATTTTTAATTATTTTTGATAGCTTACTGATTAGGTTTCCTAAATTTAGAACCTAGGAATATTAAATCGGTTAATTCAAGATGGACTAAAGACCCGATTGTTTGATAATTCATTGATGTGTTCTCAGTTACCCTCTTGATTGTTAAAGGGCTAAGAGCCCAATTGTTATAAGATGTTTTTTACTGTTTATTTTGTTGTGATATGAGCCTGGATGGATGTGGTGTATGTAGAGGCATAGAGGCCTATTTGTTGTGGTGGTAGTTGACACCTAGGGTGGTGATATGTATCGGTTTATACAAGTGGGTGTTGGGGAGGACACAAGGGATGATGGAATTGGATGGATGTGATTGTTGGAAGCTTGCTATTTCTTATTGTTTGATTATCTTCTTTTCTTTTTCCCACTACGCAAGGTTGCTGTTCTTTCTTACCCTTCTTCCAAAAGAGGTGAAGACCCGTGGGGTATACCACGTGCTTTCCGTGTCAATCTTCTCAAGGAAGGATGGGTCTATACACTTTCTATAGGTGAAATACTTGACTCATAGTACATCTACACAATGTGTTGAGCCCCCTTGTGTTTAGAAGCATAGAATGTTTTTCTAGAATGCATGGGAATATGGGAAAGTAATTCTAAAATGTATAATTGAATAAATGTTGTTATCACATGGGGTTGGAGCTTTTTGGAATGAAATGCCTAGGTTATAATTTTTAATGGGACAATAGTCTTTGGGTGTGATGCTAATGAAATTTAATGAGGAATTGTTATTGGTTAATTAATGTTTAAAAAATTATTTAAAATAAAGTGAAACTGAGAAAAAGGGAAGGAAATAATGTATTAATGCTCTTTAAATGGCTGTGTGATTATAGGATTCTTAGTCTTAGAAGTAAGAGCTCACAGTCTGAGAGACATTAGTTGCAGTTGACTCTAAGAATAGGTTATTCCCATAGTGTGGTTGTGAGGTATAGTATATTATGTACTTTTTGTGTTTCTATATGCTACTCCACCCTGTCAATAAGGGAAATTAACACCCCAAGGATTCTGAGCCATGGGGCGATGTTTTCCCCAACATTCAAATGGGAGGACGGATGGATAACTACCCCATTTGGCCCACTCTCATCTCTTGGTAGTTACTTGTGCTGGTAAGAACATTGGTTAGTTTTCCCTATATATGTAAGTAGAGGGCTATAATGGCTTGTGGTTATTCACAGACATATATTCTGGATATAGTTTTATATGGACTACTATAGCTGTAACATTTATAGGCTATGATGTCTTGAGGATCCTTACGTGGTGTATGAGCGGTAATGGCATTAGGTATAATATCCGATGTATGATACAAGTTTTGTGAAATGTGGTGGCTCCCCAGGAGGTGCATGTTTTGGTTCTTCCCCCAGGTGTCTGCGGGCAAGCCATTTTGGAGATAAATGCTTAGGATGTGCGATGTTGGGGAAAAGCGGAAAACCAGTGGGGAAGAAGTAGCAGATTACCCTTGATATTATTTATTATATTATATACACTTTTATGCATTACTTGGTGAGAGTATCCATGGTGAAGCTACGAACATAATATACCTATTTAGATGACAAGTTAGTTTCACTTGTTGTTCACTGTACTTTTGCATTCTTTCTTTACTTTTGCACGAGAGGTTTCATGGAGAACCCAACTGGGTATACTGTTATACTCACCCTATGCATATATAAACTATATTTCAGGTCACTTGGAGAAGGTTGGAGATCAGGATGGTTATTAATTTCTTGTGGTTGCAGGAGCTATTCGGGGTTGTGGTTGCTGCTGTTTTACTTTCTGTTGGGCACTTTTATCTTTTCCCCTTTCAGTTGTAGTAGTTTTTCATGACATTTCATATTCATACTTTGGATTTTTTTAATCTTACTGGTTTATTTGGAGTTGGGTTGTGTCTATCTTTTATCACTCTTCCACAGGTGTTCTCTTAGAGGGAAATGCCTTCAATTTGTGTGTTTGTTATACCCAAGGTTCTATTCTCCAACTTGGGGCCTACTAGAGGCAGGACTCGGGGGTTATTATCTCTCTTTTCACATTTCTGGCCTAGGAGGGGTACTATTTGTGGGGCGGGCGTCATGACGGAGTGGTATTAGAGGTCTGGTTGAGGCATCAGATTGAGTTTGGAGTTAGGCACAAGTGAGGTTCCATGGGTTTATAGGGAAATTGTGTCATTCATGTTTAGGAAGTGATGTAAAAACTGGAGACCGACTAAGACATAGGCGTTTAGGGCCCCCTAAGATCTGATGTACGGGCCTTTATGTTTACAATGGCTACTAAAAAAGGTGATACTAGTTATAGGGTTGAGACCTATGAAAGGATCATGCATCATTTTTCCTTGTTCCTGTGTCTGAATGGGTAGACCTTGGGATATGTTAACATACAATAAATGAAAGAAAACAATTAATTAATTAATTTTGAGTCTTCCATATTCCATTTTTAGGATATCTAATGTTTTTTTTATTTTATAGGTATGGATCTAGGTCGAAGTCCTCATTTGTTTTGCGCAGAATATGTCCAGCAGGCTGTTCCAGCAGATCGCCGTAGGGTAGAGGTTGATGATGAATACACTTGGAGGAAGACACTCTGAGAGATTCAGCGCCATAATCTATAGAAGTAAGAGGGCTCCATTCCAGATGAAGTCATGGAAGAAAGGTAGGAGGAGGTATAGATATGCATCAGTTAGATACGTGCTCGGAAGGAGCATTAAGTTTCCTTGGTTGTGACGATACTGCATGGAACTATGAGGTAGTTGTGGTTCTTGTTCCTCGGGGACCATGATGAGTCAACGATCTCATGGGAGGAGTTATGAGACATGTTTAGAGTCGAGTTTCCTTCTTTGATTGTGAATGTGCCCAATCGCCAAGAGCTTCTTACCCTTTGATATGGGAGCTCCAGTGTTCAAGATTTTGGAATGTGTTTTAGGAACATTTTACGATATGCTTTGGACCTGCTGCCAGATGAGGAGGCTAGGGTGAGGCATATTGAGGAGGCTTTGCATCTAGTGATCCAGTGCTAGGTCACCCCATTTATGCTAAAAACATATCTTGAGGTGTGGTAGAGGGCAGAGGTTTTCGAGAGGAGTTTGTCTAGGACCAGATCATCACGAGAGGGGAATCATCATGATTCCTCACAAAGCAGAGTTGTGGTATTGGGTTCCCAGTTCTCAGGGAAGAATAGTTTCCATTCAGCTGGGGGTAGGTCCCAGCCCTTGACATATCTTTTCTTTAGAGGTATAAACTCTCAGGCTTATACCAAGGGATCATGATTTTTTTTTCTTGTGGTGGTCATGGTCATCAACAGAAAAAGTGCCCGACCTTTCTGAGAAGTCATCGTGCACCAGGTGCTACACTTCAGGTTCCTCCGTGGAGGCAGTTCCAGCTGAGGTAGTAGCATTAGGTTGCTACAACATTATATTAGCATAGGGTAGATGGGTCATCCATAGGAAAACCCCATGATGCTCCCCGTCCTCAGAGAGCAGAGCATGACCTTGGTGGTGGTCTTCATCAGGGTCAGAGAGGCCGTGGAGGAGGTCATGGTCAGCTTCATGCTCTAGCGTTGCCAGCTCTAGGTGAGATAGACGTTGTTTGAGGTACCCTTTTCTTTTTTTCTACATTGGTGTATTCCTTGATTGATTTAGGAGCGACATGCTCCTTCATATCACCTACCCTTGTCCATGATTTGGTAGTTGAGGTGGAAAGGCTTCTAGTGCCCTTGGAGTTGACTACGCCAGTTGGAGGTCGAGATGACTTGCTTGAAGTATGTAGAGACTATGAGATAGTGTTGGAGAAACACCGCTCTTGGGAAGATTTCTTATGTTTACGAATAAAACCATATGATTTCATCCTTGGCATGGATTAGTTGTATTCGTTGTAGTCTATCGTGGATTTATTTAGGAAGAAGGTCATTTTCTTTGGTGCAGATGGAGAGCTGGTGGTGTTCGTTGGTGAGAACAATCCTCAGATGGGTCATAGGTGCATTCTCTCCTTATCATCCATGATGGATGAGATGAGGCGGAGTTCATCAGATGTTCAACAGTTTGAATTTCCTAGGGTCGTAGAAGAGTACCATGATGTCTTTATCGAAGAGGTTGTAGCATTACCCCATCGACAAGAGATTGAGTTTGGGATCGAGATACAAGTAGTAGAATCTCCTATCTCTATGTACCCATATAGGATGACCCCTTCTGAGTTATGAGTGCTACATATACATCTTGATGGTCTGTTATAGTGCAGTTTTATTCAGCCAAGTGTGTCACTGTGGGGTGCCCTAGTTTTTTTGTGAAGAAGGCTAACGATAGTTTGCGGTTGTGTGTCGATTATCTTCACCTAAACCAAGTGACTGTGAAGAATCACTATCCTCTTCCACGTATTGATGATTTATTAAATCAACTGAAGGGTGAAGGTTGGTTCTCAAGGATTGAATTACGTTAAAGATATCATCAGATGCGTGTGAAGGATGAGGATACCCTGAAGACTGCATTCCATTGTCATAATGGGCATTATGAGTCATTGTAATGTCGTTTGGTGTGAAAAATGCTCCAGGTGTGTTCATGGGATTGATTAATGCTATGTTCTGTGAGTTCATGGATAAGTTTTTGGTGGTTTTTATTGATGACATCCTTGTAAACTCCCCATCTGAGAAGGAGCATACAGAGCATCTACAGCCTGTTTTGGGAGTTCTTTGACAACATCAGCTATTTGAAAAGTTGTTTAAGTGTAGGTTTTTTTCATGAGAAGTCCTTTTTTCAGGCATGTTGTATCCCAACAGGGAGTATCTATGGATCCATCTATGATATAAGTAGTTGTGTCTTGGGCAGCCCTCAATATAGTGTCAGAGGAGTGAAGTCTCTTTAGTCTAGTAGGCTACTAAAGGAGGTTCATAGCCAATTTCTCACGAGTTGTGACTCCTTTGACAGCTCTGACTAGGAAGGATTATGCATTCATATAGACTGATCAGTGTTAGATAGCTTTTGAGTATCTAATAGAAATGTTTTTAGGTTCTCTAGTTCTTGGTCTTCCAGCAGAAGGAGTTTAGTTTGATGTTTTCTGTGACGCTTCACATCTAGGGTTAGGATGTGTTTGGATGCAGCAGAGATCAATTGTTTTTTACGGGTTTCATTAGTTTCGTCCCCATGAATGTAACTATTCCACCCATGATCTTGAGTTGGAATATATAGTGTTTTCTATGAAGTTGTGGAGATATTACCTCATTGGCAAGTTCTTTGTGGTTTTCACTGATCATAAGAGTTTGATGTATGTTTTCTCCCCACATGAATTTAACTTAGGAAAACATCGGTGGATGGAGTAATTACCGGAATATGAATTTGAGATATCATATACACCTAGAAAGGGGAATGTTGTAGCTGATGTGCTGAGTTGAAAGTCACGTAGTGATACTGTGTGTGAATTTGGTGATTTCTAGACAGTAATGGAAGAACTGTCCGCATTACATCTTGATATGAGAGAAGTTGGGGGTAGAAGTTGTCTTTATAAAATGAAGGCAGATTCATCACTCATGCAGAATTTGGAAGAGTCCCATTAGGGGGATCTAGAGGTGGAGGTCTGGAGAGAACTAGTTGTTTGTGGTGAGGCCCCTGATGGTTGGTCGAGGGATGAACAACACCGAGTGTTGTATCATTGAAGAATTTTTGTTTCTTTGACAATTCACTCAATGGTTCTCAGAGAGTTTCATAGTTCGCCTTTATCGGTGCATCCTAGCATGAAAAATATGTATCGAGCCTTGAGGGTCGAGTTTTTGTGGCTGTGGTTGAAGTGTGCATTTGCGGAGTTTGTGTCTTGATGTTTGGTCTACCATAAGGTGAAGGCCGAACACCGTGTTCCTGGTGGTCTTCTCCATAAATTAGAGATTCCATAGGGGAAGTGGGAGTACATATGAATGGACTTTGTTACTAGTTTACCTCGATCTCTTGGAGGACATGATGCTATTTGGGTGGTAGTGGATCGTTTAAAAAAAATCATCCCACTTCATAGTGATCAAGGAGCCGAGCTCAGTGGAAAGTTTGTCGAGGCAGTATCTGGAGGGGGTTGTGAGACTTCATGGATTCCAAAGGATGATCATTTCTGATCGAGATCCTTGTTTTACCTCTTGGGTGTGGAGAGGTCTCCAACATGCTTTCAGTTCTCAACTATACCTTAGCACTGCTTTTCATCCTCAAACGGATGGTCAGACAGTGCGAACCATACTGATTCTTGAAGACATGTTATGCTCTTGTGTTCTTGATTTTGGAGGTTCATAGATGAAGAACATACCCTTACTGGAGTTTTCAAACAATAATAGTTTCACTCCACCATCAGTATAGTTTCATTTGAAGCCCTGTATGGCCGACCATTCAATTCTCTATTGTGCTGGACTAGTGATGGAGAGTCAACATTTCTTGGACCAGAACTAGTGTAGATTACAACAGAGTTGGTTTTGGTTATTCGTGAGAGGATTAAGATAACTCAATATTGTCAGAAATCATATTCTGATCAAAGGAGGAAACACATTGAGTATAATGTTTGGGATCACGTGTTTCTGAAGGTGACTCCCCATCGTGGGAAGTGAAGGTTTGGTCGTGGGAGTAATCATTATCCCTTGTTTGATTTGCATTTCGAGGTGTTAGCTCATGTTCGAGTTGTGGCATATCAATTAGCACATCCCCTGCAGATGAGTCTGATTCATGATATTTTCCATTTATCACATCTCTGTCATTATCTTCATGATGAATCTCACATCATATATTGAGGATATATTGATGTTGATGATGATTCAACCTTTAAGGAGCGACCTGTGAAGATCCAAGACTGCAAGGAGAAGGTGTATCATGGGAATTCTATTCCCTTGGTTCGTGTCTAGTGGTGACACGGAAGCATGGAGGAGAGTACCTGGGAGTGTGAGTCATAGATACATGCTTCATACCCAGATTTGTTTAATGTTTAATTATTTTTAATTAATGATATCCCATTTGTGGTTAGACATTTCATGTTTATAAAATGAATTTATTTTGTTGCTTCTTGTGGCTTTCTCTCTTTTGAGAGGTATCTTGATGGGTGATTGTTCGGACCATGTTTCATTTTCCCTTTAGGTGGGTTTTGAATTCTCTGGGCAGAGAATGTTTGAGAGGTATCTGATGTAATGGTTTGGACATCTCTTTCCCCTTCCTTTATGAAAATATGGTGTTTGAGGTGTTTTGGGAGGTGAAGGAGACTTATCCCCAACACATTTCCAAATTTCCATTTCGGTGAACAGTTCAAACCGTAGACAATTCTGAACAGTGCATCAGTAACCTTCTTTGAATAGTGACATCGGTGACCCTCAGTAAATAGTTCCAATGGTAGATAGTTGTGAACAGTGCATCGGTAAACTTAGGTGAATAGTTACAATAGTAGACCATTGTGAACAGTGAAACGGTGACCTTCTTTGAATAGTTTCAATGGTAGAACGTTGTGAAAAGTGGATAGGTAACCTTCGGTGAATAGTTCTAATGGTACACTATTGTGAATAGTGCAATGGTGACATTTTCTTTCCATTTCCAAATTTTGAGTTCTGCGAATAATGTTTCCAGAACAGTGAGGTTCTAACAGCAGCCTCCATTTCCATTGCCAAATTTCGAGACCAATAACAGTGTTTGCAAAACAGTTAGGTTCTAAAAGCAGCCTCTATTTCCTTTTCCAAATATCATGTTCATGAACAGTGTTTCCAAAACAGTGATCTTTTAACAGCAACCTCTATTTCCTTTTCCAAATTTTGAGTTCATGAATAGCATTTCCAGAATAGTGAGGTTCTAACAGCAGCCTCTATTTCCTTAGCCAAATTTTGAGTTCATAAACAATGCTTCCAGAACAGTGAGGTTCAAACATCAACCTCTATTTCCTTTGCCAAATTTTGAGTTTGGTGTAAAGTGTTTCCATATCCCTACAATTTTCCCCTTTGATGTTTCATTTGATGTAAAATGCTTTTAAAGACTCATTTTAAGGACTCTAAGGCTGATTCAAAGGCCATAACTCCTATATTAATTATCTCTATGGATCGGGATGTTTTTTACTTGGTCAAACAACGTGGTTTAATGCAATCCTATTTTAATGGGAAATTAAGCATATCTTAAAACATCTCTCTATTAAATCTTCTAAAGGGATTGGAAAAATTCCTCCCCACTTCTTTCACCTTGTTATCGGGTTTGAGATGCTCGAACATCCCATTCATTCTCATAGGAGTTGCACAATAAAACTTTCCTCCCCAAATTGGTTTCTCTCTATTTTGATGCAACCAAGCTGTATTGATCCATCTTTGATATATGGTATGTTTTATCCTAGTCCTTTTGAGGTTTATATTCTCCTATTTCTCCATTCCATATTATATCATGTGTTCTCCACTCATCTAATTTAGTTTTCTTGGGTTTTGGTTAGTGCGGTCATACCATGGAATCCTCGGGTAGATACAGTTATCGCGAGAGGAGAATCGTGACCCATTGTGTGGAATATTCTCATATAAAAATGTCAAGAACCATTTTAGGTAGAAGATTCATTACTTCTCTCTTCCTTTACATGCAACTATATCGTTTGAATATTTTATCCCACGAGATGACAATGGAATTGGCATAATAAATATTTGAACTAGATAAATAAATTGATATCGATTTTATGTTATTGCCTCTTATTTTTCTAGATAGTGTGATATCTATGCTTGCTTTGTTCAGCTATTTGTTCTTGATGGAAATTGGTAATGAACGTAAATAAAAGTTAATTGATATTTGTTTGGTTAAATGATAAAGATGAATGTAAATGAATCTGGTTCTCCTAGTTGTAATTTGATGTTAATAAAATTGGATTAGTAAGAATGTTTAATTGTTTTTGATAGCTTATTGATTAGGTTTCCTTGAATATAGAACCTATGGATAATAAATCAGTTAATTCAAGATGGATTAAAGAACTAATTGTTTGATAATTCCTTGAAGGATTCTGAGTTAACCTCTTGATTGATAAAGGGCCAAGAGCCCAATTGTTAAGATGTTTGTTTTACTACAGCATGTGTTGTGATGTGAGCCTGGATGGAATTGGTGATATGTGGAGGCCTGGAGGCCTATTGGTTATGGATGTAGTTGACACCTAGGGTGGAGGGATGCATCTGTTTATGCATGTGGCTATCAAGGAGGACACCAAGGATGATGGAATGGGATGGATGTGATTGTTGGATGCATGTTGTTTCTTATTGGTTGATTATCTACTTTACTTTTTCCCAATGCTCAAGGGATCTGGTCTTTCATACCCTTCTTCCAAAAGAGGTGAAGACATGAGGGGTATGCCATGAGCATTCCGTGTTAAGCTTCTCAAGGGAGGATGCATCTATGCCCTTTATATAGGTGGAAAATAATCGACGGGTAGTACATCTACTCACCATGTTGAGCCCCCATATGTTTATTAGGAGAGAATGTTTTTCTAGAATGCCTAGGAATTTTGGAATGTAATTCAGTAATGTATAATTGAATAAATGATGTTAACCCATGGGGTTGGAGTTTGCTGGAACAAAATGCTCAGGTTATAATTTTCAATAGGACATCAAACTTTGGGTGTGATGCTATTCATGTTTAATGAGGAATTGTTATTAGTTCAATAATTTTTAAATAATTAATTAAATTAAAGTGAAACTGATAAAAAGGAATGAAATAATGTATTAAATCTCTTTAAATGGTTGTGTGCTTATAGGATACATAGTATTTGAAGTAGAAGCCCAGAGTCTAAGAGATGTTAGCTGCAGTTGATTCTAAGAATAGGTTATTCCTATAGCATGGTTGTGAGATATAGTATATTATTTAATTTTTGTTTTTCTATACGGTACTCTACCCTGTCAGTAAGAGAAACTATCACCCTGGGGATTTTGAGCCCTGGAGTGGTATTTTCCCCAACATTCTAGTGGAAGGATGGATGGTTGACTACCCCCTATGGCCCCTCTCTCTTCTCTTGGTAGTTACATGTGGTGGAAGGCACATTGGTTATTTTCCCCCATATATGACTGTAGGGGGATATAATTTCATGTGGTTATTGACACACATTTATTCTGGATATAGTTTTCAATGGACTACTATTGTTGTATCATGTATAGGCTGTGATGGCTTGAGGATCCTTACTCGGTGTATGGGCTATAATGTCTTGAGGTATAATACCTGATGTATGATACATGCTATAAGAGCTGTGGGGGCACCCAAAAACTACCTGGTTACTTTTATTACGTGGACATGGTGGTTTTCTTGCTTGAGGTGCATGTTGGGGTGCTTCTCCCAAGTGTCTGCGAGCAAGACCTTTTGGAGAGAGATGTTTTGGACGTACAAAGTTGGGGAAAGGTGACAAACCAGTGGGGAAGTATTAGTGGGGTACCCTTGATATTATTTATTATATTATATACTCTATTATGCGTTACATGGTGAGAGTATCCAAGGTGATGCTAGGAACATAGTATACCTGTTTAGAGGATGAGTTAGTTTCACTTTTTGTTCATTGTGCTTTAGCATGATTTATTTACATTAGCACGAGAGGCTTTAGGGATAATCCTACTGATTATACTATTATACTCCCCAATGTATATATAAACTATATTTGGGGTCACTTGGAGTAGGTTGGAGATCAGGCTGGTTACTACTAGCTTGTGGTTGTAAGAGTTGTTTGGGCTTGTGGTTGCTACTCTTTTTACTTTATTTTGGGTACTTATAGTTTTCCCCTATCAGTTGTAGTAGTTTTTCATGACTTTTCATATGTGTACTTGGGATTTTTTTCATCCTACAGGTTTAGTTGGAGTTAGTTGGTGTCTATTTCTCTCTCTCTTACACATGTATTCTATTAGAGGGTAATTCCTCCCATTTGTGTGTCTGATATACCCTCGGTGATAGTCGCCTACCCAGGGCCTACAGGAGGCAGGACTCGGGGGTTCATTATCTCATTTCTCACATTGCTAGCCCAGGAGGGGTACTCTTTATGGGGAGGGAGTCATGCCAAATTTGTATTAAAAATATTGTTTTCAAAAAAGGCGAAACAATCATGAAAAAATTGGATTTAATATCATATCACAAGAACCATTGAAAATCCCTAAGCAGTTAGTGTAATTTTGGGACCTAGGATCCTCGTACATTAGTGATATGTGGTACAACAACCACAATAAGCTATGTTTTCATGCACGATACACTAGTAGGGAACACACCCAGAGCCAAGTGGTCTCTAATTAATAATCATTATGATTACATTTTTTATAAGTGTTAATCCTGCTAGAAGAAACTAGGATGACCCACTTCTGCATCATCTAGAATACTAGTTTTTGGCCACCCACTTAGATGCCCAGGTTTCCCATGTGCTCCATTTCAAGTGGTTTTGAGTTCTTATCAAGCAAAAAAATATGAACTCCTCATTTTATTTACTCAAAAAACACATCGAACTTCTCACCAATGATCTCCTTCCTTGAGAACATACCTCTTTATAAGTCACACAACAAGGCACAAGCCTCTTCACTAGGCACATATCACAAATCACACATCACACATTTAACATACACATCGTGTTTCAAAAACAAAGGGGCATGCCTCAAGAGGGGTTTTCACTTTTACAACCCATTTTCAATGTGCCAAATAGTATCATTACATCACAAAGAATAACTTCAATTTAGAAAAAAAGATCACCCAACACATTCAGGTTCCATAGATATTTGAAATTATAATTAAAAAAAGGATTCATACATTTTAAAACAACTTGAAAAATCGACATCAATGCCCATGCACTTTTTCTAACATACCAAATCATGGAATTTACCCTTTTTAAAATAATAAAATAATATATATTCATTTAAATAAATGTTCACAACTAATATACACACCAATATTTTGAGAAATACCCACCACACACAGAAAAACATTTTAGAAACTACTCTTACTCATTTTAAATGTTAAGCATTCTAAAACAATCTTTGGATTATATTTTAATGGAAAATACACATGTCAACACTTAACGAAAACCTGAAAGACAAAGGAAATACCAACATAAATCATCACCATCACATTTCATATAATTTATATAATATTTAATATAAAAAACTAATTTATAGAACACTCAAGTAATTAAGAAACTCAATTTAAATGTATAGGAATAGGGGACCTACCTCAGGGTGGAACCAAACTGAACATTCATCCCTTGGCACTTTCAAACTAAGGGCTGCTTCTTTCCATAAAAGTATATGCACTTTCACATACATATAAGGACACATATCCATTATTCACACACCCTCATGTCCATGAACATGTGCAAGGGGATCCTTACATATATTATTATATGCATATACTAGTTTCCAATAACCTATGTATGCATTTTCTTATATACATGGGTACACCTAGCCCCATACATGTATATTCGCTACTATGGATGACTATACATGTAACAGGAGAACCCACACACACACACAGATATATATAATTACCTATTCACATGCAAGCGAGTCTCCTTAGACCCAGCGACTCAAAACCATAAAGAAAGGACCACACAATACACATAAAAATTTAGTAAATCAAATTAAACAATTTATAAAGCACTTATAATTATCAAAACAAATTTTAAACCAAAAAACAATATATTTAATATAAATATTATATTTTAAAACCAAAAGCACAGGAAAAATCTTTCAAACCATAATTCACAGCACAAACTCAATTTAATAAATCATTGACACAATTGTTAAAACATTTTCAAAAAAAACACAACAAGGGATTAAATCAAGATTTAACCAATTTTTTTCCATTTAAAGTCCACATTAAAACTTATTTCTCATCAAATCTCTTCAAAACTACTTTAGTACCTAGATATAATTTAATAAGCCAAAAAAAAAATTAATTTTTTTTAGAAAGTGACACTAGGCTTTACTCATAAAACCCACACAAAAACCTATTTTATTCAAAGCGCACACCAACACCATTCCAGAACACAATAACCAACCCTTATATAAATGAATAAATCAATTTAATATATTATAAAACACTAAAAATAGATGATTAAGAGATTTACGCCAAAGAACACCCCATTTATATAAATATGCAAATTAAAAATCAAACACGTATAAACCTCATTTGAAAACCAATATCACACAACAAAAATTAACTAAAGAACATATTAAATTAATTAATAAAGAAATATATTTATCAAAATAATGGTGATGCACAGAATCATAGACCTTAGATGCTAAATTTTCCACAAATTGGTGTGAAACTCCAACTGGACCACAAACACACCTCATGATGATCAAATTGAACCCTAAATCAATCAAATAATCCAAAATTATTAAGAATTAACCCAAAATCAAACATACTACCTGATCAAAACCTAAAACTCCAAATAAAAAATGAACCAAAAACCTAGGAAATAATAGATAAGGTCTTACTGGGGGGATGTACATGCAACGTTAGAGAGCGGGGAAATAGCAATGAGGTTTCCAGAGGATCTGACCGGTTTGCATTCACAAAAGAGAGGAGGAGGGGGGAGAGGGTTCACGTGCCGGTAGGGTGGTGTGTAGTGCGAGAGGGAGGACACAAATTGTAGGGTATAACGAGGGAGGGGAGACCACCAGATGTGGGGGGATAGGGGCTCTGGATAGCAACACGTAGGGAGGAGGCCGGGTAGGCGTGATTCGAAGGTGAGGGGAAGGGGGGTGACAATCCCTAAAAGAAAAAATAAGGAAAAAATAACAATAATAACATAATAATAATATTAGGTATATTACTAAACTTAATAAACTAAATAATAATAGACCAAACAACTTAATAATAATAATAATATTATTCACAATATTAATATTATTAGTATTATTATTTTGGAATCATTTCATTTTTAATTTATTTATTTATTTTTGAACATTGGGAAAGCCTTATGACAAGCTCGGTGAAGCCACACTGTCTTCCAAGACCCTAATCTTCTATTACCCCATTGACACCATTCCTAAAAAAGAATTTTTCATATATAAAAACTCAAATATTTGATATGGGATTCAACCCAAACTACCTGATGACATGAAATTTAATAAAAATAAATAATTTTAAAGTGGTGGGTGTGACAATTCTTCCTACCATAATTATTTACACCCATGGAAATCCCCAGCAAGGCCTAACCATAATGTAGAAGTCAATTCTCCCTTCCCAGTCTAAGGAGATCCCCAAAATAAACAACCAATAAGAAAAGGTCAAAATACTATAAACAAATGATGAGACTTACAAAATAAACTCAGGATACCCAAAATGGACTCCCTTCCAATTTACATCTACCAAGTGATGCCCCCCCAAATATTAAGTCAACTACAGTTTATGATCAAAAGACATAAACTTTCACAATGAACCATTTGATACCACATTAAAAATAAAACATGAAAAATTCTAAGAAACTCAAACAGTCCACTAAAAACGAACAACAGACTCTAATCACTGACATAAGGAGGCCTTAATGGGCTCCCCGCTATAATAAATAGGATACAATAAAGGTGGAACCAGGACACTAACATAGGGAGACTCGAACGGGCTCCCCAGCTTAAAGAATAGGCTAACACCATTTCATTTATGTGGATGTTTCAACGATACCCACAGTGGGTCTCCCCACCATAAAAACTGGAAAAAATATTCCACTCAAGTGATTCTCCATATGGACCAAGATCCACCCTCCATGAGGGGAGGGGAGGTAAGGTAACCATCTAAGGGATTAATAAGGCCACCACCAACACATCCCAACAATTTATTTCCCATGAAAGAACACAATTCCAACTACCCTCAATTTTTTAATCACAGGTCACGCAGGGGACAGTAATGGAAGATACACATCTATTGGAACACAACCATTGGGATTCTATGGAAATAAGATGATTATACCATCTTATAAATAATGAGAAACTCTTACACCTAAATGGGTCATGACATAGAAACAAGGTCCTCCCACCACCTTCCACTGAACATGAATAATTAAAACAAAAAAACTACTCCAAAGTCTTAAAAAATCTCCATATCACACACCAAGAACATGACTTTGATCCATACCTTTAAAACTATTAGAGTTATCATGACTACTCACTAGTTTTAATCAAAGACCTATGGCAAGAGTTTTGATGATTGAAGCTTCTCCTAGATCATAGTCAGGGTTTAGAATCCCCGCAAACGAAAATCCTTCTAATAGTTCCACAAACAACCCAACCATGATCTAGAAAACCCTGACAAACACAATACACTCCAACATTCACTTTCTACGACCAAACACTTTTACAAAAAATATAGTCTCAGAAGATACATAAGAACCATTATTTTTAGACTGAACATGAAAAAATAGGAGAAAGAACACATGGAAGGCACCTTCACTTGGAATAGATAAATTCAATGTTCCTGAAGGAAGACACGCTTCTTGAAAAATTGGAGATTTTTGAAAACTTGAACACTCGTCACCCTTGAAGTCATGCTGCAAAGTGTCAATGAACATGACCCCTGCAATTGATAGAGGCATTTCAAGGAGTGGGACTTTGAAATGAGTCCCAAATAGCATGATATTCTCACAAGTAGCCATAATAGCCACTTGCGACTAAATTTTATTGACCTAAGATAAACCTTTTCATAAAAAAACAAAAAAAATATCCAAAGGCCCCATTTGTACAAAATCCAGCATCAACAACTCCAAACAGCTTCCAATTTTTCCCACTTGAATGTTTTTCACCACTTCCAGATAGGACCTATAGACATAACAATGTCGAACTCCATAGTCAAAAACCCATAAAACCCAATAGAAAAATGGTTCTTCCATCTCCTCTCGCATTCTCTCTCCCACTATGAGAGGATCCACTAGACCACAAAAAGAGAGGTGGGTTCATATTCTATTGTTAAAGAAGAATAGGGTTCTTACACTGATCTACTAGAGGATCCACCCATGGAGAATCACCTGCGGACACACTTCAACCATGCACGAACTCATTATGAGGCATACACTATCTGATGAGGAGACCCACGAACACAATCAAACCATTTATGTTTTAAAATTCAATTCCCACACTTTTCAAACAAGGGTTTTCAAAAATAATTTTTGAAACCGAGGGAGTCACAAGAAAATTCATGTTGAAACTAGTGCTGATAGGTGACTCAAATATATAGTTGGTGGCCATACATTGGTCACACCACCATTATAAAGAGTGTTATAGGACAATTTCCATGGCTCCACATATATTTCCAAGCCTTGATAGATCACAGAGACCACTGACCCAACTCTCTTTTCATTTCCCAGACATCAATGAACTTCAATTACCAAATGATTCAATTGAAACTGACTTCCCCTAGTAACTCCATTCCCGATACGAGGTGTGCTGGCTAGGCACCTTACTCATGACCCAAACATCGAGTCCCAAAATTCCTAGATTTGTTCTACCATGAATCTATCCCCATTAACAAGACTCAAAAGGGGGAAAAAATTTTTGATACCATTTTTTTCATGAACTAAGACTGGTTGACCCCGAACCATTCACCTGAGTCGGTATGCAACAAGGCCTGAGGGGCATTCCTGATCCCCATAGGCTGACAACTAGTGTCATGCATCAAAATAAAGCAGTTGGGAATGGTTTTTCCATGAAAAGATAGATAAAAAAACAAGTAAACTGAACATTATAGTGGTATAAAAAGAAGTAAACCAAACAATTATACTTACCTCATGTGACATCACGCCTCACCGTGGAATATAAAAACCACACTCACTCCCAGAAATAACCATGACTAGAGAATCCTAAAATCAAAAAAAGTAAGTATGGGAACTAGGAATCCCAATAGGAATTCCAAAGTACAACAATGCCCTATTCCCTTACCATTAAAAAGAAACACAAAACATGCTATTTTGAAAATAATACATTGTAAAATAATGTTTTTTTTTCATTTAATATTCAAGTAATAACCTTTCATTTTTCATGAAAAGAATTTCTCTTCCACTTTGTTTTTTAAAAAGGATCCAAGCATGCATTAACATTTCAAAATGAAATGGGACCAATTTAGATTAAATATATGGTTTTCACAAAACCGGAAACAAGAACGAAACAACTGAATTGAAAATATTATCAGAAGAACCTTGAGAAATCCCTAAGAAGATAGTGTTGGTTGGGGACCTACGATTCCTGTACCTCAGTGAGAGGTGGTATAGAAACCACAAAGATATATATTCATGTGCATGATCCACTTGTATAAAACACACCCATAACATAATGGTCTCTTGTAATCAACATTTGGTTTAGTTAGTGTTGTGAGCATCAATCCTGCTCAAACAAAATGGGAAGAACCACTTTCGTTTCATCTAGCATACTAGTCCTACTTCACCCACCTAGATATCAAGGTTCCCAAGAGCTCCATTTCAAGTTGGGGTGAGTTTTTATCAAGAAAAAATATTTGAAATTCTCATTTTCTTTAATCAAAACATAACCAAGATCTCACCATTGATCTCCCTCTTTGAGTGAATCCCCCTTTATAAGCCACAAAACATGGAACAAGCCTCTTCACAAGGCACATAACACAAATAACACATTAAACAAACACATTATGATTCTAAAACAATGGGAAATTCCTCAAAAGGGGTTTTCACATTTAAAACCCATTTTTAAGGCGCCAGACAAGATCATTACTTCAGAACGAAAATATTCTATTCCGAAAACACACTCACCCAACACTTTCATGTTATAGAGCCATTTTAAATTCCAACTAACAACAAAGGCTTAAAACATTTTAAAACAACTAGAAAAATCCCAAGAAAATCCCATATACTTTTCCTAACTTACCAAATCAGTGAATTTCCCCATTTTAAAATCATACAATAATCCATATTCATTTAAATCAACTTTCAAAACTAATATACACCCCAAATTTTTTTGAAATACAAAAAACACACCCAAAACCATTTTAGAAACTACTTTTAAGAATTTAAAATTTTAATCATTCTAAAAAAGATTAGGATAATATTTTAATATAAAATACCCCTGTTTACATTAAAAGAGAGACTAAAAAAAGAAATAAAGACAAACATCAAGAATCAAAATCACTTTTTATATCATACATATTTTATTTAATATAAAACAATACTATTTAAAACACTCAATAAATTAAGAAATTCAATTTAAAGGTATAGGCATTGTTGACCTACCTTATGAAGGAACCAAACTGAACATCTAACCCTTGGAAATTTCTAACTAAGAGATGTTGCTCCCCCACTAAGTATATGCATATCAACATACATATATGGGCACCTTGCTTCTATCCACACACCCTCATTTCCATGAACATGTGCAAGGGAATCCTTACAAATATTCATATATGTATATACAAGTCGCCACTCACCTACATATGAATTTCCATATATATACATGGGCACACCAAGCCCCATATATGTCTATTCACTTACATGGATGAGCATAAATGTGATGAGGGAATCCATATATATATATATATATACTTACCTATGCACACATAGGTGAGTCGCCTTAGACCTAGCGACTCTAAACAATAAAGAAGGGACAACACACAACTCATATAATTTAATAAATATGATTATACAATTTATAAAACACTTCAAATTAGAATAGTAAATTTTACACAAAAAACACACATGATTTCATACTAAAACAACACTTTAAAACTAAACGTACAACAGAACTCGTTTCAACCATGATTTCCAAAATAGTATCTATTTAATAAATCATTGACACAGTTATTAAAACATTTAAAAAGAGCATAATAAAGGCTTTCATCAAGATTAGGCCAACGTTTTCCATGTAAAATCCACTTTAAAACTTATTTGATATCATATATCTTAAAAACAACTTTCATACCTTGATATAATTTAATAATCCATAAATAAAAGTTTATAAACAATTTTCACAAAGTTACACTTGGCTTTACCCACACAACCAACTCAAAAAACTATTTTATAATAGGTGCACACCAATGATATACTAGAACAAAATATGCATCCCTTACACAATTTAATCACTCAATTAAATATTTTTTGAAACACTAAAAATAGATTAAAAATAGGTTTTACACCAAATCAAACCACATTTATATACATATGAAACTTAAAAATCAAAAACATATAAAAATCACATGAATTCCAAATTTTCACAAGAAAAATTAATTCAAGAACAAATTAAATTAATTAAACAAGACAAATTCTTATAAAAATAATGTTTATGCATGAAGTAACCAAAATTTGATGCCAAATTTCCCACAAATTGTTGTAGAACTCCAATCACACCACAAAATCACCACATGAAAATAAATTTGGACCCTAAATCAAACAACTGAACCAATGTTATTAATAATTAATAATAAATCTAACATCCTACCCAATAAAAATCTAAAACCCCAAATTAAAATGAACCAAAACCCTAGAGAAGGAGGAAGAGGGTATTATCGGGGGAGGTTCATGCACCGAAGGATAGTGGGGTATCAACAACGAGGTTTCCAGAGGAGCTGGCCAGTTCGGGCATGCACTAGAGAATGGGGGGGGTCGTGCACCATTATAGTAGTGTATAGATGGAGCGGGAGGTCACAGATTGTGTGGTAGTATAATGGAGGTGAGACCTTCAGATGTGGGAGGGCAGGGGTGATAACAAGAAGTATACAGGGAGGAGGCTTGGTAGACATGACACAAGGCGGGGGGGGGGGGGGGGTGGCCAACCCTAAAAAAATGAAAATAATAATGAAAATAATAATAAAAAATATAACAATAATAATATAATAATAATATTAAGGATAATAATAAACTTAATACACTAAATAGTAATTTACTAATCAACTTAATAATAATAATAATATTTTTCGCAATAATAATGTTATTAGTTATGTTATTTTTGAATCATTTCATTTTTATTTTATTTATTTATTTTTGAACATCAAGAAAGCCTTATGACAACCCAGCTGAAGATAAACGGTCTTTCTAGACCGTGCTTTGCCCGTGAACCCAATGATGTCATGCCTATAACATGCATTGTTTAAATAAAAACTCAAAATTTTGAAGTGGAATGTGTGACAATTATGTTCCACCATAATTTTTATTAAATATTTTTTAAAGTATTTTCCTAAAAAAATCCTTTGATTTTATAGATTTCTAATAAATTACATATATATGTTTCTCACATATATAACTTGTTAACTTCCATTCCTTTGATGGGGTAATACATTCTTTATGATCATTTTTGGAATTCCTTCATTATGAAATTTCCTTAGAATATGATATAAATTAAGATTGTGAATCCCATTTTTATTCCATGGGTAATTATTATGTTATTAATTTTTTTAATCTCATTTATGGTTTAAATGTTTATTGGGAATATTTTATGATGAGAATTCCCAGATTTCGCTCCAAAGAATTGGGTAAAGCTTTAGTATCATGAGACATTATGTATGGGATTAAGTAGTAACATAATCCACTATGGGACTCTTTCCACCATGTGATGTTGTCGTGTTAGTTATCATTGACTTATTTTTATGTCGTTTTTTCTGTTTCATCCACATTTACTATGACACCATGATCTCATGATACCATGTTTTTTATATTAATCTTATTTCTGATTACTCATGTGCCTTATCATTATGATATCATGATATAATTTTGACTCACATGTTATGTTTCCATCTCATGTTTATTCCCTTACTGTACCTTTTAGAACACCCAATTTTTTATTTATTCCATAGATTATCCCAAGTATTTTAGTTGATCGAAAGGGTTTAGAATATTTTTATGGAGAAAAAAATATATTTTTAGTCTCACGTTGATGTATTATGAATCTAGTATAATTAAGTAACTATTACTTTATGGTTGTGGAATTTTTTAATTGATATTTGTATTTATAAATCATGTAATAATATGTTTAAAGGCCTTGGTATATCTATGTCCCATGTTATATGTAAATTAATTCTTCTAACAATTTGATTTATGGGTCGGAAGATGATTAGTGGTTGATGTTTTATCTTCCTATGAATATGAATATGATTTCAGTTGGTACATTTTTATTAATTAATTTTTCTAATAGGAATTAACTATGTACACTCTGAATAATGATCAAGTTTCATTCCACATGTTTCTATTTTTTTTATTCCTTCGTTCTTCATGTGTTCTTCACCTACATTCTAATAGGATGATGTTTCAAAAAATACCGAGTAATTAATCATTATTAAATAGTTAATTGGTGAAAAATATTGTTACTATAGGGTTTGGTTTTAGATATATTATTTTATCTAGGTGATATGAAAATAAAAATGGATCAGGATTAGATTAGTATTCTTTGACATTAGTCAAGCATTGAAATGACAGCATGGTGCTACGACATTGATTTTATGAGCAATTAGAAAGGCCAGAATCTAGCCCCCAGTGATTGTAGGTCTCGATCAACTATTATCTACAAATTGAAGGTTATAATTATAGTAAAATGCAAAGTGTATGATATAAAATATTATGCATTAAAAACATACATGTTTTAGAAAATTCTGGACTACATGACATGTAGTTTGAAGAACACATACTATGTAGTACCCTAGATATGGTAGCTATGTTTTGATGAAAAGAAATATCAAACGACGTGTGACACATGTCACAAAACATTTGATACAATTTTTTTGCTTAGAGTGTACCCTAGGGGTTCAAGGACATGTATACAGTTAGGTACATGGGAACAACTAGTGTAAATGGGCATGAATCGATACTCAGACTCAACCTCGTGCTTAGAGAAAGGTTGGTACACAAGCACAACAAAAGTACACGACCATGGACTGAAGTACATGTGCATTGGCTGAAGCGCACGATCATATTTGGGGTAAGAAATAAACACAATGTACTATCATTACACATAATTTACTTCCACCAAGTAGATTTTATTCACTTGTTATCTTTGATATGGATCAGTTTCTTTAGGGTGTATTCCCTCAGTCCATCCACTATGAGGGTAGAGTAAGTCATAATATCCTAATAAAAGGAGGTGATCCCCTCTATGGGATCAATATTGGATAGAGTTTTAGGAATCACCAATGTGGCCTAGGGTGGGATCCTCTATCAAATCATCTTCATTATGTGGGGTTTTAGGAATCATTGTGATCAATATACATGGGTGTTGATCCCATACATAACATGAAAATTCAGTTAGGTTGATAGTGTCCCACATTGCCCTAGATATGATCGAATATCTATGTATTAATATCTTCTATGTTTCAATATATACTTATTAATGGATAATCCCAATGAGAATGACCTCTCAGAGGATCTCCATCAACATTACCAGGCGTGTGGAGTGACTACTTCCAAATGACTGTTACTTAATAATCATGAGTAGAATCCAATGATTCCTTGTAGTTGTGATCTTACCTTAGGATTAGTGTCTATCACGAGTATATCTAGGTGTTATTATTATATGTCTCATATTTTAATTTTCATTCCCCAATGATTACTATACTAATCTCTTTATACTTTATGGTTTGTTTCTTTGGGGTTTCCTACAGGGTATTTTTATACTCACCCATGTATGAGATATTCCCAGACATATAATGTCTTATGAATACTAAATTAAATTCTATTGGGTCCTAGGTGGACTTGGAGAATATTAATCATAGATGAGCTAGACTAACCTTGGTTTACATTGGGTTCTGTATTGGAAAACAATCCCCTCCCTCTAGTAGGATGAACTTCTTTTATAGTTTTGGTGGATTTTATTTAATCATATATAATTTTTGGTATTATTGTTATAATAATATTATTTGATATAGATGTATACATGCAGTGGTATTAGATGTATTTTAAATTTTAGTATTGTATCATTATTTCAAAATTTTTGAAGGTTTATAAGTACCCTAGGCTATGGCTTCCCATGTGTTTGGTATACATACTCAACACTTGTTGCTAGACCTTGGCCTATTGGATGCTGGTTTGGGGTGTCACACTCAAATTAGAACTGATGAGACATGCCATGATGGGCCAGGTTGTGAAAATCATTTAACAAACTCTATGAATGTACTAAATATATATGAAATAGTCCAAGTGTATGTTTGGATGAAGAACGTGAATTAAATTATATATGTGGTGTCTCAACTAGGAGAATCTATGGATCCATCAATGGTTAAGGTATTTTTTTAGGGGAAGCACCAACGAATGTATTAGAGTATCACAACATTATTAGTATTATGGGATTTTTTCTAAGTTGTGTGTTTGAATTTTCTCAGATTGTGGAACAATTTGTAAATTTTACTAGAAACGACCAAGATTTTCTTTGTAATGATCAATATTAGGAAACTTTAAATGACCTGCAATGGTAGTGGGTTAGATCCCCAACATTCTAGTTTCTAGAGGAGGGTGTGATGTTTAAGGTATTTCGTGATCATTTCCATATGGGTATTAGTTGGAACTTGATGGAGCAGTGGGAAGTTATCTCTGATTTGTCAAGATAGTTATAACCCAATGATAAAAAATACACCACTGACATGGAATGGGAAGAAGTGGTGTTTTCCCTATGTTTGTTGGGATATAAACTCTTTAGAGAACAATTTCTAGTATTAAAAATCATAAGAGTATGTGGTAATTTTTCCCTTTACATAGCTTGAATAAGTGAAAATAGAGTAGGATGTTGTTTCTCTAGTATTATGACATTATGATATCCTATATCGTTGGAAAATAAAATATCATGGTAGATGAATTGTGTAGGAAGTCACAAAATGTAATATTCTATGAATTTGAGGATTCTTAGAGGTTGATATACGAGTTATCGAAAATCTAGTAGTATTCAGATGGATTCAAGTCTACCTACTGGTGTAAAAGTCTCTTAATTGTCAAGCCTTACTATTGAATATATCCTTGGTCAACCAATCCCTCATTATTTAAAAAACTATTCTATATTCATCAACCTTATTTCAATATAAATATTTATTTCCAATATTTGGGTTGTCTTTGGTTATTTCATCTAGGTCCCATACTTTATTCCATTGAAATTTATTTTACTCATATTTCACATCCATTACCTAAAGTTCATCATTAATTTATTTATTTATATTTATAGGTTCAAACTGAGATAAGAAGTCTTGATGTTAAACCTAGTTTCTTAGTGATGCGTAGGTTTTAGACCCTTTTTCATAGGTCACCTATGAATTCATCTATAGCGTGATATTTATGGTATATAATGGTTTTTGGAATTAATTTACTTCATTTTTTAAGTCTTATTTCGAGTTATGTTGGTCCAATTAGTCTACACTAGGTGATTTTCATATAAGTCAGCATTAAGGATAACGTTTTATGATATATTATTAATAGTTAAATATGACATATCAACCTTCTGATTTTTTATGGAAACGTTTTTTCTTATGTGGAAATGTTTCATAAAAATTGGAATGAATAGATTCTTACACCATATTATTTATTTTATTGAAAAAACTAAATGATTTACTAGATGTTGAATAAATATGGGAACTTAATTTGTCACTATTTGGTGAAATGTTTTCCACATTCAATTTTGTTTTATGAATACAACATTTACAACCAAAAACATTGAATTAGTGATCATTATTATTTCTTCTCTTCCATAATTTATAATTACCATTCTTCAAAAGAGGTATTATTAAAACTATAACAATCACATAATATTTTTATTTATATCTTCCACACACAAAATATTTTTGTAGGCAAAACTCAATAAACGTGGTTCATGTAATTTCTTAAAGGCTACTTTTTATTCTTTATAATAAATTATTTTTTGAAGAGTTCTAAGAGAAAATATGTTGTGACTATAGCCATCTTGTGAGGATAATATTTCAAAATATTAATTTTTATACACATAAACATGATTACTTCTCAAATTTTTATCTGTAAGTACACAATGCTTCTAAACAAAATATTAATATTTTTTAAAAAAATTACAAGTTTCACTTTTAGGTTACAAAAATACACCAATGTGAATCTTGAATTATCATCAACAATCACATATGTATAATACATTTTTTCATAAATAAGAAACTCTAGATGGTCCAAATAAATCCATATGGAAAAAATCTATGGTTCTATAACTATAAAATAGTTTCATTGATTTGAAATAAATATTGTGATGCTTCTTTTTTTGACATGGATTTAAAACATTATCTTTAGAGACTTATATCTTCAACTGATCTCTGATGACTTGAAATTATAGACCTTGTAGAAATGAAGATATGTTTGATGAATTATGTTACAAGATACACCCAACTTAAAAAAGATAACAAGATATCATAATAAAATTATTAACCAAATTATAATAAACACTAATATGGTAAATCTTTAACATATATTACATTTGGATGACATATAATTAATATAAGTTAATTTATAAAATTTTATTTTAAATAATGTTTATTTCGTTATATTATGTTTTTTCTTTTTAAAAATATATTTAATAATTTTAGAATTCAATTTTTTAAAAATAATTATCGAAATGATCAGATAATAATTTACTTATTATTAATTTTTGATTTTTTTTAAAATGTTGATTTTTTTAAAAAAATGGGAATTTTCCAAAATTATAATTTTTATGATTTTATCATTAAAAAGAATGACCTATAAGATTAAAAAACATATTAAGTTAAAAAATATGTATTTAAGGAATAAAATTATTTATTTTAGAATATTCATTGAACTTATAAAGCATAAGTATAACATTTTTAGAACTAAATTAAAATGTTACTTTAATAAACAATGTTTTCATTATTTTATTCTAATTAAGTAATTAGATTTGATGGCGAGGTTAGGTTTTATATGGTTTTAAAAGAAACATAAATTTTATAATAAACCATTTTCGATCATAGAAATCATTATCTATGATAATATTCTCATGTATATAAAACTTTAATGTTAAAAACACTATTTTTCTAAATAAACATTTTCTCTCCTTATGTGTATTTATTTTGAAATTTACATTTAAAAACCATTAAATTTTATATTGAAAATTATTTAAAAAATTGAAATAATGAAATTAAAATTAGATAAAATATTCAGTCATAAAATTTTAATTAAAATTATTCTATAAGGATAAATTTTAATTACTAAGGTAAAAGTAAATTTTGGGAAAATTTAAAAAAAGAATAGGAAAATCCCTAAAGCACTCATCATTATCTCTAAAATGAGTGGTTGAGGATGTTGGAACCACTTTGTGTATAAGGTTGTATTTGTCGTCAATAGTTGTCAATGCAGATCAAAATGAAGAAGATCATGAAGTACTCCGATGAAGTAGAGGAGTGGTGATTCAGATGATTGTTGTGCTGATCTTATGTTCAAAGAACATGTGTCAAAGGTGATACATTGTTTACAACAATGAAGAATGTGAGGAGTAATCCATTCGAGGATGATTAAAGAAGAATGAGGTTTTTGGATGAAGACCATGCAATTACTCATGATTGCATGAGAACCATGCTAGAGACTTCTTGACAGATTGAATCACATGTTTTGCATGAAGTTGATCATGACAGCCATGCTAGAGACTTCTTGACGGATTGAATCACATGCTTTGCATGAAGTTGATCATGAAAGTTGATGAAGAAGACAATGTGCCAATCAGTTGACTTCTGAGATGGCCATGCAGAGATTGCAATTATGAGATGGCCATGCACATCACATTGTATCAGAAGATAATGGTACTAAAGTTGTTCCTTCAAAGAATACATATCACAATAGTGGAGTTTTTGATAAAAGCCAAAGAGTTGCTGAAGGATACAGATCACCAAGAAGAAGTGCTGTTGAGGTGATCGTGCTTGTTGACAAAGCAAACAAACGACATACAAATTTGTTGACAAAGGAGATTCCATGGTGACATGTCGAGTTCAAGAGTTGTGGTCAACGATCTATGTTTGATTCATGAACATCGACAGAGGAATGGATGATCTGGAGGCGGTACAAAAAGAGCAGATACAAAGTGGCGCCGTTTTCCAGTGTTTGCCAAATTTCAGGGCCTCAAAATCAACAAATTAAGAATAGTGATTTTGGCAAAGGGACTTGCGCGCCATACTCATGGAGGATAAAAGACTTGCGCGCCATATGTTTTTGAGGATCAGAACATCAAAATTTGGCTAAGGAAAGAAGGTCGCGCAAGTGTTGGTTGGGTCACGCAAGTGAGTTGCGCGACAGAGGTTACTAGAGACAAGACTTGCGCGCCGTTGAGGGACTTGTGCGCCTCCGCGCAGGGGGTCCAGTTTGCCTATAAATACTGGACCACCCCTCCTCATTTCCTAAGGAGCTCAAGACTTTGAGATTGTTCGAGCTCTTGTCGCGCAGGTGGTTGAGCCACGCAAGTGGTAGTTTGGTCGCGCAAGTAGAGGTTGCGCGCCAACTGATGGTTGAGCGCCCTAGGTGATTTGGGCAAGGAAGGAAGTGAGTCGCGCAGGTTTGAAGTTCAAGAAGGAAGAGTCGCGCAGGTGCTTTGGAGACACTTGCGCGCCAGGTTATACTTGCACGCCTAAGACTTGCGCGCCGGGGGAGACTTGCGCGCCGGGCTTGAAAAGAAGAGCCAAATATTGTTAAAGTACGCCCGCCTTTCTGGAGCTGCACAAGAGCTGAACTATTGCCTGATACTACTCGTGCAAAGTGAGATTGAAGAAGAAATCTAAATGATACATGCATGATCTCATGCATACATGGAGAACTGATTCTGACAACGCCGAGTAAGCTGAGCTTCATTAAGTAAGGAATCACATTAGTGATTGTGATTCAGGAAAACGAAGACAAGGGGATCTAGTGCATTCATTCATTGCACTAAAGAAGAAGGATTGAACTAAAAGGAGCATCAAATCTGATCCCTGATGCAAGCAATGTCTCATGCTGAACAGGAGACGAAGAACTTCAATTCACACCTATTGAAGAGACCTTCACGTCTATAAACTGAGTGAGACTTCACCAACGACAATGAGCTAGGGGGAGTCAACGGGAGTGACCCGAGGGATGCAGTGAGCTATCCCTGAACAATTGTAAAGGCAGTGAGCCTGGGACAGAGTGTCTGTACCCGAACATTTGTAATCTGCATCTAGTGAATCATAGTGGATTTAGGTACAACCGACAACCTGTCGGCGTATGCTCCTTGGACGTAGCCCTTAGTGGCGAACCAAGTAAAAATAGTTGTGTCATCTCTCTGCATGTGAATGTTTAATTTCCGCTCATATCCATCATACAGGTTTAAGTAGTTCCTACCAATGTGGGAACAAGATCCACAACTAAATGAAGAAAAAGTTGCCACCCTGATTCACCCCTCCCCTCTCAGGGTGTCCCGGGGTCCTACAGAGGAGAGTTTCCACAAACAGTAACTTTACAACAATCTGTTTCTATTTTTGGCTCATTTAACCTTGAATAGAAATGTAATAGGTTTGAAAATGTAATGGTTATTTCCAAAACTACCCTTCACTTCAATTATAAATAGGTAACACTTACGCCACTTGAAGGCTCACCCGTACTTCAAATTTCATGTAAAACATGTTAGACATTGATTTTTGTAGTACTATATTCCATTTCCATAAGTTTATGTTCAATTTATTATATAATCCCAATCCTTTTACACATATTTTCACATGGTTTGTTTACATAAACACCCAAAAAACAAAACCCAATGATTGTGGAGCCTAGTGTCTCTGGAAGAATTAGTTTATAATACATGAAAATAAACTAAAAAAATATTTTTTTAATGTAAATAATGATATCCTAAATCCATTTTATCTCAACATAGGACAGTTTTTGACATCATATATGATAGCGTTATGTGGTTAGATCATTTTGGATGTAACCCTTAGATTATCATTTTTTATGATATTTATTTTTCTTTCACTTTCCTATGTTGACATTATATATGATAGCATTATGTGGTTAGATAATTTTGGATGTTTTAATTGACCATCACAAACTGGTATAATGTTATTTAATATTATTTATAAATATCCATTATAGGATATTCTATAAGTTACAATATATATAAATATAATTATATTATTTACCTATATTTTATTTTTTTGACCATCATTAAATGAGGTGGGGAAAATGAGATACTTTGTTCACGAAGGTGGTGAACCAACCATATTACGAATAGTGTTTTCATTTTAGAAATAATACAAGGGAGGGTATAAGGTAGATATTATATCATAATAATAACATATCCTTATATTTAGGATGCTAATTTTACTATTTGTATATTTATGGAGAAAATATGGGGTTAGTCTAACAAGAATAAAATAAAAAGAAAAATAGTTTAGAGTATACCTCTTCCTTTGGTTTTCTCCTTTTATGCTACCCCTTAGGTTCCTAGGAATGGTCTTTGGATGAGACAAGTAGAATAATGGTATGGGGGAATGGTTTGGATAGGTAATAGGGTATAAAGTTTTTAATATCCAAGGCTTATATATTGTGAGGATAAGGGGTGGCGTGGGGTGGTATTTATATGTGAAGGAGATGGGGGTTTAGAATATTATAATCATTAGTTTCTGATTTTGACTCAAGACTATAAAAATTATTTTTATAATGACTATATAAGGTAATATATGCATTTAATTTTGAAATAGTGTGTTATTAGATCATCCATAACTAAAAAATGTATATATTTAGCTTATAATTTTTAATAAACTAGTTTTCTATATTTTACTATTCACCCAAAATTCAACTATTTTATAAAAATACCAAGAATTTACCCATACTATTTTTCATTGTATAGAATTTAAGAAATTAAATTAATATTGTGAAAATGATTTTTGAAATATGAGAAATTATATTTTTAAATAAAATACTTATTTATCTTAAAAATGCCAATTTTAATAATATTATCAATTTTCTAACCATTTGAAAAAATACTAATGGTCTCATAAAATATTCTAATAATTTTATTAAAAACTATTATTAATTTATAATTCCATTTTTGGAAAAAAAAAACTTATTATAAATCATTATATTTATTAAAAACATGAAATTAAAACATATATGGTTTAAAAAAATATAAACACATAATTTAACATTTTTGAAACAATTATTTATGTGTACCATCATATAAATATCTTATATTTTCATTTTATTAGGTACCTTAATATTATTTTACACTTTAATAGGCCAGGATAGTATTCTAAAGGTATAGTTACTATTCTTAACAGTTATATTTTCTATTTTAACTATGAGATTATTATTCAAACAATTAGATTGATTTTCCAATGGTCAGAGTTATAATTGTCATATGGGTTCCTTACTTTTAAAAAATAAAACATATTTCATTAATTTTTCATTTATATCAAAATTCTCTCAAGTTTATATATATTTTCATTTTCAAAATGAATATTTCATTACGAATATTTGTATTTGTTTTGAAAGTGTTATTCACGAGTGTGATTATTCAAGGAGATCGAGAATATCAAATATTTTCTATTATTGTTATATTTTTTTTAAATTTTTGTTCCATTATAATACTTTAAATTCTTATGTACAATTTAATTTTCTAAATCAAATGTTTCAATTGAAATAAAAAAAATGTTTTTGGTTTTCTCATGTGATACATGTAAATTGTAGAATATTTTATTAATAAATGTGACATAATTATATATACAAAAGTGAGATTCAATTGAAAATATTTTAAGTTGTTAAATTTATTTGTCTTAAGGATATCATTTTCTTGGAATTTTCAAAGAGAAAAATTGAAGCATCCAATATGAGTATTACATTAACATACTCTTTCAATTTACTGTAATCCTTATTAAATCATCTCTAACCATATTAATATAAGGAATTTTTTTATCACTATTATACTTAGAATTAATTATATTCAGAGGGACAAAATTATTCAATTCTATCCATCCAATAAGAAATCAAAATAACATCGATCGTTTATATATGCAGAATACCACATTAATGAAGTGATGTTGTTAAATTTTAATCACCAACCGTAATGGTTGGAATCAAGGATAGATTTCTTGAATAAATATTATTTTTATGTCACAAATAAAATTATAAAATAATAGTTTTTCAAAAACCATCATTTTTTTCCATTTACAGATAATTGGGATCATTAATCAAGTGTATTGTGCACTACTTCCACCATAAATTGTAAATTTCATTTTTTACCACTAACCATCATTACATTTTACTATAATGGATTTAATGAGGATATATGATAATTATTAGATTTTCAATCTTCTAAATATTTCTAATTATCATTATATAAAGACATAACCTTACTAATGATTAAATTACAATAAGTTTCCATTTGGGTCAGTTTTACCAGCTATTTAAAAAATGTTGTAATAAATATGTCCTAAATGATAATGGGATTTCATATAATTGTAATATCACATAATAATTTTATATTTAATATTTTTAATAATTTTTGGAATGTTTTTGTTAATATAAAAAATATTTATTAATATATCACTCTTTATTTGTTAAACACATCAAAAACTAGTTTATAGTGACTTGAATTTTCACAAGCCGTATTCCTGTATTTAACCTAATGAAAATAGAACTTATGTCATACTTAATTTTATTTTATTATAACTGAAATGATATATGATGAATTACATAAAACCACTCTATTATAATCAATATTATATTTAATAATATTTTATGAAATAAACAACCAAACATTTTAACCCAAGATAATGAAACAAAATTATAACAACCTAATGTAGAACCGAAAAGCTATGATACATCAGCTTCCCACACTAACATTGGAGTCCCTGACCTGAAATAGAAACTCAAAACACTTAATACTAATTTCCCAAACCAATATAACAGACACTAGGTCCTATGTTAGAACTAATCAGCTCTAATAAAAATCTGTCATGACCCATCCTAGTGGGGTTTATGCTACGGCTCCCCAAGCCCAACTCTAATTGGCCAGGTGTTTGTGACGAGCACTGAGTAGTCATATCACTAACATGGGAGGCATTTTTTATGTACCTATATGCACACACACATCTCCAAGCTCGCAAAATTCTAAAATGTAAAAACAACTATGAACCAAATTTATGCATACGATTATCCCAACAAGAGAACGGTAGAAAATTAAAGTACAGTAAAGTAATCCAAGAAAAAAACCACCAAAAGAAGGAGTCTATGAACTAAAAATTATAACATGTAAATAAATAGGTAATGAGACTGCTTCTCAAAGATATAGGAACACCTCAGCCTACTTGAACTCAAAAACCTCTATCCGGTCCTGGTCCACCCTGGAATCCATCAAAAGGTCGCTTGTCTACACAAGACATGACAAATTCAGGAAAAGACCGTGCATGGGTGAGTATAATAATACTTAGTAGGGAACCTTGAAACCAAAAATCAATAATAAATGGAATGATACAGTCAGATATACACAAAATATGTCCACAACACATATAAAAAGAATATATAAATATACTCAATCCAAGACAAAAAGTCTAGACGTAAGTCACAACCACCGAATACCCACACTAGGGATTCAGCTCGAAGATTCCACAAAACACTCATCCTGGAGGACACACTCTTGAGTATTATAGCACTAATGATGTTCTTATATGAAGTATTGTTCTTCAGAAATCTTCACTAGAGAGATACACTTATAGATCTATAGTTACATGTGATACCCAAATTATGATCACAACTAGGTCCATGGGGTGATAACAACAACTCCATATCAATTAAACTTCTATATACATGATAAATATCAAGTGATGTTGGTTTTATAAGTACCAAGGACTCTACCTAGGGAATGAATAATGAATAGAGGAATTTACTCTAGGCCTCTCAGAGGGGATTCCAACAACACTATCCAGAAAGTCCAACTAAAGGGTAATACTCTTATGACTAGGAAATGATACCAACTAAACGTCAAAGGAAGGATACACAAACAAACCCTTGAAAAAAATGTGAAGAATATGGTAGACAAATTCCTCAATCCAACTAGGGAATAGTACACTACATTTATTAGGGTCACACATCGGGTCCTTTGACCTGGGGTACTGGTCGTGTACAACATCCCATGTCAAAAGATCATGTTTTCTAAAAAGAGAGTACACAACATGTAGAAATACATAAATGCCATTAATTTCCATCAAAGGTCCACCAATGTACTCCAGTTGTGTTCTAGTACATTGTTTCAACCTTATAGATCTTCTCATGTACATGTACATGGGGTAGTCAGTGTACTTGGTCTCATCCAAGTCTTGTGGTGGGGTGCACACCATGTAGGCAACCCATGTACTCCATCCCATGTCTATGTATCTCCTGAGAGTCACAAAAATTCTATTAGAAGGGCCTATTTATTTTTTATAGGGCCACACATAATTTTTTATTTAAATAACTCCCGAAACCCTAGTCTGTATTGAGCGGGGTCCACACACCGTGTTATCACGGGTTACAAGCCATGCTGATCACAATTTTCTAGAAACTGTCTCTTTTCATTGCACACCTTGGTGATTGTCTAAAGTTCAATCCAAAGGTCCATTCATCTCAAAACCACATATATAAGGTCATATCCGCATCAAAACACATAATTGGTGAGTTTTAGGCCTTCAATCAACTCTGATAATGGATTCTATTCATATGCTAATAAATCATTTGAAGAATGGGTTTTCCCAAATAACATAGATTAATATCTCTCTATTGATGTCACACCTCTGATAAGCTCCCGGATGTAGGATATTCAATTTTGTATTGTTTTGTAAAGGGTCGAAGGTGCAATGATTCTTCATTCATAAACAACGAAGAATGAAGAATATGAAGAATATAATGGGGGAGAAAAATCATAAAGAACAACCCAAGGAACAAACCTTGAGCATTATTCATTCCGACCTTGATCCTTTCCTAAAATAACAATAATGAAATCCAAAGAAAATAATCTCTATATCAAACCCTGATAGTTCCCGCAAATAAAACCCATCCCACAAGAATGATCGATCCATGTGTCAACCATTTCATTGGTTGTTCCACGTTCATCATTGATTCTAAAAATAGGGACATCGTTCTAAATAACAATTCCATAACTAGGAATTGGATCCCTCATGGAAGAAGATCAGTTTCCACGTCGTCGTTGTTGGTGAGATCTGTCAAGAATGAGTCCCATCGATCTTCGATCCATGGTCTCGTTGTTGTTCTCCACTGAGATAATTCTCTGGGGTTTCTCTCCCAAGCTGTAGGGAATTATATGGTTATGATCTGAACCTTGAAACCCTAAATATATGTTATTATAAATATAATTTTTACTACATTAGTGAAAAATATTTAAAAAAATTAAATATTCAATTTATTTTATTCATTAAAATATCTAAAAACTAATTTTCACCGCGAACCCCTGACAGATGATGTTAGAACTCTCATATATTAAGAACGCTGCTCTAAACACAACATTACCCTCATATTTCTGATCTAAGAAAATTTTTAGAAGTCCTTAAACATTATTAGGAAAAAAGTGCGCACATGAAATTTAATATTGTAATATTTTTCAAGCAATTGGTTTGGGAACACCAGGCGTTAGAATCATATATTGTCTCAGCACCTAGTATCGAATTAAAACTATATAATATTTAAAAATAATAAATAATGAAATCTATTCCATAAGAGGATATGGGAATAGTAAAAGGATATTTATACAACCTTAATAAAATAAATTCTAAACCATCCATTATGGAGAGGATCAAGGAGGCTCAAAAATATGACATGGAGATACAGAAGAAGGTAGATAATATTCTAGAGTTCAATTTTTCTAATGATGAATTTATAAGGTTTATAACCACTATATATTTCCCATAAAAACTATAACTAATGAGAGAACTTATATATGATGTGAATAGAAAATCCTTCTGTATTCATCTATGAATCACTAAATTGGATAGAGATTTGAATCCAATTGTTTTTTGGGATAAAATGAAGAGGGAGATTTCAAAATTCGAATCTCTATGCTTGGAATGCCAATAAGTCTACGATGAATGAAAAAAGTATAAGGTATGATGAAACTATTTACTATACCATATTTGAAATAGGAAAACATAACCATGTATTTCATCATAGTACTCCCCATGAAATATAATGGTATTCATGACATCTGGGTGGTAGTCAATCACCTTACATAGTCAACATTTTCTTATTTTTATCATGTATGATTTATCTATTGACCAACTCACAAGGATTTACCAAAGGGACATTTTAAGACTACATGGAGTGAATTATTTAATGTATCTGATCAAGATATGATGTTTACATCAAGTTATTGAAGAATCCTTTAGAATAATTGAATATAAAACTAAGATTCAGCACTTTATATCCCCCCTATATAGATAGTTAGTCTGAAAGTACCATTATAACTCTATAAGATATAATGAGATCATGTTCAGTGGATTTCCAAGGGTGTTGGGACCAACACCATCCCCTAGTGGAGTTCTCATATAACAATATTTTTCATTCTATAATTAAAATAACACTATATGACGATTTTTATGGGAATAGGATTCAGATTCTAATACAATAAGATAATATTGGGGAGTGTAAGCTAAAAGGACTTAATATTTTTTAAGATATCACAACTAAAGTTCAAAACATTCTACATCTTATGAAATCTTCACAAATTTGACAAAAAATATATGCAAAAATTCATCAATGAGTACATGAGTTTTATTTCATTGATAAAGTGTTCCTTTGTATATTTTCATAAAATAAATTCAAGAGGTTTGGTAAGAAGGGAATGCATAGTCCTAGATACATCATCCCCTTTGAGATCCTTAATAACATCAAAGTGGTGGCCTATTGACTAAAACTCCCACTTAACCTATCTCAAATACATGATGTGTTCCAAGTATCCTTTTTATGGAATTACATTCCAAACCCATCACATGACCAAATATGGAGGTGTTACCAATGGATAATTATATTTAATACGAGGGGTAGCCGGTGAAGATCTTATATCATAGATAAAAATTCTGTGCAATAAGACAACTCACCTCGTAAAAGTGATGCGGTGAAAACAAAAGTTTAAGGAAGTTACATGGAAACCAGAATGCATGATGAAAAAGAATTTCCCACATCTATTTTAGTGTATGAAATGAAAATTTCATTGAAAAAATTTCCAAATGATAGAATAATATAATGACCTAAACATTTATAAATAAAATTCCCTTTGTGATTAGATTAAATTACCCATTATGTAATGTGGTTATAGAACACACATGAACTTATTTTGTTGTTTTGGACCATTATAAGATATATCATGCCATATTTAAAAGTCTGTTAATAATAATTACAATTGATAATATAGCCATTCAAAAGTGATAATATTATTAGTATATATATATAGGGTTATGATAAAGTCCAATTGATATTGAACAACGAAGCGATGGCCTAGACCAATAGGATTTTACAATATAAAGCCCATTAATAAGAGCTTCTAAGGGAGATGACATTAATTTTATTATAATTTGATCAATCCTAAGCCAAGATTCATAAACTAAAGCATGATCAAACCATTCATGGGAGAAGTGTAAGATCATTGAGATCATGACCCAAAGCATGTTCACTAAACCACCCCATGAAAGTCTATGAATTACACACCGTACGCTTAGGGAATTTTTTTATGTAATAAAGGGACATGTATCAAGACCCTAATATTATTAATTTGTATAAAATAATTATTATGTATAACATTTATGATTATTAGTAATTTTTTAATTATTTGATAATGAGTTGATAAAATTTTTATGAAACACAACTTTTTTTTGGAACTGTATATTTTCAATCAAGACACTCTATTTTAATAAATTCAATAATTTATTATGTAAATTATATTAAATGAAAAATATTATTATTAAATAATTTTTTTAAATATTAAATATTATATAATTTTATGTAGTCAATTTTTTGAAAAGGGTCTAAAAACAGCTATTGTGAAAAATTATTTTTTCTATAAATGAGGATTATAATTTAAAATTTAAAATTACCATACCTATATATTTTTTAGGACAATTAAAAAATTATTTTTGAAATTTTCATGTTAAAAATATCCAATGGTTAATAATTTCATAATTTTTTGAGATAATAGATTGTTTGCGACAAAATTAAATACCGATTAAATATATGGTGTGTATTATGGAATCATAATGACCCAAATTTGATCTAATTTATATCATAAAGGATATCAATTTACAAATATATATTTACCCTTTAAAATGATTTGTTTTTAAGTTATTTGATTCATTTTACAGACCCTTTTATTAATCATTGAAAACCAGTATTATATATTAAGGTTTTAAAATAAATTCTTTAGGAACATGGATCACTTCCACATCACCTAGGGAAATATTTTGATGATATTAGTTGTTTAATATGTAAAATAATGAAGACCACTCCATTTTAATAGAATAAATGGGATAAAAAATAGCAATGATTGTGTTTTTCAATACTTTATTACATAGAGTCCAAAACATGTATTTGGGAAATAGAAAAAAACTCCCTTATATGATCCTATATAAACCCACACAAGATACCATTTAACATCACTCAAAACCATTATATCAGGAATATACTATTTTCTTACCCATATATATCCCTTTAAACCCTGAAGCTCTTAAGAATATCCTCCCAAGATTTTGGAAACACCCTCTCATGGTAAGAGACCATCTACTTCTAATCATTATTAATGAACTTCATTAAATTATGCTTTTTTCCAATTATTGATGTTTGGATAAGTTTTCACACATCCCTATTATAGTACCAATTATTCTCAAGTGATGAGAGACCCCTTTTAATCTCATTTTATCCCTTCCAAGAAACATTATGTACCCCTGTTGTGCTTCAAAAATCATCTTGTTGTTTTCCATGAAAAATATTTTTGTAATGAATACCCATTCCCCATTAACCCCAAATATATTCACCCAAATGTAGCTATGCATCATTTATTTGTTATTTCCATATAAATATATCACAAACTCTTTAATTGTTTTATTACAATTGATAAAATATTTCCTTATGTTTTATGATCTATGTGGCACACTTATGCATGCACATGATATGAAGCTGATAGATGGGCATAGAATTATATAGACCTGCAATGCACTATGTAATGTTTGAATCACATGATCTTCCATTTATGGTGTGTGGGGATTATAATAAGAACATTATTTTATTTTTTCTAGTTTTTTAGAATTCACTTATGTTTATGATGTCATGTTTTAAGTCATTTTAACATTCCCATATTGCTTTTATGTTATTATTTCATACCATGCTTTGATGTTCATGTTTATGATTCTCCCCCAATTCATTTCCCATTAATTCTATATATAATAACATGTAATAATATCAACATTTTATTTCTATTTTTATTTCATTATTAGGATTTACATATCATCCCTTTCTAATGTATGTCCTCAGATTATCCTAGGTTGCTTTAAAAGAGAAATGGTATTTTAGGGTATGTTAAGGACTGACTGAATGAAAATTATTTTTTTTATAAACACTTTTAGGAAATGTGATAAACCAAGAGCCACAAACTGCAAAATATTACCACCCACACAATTCAAAATCAAAGAGAACAAAGACATACAATATGAATATACCAGAACAACAACTAATAATCAATATAACCATACTCGTCACCACACCCGACACATGAGTCCTCCTCGGCAGTAGCCGATTCCCATTCAGAAGATGGCTTATACTGCCTCCAGAGATTATTGCTTTGGTTCTGGCTCCTCATTGGATCCAGATAATGCTACCACATGCACGATTTCATGGAAATGCTGTATTTTTTGAAAGCAAGGATCACCCTGCGATCTCACTTTATGAAGATCTGGTATTCACCAGATGTGGAAGATAAGAGTAATACTTCCTCGTTTTCCTTCTTGGAATAGTCAACAATGCTCCAACATCCTCATTCATTCTCTCTTCCCCACCATAAACAATATCACTAAAGGACTGGGAATCGTAGCCTCTCAGTTTTCTTTATGACCCCCAGAAATATACCCCCTCTTGTCAAAAGGAATCTCCAAAATAGGTTCCTTGAACCCCTTGTGCTTGCCCCTCCTCGGATCAGGCGTGTTTCATTCAATCACTGAAAGGAACCTCACCACAGCTCTGATGTCTTTAGGAGCTTCATTTCCCTTACCCTCTACCATTATCCAAATATCCTCTAATTTATCCTGAAAATTTCCGAAGTCCCAGTTTGGGAGCTCCTCCACCATCATATAGAACTCCTTAGGAACCTGGTTCTCTTGGTAACCCTCATCCACACCACCGAAAGCCACATGATCAATGGCCATGCCAACTTCAGAGAGGCCATCGAATCTATTTCTCAGTTGGAGTAAAGGCCTCACCGGTAATGTAGGACCTCCATCATCTCGGTTCCTACCTGAGTGAACCACCTCCATGGAATGTATGAAATTTTTGTATTATTTTAGGTATAACCTTATTTGAAAAATCATGAAATAAAATGTTTTAAAATATGGGTTTTCATAGTAGGGTTAGTCGCTTAACCTTGAGATTTGAGAGAAGGAATTGGAGGAGAGCTCTTGGGTGAGTGAGGACTGGATAATTTATTGATTATTGGTGTGATAAATTTTGTATATGTCAACAATTATGTTGACATGGAACCATTATTTACCAAATATTTATCTATAATCAAGGTATTATGTTTTAGTTTTGTGATTTAATTCCCATTTATAATTTGATATGAGCATGCATCAATCAATCCTAAATTAACTCATGAGTCGTTCTTAATTGATTTTATAAAGAATTAATTTTCAATTCCCATATCTTGGAATTCAATATTTATTTATCTTTGATAATTATTGTGATTTGATGATACACTTTTCATTGGATTCCACCAAAGATGACAAAAAAAATCATGGACATTGATTGGGAATCATTATATGTTATGTGTCTTTTTCCCTCTGTTCTTGGCATTCATCATGGGTAATGTATTGTATGGTGATTCAATGATACCCAAAAGTAATGATCAGCGACTGTTAATTATTTATCCTAAATAATCTTGGTCATGGGTTTAGGATTTGGTTTTGAAGATACGATAGAGGTGTGATGATGATAACAGGATCCCGATGATAGATTAGGTAAATGTGGATTTGCAATCCAAATCGAGCATGTCTCATAGATTATCAGGCACATCCACATGTGGAGAGTGGAGTAGACCATGTAAGGCTAATCATCTTTCGGGCTAGTATTTTTCTAGAGAAGCTGGCCAATGTAGTCACAGAGATTACGACCTCCTGCATCCTAAGGAGGTGTGACCCATCAGCCACGTGAAACCCCCCCGTGCATAGTTGGAGAGAGAGGAGGGGGTGGGGAGGTATTATTTTTTGTATGGTATGTGTTATTCTATTATAATAATAACATTTATTTAGAAAAATAATATTTTTAAATGAGGTTTGGGGATCCCCATAGTGGAATTACATATTCTTGATTGAGATGTAAACAATAGGTCCTTGTTTGGAACACCTTGTGTAACATATATTATTTTTAATATTATTACTATGTAAAGAGTGTGGCATGAATGAGCTATATGCATGATGGGGGTGGGGTGGAAACCTACATAGGACCCCTTTCTCTTTTATGTTTACATATTTTTAATAATAATAATATTATTATTACTAATATTGTTATTATTATTACTACCTCTTTTTAGTCATTAATGCTTCATGTAACTTCGAATTAGAAATTAATTTCATGCATTATAATCATGGTATTGAGATAGATGATTCATGAAAATTTTAGAATATTTAATTCCAACATGTGAATTAGGTCCAAGAAGTGACCGACATATGTTCTATGAGAAAAATGATTTTTTTTGCTTAGTTTCTATTTTGGAAAGTAAATAGTATATCCCAAGTATTTCCTTCAAGAGGATTTCAACAACATGATAATTTTTTTCATTCATGTATATTTGTAGTGAAATATTGCTGGATATACTTTCATGCCTGTTAGACCGATGAAATCCCCTATACATTCATTAGACCATTGGACAGAATTAAATTTGGGCCCACAAATAGTCTAATGTAAATAGTTTGTTGGGCGGAGAAGTGATGGCAAGAGGGGGGGTGAATTGCCTTTTAAAAAAATAATTAACAATTTAAAATCAAAGTAAAAGTGCAGCGGAAATAAAAGAGGCAAGACACAAATCTTGATAACGGAGTTCGGCTTAAACCCAAGCCTACGTCTCCGCTCCCAACTCAACCGTTGAGAGATTTACTACCGCTTGCTTTTCAATGGTTTTAGCAAGAAACCCACTAGACTTTAAGGTTAGTCTAGAACCTATTATAGCTTGCTTTTAATGGTTATGCAAGAACCCACTTGCTTTCAATGGTTGAGCAAGAAACCACTAGCCTTCTTACAGGTGAAGGCTAGCTCACCTTTGATTCAAGCCTTTTAAAAGGGAAGGCTTGACTAACCTCTTCACACTTTGAAGGTGGTGTGAAAACCCAAAAGAGAGGATGAGAGAAAGAGATGGGGTTTGTAGGCACAAACCCAAAATGATACTCAAAATGATAAAACAATAAAAACCGTAATGGGAGAAGCCTTGGGCGCCAAAGGATTGATTGGAGTTGATGAAGGGCGCTCCCAAGCTTCTATGGTGGTGCTCCTTGGTTGTGGAAATGTGTTGGAGCAATTGGGGGTTCCTTGGAGGAATGCGCCGGAGATTCGCCAAATGATCAAAAATGTTCCCATGGGCTTCCGTTGGCTTGGCTAGTGTTCCGGGGCTTTCTAGTCCTTTATTTATAGAGGGGGAACCCTCAAATTGCCTTTGGGAGGCTTCAGAGCCGTCGGAGAGGCCTTCGGAGCCATTGGGAGTCAAGTGGACAAGCCTGGTCAAAGCCCAACGGCTAGTTTGACTGGATCCACCGGCTGACCGGTGCCTGGCCACCGGTTGGCCGGTGCTTTGAAAAATAGAGAGGGCTCGGGCTCAGGCACCACCGGCTGGCCGGTGAGGAGGCCACCTGTTGGGCGGTGCTGAGGCAGTAGCAAACACTATTTGTCTGGCCTCCACTGGCTGGCCGGTGGTGGGACACCGGTTGGCCGGTGGTCTGGATAGAGGGATGCCTTCTGTCCAGGCCTCCATCGGCTGGCCGGTGGTCTTCCATCGGTTGGCCGGTGGGACTGAAATCAGTCCACTTTGGCTTCTTGCTTTCTTGGCCCAATTCCTTGGAAACCTGAAATCATGCCTATCATCCAAAAACACTTAAAACAAGATTAGATAAATAAGAGAGTGATTGTGATCATGAAAATTAATCCACTAGGGGTATGAGAGGTACAACAATCTCCCCCTATTTTGATGATCACAATCACCAAAACAAGCAATGTAAAATGAAATGAAAGGCATGCTTTAAAGGATAAATTGAAAAGTAAAGCAAAGCATGAGAGAAAGATTTCTCCCCCAATCAACCAAGAATTTCTCCCCCTTTGTGATTATCAAAATAGCACGGGGCATAAAACTTGATTGAGGGAAACATTGAAAAACAAGATAGAGTTTTTTAAATCAATTCAAATTTTTGAAATTTGAATTGAATGTTTTGAATTGAAAAATTCAATTGAGAATTTTTAATTGAAAGTTTTGAATGAAAAGTTTTGAATAAAAAGAAAAAAAGGCTTAAACAATCCTAACTCCCCCTAAATAAAAACATCAAATCACCGGGGAGAGGTTTTTGAAACCGAGACAAATTTTGGTCCGGTGACACTCGCTAAAAGGGATTTTTCAATCCATACTTGTCTAGTGGCGGGTCATCTCCTATAAAATTCATCATTAAAGGAAATGGTTTTGGGCCTTCCATACCGGGCATTTTTGCAATCGCACTCATAAATTAAGTGCCCGAGTTTTTTACAATAGTTGCAAAATTTAAATTGGGAGCTCCCCCTTACAAAAATAGTTGGAGCATGGGAAGAGGAAGCTTGCTTGGAATAGCCAAGCCCTTGGGTGGTTCTTGATACGCGTTGGGAACCTAGAAATTTGGTCAAATTTTGTTCCCCTTGGGTGAACTTGGCAAGAGATTCCCTTAAATCTTTGATTGTTGATTCCATAGAATCAACATCGGGAAGGTTTTGGATTTTAAGGGTCAAGTCTTCCTTCTCTTTGAGAAGTTGTTCCTTTTCGGAAGAGAGTTTTTTGAAATTCTTTTTTAAAGAAACAAATTTGGAAGAAAGTTCGTGAAAACCTTCCTCCAATTGATCTCTCGCATGTTGGAGATCCTCATAAGATATGTGATTGAAAGAATTTGAAGAACTAGAGGATGAGGAGTCGGAAGAGGTTACCTCATGAAATTCCATTAGGCATTTTTTACCGTTGTCACTTGAGGATGAGGAGGAGGATGTGGAGATATCACTCCATGTGGCCTTGAATGCCTTCTTCTATTCCTTTTGCTTGGCCTTTTTCTTGTTGAGTGGACAATCGGGCTTGTAATGGCCTTTCATGCCACACTCGTAACATGTTACCTCGGACTCGGATTTTTCGTTGGATTGAGCCTTGCATGATTTCTTCTTTTTGTGCTTCTTCATGAATTTGTGCATCTTGTGGGCAAGATTCTCCATTTCTGAATCTCCGCTTGAAGAGGAAGAAGATGAGGAGGAGGAGCTTTCTTCTTTTTGAACTTTGAAGGAGATGTTCTTTGGAACTTTGATCGGTTTGCCTTCCTTTTCAGCTTGCCTCCTCATAGTGATCTCGTAGGTCATGAGGGATCTGATGAGCTCTTCGACTGGCATGTTTTTGATGACTTTTTCTTCTTGGATTTCCATGACTTTCGGTGCCCATGAGCTTGGTAGGATCCAAAGGATCTTCTTGACCATCGTTTCTGCAGACACATCATCACCAAGGGACTTTCTCCCATTGCAATCATCAGTAAAACGTGTAAACATTTCAGTAATATTTTCGTATGGATGCATGGTAAAACTTTCAAAATCTTGGCGATACATATCCAATCGAGTATCCTTAACTATGTTGGTACCCTCATGGGTAACCTCTAATAGTTTCCAGATTTCATGAGATGAGGTGCATGTGGAAACTCGATTGAATTCATTATGATCAAGGCCGCAATGAAGAGCGTTCATGGCTTTGCCATCAAGCTCGAAATTTTTAATGTCGGCTTGAGTCCATTTGGATTCATCGGGAGAAGAAAGAGAATTACCATGCATGACAATTTTATAAATAGGGTAACCTATGCTTCTAAGAAAATTGGTCATGTGGGTTTTCCAATAAGTGTAGTCGGTTCCATCAAAAAATGGAGCACGACCCAAAGAATAGCCTTCGGGGGAGAAAGAGGTTGAAGCCATCACAATGGATCTTGAATTTGAAACCGATTAGGGTATTACTCAAATTTTGCCTCTGATACCAATTGTTGGGCGGAGAAGTGATTGCAAGAGGGGGGTGAATTGCGTTTTAAAAAAATAATTAACAATTTAAAATCAAAGTAAAAGTGCAGCGGAAATAAAAGAGGCAAGACACAAAGCTTGATAACGGAGTTCGGCTTAAACCCAAGCCTACATCTCTGCTCCCAACTCAACCGTTGAGACATTTACTACCGCTTACTTTTCAATGGTTTTAGCAAGAAACCCACTAGACTTTAAGGTTAGTCTAGAACCTATTACAGCTTTCTTTTAATGGTTATGCAAGAACCCACTTGCTTTCAATGGTTGAGCAAGAACCCACTAGCCTTCATACAGGTGAAGGCTAGCTCACCTTTGATTCAAGCCCTTTAAAAGGGAAGGCTTGACTAGCCTCTTCACACCTTGAAAGTGGTGTGAAAACCCATAAGAGAGGATGAGAGAAAGAGATGGGGTTTGTTGGCACAAAGCCAAAATGATGCTCAAAATGATAAAACAATAAAAACCATAATGGGAGAAGCCTTGGGCACCAAAGGATTGATTGGAGTTGATGAAGGGAGCTCCCAAGCTTCTATGGTGGTGCTCCTTGGATGTGGAAATGTGTTGGAGCAATTGGGGGTTCCTTGGAGGAATGCGCTGGAGATTCGCCAAATGATCAAAAATGTTCCCGTGGGCTTCCGTTGGCTTGGTTAGTGTTCTGGGGCTTCCTAGTCATTTATTTATAGAGGGGGAACCCTCAAATGGCCTTTGGGAGGTTTCGGAGCCGTTGGAGAGGCTTTCGGAGCCGTTGGGAGTCAAGTGGACAAGCCTGGTCAAAGTCCAACAGCTAGTTTGACTGGCTCCACCAGCGGACCGGTGCTTGGCCACCGGTTAGCCGGTGCTTTGAAAAATGGAGAGGGCTCGGGCTCAGGCACCACCGGCTGGCCGGTGAGGAGGCCACCGGTTGGCCGGTGCTGAGGCAGTAGCAAACACTATTTGTCTGGCTTCCACCGGCTGGCCGGTGGTGGGACACCGGTGGGCCGGTGGTCTGGACAGAGGGATGCCTTCTGTCCAGGCCTCCATCAGCTGTTCGGTGGTCTTCCACCGGTTGGCCGGTGGGACTGAAATCAGTCCACTTTGGCTTCTTGCTTTCTTGGCCCAATTCCTTGGCAACCTGAAATCATGCCTATCATCCAAAAACACTTAAAAAAATATTAGATAAATAAGAGAGTGATTGTGATCATGAAAATTAAACCATGAGGGGTACGAGAGGTACAACATAGTTTTCCACATAGAACATGATGATTGGATTTTTTGGGCATTAGAGATATGATGACTTGTGATCTGTGTGGGATAATTATATCAACTATGCTTACCAATTATTGTTTGAGTGTGTTACCTTGGACCATTCATATAAGGGTTCATTATTTAATTATGTCCCTAGCTTAGGATGTGACCCCCTCTATAGGATGAGTTTTATATGGAGTTTTCTGTATACCCCAGTGTTCCAAGTTTTTATCCTCTATAACTGCTTCCTTTTCCCATTGGTAGGACTTGTGGTAATGTATTGATCATTACTACATAGGTAATGATTCACTATATTGATTCAGTAGGGTTTTTTTGTCCACTGGTGGTCCTCAGTGTGATCCTCTACTTAGGTATCATGATTGTCAGAGTTCTAGTAGTTCTTGGGTGTCACTTAGTGGTATTAGGGGTGATTTAATATCTAGGAGTAGGGATCTGGGAGATATTATGAGTACATATTTAGAGAGACCCTATGAGAACGACTTCTCAAATGAGTTTCCTTAGTGAAATCATTGCTCATAGGGTTTTTTCTCGTATATGATTGTTTCCATGAATCATCAAGAAGAAACCAATGAATGGTAGTATGGTTTAAAACTTTTTGAGAAAGAGTTTCCATCATGAGTATTTCTATATTTACATTGTGATTACTATTTTATATCATATTTTGGATTGATATAACATCATGGTTGAGAAAACCCTTATCTTTCTTGTTTATGTTTGGTGATTTCATGGTGTCTTACTGTTTATTATTATATTCACACCTTCAGGATATCTACCTCTAAGAATTATGTCTTATATAGACAGAATAATTTTTTACTGGGTTATTAGAGGACCAGGACTAGGCAGAGCATAATGAGGGTGATAGAAACAGGTTCTTACCAAATGTTGTATTTGAAACCATTCCCCTCCTTCTAAGCATGTTGGACATTATTTCCAATTTTGGTGGGTTTGTATTTGTCCCTTTATACTTTCAGAACTTCTATTTTACCCTGATTGTGGGATATAGATATACACATTCATTTTAAATCATTTGAACTCTTATCATTTATTATTGTATTGGTATTTTGAGATGTGTGGATGTGTTCATGTATATTAGGATAATTCATCCCATGTGTGTGATATTCTTACAAAGTGCTGATTTCCAGCCCCTGGCCTATTAGAGGTGGTATTGGAATTGTTGGAACTAACTTACATCCAGTTAGGCATACACTGGTGGGTTAGGTTGTGATCGAGTGGTATTAGAGTGGGTTGTCTTAGGACCATGTTTATAAGATTATATAGTTGCGAGATTGGATTGAAAACCATGGAAACAATATTAAATAGTTTTGAGTTTGTATTTCAAGTTAGGGAATCTAGTGTTAGTGTAGTGGATGACATATCCATTCACCATGACTCTGATAACCATTTTTTTGACTAAATACATCCAAAAACGTTTTTCAGTGGAATAAATTGGTACATGCATCATATAAGAAAGTCTAATGGTTTCAACGCACTTTAAAAGTCGTTTCTAAAAGTATTATCATTTACTAGGATACATATTGATAACATTAAATATTTCACCATGATGAAACCCAAATAGGATTCTGAGACAGTTTCAGGATGATGACCTATTGAGCGACGAGGCCTTAGTTTAGGGACCCACACATTTGGTGTTTCCTCCAGGAGGGCATAAAGTAGTTCATCCACCTATTATGTGGTGCTTATATCCTTATATTGATTTGATAAATTATTAATAACATGAAAGGAATATGGTTTCTCTATAAACATAAGCTGATAATATGTTTAGTTTTAGTGCATTACATGATTTCCAATGATAGTGACCATTGAGGTTTTACATTGAGCAAGATTCTTGGTCAGCATAGGATTGGGTTGAGGATGGGATTTGAGTGTTCCAAGAATTCAGACCACAATCGATCAGATGGTTGTGTTAATGACCAATTTTTTTGGGATTAGAAGTTGCTTTTGGTGGTACCAAAAATGAAATAGTTATACTATATCCACTTCACAAGTTTCATAGTTAGTGATCACCCGAGATTTATGTTGATTCAAACCCCCTTCTCATGTGTTAGAGGACTGCCTGGTCCTGTGTTGAGGCCATCATGCTTTCATATGACCTCACTTTATGGTGGTCTAGGTGGTGATAATTCTATATGGAATGTATGGAGTTTGTAAATATCTATGTTAGAGATGTTTTATGTGGAATCAAGAACATAGGGAAAAGAGACACTTTCCCACTAATATGGTTTCAATAGATATGATCGAAAACTACTCTGTCAAGTCAGTGTCACCCAATGTAGATAGTGTCAAGGATTGGTTGATGAGTTCCTTAATGTTATTTTTTTGAGGTTGTTTAGATTTAATGGTATTGAAAATATCCCTGGTTGTGGTGAACATGTGGGAAATGGAATTATTTCTTCAATTATAAGAGGACTATGACATAGAGACTCTAAGTGCATTAAAGTTATGTCCTTTTTGTTCTCTACTTTAGATTTAGTTTTTTACATAGTAACACCCCAATTTTCTAGGGATATAGACCCTGTTAGAAGACTAGAGATACATGTGGGGCCTTTTATCTCGACTATTGTGTTCAATGGCTACCAAAACGTGGATTAGTGAACACACATTTTACCGACTATGGGACCTGACTCTTGGAGGAGAGAGAGTCACATGTAAAATCATTATAATGGATGTTATACCCTATAATATAATCCTTTATATAGACTAATTTTCTTCTATCTATTTCTAGTTAGATATTACCCGTGAGGGATTGTAGCGAATACTTGTTGTGGGGCAATGTATTGCCTCCTTGAATAAGTACAAGTCCCAAGTAGAGGTGGATTAGCTCATGTGAAGGTGGATTCAACCACTTTATTAGTGGTCAAGTATGACCCTCAGAGCAGTAGAATATATTAAAATTTAGTTTCCTATGGTGTTGGATGAGTATGTGGATGCCTTCCCTATGGATGTTCCATAGCGAATATCCTATCAAAAGTATTTTTCCTATATTGAAATACACTTAGGGATGGATAAATATTTTATATAGTATATCGGATGCCATATAGAGTCCCGAGAGATAATGGTGTAGTTGGAGGATCAATAGAGGTGGGGATTTTTAATACCTAGTATGTTTTCCTGGGAAGCCTAATGATGTCCTCATAGGATGAAGATGAGGAGTTTAAGTTAGTAATAGATTGAAATAAAAAGAACCAGAAGACTGTTTTGGAGAAGTATCCCCCATATAATCGAATACTTCTTCACTTAGTGGTTGGAGGAAAGTATTTCTTAGAGTTTTAACTCACGAAATGTTTTCGCCAACTCTGGTTTTATGATGTGGTTATACCATATATGGATTTATAAAGCCTCTTTGGTTGCTTTGAGTTCATAGTGATACTCGTCCACATATTTAACACCCATATAGAGTGTGTAGGACTTATAAATAAGATCTTTAGATCTTGTTGGATGTATTTTAGTAGTCTTCTTACAAGACATCCTTGTGTACTCTACCTTGATGTTGATGTATGCGATACACTGGATGATGTTTCGAAAGAAGATCCAAGAGTACCAGATCTGTGAATTGCTCTCATGGAGTCAGCTCTGGATTTAAGAGGTCCACTTCATGGGATATGTATTCTTAGGAACAAGAGTGACAGTGGACCCAATAATGGTTGGTACAGTTCTCTAAATAAATCCACCAAAGGGCATGGCCTTAGTAGAATATGTTTATAGTGATGTTTCCTATACACTATTGTTGAGTTATGTGACTAGGTCGTTAACCTCTCTCAGTTAGCTCTTAAGGGTGGGGATAGTGAAGTGTATCTTCAACTGGTATTTATTACCCCTATTATTATTCAGATATATAGAGAGAAACAACATTGGGATTTTGATTATGTGATCTTGTGTGACTAGACACCCAATTGAAATGTTGTTGATGTATTTTCTAATGGTGGGGAGCATTTTGTCCTTATATGATGGCAGATGGTGACACCATTCATGTTCTCAGAGGAGGTGACATGGAGGCTGATCTACCTTATCAGTACATCCATGTGTGGTGAGGATTTACCATGATGATTTGTCAAGCATTTGGTGGCCATGGATGTGGTATAACATTACTGAGTGAAACTCTTTATGTCTCACATGCCTATAGGTAAAGGTTGAGGTGACTAGATGGATGTTTAAATGTGATGGTATCTTTATGGTTCATATGTTGGACATTCCACAATAACTATAGAGTTACAATGTAATATGAGTGATTGTAGACCAACTCACTAAGCCGGTTTACTTTATAACTATCTAATAGGATATCTTAGTTGAGGGTTTGGGATGACAGGGTGTGATGAAGGTAGTCCATATTCTTGGAATTAACTCAATGAAAATTTTAGAATTTGATTCTAACTTCACATAATGATAAGGGAGAGGATGCATTAGACATTGGGACTTAGTTATAGATAACCATAACTATTTTACCCCAGGTATTGAACTAGAAATTTTAGTCTAGTTAGGTTATAGAAAACAGTCTCTCAGATTGCATGTTATCTATCAATCATAGATTTGAGGATCATCAACCATCAATAGAGTTTTAGAATCATAATGGAAACCCCTCTACTATTAGTGTGGTACTATTTAAGGCCATGTAAAAGAGTCCCTTTATCTCAATGCTATACTGGTTAGAGCCAATGGGTATTGCGATCCATGCATTTCATACATGGATATTACATTTTTTAGATGAATATTAAATATATTACATAAAAAAAACATGAGGACTATAATATTTTAGTGTATTTAGATACTAGGTAAACCATCATCTAATTTGTTGAATGGTATTTAATATATCCCAAAAATATCTTCTCTTTTTGTAGTCTTTAGAAAACCTATTCTAATTAAGAAATTTCATCATAACATGGGGAAAGTAGACACAATAAAGGGTGATCTCAGATTCTTAGTAATGGTAAAAAAGTTACATACAAAAGTATAACATTAACAAAAGGGTATAATAATATTATCATAATATATGAAACCCATTACCTGTATATCAATGATTATAATCATGAGTCATGGAATAAATAATTGATATTCATAAGACATGAATCATTAGGGAAACCAATAACATGATCCATGAGAGAACAACATTGGCATAATACATGGAATTGTGGCATAAAAATAATCATAGAAAATCTTTTCAATAATATTCAGGGATCACTACAATGTTTATCATTGTAGAATGGGATCTATCTCCAAACAATCATAGTAGTCAGGGTTCACTCTAAAGACCATCATAACAGAAAAAATTTCTTTATTGAATATGGTTAACTCCCTATTCCGTTACTTTTTATCTCTTGAGATATAAGTCAATACCCAATTCATTGGAGGGAGATATAGGTCCCACCAAATTCATAATTAAAATTATACATATGTGTGCCACAAAATAGTTAAAAATTCATTATCTGATAACCCATAAAATGATGTGGGTTTCATAAAGAATTCATTATATAATAACTAATGTAAAATAGAAACTTTTAATACTCATTTCTTAATTTCACTATAGAATAGCTCATCTAAAAAATAAGTGAGTTTTATAAGAATTTTATCATAGTATAAACTGTAGAAGATATAAAGGTTTTATAAACATATTTTCATCCTAAAAGAAAACCATTTAAAGAAATAATAAAAATGGTATCCTTGGACCATATGCCTTCGATAGAAAAATTAACAATAAAGGATGAAATATTAAATAAAAAATGATTTTGAAATACCACATAGAATATTTCTTGTGAGAAATAAAATTTCATAGAAAATATATTTTTAACACTAAAAATTCAAAAAATATTTTGGAAATCATTTTCTTTGAGAATAATATTGATAACTAAAAATGGAGGCTTTAAAAACCATTTAATACATTTATTGATTACAATATCCTATCCACTTTGAATGTAGTATTTTAAAATATAAAACATTTTAAGAATATTTTCCTTCAAAAATAACCTTAAAAAAATATACATGAATCTATAAAAACTATTTGATATATTTCATGAGGATAAAATACCTTCAACATTGATTTTATTTAAATCAAAAAACTTTTGTATATCCTTTACTTTTAAAATAATTTTTAATACTTATAAAATAATATCCAATTAAAATAATTTTCATGACAATATAATTTCTTTTCATACTGTACACGTTAAAACATATTTTCCTTTCTCATTTTTAGTAAAATACAAACAGACATTGTTATGAAAATGAAATGAAGATTCATTTAAATGTTTTTGTAAAAATTAATACATGGGTAAAAATTTATTAAATAAATAATTTTCATAATGATAAAAATTTTATTGAAAACATATTCACAAAACATTGTTTTGTAAGAAAAAAGTTTTTCCTCTGAAGATAAAAATAATGATGATTTTTTTAAATTAATAATAATTTATTTTAAGCACCATATAGTGAAAAATGGTAATCTTACTTGAAATTATCATGAATAACCAGAGTTGAATAAATTTAATTGTAATTATATAGAGTTATGTTATTATATTTCCTTATAGGAAACATAATCATAAATTATCTTGATAAATGATGACACTGTAAGATAAACAATATTACCACATTGGTAACTATGAATTATTAAACCAATGAGGGAATAAAATTAAAGAAAAATTAGAATATCATGATAGAAAACTATCTAATGACATTACAATTCAAATGGTATGAATCAACTCCTCATAAATACATTAGGTTCATTATATTTCATATGTCTCAATGAAAGAAAATTGAGAAAAAAATCCCTTACCATTTTGGTATCATTTGAACCACTGACCCCATTAAAGTGAAATCCTCAAATGGATATGTAAATCCCTATAAATATTTATATAATTCATTATGAAATATATTAATGGGTATTATATATTCCAAAAAAAGGAAATAGGTTGTGAATATGACATGTGCCTCACATAAGTAAAAAAGTGAGACAGAAATCCCTTACCAATTTAGTATTATTTTGAATAGTAATACCTAATAAAGTATAAAATAAAATTAACCATGAAATAAAAATAAAATAATTATATTAATTACATAACATTTCAAATGGTAATTATATAAACCACTGAGAATAAAAAAGTGGTGAATTTTTATATGAATCCTAGAAATAAAAGAGATAATTGAAATCTCTTACCTTAGTCTCAAATTATTTCATTAAAGTTCAACAATCATGTATGATAAATACATGTTTATTATAAATATATTATATAACCATACTTATTTAATTAATACCATATATTATTTACTTATGACCATTTAGTACGTGTTTATAACCAATTATTTGTTAAAATCAAATTTCAGGTAATTATTACATTGTTTTTCATATATGTTTTGATTTTTTATTTTAGGTCCTATTACATTGATCATGGATCCATAAAATAATGAATAATAATAATGAAATAATTATCATATTTAAATTTTGATTATTCATTTATTACTAATCATGAAATACGGTTTTTAGAAATGAATTATGTTTTGATATTCCAGAAGTTAGGCCGTAAGCACACATTAGTAACATTTCCTTTTTTCAACGATCAATATGGAAAGGTGGTAAACAATATTTTCTCTTTAAATAATGATAATAATATAATAAATAACATATTATTTCATTAAATATACTTATAAATATATACTATGTTGTTTGGTGATGAAAATAGAGAGTCACATTGCTTCGTGAAGGCGATAGTCCACAAGTACATGAATGACATTATTATCATTCACTGAGTGAAAAGGTCAGATGGAAAATAATATATTATATTTTTATAATCATAAATATTTTATTAATATCATTACTGATTTATTTAAAAAAAAAATTTCATTTAATTTATCTTTATTGTCTTTTATGTAAAGCGTTAGTGAAAATCAAATCACAGTCCTTCATGAGGTGGTTATCTACCGTACACACAAGTGACATTATTATATCCCCTATGGAATGGAAATTAGATAGGTATATATGATATAATTAATATATATGTATAATTATTTTATAAATAAAAAAAATATAATATATATTTATCATCATACCAAACTATGAGAGTTAGTAATGGAGAAACGAAAGACATCGGTTCATGTGGTGCTAGTTTTCTGTATACATGAATGATGATTTCAAAACCAATTTGAAGAAAATGGAGACGGTTGTAGGTAATTTAATTAAAATAACAACATATAATTATATATATTATACTTAATTTATTATATCAAAATGTTTTAATCATAATTGAAGGAGGTGGAGGAAGAAATAAAATAAAAACACCCGTTGAAGAACATTACCTCTTCTTTGGGTATCCTCCTTAGGTTTAACCCAAAGTCATTACTATGTTGGATTTATTTCCATAATTTTTGACTATAGGATAAGGTTATTAATTTTGGGAATCTATTTGGGAATAACATGTCAATAAATGGGTTTTAGGTGTGAATTAGAGGGGAGAGGGGGTGCCTGATTATAAGTGAGTTGATTGTCACACTTATAATTTATTAAATAAAAAAAGGCATACACACGTTTTATAAATTATTAAAGGATAAAATTAGTTTTTTATAGATAATTATACATTATATGGTTTAAATATGTAATGAAACTATATATTAGATATGTTTTAGTTCATTTTAACCCTTATCTTTATAGTTTAACCACTTGAAAACCCCTTTTTTATCGTAGACTCAATAACTAATTTTTGATTATATTCACAATTAATTTTGGTAAAAAATAAAATTTTACCCATTATATAATATATATTATGTTTATTAAAAATTTTAATTCAATTTTTGATAAATAAATTCACATAATTGGGAAATTTTAATTTAAAATTAATCATGAAGACACGATTAGATGTTGGGTTTTCCAAGAGAAAATAATAAAATGTTACAAAGATTTTATATCAAAAAAAAAATATTAAAATTATTAAAATAAATTAAATTGGATTAATATATTTTTAATTGAACTAATATTAAGTTTAGAACAATTTAAAATTTAATTTAACCATATAAATAATTTTAACTGAAATCTAGTTTTCAATTAAAATTCAGAATTTTCACTATTAGTCAAAAAGTTATTATTTTTAGAACATTAAAAAAATTTAAGCCCAATATAATTTTGAAATTATTATTTAAAAATTTAAATATGTTTTTCAAATATTTTTTTTAAATGTGGTAAAAATTATTTTTAAAATAAGTGTGAATACAGGTGAAAAAACTATTTTTAAGAAAAATATAGTTTTAAGGGTTAAATTGGATTTATTCTTGTATCTTGACTATGTAATACATAATAATAATGTATATTTTTTTATTGAAAATATAATATATAAATGTAATTTTATGTATTAACCTATATTTATTTGTTTAATTTATTTAGTTAAAACTTGTTTGTGTGCATAAACATAGTTTTTTGAAAATGATTTTTGTTATTTTAAAATGGTTTTTACTTTAATTTCTAATTAATTAGTTACAAAATAATTAATTATATATGCATTTTTAAACCATATATTTTTAAAATTTTATTAATAATATTTATATAAACCATTCCAATGGCTATGTGATACTACTATATTATAACATTTTAATAATATGAAACATTCAATTTAAAAATAGGGTTTTATGTAACACAAGAAAAACTAAGTGCTAAATATAACAAAAAATATTTAAAAGATTAAATTAATTTGAGAAATATATTTCCCAAAATCTCAGGGTGTTATATTATACCCCCATTAAAATGAATCCCCCCACCCCCCGAAATTATTCTTGGTCATCAAAAGGTTTAGCATTTGAAGACTCCTTCAAAGAAACCCTCATTGTAAAAAAGGTTAATAAAACATCATCTTGAAAAAGATAAAGGTATTTGTAAAAGTCCTCTTGGATACTATATACTAGTTTTGCAAATATGAGAACATAGGTGGGAAGTTAAAACATGGATATAAAAAAGAAAACTAAAACACAAATACTGAGGGAGTGTGATAGATAACATGTTAAGGAGAAAGTTAATGATTATAAAGGCATAAAACTAAAAGACATGAAAAATGTTATTGATATCATCAATAATGATGACAGCATGAAAATTTTTTATTTCAATATTATTTTCCTTAAATTGGGGAATTACTTTCCCATCTAGACTGAGAACATATTAAAATGTACATATTTAAAATATTTTTATTTCATAGACACAATTTCATCCAATTTTTTGTACTTGATCTATCTCCACTTCATATCTTACCCTAAGAGATGAATATTTCATGTATGAAGCACCAAATAAGATCCTTAATTTAATGAGAAGTTATTAATTCTATGTATAGTAAGAAAAGGTTAACGCTGGTCATCTAAGATGGATAAATCCTTATATGGTGAAGTAAAATGATAATCTCTAAAACATCATCCATAGTTCTACTTAAAACATTCCAGAAACGTTTTACTGTACGAACCTTCAAAAATTTAATATTTATAAACAAGCTCACTAAATTTCCTAAAAACAACTTAACTTTAATACCCCAAATTACATAAAGTGGTACTTGATTGTCACATAAAAAATATATGAATAGCTTTGTGATATATTCTCCTAAAGATTGGTAATAAATAGAATTACCATAAATACTAATTGAAAACATGAATGCTTACTCTTTCCTTAAAAATCCATTTATTATTTAATTTTTTCCATAGTTCCAATAATGTTGTAAAATCCATCAATAATAACAATAAAAACATTTTCTACAAATAATTATTAGTTTTGTGGTCATTAGCACTATCTAGTTCACGTTATCTATACCAATCATCTCTTTATCTACAATGATCTCAATTTTCTCAACCTCAAGAATATATTAAGGGTTATTTCCATTAATAATTACTTCTCCTTAAAATATTACCTTGACAATAAATCACTTTTCTAGTTCATTAGTACTATTGAAGTAATTATTATAAATCCTTAATGAGAAACTTATACTAAACAATCATCATATATCTCAAGATTTATATAAAATAATTATTGACTTCCAATAAATAATCACTTCAATCATGCCAGTTCCTTCTCAATCCATTAGCTAGGATTCATCATCTTATTCTTTAACACTTCATTCCTTTCATATGTCATTTTTATTCTCTTTATCACCAATAATAAAACCTTTACTCATAAAACCATTGATATTATCTTCATAATATTTCCCCTTAGTATAAATATTTTTATAATTCCAATAATTTCCACATTTAAATCATTCAATATTCAATGATTCTATCCAGAGACCATTATTATTATACATTGCATTAACCATTATCATCACAATTATTTATCCAGGAAGGGGGAGTGCAAGGAAATGAGTAAACATGAGGAGGGCCTATGGGGGGTTGGAAGAAATGTAGCCGGGGGAATACCCTCTCAAAAGTTCAACCCTTTCAGATTTATGATAATTTAAATTGTAGAAATAAGAGGTACTCAGGCCATCAACCAAAATTGATGCCATATAATCTTCCACCTTATTCCCTTCATGCCACGTATGATATACCCAAATATTATAAAAGATGTTCCTACTTATCCTGATAGAGTAAGAGAGAGAACAAGGGGATGGGAAAGTACAATGCAACGAGTTGAGTGGAATTTTGGGAGTTTGTTTCAACTTCAGTGATGTTGATGCACCCTAGTAGTAGAAGGTAAGGTCTGAAAGGAAGGCAAGGGCCTATTCCTATAAAGAGGTACCCTTACATAGAAAGATGAATAATGAGGACACAAAGGAGCACCTATAACGCGAACTACCCCTCCTCTCTTCATGTTTCCCTCAGAGTAGGATCCATATGTCTTAAGCTTCAACACATAGGGAGGAAGATGCCACCAGACCCAATTACTATGTAGTGCTACATCTAGGAGACCTTGGAAAAACATTTTCAGAGACATAAGATAGGGGGATTATTTACATCCTTTAACATATATGATTAGATAAAGGGGGGAGGACACTAGTGTGGGTGATGATGGACCATCCTCATGAGTTGATCCCTTCATATCTTGTTATGATCCTCGCATGACATATACAACATGAACCTGCATTCAAGAAAAGAGCCATAGTTTTCCATTCAATTCCTTTATCTCTCGAAACCTAGAACCAGTAGGCTATGAGAGAATCAGTATTAGAAAGATGGATGTGAAAATAAGTGAATGACCCAAAGGCCTACCAAAGCTCTTGCCCCCCAATGAAAAGGTGATCAATATTTTCCTCCATATAATCAGTGTAGCAAGAGCAGTGAGAAGAAAACAGAATACCACATTTTTTATGTTATCGTTAGTGGCTAGGGTGCCATTCCTAAGCCTCAATGCAAGGAAGTTATAGATTGTTGGGATTCTCTTGGTACTAGGGAGATTTCTCACTTTATCTGGCTGGGTATGCTGGAATAGGATTCTATGACCAACTTTATAAGAGAAGAAACCCGAGATAGAGGGGGTGAAGACACACTTTTATGCTTTAGAGTTGATGTTAATAAGCTGAAACATCTCTTGTTCATTCTTGTCTAAAACTGATTTAATAAAGGATGGGTATCAACAAGCCTCCTCATGCACAATACTATAAGTTTGACACCTCAAGAAACCAAGGACACTACCTACCGAGTTGACATACCAAAAGATAAACATCCCATCATTAATGATCCACCGAACATGGGGGATGATGGCATGGAATAAGGGAAGTAGATTATGAAAAATAGGAGACTGTTATCCTTCATCCATCGGCAAAACCACCTGAAAATGAATTCCCATTATGTTACCCAATATGGTTTGACATTTATGGAGCTCCCAAGATAGTTTTGCATGCATGAAAAGGATATTGTTAACAGGACTTCGAACATTAATACCACCCTCTTAAACAGGTCTCTCCATCTTACCCTATGAAACCCAGGATTGTTTTCCTTCATCCCTAGCATCTTAGATAAAATATGCCATGATCATTTCATTATTCATGATATAACTTTTGGGAACTTTAAGAGATGAGAGTGTATGGACATGGGTGGCAGTGAGAACACTATTCACCAGAGCAAGACGTCCTCTGAATAATAGATACCTATTCTCCCAGTTGAGGATTTGATCTGATATGTGGCTCACAATGTGATCAAAGTCCTTCACACGGAGGAATCTAGAGGATATGGGTCCCCAAGGTAATTAATCATCTATCATCCGCATTCAATGCCTTGAAGATTTCATATAAAGGAGACCAAATTTGAAAAACATGTTTTGTAGATGTACACATTGCTCTTGAGTTTGTTGATGACTTGTTCTCTCCAGTGTCAATAATTCTCAAGAACCTTGATAATGCCATGAATAAACCACCTATTCTAATCCATAAAAAACATAGTATTGTTGGAAAACATGATGTAGAATATGGAGGGGGAACTCCATTTTTTTCTATAGGGAAGGATACTACTATTGTTTACATTCTTATGGGTAAGGTGGCTAAGTAATTCCAACGAGAGGATAAAAAGGAACTTGGAGTGGGTGTCTCTCTTCCTTAGGCCTCGAACAGCCTTGAAAAATCCATATTATTTCTCCATGAGCTGAAATTCCATCTAGGAAGAGCTATAATAACATAAGATAAGGTCTATCAACCTAGGAGAGAATCCCAAACTTGATAGGATCTTTTTGATAAAACCCCATTTTAATTTGTCATACACTTTGTTTATGTTGAGTTTAATGACCATGTTGGATCCATAGACCTTGGTGTTGATAACTCTGACCAGATCATGTGACACCTATATCACCCCTTGAATAAAGTGGCCTTTCACAAATCCACGTTTTCTCATAGAGATCCTCCAAGGGATATGAGACAGAAGTCTGGTATTAATGATGGTTGCAAGGATTTTGTATGAGAAATTTCACATAATAACTGGGAGGTACTGAAGGATTATGTTGGGATTCATGATTTTCTGGATGACAAATAGAGCCATGGTAGACACCACTCTTGAGAGAGAACCTCCCTTGAAAAAGTCATGAACCATCTTAGTAAGACCACCTTTAACTATTTATGATGCATCTTTGTAGAAAGAGCCTGGAAATCTATCCAGGCCTAGAGTGCCTTCCAACCTGAGATGCATGATTGCCTCATGGATGTACCCTTCTGTTAGCTGGGCCTCTATTAAGTCATTATCATCATGAGACACCTGGTTAGTAATTTCTTCAATGAACTCCACTTCCACCGAGTACCCTACATGCATGTGGGGATTCAGACCTATAAATACGTCACTGGAGAAAGAGTGGGGGAGGCTTCCCTCCACCTCCTTGTTATTTGAGTATATACCATCCTCTATCAAATTGTTAGGTTGGACCATGTTCTTTCTTTCCTTAATGCATGCATAGAAAAAGTTTTTGTTATTATCCCCCTCATCAGGCCATATCACCATCAAGTATTCCCTCTCCATATGTTCCTAGTTGAGTAGCATTTATGTAAAGATGTATTTGTTCATGGATAACTCTTCAAAAACTTCTTCCTCTTAGTTTCCATAGAGGCTAACATTGAGGCGATAAATATCCTTCATGGTAGCCTCAATGTCTTAATCACATAGGTGGAATCTATGGCCCAGTTCTAAAGTCAACTCTTGAGTCTTATGAGACTGTTGTGAAAGGAGATCCACATCCTCCCCTGCATGGGCTCACTCAAGGATTATCTAACCAAAACTTGATAATCAAAAATTTTGAACCAGTGGTGATAAAATATCATAGTATTAGGAGTCAGTTTCTTTGCTGAAATAGATATGTGGATTGGGGATTGGTCAGAGAGACCGCACATAAGGTGGCTGACTTTGATATTGGGGTACAATGAAATGGCCTTCAATTTTTGCATGCAGTGATCAAAATGGCTCCAAGAGTGCCATGACCCACGTAGATTGTTTTATCATGTGAATTGGTCTCCAGTGTAACCATGGTCTGAGAGGCCATTGGCATCCATGAAACTGATGAAGGACATGATTTCTTTCCTGGGTAAAGGGACCCTTCCCTTCCTTTCTTCAGGGTTTAAAATAATATTCCATTTTCCTCCCAAAATCCAGGGAAAATTACCCATATCAAAACTGGATAGATCTGGCTAAAGATAATCTCATTTATTATAGTCATAACCACAATATATTAAGGAAAAAAAAGGGTATCTTGATCTAGTGTGATTTTGGTGGCGATGTGTTGATCACCCATCTAGACTAGATCAAAAAAAATATGTGGATTCCAGAATATCCATATGTTTTTGTTGATAGTATCAATGTGTGTGAATACGTGCATGAACATATTTTTAGAAAAGTTAAATTTTTTGGATATGTTCTGTTTATGCTCGATGGTTTCCACAACTAAAACTGTCATAAAAATATATATTTCCCTTCTTTGGTGAGTCTGTGATATTGTTAAGGTGAATATTGTTAATCATATTCCATGATAACTAATTTGGCATAATCCCTTCTTTCTTCACTCCAGTCATCATCCCATTTACCTTCTTATCAGAAAATTTTCTATCTTTTTCAATGATAACCCATTTCATTCTAGTTAAATCCAATTACTAAAAGCAAAAAGCATAGTGAGAGAATAACATATCATATTGAAAAACCACATAATCCTAAAAAATGACTTACAGGATTTCTAAATCATGAAACCATTTTTTAATCTATGACACAATAGTTTTAAATAAGTCTATTCATATTCAAAATCTATTTAAATCCTTTATAATAATTCATAAAGAGTTTTTGAATTTATAAATCAGATCCCCAAGAGTTTTAGAATAGGTGTCCATCAAGGCCCATTATCATGTACCAGATGATGGTCGAGTCCATCTCAATTAACCCTTTTTATAGTTATTACCCATAGGTACCTCTATACTAGATTCAAATCCACTTATTGAATCCAGATACATATTTAATATCTAGGAAACCACTCACTCTATCCTTTACTAATATTCCATGACATTTTCCTATACTTTGACTCATCATTATAATTACCCCTAGAGACATCCCTATTCATAAACTTATAAATATACCCAGGAATATCACTAAAGGTTTATCATCCTATTTTCTAATGGTTAACTAAACCTATCCTCTAATACCAAATATTATGACCCAAGCCTTTCATACATGGATATTATATCTTTTTAGTTGAATATGGAATACATTACACAAACCCATGCCTATGGAACACAACAGACTAGTGTCTTTGTAGACTAGGTATACAATATTCTAATTTGGTGAACGATCCTAAAAATATCCCATGAAGGTCTTCTTCTTTAGTAATCCTCGTAAAAATACCGTATTTAAAACCTATATTCATAACCAGGGGATATGAGACATAATAAATGATGTGCTTGGCTACTCAGAAAGAGTAAAAAAAAGGGATACATGTAATCATGACATGAATATAAGGGTATGAGAACATGATAAGAAAATATGAAAACTATAACCTACATACCACATATTATATTCCTATGTCATGTAAAAAATATTCGAAGTTCATAAGATATGAATCATAATGAAATCATAGAACACAATCCATGATGGATTAACATTGTCATAATACATGACATTATGTAATAAACATAATCATTTTAAATAATTTCAATATTAATAAAGGCTCACTTCCTAGTCTATCATAGAGGAATATGTTCACTCAAAAAACCATAATAGTAATCAAGGTTCACTCCCAAGACCATCATAGTGAACAAAGTACCTTACTGGACTTGGTTCACTCCCGATTCTAGTTTTGTCTATATCATGATATATAAATCATTACTGAATTAATTAGAGGGATATATTGGTACCACCCATCACATACTGAAAATAATATATATGTTTTCTAAATGATCATAAAACATTCATCAGATCATAACTAGTGAAATTAAATGGGTTTTATAAACATTTCACTATATCATAACCAGTGGAAAAGAAATAGTTTTAATAATTATTTCATAATTTCATCATAGAATTACCCATGGAAAAAATATTTAGGTTTAATAATAATTTTTTCAATGTATAACCCTTGGAAGATAAATTAGTTTTATAAAAATATTTTCATCATAAACAGTTACCATTTATAGAATGAATTTCAATGGTGTTCTTGAATCATATCCATAGTATATAAAATGTAAATTTAAAGGATTTCATATTAGGAGGAAAATTATTTTGAAATATCATTTTAAAAAAATCTTGATGAAAATAAATTTACTTTAATAATAACCTATTAAAACTATAAATTCATAAAATATTTTGGAAAACCTTTTCTTTGAAAATAACCTCGATTACTTATAAAGTAGACTTTAAAAATAATTTTAAAAATTTATTGATAAATATATCCTTTATACATTGAAAATAATTTTTAAAAACACAAAACATGCTTATGAATTAATAATAGTATTAGATGAAAATAATTTTTAATAATTAATTATTTTTGTTTTGGTTATTTATTTTTAAATTTAATTAATAGCATGATTCTTTAAAATGCTTATGCATCATTAATGAAGAGTTTTTGCAAGCAAGAGAAAAGTTAAAGATTGGGGTTTCAAAATATTTAAAATGTTAATTATTTCATTAATTATAGTGTTTATCATTGTTTAGGAATAAAAAGTATAGGTTTTAAATTATTTAAATGTTTAAATATTAATCCAATTGTTATTTATATATTTTTAATTTCAAATTATAATAATAACACTAAAAATGACTTTTAAGAGTATTTAATTAAAAAATTATTTAAAAAAAAATAAAATTATAAAACGTTTTATTAAGATAGTTTTTGATGTTTAGTGGTTGATCATATTTCTTATTTCCCATCTATGAACAACTTTATATTTTAAAAGTACATTATCGACCCTAAAATATTGTTTATTATCAAACAAATTATTAGATTATGCTAACAATTGGGGACTCATAATATCCTTTCCAAAACACAACTCATGTTTTTTATCACTATATTTTACAAAAATCACCCCATTAACATCAATTTCTATGTTTTTAAGGCTCTGGTCTAGCCAAAATTCAATTCTTTAAAGGCATACACTCTATCCAAAAGAGGCGACTCAAAGAGAAAGTATGCGGTTCCAAACCTATTTCCCCTTATTTTATTTGTGATTATTTTTTTTAAAACACTTTTAAACCCCAAATTACTTTAATTAAATGATTATATTCATATATTTCATTATTTTGATCCGTCAATGATTTTATATCACCCATTACCTCTCACTAAATTTTTTTTATAATTCATTACTTCTTCAAAATACATGTTTTCAGAATAATGAATTTTCAATTTAAATATTTAATTAATCATATAAAAATTAAAATTAATCATTAAATGTAATCCTAAAATATTACGTTAATTAACCAAATAATTTTTTTATAAAACTAAAGTATTTATGGGGTTTCTATTCATTTATACTTCTGAGAAACATCACTCCTTTTGGTGGTTTTAGGCTACCTAAGTGATCGATAATGTTTTTAAAAAATATATTTCATGGATATTATTTAATTTGTTTTTTCACGATACATTATAAAACAATATTGAATTAATTTCATGATTATGATTATGTATTGGTAAAATATTCATCATTACAAATAAATTATATGTTAACAGTCATAGCAATTTAAAACAGCAAAAAACAATCTTAGCAAGGAAAATTCAATGAATGGTAACTATTTCATGGGATATTAAAAACCATCCCTTATATAATGACATAAAAATATAACATTCCACTTATAAAATTCTATGAAAATATTTTAAAATATTTTTTCACCATTATAAATATACTGAAGCATTATTGGAGATTATAAAATATATAACATAAAAAATATAAGCTTGAATAATACAAAAATAGTAAATGAAAAAAATGATAATAAATGAATTAAAATAATTAATAATAAGAAATTTAATATGAAAAAGGTTATCAATTAATTAAATAATTTATATAATTTTATTATTATGAATTATAGAAGGCATATGAGGTGGGTCAATATAAGAGGTAAGAGTTTCTCATCTCAAATTCTCTGTTTCAAACATGTTTCATATTTTGAACCAATTTTCTGTTATATGTCATGCATACATACTATTTAAAATATCAGATCATAATTAGAATTTTATTCATGTAATTTTATATTCCATTTAAATTTCTATATTTAATAGTATTCTAATTCAAAAGTTACCAAATCTATTTGGGTTTTCATTCCCGATCTCCATTATTTTCAAGTGTTATCCTTATATTTCATGTTCTTACTAAAATAAACCAAATTAAATTTCATGAAATTTTACCAAATACATAATTTATCGTCACCTTTCCTATTTTTGGGATTTATAGTTCACATCTTTCATTATTCATAAGGGTTCTTTCCCATTCATTCCCTTTCTTGGGATTTTTTTTCTATCACAATATATCTCTCTCTTGACCTTAATTTCTCATTCATGTCCATGTTCATTAATATTATCAAGATATTCTATATAATATTCGCTATTTAAATATATTGTTTTAATATTTATTTAACCATATATATTTTACTATATTAGGTGTGAATACCCTATACTACATAAATCAATTTAAAGTGTGCTTACTATGAAAGGTATTCTAATTTTTTAAGGGGGAAAAATGAAATTTCATTTAAATTTTATTTCAATATTGTTGATTATTGATCACTAATGAATGTTTATTATATATTTAATTGTTTATTAATACCGTTAATATGGTTAATTCATTGGACTTTTTTAGTGGTGGGTGGGTAGAAAATATTATATAACCTATTGATGAATTGGTAGGTCCTGTAATCTAAACTAGTTTGGGTATTTAGTGCATTCCTACAAATTTATTTATAATTTATTTTTGAAGGCAATAATGGTTTGAATTATATGTATAAAATTATAATTATTTAGTGATAAGTGGGGCCCAAAATTATATATCCCCCTAATGCATTTGTGGGACTCATTAGAAACACCAATTTGGGTATTTGGAGTATTTTTTCCATTTATTTAAAATGTTTTGGAAGATGACATGAGGAATTGAGTTAGCAATGTAAAATTTTTCAGTCCATTAGAATAATATCATATTTTATTTCATATGAGTTTATTTATATTGTTTTTTATCCATGGATATTTTTCACACTCATGTTATTTGTGATGTGGAATTATTGGACTATTACTTATTCTTTTCATATTATTCATGACTTGTTTATACTATGATAACATAAAATATACACTAACATTTAATAAACATTTTTTTGAACCCATTTATTATTTTTCATTTTCGATAGTGAACTAGGACATGTATATTGAATGAATCAAGGATATACTAAGAGAAATAATATTTTATCTATGAATGAAGAATAATTTTTTGAGTTTAGTTTTGTGAAACAATTTCCATTTAAAAATATTTTTGGATGTTTTTATAAGGTATTTACTTAATTATATAAACCTACAAACCTAAAATTTCTTTGGTAGGTGAAGTGTGGCTAATTTTCACCTATCAATTTTTTAAAGGTACGACGCTCTTCTAATGTCTGTAAAAGCACTAGGGTTGAATCCTCGGTGATTAATCTTTTTATATAGTCAATAGTTTTGGTGATTTTTCTTTTTAATAGTGGGGGTTTTTGTAGAGCTAAAATTAAAATATTTATTTTTGCATATTGATTAATACATTTGATAAAAATTAGGGTGAGTTAATTATTTAATTTTTAATCTTATGATATCTTTGAGTTTTTATTTATATTGTATTAAATTAACAACCAGTTCACAAGATGATTTTGATATGAATTTCCATGTGTTAAGGATTATGTCCAATCCTTATCTCAAACTAGGATTCTAATCTAAATTAGAACTTTTTCTGGTAGTGTATTTATGGTTCTAATAATACATGGATCAACATGTTAAAAAAACATGTCATTAATCTATGAAATTTTTAAGATCAACACAGACAATGTTATCTTAAAGAATACCCAATGAGAAAACGACCTCGATTACTTAATATCCATAAGTTTTGACTCACCAAAATGGAATATATATTTAGCCATTCATATGGTTAGTATTCTAGTAATATGTGTTTATGGTGATTAATTATAAATTTAATGAAAATAAAAGGATAAGAAAATAGTTGTGCATTGAACACACACACGAATGATGATGAGAATTAAACACGTACTTTTGATTCCATGAGATTGGAATAAAGGAAGGCGTTTTAACTTGATTTATAATATTTTAAGACCATTAATATTTAATATCATAGGTTTTATTATTAATTTAAAATATTAATAATAATCTTCTATTAAAATTTAAATTAAATTGAAAACGACTTATAAGATCATAATTGAAAAGAACAAAAGAGAACATTAATAAAAAGAGATGAAAAAGGGTCTCTCAAATGAAAACAAGAGTTTTGTAGGACCACCAATTAGTTTTTCAAGTATTGTTCATTCCATTGTATCCTTCTCAATTATGAATTTCCAACCGTTTTCAAGGTGAAAAGGGGTATGTATTTATAGCCTAGTGTGGTGAACTATTTTTCTTCCAATTAATCCCCTCCACTTGGCTTGCCAATTTAATAATTCAGACAGACTAATCTGGAGAAAATATGTCCTTAAAAGTTTTATATTCGAATTTTTAAATTGATCCTTTAAAATGTTGCAACTATTGAAATTATGTATCAAATTTTATGGCTGTTTGATGAAATAATTTAAATTTTCCCATATCAATCCATGTTTTTTTGAATTCCAAAATGTGAATGGGTTTTTGAATATAAATATGCCCTAAAATCTAAATCAATTATTCTAAAATTTCAAATAAAGATATATCTTTATTCACACTAGAAAATATCATCTTTAATTGATGTTTATTGAAATAAACTTCAATAATTGTGTACTGGTTTTAAATTCTGGACAGAATAGTGGGATATACTTAAAAGATATGTTGGGACATAAAATTTTAATCCCTTATTGTTTTGGGTAATCAATAAAATATTTTAATGTTTTATCAAGTTTGGGATTCTAGATTATTCCCATAAATTCAATCATCATGGATGGTCTAATTTCATCACCTATTGATTGGGACTTCTGGTTAGACTATATGCCCCTTCAAATGACTGAATTTTCCAAAGATTCCTTATAATGAAATATTGTAAATAGAATAAGGTACCAAAATATTAATAATCACATAATTTGAATTAGAAGGATGATAGTTATTATTAAAAAATTAAACTTACTCAAATCTAGATAAATTCAAATAAATCACTGAAAATATATTTAAAATTAAAACATGAATATTCATATAAATTATTCAGATTTCAATGAAAATATGTAAGGGGAGTAAATAAATAGTTATAAATAAATTAATAACATCAACTCCACCAAAATTAGTCTTATGCATGTCCTTATGTACAAAAAATATAAGAACATAACTAAATCATTTTCACTCACCAACAAATATAATTTTTTTTATTCCACCAATCAGGGGGTCTATAATAGTTCACTCATACATAATGAATTCCACAAAAATAACTATATAATAAATGTTCCAAAAACAATTCATTTTTCATACTCAAAATTAGAAAAGGAAAATTTAGACACTCAAAACATAATTCTCTCAAAATGATAAAATTTGTTTTATGGAGGTTCACCCATTCACCATCCAAAATTGAAAATCATAGAGTTAGAAAGATATATCATCATCCATTACCTATCCTAATGTGCACAAGAACCAACATGTATTTTTTCGGGATTTTTCAGTGGCTATGGTATGGTTGGAATATAGTGTCCAAAAAAGTGGAAAAGAGGGGTAAAACACCAACATGGGTAAAACAATGCACAATTATTTTAGAAATTATTCATGGAAGTAGATGTAAATACATATTTACAAGGTAATTATAGTGTAAATAAAGGAACAAAAGTGGAAGGAAATTGTTAGCCTATGAAAATATGAAATATTTTAAAAACAAAAAAAATTCTCCCAATAATATATGTTTTCTTTTTTTCATATATTTTTCTTTATTTTTTAGAAATTAAAACTCCAAAAAATCTCACAATCATATCCCAATCCATGTTTGATCTCTTCAAAACTCTAATTTTAATTGTTATTATAAGATAGAAGGTTTATGAAGAGTGATTTTTGACCTGCCTAAGACAAATTATATTTTTATGATTTTATTTCAATATTTTTTAACATTTTTCAATAACATGTACAAAATTACATAAATGAAAATCCATTCCCACAACTCATAGAAAGAAAACCTCTCCCACACACATAAATAGAATATTTTCCTCAATCATATGATAACACATTGAAAATCAAGAAATGGATATCCAAAATTAAATACATTCCCCCCAAAACATAAATTTCAATAAATTATGCTATGTAATTCTATGTATATATTGGGTGGGACATGGTATTGTGCTAGTATTGTGTTTCTCAAAGGAAAGGTTTTCATAGGCTCAAAGGGGATTTCAAAAATAGGATTAATTTAAGGTTAATGGGAGGCTATTTTGGTATTGGGATGCTCATAATGTTTATAAAAGTCCTCTATCATATTTATGTACACTTATTTTGGAAATTTAGCTCAACGATCCAAAAACTCAAGAATCAAAATCGGGGGTGAAAACCCATAATGAAAATATAGTAATACGTGACCATGGAATCAAAGTTAATTTTATTATTCATGAGAGGGGATGGATAATTTTACAAATAAAAAATTGATCATTCAAAAGTATTTGGTTTTAACAAAAAAGTTTTCATCCAATTGTTTGAAAATAATACAATATATTTTAGATGAAAATAATTCTTTAGACTCTTCAAAATGGTTGGACAAAATATCAAAAGTGTATGGTGAGTAATAATGACTCTTTTTCATATTTATTTACATTTTTTCGTTTTTATAAATTGAATCCCACAAAAAAGAGAAATAGTAATTAATTTTTTTTGGGGAAAGTTGTAAAAAACGAAAGAGAGAGGAATAAGGAGAAAGAGGTAGTTAGAGGGAAATAGGTACCCCTAGTTTGGATTTGGTGTGTTTTCATCTCCATCTAGTGGTGGTTTTATGGGAGTAGATGTGATTCCTAGGGAATGTGTCCACTCTTCTGATGCTTTAGAAAATTTCCATGACATTAAATAGAATAAAAATAAAAAAAATTATTCATTTATTGTAAAAATAAAAATGAATTAAAATTTTAAAAAAGTAAAATAAAACTTCGATAACCTCCCAATATGAACTTAATTTTTTTTTCTATAATTGGATAGTTGTATTTAACTACCCATAGTTCGATAGTGGCCACCATATTTTCTCAATGCTAGTGTTCTTCCATAAAATCTTATCTTTGGGAGGTTTGATTGTTTATTGGATAATTTCTTCCCTTCTTTGATGTTTCTTTTTTCATTTAATGGGGGGGGGGGAATGTGGGTATCCTCCATTTGGTATTCTAAATGAAGACTGATGCAGTCAATCGAGGGTTGTTTTACATTAATTTTAATTTTACAATGATTCTTCAATTATGATGGTGAATTTATATGTGGTTCAGAAAATATGAAATCAAAGTGTGACATCCTAGTTGTTTTGAATTCATTTTTGTCTTTGCATTTTAATTTAGTGTAAATATGATCAAAGGGGACATGTTATTGAATAGATTTTTCCACATTATTAACATTAATAGTGTTCTTAAAATAATGTTAAATTTAAACCTCACTAGTGATCAATTTATTAATTATGGAAAAAATATCACATACATCAGTTCCATTAGAAAAAGATAAAAAAATTGGTTTAGGTTTCACCTCACATGTAATTTTTTTTTTCAGACACATGGTTGGGAAATGATTAATGTTGTATAATTTGGTTTGATTCAAAAAATTACCATCCTAGTTAATTTTCCTCATTAGCATCCATGTTGTAGTAGTGGGGGTTAAAGGTGATAATAGATTCAAATGTGCTTTCATGATCCTTTAGATCGATGGAGTTTACATGTGAAATTTCAACATGAACTTATCTATTTATGACTTTATTAATGAAGATAAAAAATTCACAATCCCCATTATCTTTAAAACATGAAGAACATAGTGGATCAATATTTATAACAGTCTTAGAGAGACTTTTAGAATAATGTATAGAGAATACATATGGATTCTCTAATGGGTATCACATAGGTTGAAAAATATTTAACATGACCAGTTGGTCACAAAATTTCATCGATATGATGCCACTATGGATGTCAATTTTGGGTTTAGATGTCATAAGGAAAGGTCTTCCTAGAATCAAAGGGGTTTGGAATGATGTTTTCTCACCTTCTATCTCAAGGACATAAAAATTAGGTGAAAATATAAGATCATTAACCCAAAAAAGTACACCCTTAATCATCCCCTCAGTATTGGTTTTTCTTTGATTGGATAACTAGATTTCAACTCTCGTTGAGTGCAAGGGACCAAGACCAAGGTTGTTGAATATGGATTTGGGCATGACATTTATCGACGATCCTAGGTCAATGAGTGTATCATCAAAGTCATAACACTCTATTTCACATGGAACTGTAATGGTACCATGATATTTTCACTTCATGGATGTGGAGTCTTGGATCGATACATTTTAAAAGGTCCTAAGTTGCCTCTTATGGGTGCATAAAGCCTTATGAAATATGACATTCTCATGAATTTTTTTGATGGAATCGAATAAGGGAATATTGAATTCAACACGTCTAAATGTGTTGAGCATTTAAGGACTGGGTTAAAAGGATTTTCTTGTTTACAAATGTTTTTGAGGAAAATAAATTAAGTTCCTTAGAGGAATTAATGGATGTGAGGGAGTGGTTTCAGGTTTGATTTGAAACATTTTAGACTTTTCTTTTTTCCATCTCAACATTTAAAGTGGATTTTTTGGATTAATCATGGAGAATATCAATTTACATTCATGATCTAACTAAAAATTCACTTACATTACCCTTGGGTTTGGGTAATGGTTGATATATGAGTTTGGAACAGTTTAGTTGTTGATGTTGGCTTAGGTGGGATGAAATTTGACCAATTTGGGTTTATATGTTTTTGAGGATAGAACGAGTAAAATCTAAAAGATATTACACTTCACATTACATGGTTTCTTGGAAGAATAGGCATTTCCCGCATTGGGATTACATTAATTTTGGTTCTTGGGAAAATTCTTACCTTTGGTTGGGAATTGGGAATGCTCATTTGTATAGTGAAATTTAGGTGGAGCAAAGGAGTATTTATCCAATGTAATTGAGGAACAACTGTATAAGGCTGTTAGAAGAATCCAATACCTTGTCCATATTGGAATTGGTTTTTATTTTGGAAAGTGAACTAAGGGGGATGAGAAATGGGATTACCATACCTCAATATTGGGTTATAGGTAGAAGAGAAGGGATCAAAGTGGGGTTGGTTTACATTTTTAATAAACTGACTAGATTATTGAAGGTTGGTGTTCCTATGAGAATATGCAACATTAAGATCCATTGGCCCAGATAAATCAGATGGATCCTCTGGAAGTTGTGGATGTGAGTTAGTTGGATGAGCTGGGGAACTATAGATTCCAAAATTCTTGATTGGTCCAAGGAATAGAGATTGTGGAGAAAATGATGTTGTGGATTTGGAAGCCACTACTATTTATCTCAAAATACTAATAAGTTCACTCAACCCCTCAGTCATCCTTTTGGTATCTATGGATTGATTCTCTTAGACTTTTTTTATTTGAGCATGTGATCGAGTATGGAATTTATATATATTTTCAACCATGTTTATTATAATATATCATACAATTGCAAGAGCTTTTTCAACAAGATAATTGCCACCTGTGGCATCAATGAGAGTTCTGTCAATATCCAATATCCCCTCACCGAATTATTGTATCAATATTTGGTTAGGTATTTGGTATTGTGATATGGTTACCACAATATTTTTAAACCTCTCCCAATACTCATGGATTGATTAATTTGGGAATTTATGGATACCACTTATTTTCATTCGGATTGAAGCAGTATGAGAAGAAGGAAAAAATTTCTCTATGAAGAGTCGCTTCATGTAATTCTAGGAGGTTAGAGATCCAGGATGGAGGTAGTAGAGAAATGAATTAATAGAGCCATCTAAGGAGAAATGGAATGCTCAAGGTTTGATTTTTGAATAATAAAACCCTTGAGTTTTATGGTATAACCCACCTCTTGGAACTCTTTTAGGTTAAGATTATGATCCTCACCAGCTAGTCTATAGAAATGTGTTAAAAGATGAATCAAACCTGATTTTAGTTTTAAAAGTTTCCTCAATATTTTGATATGGAATAACAAGGGGTTGGTAATTCATATCAGGGGTAGAGATATCTTAAACGGTTTGTTCCATAATATTTTAAATTTCTAGTTCAATCGATTGGAAAATTATTGGCTCTTGAGTTACCTAATTATCCCTAATGTTCCTCCTATGTTGGAATATAAGTTACTCTATTTCATGGTCAAGCAGATCTAAGGGATTATTTGGGAGGATATCTGGCATTCAGAGGGAATTTGGAAGGATGAGGAAGGTGGGTTTATTTTTGGTTTTTTTATTTATGATTTTTTTTGAGGAAGGTATGTTTTTCTTTTTTTATTCATATTTTGTTGTTCATTTTTTTTTAATTTTTTCAAAGAAAATACTAAGGACTAATTAACGCACCATCCTTAGAAACAACTCCATTGTAGGTGTAGCCGATTGTCACCTATTTACTATTCAAGGGTCTAGTCCTCTACTAATTTATATAGTGGAACTCAGATTTAATCATTGCTGATGATACATTTTTAATAGTAGATTTGTTTATAATTGGTATTTTTAAGGTGGGGGGGGGGGTTTCAGAGCTAAAATGAAATGGTTGATTGATGTAGATCAGTTTAATAATTTAATAAAAATTGGGGTGAGAACATTATTGGTTATTTATGATTATTATATCCTTGAGATTTTCTTTATGTTGCATTAAATTGAAACCCACATCATAAGATGACTTTTATTAAAATTCCCAAGTGTCGAGGCTTTATTAAATGACTTATATAATCTTAAGGTTCGAATCTAAATTAGAACTTGTTTATGGTAGTGTATTAATGGTTCCAATAATCCATGGAATTCACAAGTTAAAATACATGTCATTAATCGATGATATTTTAAGTTCAATATACCCAATGTTAACTTAAACAATACTCAATGAGAATATTCTATCTATAACATAATATCCCCAAATAATGAAATAACCCAATGGAATATTTACTCATCCATTGATATTGTTAGTAATCAAGTAATATGTGTTTAAGGTGATTAATTATATATATTATGAAAACAATGGGATAATAAAATTGTTGTGTGTCGAACACACACATGAACTATGATGATAATTAAACACATACATTTGATTTAATGAGAAAGGGGGAATAATGGAAGGGGTTTCAACATGATTTAAACTATTTAAAGACCATTAATATTTAATAACAATGGGCGCATGATTAAAATAAATTATTAATAAAAACATGCATTAAAATTTTAATGAAATTGAAAATAACATACATGATTACAATTGAAAGTAACCAAAAATAACATGAATACAAAGAGAGGAAGGCTCTATAGAGTGAAAACATTTGTTTAGAAGGTACTCTGAAGACTTTTTAAAGGCTTTGGTCATTCTAATTTTTTCATTATCAATTATGAAATTCCAACCCTTTGCAAAGTGAGAAGGGGGGTGTATTTATATCCCAAGGTGGTGGATGGTTTGATTTCCAAATCAGCCCCACCAATTGGGTCATTAATTTGATTATTCATATAGTGGAATCTGGAGAACTTTTCTTCTTCAAAGTTGTATATATGAGGTGGTTTGAATAAAAAAAATTAATTTATCTATTTCTATCCATTATTTTTCAAAGTCCAAAATGTGAATGGGGTTTTGAATAGGAAGATTCAATAAAATACAAACTATTTAATCTCTAATGTGTGCCTCCTATATCTTGACATTCACACTAATAAATATCTACTCAAATTTAAGTCTATAAAATGTCAATAATTTTGTGCTAGTTATAAATTAAGGACAAAATGGTGGGATGGAATTAAAATCATATGTTGGGCCCCTTTTTTGTTAGAGTTAGGCATTAAAATTTATATCCATGATTCTTTTTGGAAATTACAAATATATTATAAAGTTTCATGAAATTTGGGCTTCTGTATTGAGCCTAGAAATTCAATCATCATGGATGGTCCAGTTTCTTCATATATTTTTAGGCATTCACGTGTGGAACATATAACCTTTAAAAATGACTAATTGGATATGGAATAATTATAATGAAATGTTATAAATTGAATAAAGAACACTAGAAAAAAATTGTCACACAATTAGAATTAGTAGGGTGGGATTTTGGATTAAAAAATTATACTAACTCAATTCTATATTAATTCAAATTATGATCAAAATTATATTTAATATTAAAACATGAATATTTCACATCAATTATGCACTTTTCATATAAAATCAGTAAAGGGAGGTAATAAAATGTTATGAATAAATTTATAACATCATTAGATAAGTTTTTTAGTATATTCATTAAATCTTATATTCATTGGATCATTATATTTGGGGCATCATAATTTGGATCCTGATTTTTCTTCAAAATTACTTACATAAAAGAAATATAAAATCATGTAAAACAACTTCTTCTATCACTTATTGCCTCTTAAATTTTTTATGTATCCTTGGAACACACCTTTTATATTGTTCTCACTGATGTTTCACAAATATAAATTCATAATATTCACCATACATAGACATATTAAAACTTTTATGTCGTTCACAACAGGTTTCTTATTGTTCCACATATCATAAGGATTTATATTGTTTTTGGGTCTCAAATAGAATATATATTGAATATTCATAGTTATACTTAAAACTTATCTCCAAAATAAATTGAGCATTATAATTTAGCAAGATTTTTCTTCCCATTTCAACCATGATTTTATTATTTCATTTTGAAAATCTATTCTAGAATACTGTATAAGGAGAACTATATTTAAATTTAATCCCATTATTATTGAAGTATTACAATGATTAATTGCTAGTTTACTTCCATGTATTATTATTTCATAGATTCTTTCTATAGAACTCAACTCTTTCTCAAACACCTTTATAATTGTTTTTATATCTACTTTCTATGTATTTTTCTAAATGAACATAACATTAGTGTAGAATATATTTTTTGTATTTTTAAATGAAACTTTTAAAGGGTAAGTGTGAATCCTAACAACTTCACCCAATAAAAACAATTAAAATGAAATATAACCTAGATAATGACTACACAAAACACCCCTCTCCAATGATTAAATCATTATGTCAAGACTCCACCATCGCATAACCACTCTGCTAGCTACCCCATGCACGGTTACATGGGTATAGTACTGATGAAGAAATTCATACCCACTTGTTCTTCAAAATCCAGATGGCCATGTTCTGGTGAATGATTCGTTCTCTAGAACCTTATATGAATTGAATCATAATAGCTAGTCTAGAATCATTCACAATCTAGAATCACAAAAACATTAAAGACCAAACATGATGATGAAAACCATGAAGAGCCATGCATGGGAAGACATAATATTTAAAATTCAAAGTCATAAAGACTGCCATTTTTTCCTCTAATGAAAAAACCTCATCAGAATCTTCAATCCATTAAATAACATCCCCTAGAGACAACAAAGACAGATCCACAACAAGACGCCAACCGTCACTCACCCTCATATCCAAAAGAACCAAGAAGGCAACGACTCCGATCCACCTTGGAGAGAGTGGTGGAATCATGATGCAAGATAAGAGGAACATGTAGACAATGCCCTTAATGAAGATCATCTACCTGACCCCCCCAAAAGTTCAAATTAAAAAGTTAAAATTATGAGCAGAAGACCATAGTTTGTCATCCCTCCAAGAACACCCTACCACTCACACAAGAACATCCCAAAACCACAATGGAAATCATCTTATCCAATCGAATTGAATAGATGAAATGGACCAAGAATTTAGAGCAATATAAGATTGTTCAAGGCCTCCACAATGAGCCATGATGAATTCAGTACCATCAATCCCAAGAAAAAAGCATCTTCAAACCAGCACTTCAAACACAAAGAAAAATGTCTACAACTAAAGATTAAAATTCAGACCTCAATACCACCAACAGAAATCCAGGATCGAGCCACAACATCATTCCATCATCATCATAAAAAATCACAGCAAACAATCCTGAAACATCAATGACAAGACAATACATAGACATACTTGGAAATCATATTCATCAAACTATGTGCAGGCATCATATCACATCTGAAGCCCCACTGATTCGACTTAAATCCCATTCTATATAGTCATCTGGTCACACATTCCATTAATTTTCTGTGGATCCATATTGTTTCTCACAGATCTCAAATATATAAGAAATGAGTTCTAAAATCTGGTGTTACATTTAGATTTTCAAACTGAAGAAATTCAAATTTTCCTAGAGTTGTTTCATCCTTGATATAATGCACCTCCACTACTGAAGAAGCTCCATCTGATGACCTCTCTAGAAGATGAGGCAATGTTTCCTCACTATAGGGGAGTCATGCAAAAAAAAATCCAAGACGAATCCACTCTCGTCTTCACTGAAAGGCACTTTAGATACTGACATATGATATCCTAAATCGCATGTGCTTGGTCCCACCTCACCAAAGCTACCCTGCCACCAGAAATCTATGTCCTCTCTATATGTCCAAGACTACCAAGACCCAGGGTGCTCCCGAGAGTAGTGAGCTCCCAAGATAACCCCCTTGTTTGATCATGACATTTTTTACACATCACATTAGTCACTTTAGTGAGATCATCGATGAATTTAATAAATTTTATATCACAATTGGTTAATTAATATATTATTATACTGTATAAAGCATTATAATTTAACACAAGTGGCCTACTAGATTTTATTTCTTCCCATTTACGTATACTATATCCCCCTTTTACACGTTAAAAAATTATAATTTTAACTCTATGAAATTGTGAAAAAATATCTTAGTTTATTTACCATTATGATTTTACAAAAACTTTTTTGAACATGGGGTACAATTTTACTATCTAAAAGTTTATTTTATGATTTTGAAATTTCATAAAAAAATTAGTCATATCACCAATTAGTAATAAGATACCACTTATTCATTCAACCTTCATAATAATTATTCCAAATTTTATTCTTTTGGGGAGAAAGAGTTTATTTTAAAAACATATTTATTCCTATAATCAAAAAAATGGATTAAATTCAACAATTTTTTTTAAATCTATCAATAAATTTAATATTTTTAGATTTTAGTTTTTGAGATTCAATCTCAGTTTTACCAATTCCAATAAATTTTAAGGAAACATCATTTCCAAAAGAAACTTCTCTTATATAATAAACATTAAATTTTTTCAATATTTTAAATTATTCAATCATTTGATATGAATAAACACTATAATGTATCTATGGATTAATTATCATACTTACATCAATATCCAATTCAATAATAATAGAGCTATGAAATTTTTATAGTCTATGAACCCCAAAAAATCTAGAAACATTAATATTTTGATTTGGGTGTGTTGTAATTAATTATTTCATACAATTACATTATGAACCAAAAATTCCATTAATTTCATGAAGATAACCAAAAATATCCTAAGTACATAGTCTTGATAAATTTTTATTAATAAATTGGTTATCTACCTTAGATATACCCCCTTACATTATGTCTCCTTTTATTCTTAAAGAAATGAAAAATTATACTAGTAAACATTTGCTCTTTTCTCATATACATCACAACAAAAACAATAGACTCTAAATCATTGTTTTAAATTAAATTTATAATACATTCTAGGAAGTTATTCTTGTTGTCCATGTATATTCCTACACTCCTTTGTTTTACATGTAGAAAAGTTTCCTTCTTGATCTGTCTCCAATATCCCTTGATATATAAGAGTCCATTTCAGGATGTTTCTCAGTCTTAACTTACCCAAGAATATATTTACGAAATACATTATTATCCAATATATGTTTAACAATTTTTTATACATGGTTTTAGATTTTATCTTTGATTTTGTGCACCAATTATTAGAAGTTTTTTATGAATATTCCATTACATCCAAGGATTTGTTTATAGTAATTTTCATTTTTAGGGTCGTTTCATCTTTAGGAATCCTTGATTGTGTCTTTTTTAATAACTCTTCATTTTTGATATCATTCAATATTTCTTAATGTGTAAAAAATTCTTATTTAGAATATTTATTTACTCAATTTAGTTATTCTCTTTGTTTTGGTACTCTTATACACCTTACATTATATTTTCATCCTCTTTTTTATGGATTTTATTTCCATTGTTTGATGAGTGTTTTATTAAGGGATGCTTCAAGATCATCTTAAATATGTACTCTATATATGTTTCTTCAATATATTTTTTATTTCACATGGTTTCTTCATGATTTTCAACATGAATCATATACTTCCTAAACATTCTAGGAAATTATTCTTTGGATTGAATATTTACAATAGAGAATTATTATCTTATTTTCTTAGCATACTTGTTATTTCTTATTCTTGGAAAATTCTCCTTCCTATCATTATATTTATTAACTTACCTCAAACCACTTCCATATATATTTCTTTCATTCCTTTCATTTGAGTCATCATCTTCACTCTCTTCACCTTTCTTCTTTAATGAATAATATGAGAAAAATGATAAATTCCACCAAACAAAATGTATTTCAGTGGTAGTTTAACTTTTTTTACTTTCAAATTCATTTTTTGATGTTCTTAAAAATAATATAAATTATCCCCTAAAACTAGTCATCTATTTACTTATCCTTTTTTATGTTCTTTTTTGATTTTCATTTTCATTTTCATTGATTTTCACCTCCATTTTAATATAATTATTAACTACTATGCATTTTAAAATAATATAAGTGGTCATATTATTATTTTATCCATAAAAATTATTTCCATCAAATAAAGGAACCACTATACTATTAAAATAATTTTTTATATTTATAATTCCTCTAACTAAGATAACACTACTGAAAAAATCACTTATACCCATGGTTTGAAACTATGGGTGTAGCCCCAAAAACCATGGGTATAATCTATACCCACAGTTCCATAAACCTTGGGCTACTGAGTATGATTTCTAAGTAATGATGAAAACACTTCATCCATACTAGACCAGGTTACACCAATCCAATGAAAGGAACTAAAGACCAAGTATGAATTTTATGTAAAGATGAAAACTCTTAACGTATTGCTTGACGCCATTAAGGTTGAAACATAGTATACTTAAAAAAAATACGTTCCACAGAAGAAGTATAAACATTGTGTATAAAAACACTAGCCTTGATACATGTGGTCATAGGATGAGAATTAAGATGAATGGAATATGATGACAGGACAAAATAATTCTCTTAGGAAAGATCATCAACATGATATTTTCTCAAAGAATTCTCACCAAGAGGTTGTCCAAAAAACCGTGCTACCGTGGGATAACCACCAGGAGAATCATTAAGGGAAATTGAATTAGTAAGAGTTGAAGTAGGCTAAGGAAAATAGGAGAAACCGGCAAGAAGTAAACTATAACATGAAATTGAAGAACTTTGGATATTAACAGATTTAGTGATGGGAAACGAATAATCCATTAAAATTGAAAAGAATGAATTTTTGGATAATGTTGCAGAAAAATTTGATGATGATAAATCAGAGTTCGAACATTGAAAAGGAAGACCCAATTCATCAAAGCCAACATGTGAAATAAAATAGAATTCATGCTGAGAGATGTTGTCAGTCACATTCATTTCGAAGCAGATGGATCCCACACATTGACGATGGTAATGAAGTCATTTTCACCATCACTAGTCTTATAGTAGTATAAATGGTAGAGGAATGACTAACTGGTTTGATAAAGTTATTGATTTTATGTGATCTTAACTAGTTAGATAAATCACGATGTATTATATGTTATATATTTAAAGTTAAATAATTTAGTGGGACAAAATATAATTTACCCAGTCATAAACAGGCTAGATCTGGTCAACCCGTTCAATTAAATTGATATGATTAGTGTTGAGCTTAGATGTATTAATAGGATGGAAAACCCGACATGTGGACCCTAATTTCCTCCTCTATCAGCCCATCTTCAAGCCAAGTGTGAATTATGAAAAGATATTTGTGATAATAATTACATAAGCAGAGTTATATATTAACATTTAGTTCAATTATAATTTTGAATACAATAATTACAAGAACAAAAACATCATAAATATGAATAATGATTAAAATTATTAAACACACTACTAGTCTATAGTTATCAATCTGGTTAAAAAGATTTATGGGTTACATTGATAATAATTTGTTTTAAGGAACTTATAGAAAAATGATATAGAAGTTATCACTTATATTTGTCTTCTTTGAATAAATGCTGATGATTTTTCTCAGTCATTTATAAAATTTGTTTTTTTCTTCATGTATGGATATGTATTTGTTTAAATAAAAATTGTCACACATTTTTTGTAAATGAATTCATCATAAGTGATCAGTAATAAAAAAAAGTTTTCTATAAGAGCAGTCAAATGCAGTCTTTGAAAAAAATCCTAAGAACAAAACGAGTGTGGATACAATCAAAAAATGGAAAGCATAAATTCATGATAATAAAAAAATTCTATATATATGAAAAGAAGTATTATTCTCTATATATTTTTGAGATGTAAATGAAAATGAAAATTCTATAAATCATTCTCATAATTTTTTTTACACATTAAAATCCATTTCATTCCATACAACATCATTCCACTAAATCAAATACAATAATAACATAAAAACACTATTTACACTAGAAGATGAATACTATAAAAAGAGAAGATATTATTACTTTTCTATTAGATTACTTGTCATCCACTGAGACAAGAATATTGAATGGTAATTTTTCATTTACTTATATAGGGAATGAATATGTTGATTAATTTATCAGCCAAGGATGCACAAAAGAGTAGTAAATGACAATAATAAGACATAACATACCCTTAAAACTAGCACTATTCTTATTATCAATAACATTAGTATATTTTTATGCATGTTTCTGTATTGGCAGGGGAGAATCAAATGGAGCATACTAGGATGCATTCTGTACCGAATAATTTTTCTCTTTAGAGTGGGCATAAAATGTACATAAATCTTTCCCTATTATTGATACATAGCATGGAATATCTAATGTCTCGAATTTTATGGATAATTATTTGTATGATTTTTTTCTAATGAAGTTAAAATAAGACACAATGAATTGTTTAAACTCATAATATATGGGAAAAATGTTTTATCCCAAACAAAATATGTCCTTTCTACTCCATTATAAATTGAGATTACATAATTTATTCAAAAGAAATCATATCAAGATTATGATTTTGGATCGACAAAATTTTTTAATCAAGTGTGGAACTAAAAAATAAATAAATTCATGATGAATTTGGATGATATAGTTTTGTCAAATCCTACATATATTAGATAAATTAGAACATTAAAAATTGATATATAAATTAAGGTAGTCGCCTTTTAAAGCCATTCCTTGAGCTCACCATAAGAACCTACATTTCAATGGCAGCATATAAGGATTTTTGTTATAGATTTAAATACAACCATATCTTCTAATATCCCGTCGAAAAAGTGTATCTGAAAAAGAAAACTCCATACCTTAGGGAACATGGAGAATAAAATTAAGGGGAAAAATTAATGAATCATGATACCCAACACTTAAATCTTTACAACTAAAAATTCAATGGAAAGGGGTGGTGGATGGGGAGGGATGAAGGTGGGGGTCAAGACATAGATTGTCACGACCCGTCCCCCGAGAGCCGTATCATGACTACCCCTAGACTGCCTTCCATAGGCCAGGGGCTGGAGACTAGAACCAAAGGCATAAATCCCTAAAATGGGATGTCATTGCCTTTATAACTATAACCAGACACAACAGAGTACAACTGGAAGCAAACAATAAATAAAAACTGTGTACAAAAACAATGATGGAAAGTAAAAGGAGCCAGAAATACAAGTCAAACTGTAATGTACAAGTACAACTGAAAAAGTGAAAAAACTACTAAAAGGTGAAAGTAGCTCTTAGATCATCCACCACCAATCCTACATGAAGGGTAGGTACAGATAGCCTCCTTTGCACTGCATGTCCGTCAAACTCCTCCATGTGCTGTCTCGTCATAAGGTCCACCTCCGGGTACCATCCAGTCATGGCGCACTCAGCCTCTGTCAGTGCTGTCCGCGTATGCATTCACCACAAAGAGGTTCTTTAATAACCCGTGTAGTGGTAAGTATAACGATACTCTGTAGGGACCCCAAGACCCTAAAGGTCTCACAAAATCCAACAAGGATAAACCACAGAGTATGAAATCAACAGATAGTCATCACTTAGGTATATGTCAATACATATACCTATGTTATCAAGTAACCCATCTTAATCAAGAGGAAAACACCGAAGTCACTGACTCAACTCACACTGGTATACTATGTAGAGAGATAGAGATGATCAAATATAGCCACTGAACCATTATAACTGTTAGACCAACACATGATCCAGGACCGGCTATTCTGTCAGACCAACACATGATCTAGGAATAAGAGTCAGATTTTTCAGACCAACACATTGTCCAGGAACAGTCGTCAGAGCTGTCAGACCAACACATGACCCAAGTCCAGCTATTTTGTCAGACAAACACATGATCCTGGAATAGATGTCAGAGCTGTCAGACCAACACATTGTCCCAGAAAAGTCGTCAGAGTTGTCAGAACAACACATGACCCAAGTCCAGCTATTCTGTCGGACAAACACAAGATCCAGGAACAGATGTCAGAGCTGTCGGACCAACACATGATCCAGTTCCAGCTATTATGTCGGAGCAACACTGGATCTTGGAACATAAGTTAGAGCTGTCAGACCGACACATGATCCTGGAATAGTTGTCAGAGCTGTCAGAACAACACATGATCCTAGTCCAGCTATTTTGTCAGACCAACACATGATCATGGAACAGAAGATAGAACTATCAAAACAACACATGATCTAGGAACAGTCAACAGTGCACAACCAGCCACAGGGTTTCCACAAAACATGCTTGATTCCATGAGGGTCCACTCCTCAAGCCAAGTGTCAACATGTCAACTTCAACCATGTCCCATGAAGAAGTAACTCAAAGGTCTGTCTCTTTATTGGGGTCTCAATTCAATAGACGGCGCATCAATCAGACGCCCGATCTGTGAGTTATTAGATTTTTAGTCCTGGTGGCCCGGTTGGATTCGTGTACGATCCAACCTGACCATATCTCAACTATACCCCGAAATACAGTGGAGTATAATAAAAGGAACCATTGCACTCCACGAAAAACAGTTCCACTGACGGTTCATCAAACGGTCCTCTGGTGCCAATGTTATGCCCAAAGGAGGTAACAGGGTCGGTAATTGGCCTGGGCCCAATCTGACCCGATCGGACCAACTCAGCCCAACCAATATTGGGTCGACACGGACTAGGTTGACTCGGATAGACCTGTTGGGTCTGACCCAACTCATTGGGAAGGTCAGCCTGCTAAGTTTGGCCAGGTCTGCTGAGCCTGGCCCAGCGGACTGCAGGGGCGGTTCGGCCTGGGCTCGGGGAAAGTTCAGCTCGGAGTGTTGCGAGGGCGTGCATGAAGGCCTGCTCAAGGGAGGTCGGGAAGCCCGCTGTAGGGCTCCAGGGGGGGGGGCAGGCGGCCTTGGTGATAGGCAATGCACTGGGAGGTCTACGAGTTGGCAGTTGGGTGCCGAGGAGTGGGGGGTAGGCGGCCTGTGCACTGGGCTGCGCGCTGAGAGGTTGCGGGCAGGATGGTTCGGCAGAGCTCGGGCTGGCCCGGGCCGGCGACACAATTTGATGAGGCTGCGGGTAGTGTAGCCTTTTTCGTTGCTCCCTCCGTCACCTCGTTGTTGATATGTCTCCATGATGTAGAATGTCACAAGAAGATAAAGATTGACTGAGGATGTCAGGACATGTTAGGGTGGCCCGCACCCTCCGTGTTTCGGGATGTGTCATTTGGTTCATCATGAGAAGATGATGATCAATAATATGTCCTCAAAAACCCCTTATTATCCTTTGAAGAAGGTAAAAAAAATAGTATAACTTCAACAAGTAATAAACCCCTTACCTTTGATTTGCCGGTTGTTGTTCATCACGTCTGTTGCATGTCTCAAATCCCATGCTGCTTCGGCTGGTTGATGACGTTACAGAGGGTAGGTCGGTAGGTGTCCGAGGTAGAAGTCGAAGAAGAATTTTTTCCAACGTACTTTGTTGTAATAACACATTCTTCGTTATTCGATGGAACAATGGTTCTTTTTTGGGAGCTTTCTCCAATAGTCCTTTATTCCTCTTCTTCCAACAAATTGAAATATTCCAATGAAATAATAGATTGTCTATTATTTTAATATTGGCAGGTAATTCAAAAAGGAAGAATTAAATTAAAATTTCACCTTCAATTTAATTCAAGAGTTTGACACATTACTTGAAGGGGGTTGGCTCCATTTAACTAAAGGGGGAGGTGGGGAGGCTCTCCCTCATTAATGAGGTAGATTTGGGTGGTTAAACTATCCTCCCATTAATAGGGGTCGGGTGGTCCCCACCCCTATAATTTGAATGGGAGGTTATGGTCTCGGGTGGTCCCCACATCGTAACCTCTCATAGGTGGTTATGCTTGGGTGGGCCCCACCACCAAAACCCCTCAAGGGAGGTTAGGGTGCGGCGGTCCCACCTCCAACTCCCACGTGGAGGTTTTAACCAATAATCACCCACATGAAAGCTTAAATTAAAATAATGTGTTAGCTCACTTTATTTTATTAAAATTTTATAAAAACCCAAATACTAATATTCCAACTCGACCCACTGTAGTCAAGGTGAAAGTCTTATTAATCGAATACTAGCATTGCGAGTTCAACGCTGCCCTCATATTTCAGTTCTGAGCACCAGTTTAAAATTTATATAATCCCACTCGTAAATTTACTGAATGTACCCAATCAAAATTAATGAAATTGATTCCAGCCACCCTAGGCCTTGGAATCATGCACTGTCAATTTTCGCAGACTTGTAAAATTCCCATTTATTTAAGAAAAATAAGATTCCACAAAAATCCTTGGTCTTTACATTCTTCACACCTCATGGATTTTCGTCCTCGTAAGCTACAACTCAAACTATGGGAAGAAGAGGGGGTACTGAGCACTCATCTCAGCCTCCCTCTCCCTTGTGCTCTCTTGGAGGTTCCGATGCTGCCAGCAAACACGCATCAGAGGTATCGACCATCCAGATAGGACCTGATTCTGTCAATTCCCAATCTCCACTGGAACCTCCATGAACGTCGCCCCGTCATCGATGACCAGCTTGCCATGGTTGATCATGTTGGAAGTGTCGTGCACGTATCTCCTCAGCTATGATATGTGGAAGACGTCATGCACCCAGTGCAATAGAGGTGGAAGATCCTGGTGGTAAGACACCTCGCCTACTTTTCTGAGGACATGAAAATGTTCGATGAATCTTGGAGATAACTTACCGCCTCTTCAAAATTTATGTAGGCCTCATCGAGATGAGACCTATAGAAAGAGATGGTCACCATCCTCAAACTCCAGAGGTCTCTATCTCCCATCAACATATGACTTTTGTCTGCTCTGTGTAGTCTTCATCTACTCTTGGATAATCTGCACCTTCTTTGTGGTATCCCGTACCATCTCTGGTCCCACTAGTGCTGACTCCCCTAGGTCATTCTAGCATAGTGGCGATCTGCAAGGTCAACCATTCAAGGCCTCAAACGGTGACATCCCGATGGTGGAGTGATAGCTTTTTCTGTATGAAATCTCTAAAAAATGGAAGTGGTTCTCCTTGCTACAACTGTTGTCAAGGAGACAAGGATGTAGCATGTCCTTGAGGGTCTTAATGGTCCACTCAGACTGACTATCTATCTGAGGATGGAAGGCGGTGATCAGACAAAGATGTGTCCTGAAAGCTTCCTGCAACCACTTCCATAGCTGGGAAGCAAACCATGTGTCATGATCAAAGACAATAGATTAATGTACTCCATGTATCCACATAATCTCCTTCACATAGAGGCATCCCAATCTCTCTACTGAACCCTTCTCTCTGATTGGTAGGAAGTGGGCCAAATTGGTGAGTCTGTCGACAATAACCCAAATCGAGTCATGACCCCTGGATGCATGTGGAAAACCCATCATGAAGTCTATGGATATCCAATACCACTTCTACTCTGGTACCTCTAATGGTTTTACCAAGCCTGCTGGTACCTGATGCTCCGCCGTCACTTGCTGACAAGTGAGGCATCAAGAGACAAACTCCGCTACAACCTTCTTCATACCTGGACACCAGTGCTTCCGTCTAAGGTCCTGATACATCTTCACCACACATAAATGTACAAGTAGAGGGGATGTCTGGAATTCCATCAAAACTTCCTCTTGAAGTGCTACTGGTACCTAGGTATGTCCTCTAAAGAGGTGGACGTGCTCCCCACATTTAGAAAATCCATCAGGTGCCTGTCGTATGGATATCTGAGCACTTCGTGTCTCGCAATCAGCGTCTCCATGCTACGCCTCCTTGAATCGCTGAAAATATGGGGGAGTGACTGTAAGAGACTGAAGAAAGTTTGCTTCGTCTCTATCCACAAAGGATATATGCAATACGGCTAGCTTCTCCATTTCCTCTCCTTGCAGCTCTATACCAGATCTCTTGTTGAGTGCTTCTGTAACAACATTCCCCTTCTTAGGGGTATAGACTATCTTGATGTTGTGGTCTTGGAGGAACTCAAGCCATTGACATTGTCTCATATTTTGGTCCTTTTGAGTGAAGATATACCAGAGAATCTTGTGATCAGAGTATATGGTAAAACGTTCACCAATCAGATAGGGTCGCCACATATTCAAGGAAAAGACCAACGCTTCTGACTCCAGGTCATGGGTAGCGTAGTTCTTCTCATGCTGTCTCAGATGCTGAGAACCATATGCGACCACTTCACGCTCTTGCATTAGGAAACACCCATGTTGGGTCCTTGATGTGTCGTAGTAGACTATGTACCCTATGCCTTCCTCTGGAAGCCCCATGATGGGGGAACTAGTCAGCCTATTCCTCATCTCCTAAAAGCTACGCTGGCATATATTCGACCACACAAAGGGTTTTCCCTTCATTTTCAAGGATAACTTTTCTTGATGCAACTCTATAGAAGTATGGTACAATCCTTCGGTAATATCCAGCCAATCCCAGGAAACTCCGTACCTCTGTCACACACCTGGGTGGCTCCCAAGCAAGTATCACTTCATTCTTCATTGGATCCACTACAAATGCATCCTCCAAGATGACATGCCCCATGAAATGAACTTTTCAGATCTAGAACTAGAACTTCATGAGCTTACCATAATTCTAGTGCTCTCGGAGTGTGTCTAGTACTAACCGCAAATGGTAGGCATCCTCCTCTTCAGTAGTCGAGTGGATCAAAATTTCATCGATGAAGGCTAAGACAAAGTGATCAAGGTATGGCTGGAAGATCATGTTCATGAGTCACATGAACACTTCTGGAGAATTTTTTATGCCGAACGGAATAACCATGAACTTGTAGTGGCCGTACCGACACCTGAAAGCCGTCTTCTACACATCCTTGTCTCGATCTCTGAGCTAGTGATAGCCTAATCTGAGGTCTATCTTTGAGAACCACCATTATTTATTCAGGTGATCAAAGAGGTTATTAATCCTGGGAAGTGGGTACTTGTTCTTAACAGTAACCTGATTTAGTAGACGGTATTCAACACAATGGCTCAAGCTCCCATACACATTCTTGGAAAATAGAATCAGGGCTGCCCAGGAAGAAACACTGGACCAGATGAATCCCTTCTCCAGTAAGTCCTCTAGCTGTACCCGCAGCTCACGAAGCTCAGTGAGAGCCATCCGATATGCTTGCGGGGATATCAGTTCCATCCCAGGGTATATTTCAATATATAAGTCCACCTCTCTATGAAGAGGGAGTCCTGGATCATAGATAGGGGAAACATCTACGTACTGGTCCACCAATATAGGATAGTTCAGACTCTCCACATCGACTTCTCCAAGGGTAAGGCATGCCAACTAATGAGTGATCAGTTGCACCCTCCTCCGAGTTAGTCTGTCTTGTGCTGAAAAGGCTGCCTTCTTTCTGGTGAACGTCAAACTGGTCTCATCCGTGCGGACCCACCGCACCTTGCACCTAATACAGTCTATCTGCGCATGGACTGTAGATAACCAGTCCATACCCAAGATGACGTCATAAGGCATTGACACCACTACTAGGAGATCCCAACCAACGCTCTCACCTCCTAGAGTTATCTCGCACTACCGGAACTAGTGTGTTATCATCGAATCACCTCCCATAAGAATCTCTATCTATAAGGATCGAACTAACGGCTCCTTCAGAATCTCTATACTTCGAACGAGGGATGTGGTAATGAAGGAGTGACTGGTACCTGTGTCTATAAGAATTGTAGGTAAGGTGTAGTAGACACAGGTTATACCTCAAATCATCTTTGATGAACCACGGTTGTATGACTCTGCTTCCTAGAGCTGAGCTCTCATATGTCCACCTGCTCCCTGCGATTAAGGTGGACCTCCTAGTGGTGGTGGTTGTAACACCTCGTAACGTCGTCCACCGCCAGTTGCACATCCAGCTCCTCTACCACGTCCGCCACCACCCTGCTGACTGCCTCAATCAAATCTCTCTTCTACATGAGAGGTCCCTCAACTATTTTAAAATCATCAATATGTCGGGTCGGGCAGTCACGAGCCATGTGTGCCTTCCCCCCACAAGTGTAACATTTCCCTCTCCTGACATGACTGGATCTATCTCGTGCACCCCACAGAACTGAACTCGTATCTTGAGGTTGTCCACCATATGTCCTAGTCCGCTTGGACATCTGCAACATCTATCTACTTCCAGTTACAGAAGACTTCGCTGCATGTCAACTAGTGATGGTTCTCGCTGCTGGTGACTGCTCTGCAAGGAAACTCTCCACTAGGAGGGCTCTCTCTGACACTCCCACATGCGTTGGGATGCTGAGTGAGATCATTAATGCCATGATCTCCCATATAAGCCCCTTCTAGAAGGTCCAGGTCTTATAGAAAGGGTCCCGCACCATAGTTGTGGAGTAGCACGAGCGGTCGGCAAACCTCGCTAAGTACTATGCTACTATCATGCTACCCTGTTGTACATGTTGTAGCTCCTGTATCTGCACTGCACATAGGGTGCTTGGGAGAAACTCCACCCAAAATAGGCTATCGAAGTTAGCCTAGAGTAGTGTTTCCTCATCATTCACTTGGAGCATCATGGTCCACCACTTGCCTACTGCTGCCAAAAGGAGACTCGTGACAAGGATCACCATGAAGTTTGCTGGTGTCCCTACTAGCTTGAAGACTCTCACCACAGCCTCCAGCCAATCCTCAGCTGCATGTGGGTCTGTCTCACCCCTATACCTGGGTGGCATCTAGCACTGGAACTCATGCAGTGTGCTCAAGCGGTGTGCATCATCTGCTGTTGGGGCTGGTGGTATTGGTGGCCCACCAGGTAGTGGTACTGCCAGAGCCACTATTTTTATGGGCCCCTACACCGAGGCCTCATCGGTAGGTGGGCTTCCATCTCATACAACTCTCAGAACCCTAGATGGAAATCTGCGTAGAGGAATCCTGAAATGAAATAGGTGTTCCACAGTCAATATGTTATACCTTGTGAGCTAACTCAAGAGATCAAAATGAAAACTCTTGAAACCCACAGGCAATCAATGTTTTTGTGCACTGAGTCGGAAATTAGATGTCAGGGTCCTGGTTTATGGATACGTCGATCAAAACACCAATTCTGGACTCCATAGACTAAAAACCACACTCAGTACTCTAAACACTAATGATTCATAGAAAAAAAGATCGGAGTCCTATGTTCTGTAGAAGAACCTCTTTCTGATACCAATTTGTCAGGACCTGTCCCCCGGGGGCCGTATCGTGACTACCCCAAGAACGCCTTCCATAGGCCTGGGGATGGTGACTATCACCAAATGAGTAAATCCATTAACTGTGAAGGCATTGCCTTTATAATTTTATATAAACACTAAAGTTTACAACTGGAAGCAATTACTAAGTAAAAACAGTACACAAAAAGTGTGATGGAATGTAAAAGGGGTCGAAAATACTGGCTGAACTATAAAGTACAAGTACTACTGATAAATGGAAAAAATAGCTGAAATGTGAAAGAAGATATTGGATCGTCCACCACGAATCCGACCTGAAGGGTAGGTAAAGATAGCATCCTCAGCACTCCACGTCTGTCAGACTCCTTCGTGTGTCATCTCGTTGTAAGTTCCACCTCCAGGTATCGTCCAGTCCTGGAACACTCAGCATCCGTCGGCGCTGTTTGTTGTCTGCATCCAATTCAATGAGGTGCGGGCGTAGCCCGTGAAGGGGTAAGAATGAAAATACTCAGTAGGGACCCTGAGACCATCATTGTCTCACAAAATTCAACAAGAATAAACTACCGAGTATGAAATCAATGGATAGTCATTACTTAGGTATATGCCTGTACATATACCTAAATTATCAATTAACCCATCTCAATCATGAGGAAAATACAGAATTCACTGACTCATCTCACACATGTATACAATATATGTAGATATATATAGATGATAAAATATATCCACTAAATCATCAGAGATGTTGGACCAACAAATGATCTAGGACCATCTATTCTGTCAGACCAACACATTATATAGGAAAAGAAGTCAGAACTGTCGGAACAACACAAGATGCAGGAACAATCGTTAGAGCTATTGGACCAACACATGATCTAGGTCCAGCTATTCTTTCGGACCAACACATGATCTAGGAATAGAAGTACGAACTGTTGGACCAAAAAATGATCAATTAATAGTTTTTAGAGCAGTCAGACCAACACATGATCCAGGTCCAACTATTCTGTCGGACCAACACATGATCCAGGAATAGAAGTTAGAACCGTCAGACTAACATATAATCCCAGAATAGTTGTTAGAGCTGTCAGACCGCCACATGATCCAGGTCCAACTATTCTATCATACCAACACACGATCTAGGAATAGAAGTTAGAACTATTAGACCAACACATGAACCAGGAACAGTCAACAGTGCACAGCCCGCAATAAGGGTTCCACCAAGCATACTTGATTCTGGGAGGGTCCTCTTCTCAAGACAAGTTTCTACACATCAACTTCCACAAAGTCACATGAATATGTAACACAGAGGTGTGTCTCATCATAGGGGACTCAACGCAACAGATGGTGCATCAATCAGATGCCCAGTCTATGAATTATTATCTTTTTAGTCCCAAGGGCCCTGTTGGATTTGTGTACGATCCAACCTAACCATATCTCAACTATACCCCGAACTCCAGCGGGATATACTCAAAGCAACCGTCACACTCCAAGAAAACTAGCGCTACTGACGGTTCGTCAAACAGTCATCTGGTGCCAAATTTTCAGCCAATGGAAGTAACTAGGTTGGGAATGGGCCTGGGCCCAGTCCGACCCGATCGGACTGACTCGGCCCAACCCAGACTGGACCGACCCAGTTTGGGTCGACCCGGACAGACCGGTTGGGTCTGACCCATCCCGTTGGGTGGGGCTAACCCAGCCCGTTGGGTGGGTCATCCCGTTATGTTTGGCACGGTCCGTTGGCCTCGACCCAACGGACTCTAGGGGAGGTTCGACCTGGAGCATTGCGAGGGAGCGACTGAGCCCGAAGGGTGTGAGGGGGCTATGATGCTATCTTTACCGGGAGCGCACTGGTCCCGCAGAGGCTGGCTCGAGGTGGAAGGTACGGGGTGGCACGTGTGAAGGTCGGGTCGGGGGCGGGTTTGCAGGTCATGACAGGGCACCGAGAGGGCCGCGGGCAGGTGGATGGGCGCTGGATAGGTCACCGAGGGGGCCAGGGGGAGGCGGCCTAGGCTTCAGGTAGGGGGCCAAGGGTAGGCAGCCTGGGCGCCAGCTAGGGCACTGGGGGGCCGCAGGTAGATGACCAGGGTTCCGGGAAGCACGCCGGGAGGCCGCGGGCAGGGCGCCGGGGTGGGTGGGGGGGGGGGCAGCAGCCTTGGCATCGTGGGGCCACAGGCACACCAGTTCGGCAAAGCTCAGGCCAGCAGCCCGATTATTGGAGGTCGCGGGTAGTGCTTCCTTTGTCGTTGCCACCTCTGTCGCCTTGTCGTTGATATGTCGCCAAGACGTAGAACATCACAAGAAGAGAGAGATCGATGGAGGATGTCGGACCATGTTAGGTTGGCCAACACCCTCCGCCTTTATGGAAGTATCATTTGGCTCATCATGGGAAGAAGATGATCAATAATATTTGTGCAACAACCCCTTATTATCATTTGAATAAGGTAAGAAAAAAATTAAAACTTCAAAAAGTAATAAACCCCCTACGACAGGTTCATCGGTCATTGTTCATCCCGTCCGACGCACATCCCAAATCCCAAGCTGCGTTGGCTCGTTGATGATGTTACAGAGGGTAGGACGGTAGGTTTTTGAGGTAGAAGTTAAAGAATAATTTTCGTCGACATTATTTGTTGGATGAACGTGTTCTTCATTCTTTGATGGAAGAATGTTTCTTCATTGGGAGATTTCTCCAACAATCCTTTAATCCTCCTCTTCTAAAAAAAATTAAATATGCCCACGAAATAATTGATTGTCTATTAATTTAATGTTGGCACATAATTCAAAAAGGAAGAATTAAATTAAAAAGGCTCCTCAAATTTAATTCAAGATGTTGACACATTAATTAAAGGGTGTTGGCTCCATTTAATTAAAGGGGAAGGTGGAGAGGCTCTACCTCATCAATGTGGGAGAGTTGAGAGGTTAAAATATCTTCCCATTAATTGGGGGCGAGTGGTCCCCACCCCTATTATTCGAATGGGAGGTTAGGGTCATGGGTGGTCCAATCATTGTAATCTCTCACGGGAGCTTATGTTCAGGTGGGCCCCACCACCATAACCTCTCATGGGAGGTTAGGGTGTGGCGGTCCCACCTCCAACTCCCAAGTGGAGGTTTTAACCAACAATCACCCACATGGAAGCTTAAAATAAAATAATGTGTTAGCTCACAATATTTGATTAAAATTTTATAAAAACCCAAAAACTAACTTTTTAACTCGACCCACTGCCGTTGAGGTGATAGTCTTCTTAAGCGAATACCAACGCTGCATGTTCAACGGTGCCCTCAGATTTCAGTTCCAAGCACCGGTTCAAATGTTATAAAATCCCACTCGTACGTTTACTGAACGTACCCAATCAATACTTTAGAAATTGATTTTGGGCATAATGGGCATCAGAATCAAGCCCCATAAATTTTCACAGACTCCTAAAATTCCCATGTATTTAAGAAAAAATATTTCCACATAAATTTTGGGTCTTTATATTCTTCATTTAATTAAGGGGAAGGTGGAGAGGCTCTCACTTATTAATGGGGGAGAGTTAAGAGGTTAAACTCTCCTCCTATTAATTGGGGTCGGTTGGTCCCCACCCCTATTTTTCTAATGGGAGGTTATGGTCTCGGGTGGTCCCTAAATTGCAACCTCTTGCACGAGGATATGTTCTGGTGGTCCCCACCACCATAACCTCTCATGGGAGGTTTGGGTGTGGCGATCCCACCTCCAAATCCCAAGTGGAGGTTTTATCCAGCAATCAACCACATTTGGGCTTAAAATAAAATAGTGTTATGTCACTGTATTTTATTAAAATTTTATAGAAACCCAAAAACTAACTTTCCAACTTGACCCACTGCCGTCGAGGTGAATGTCTTCTTAAGCGAATACCATCACTGCGAGTTTAATGGTTCCCTCAGATTTCAGTTCCTAGAACTAGTTCAAATGTTATAAAATACCACTTGTAAGTTTAATGAACGTACCCAATCAAAACATCAAAAATTGATTCCGAGCACACTGGGCCTCAGAATCATGGGCTGTAAACGTTTGCGGAATCGTAAAATTCCCATGTATTTATGAAAACAAATTTCCACAAAAATTCCAGACCTTTACATAGATTATGGGAGGTCAAGGAATAGGAAGTAATGAAGGGAGGGTTGTGGGGGATTACAAGTTGGTTCCGGGAGGTTGAGGCATGGGATGGGATGTAGACGCTAGGAGGTCGAGGTGAAGGTGGATGTGGAGGGAGGGAGGTGGGGACCAAGAGGCAGGGGCCAAGAGGATGCGGTGGGGGTCGGGACGTAGAAACCGGGAGGTCAAGGCGGTGGCAGAGGCTGAGAGGTCATGGTCAAGGTGTAGGGGGAGGTGGGGAGGGTAGGGTAGGGGAGGGGAATTAGGTGTCGTCATCAGGGGAGGGGGTGTGTATTCCCGAGCATGGCCCGATTCTCAAGCGGTTATTCCCATGATTTTCAAAACCTCATGGGAAATAGTTCAGAGAAATGGTTTATAACCATGTTTTAAAAAACCATGGGTATAAAACTATTGTCTTAAATCTAGTTTCCAATAGTGAAACATATTTTAGAGTAAAATTTTTATTACTTCGATACCAATTTATGTCCCCACCGTGATACTATTTTATCAATTCCTTCTTTGAAATCAACATCTACAACTAGTTAAATTCTTAAATCACTTTGATTGAAATATCAAACTCAATTATATCTAACCAAAATGAAAGAAACACAAGGCATAGATAAAATTTTACAAATTTTTTATCCATATACAATTATCCACTCTTTGATCTATTTGGGTTGAGTTTTGAGTCACAAAATTTATCAATAATCAATTTTAGTGATTATAAATGGTAAATCTTTATTATCTTTAACACTACACATACATGGGTTGGAAAGGAATGATTATTATCTAACGGGAAGTTATCATCCTTGAACCAATGATATCTTAATATAGATATTGTTTTATATGATTATTCTTGATCAATGTAGTATTTAACAATCATCCTTTTACTCTTATGATAATGATCATTAGATTGTTCCTAGATTTATTTCCATCAAAATGTAAGATCTTATCCTCAAAAATAGTTCTTCAAATTATAGATAATTAATAGTATACCTGCATACACATTAGCCTTATTCCTATAATCTTATAATAATAAATCTATTCATGGGAGCATTCCCACATATGATGTCTTATTCTTTATCAGCAAAAATCATTTTATTTATGAACACATAAATCCATTTTCCTTGAAAAAGATGAAAAATAGAAGTAAAATAGTGCTCATTTGTCCCTCTCACACTTCATCACCCTTTAATACAAAAGATTAATAGAGGAATACAATGTCAGTTTCTCTCATATTACACATTCTCCTCTTCTTATTTATTTTATTCATAGTATCATGTGTATATAATTTCTATATTTTGAATATATATAAATTCCATAATATTCATCACGGTGATATCCTTAATAATATCATTCATTTTTCCAATTAAATAATTTATGACTACTTTACATAATAATGGAATATACATATTATTTTCTTGTCTTTTATTCTGATTGGTTGAAAATATTTTGAGGAAATTATACATTTTTTATCACCATTAACGATTTTCAAATCATTATTTTTGGGAATTCCAGAACTATAGAGAAGTGATATTTATAATCTCTTCTAATTCAATTCTCCTTTTAACTAATCTAGAATTAAATATTAATTACCAACATCATGATATTTAAATCCATGAATGAAATTTCATCATCAAACTAATTAAATATCTAGAAATCTCATATTTTTCTAACTGATAACCCTTACATGTCACCCTGAGAGAGTTTAGAAACTCTGATGTATCACCTTGAAGACACTAATATATAATCTATAATCACTAGGTCCCCCTTATATATCTTTTACAATCATTAGGTGAAACTTACATATAATTTTATTAACATTTGTGTACAAATTTTAAATTTAGATTCCCCCTTAAACATCACAATACCTCTTGAACGTTTTTAAATATTCATCCCTCTAAGTACCCTCATTTATCATCCTATGAACTTTGCTAACCCTTACATTTCCTCATATTAACTCTTATGTATAATAGTGTGACTCATGTATGTTTTTGAATTCTCAATCATCATACTAAGTAACTATATGAATCCCAATATGAAAACTATTATGTATTAAGAAATAAACATTGTTATGTCACAATGTGACTCATGCACTTTTTCAAATATCACTACCTTATTAGTAGCATTATGTATCCCTCAGAATAACATGGTAACTCTTAGAAATAATCCTAAGACTCTTACATATCATAATTATATTTATTCCTTTTCTTATATTATTATTCTAATAAAACCATATGTATTCCATGATATTGCTAATTTTTATCTTGAATGAATAATTTAAGAAATTTTACAAACCATCTCAAAAACCCATTTAAAATTCTAATGGAATCTTCAATCACTCCATAACTCAAAAAAATTCTCAAAATCACATAACCAATCTTAACAAATTCATATGATTCTCAAAATCACTTAACCAATCACTCATTGACATGTTATTTTTAGATAAGTTATTTGGGTTCCCTAATCGTCAATCAAATCAATCACTACTCTCCACAATTTTATAATACAGTCATATTTGAATTCAAAATAGCAATACAATGGAGTTTTATACCATTATCTCCCTTTTAAAATAGAATCTAATTAAATATATGACATTTCAAATTACATCAAGGTATAGGGAAAGGCCAACATACCCTTTTCCTTAAACCTTAAAATATACCATTTGGAATGGTATTTATGAAAATATATACAATTTGATCCCCTGTGGGAATGTATTCCAACCTAAAATATCCATTCATAACCTTTTCATAGAATTCTAAATGTCCTTCTTTAAATTTTCCAAAATTATTATCATCCATATTATTTGTGTATAATAAAATGTATCCAGAACATACTTATATTTCATTTGGATTAATGTCACTATGTTTTTATTTTTTCAATTCCACATAACATATATTTATCTTAGAAATAATATTTGAAATAATGTATATTTTACATTATCATAGTCTCCATCCCAATTCGAATTAGTTTTTCAAGACATGTTTAAGTTATCAACTCTTCAACACATCTAACAAAAATTAAAAAATCCTTTTATGTATTTGAAACAACTCTAGGAATCCATCAAGTGTGATTTTTTAGATTAATTTAATTCATTTCACATAATGTCACCAGATAAAACATTTCTTGTATTTATGCATGGAGGTAAATAAAACTACCAACCATACTTCTAAATTCATTTTGATTCACCCTTTGTATTATAACATCCTTGATCATCTTCACCCCAATAATCATGGGTGTAAAACCACTTATGAATCTTCCTTTAACAACTTCCTTAACAATCACATGGAATAATTTTATTGGGATACAAAAATGAGGTCATATTTTTTAAAAACATCAAATCCCAAGAAAAAAAAATTAATGAATATGAATTTCAATGTTCTTATTCATTTTTCTTTGAAGATCCTTACAAACATAATATTTCTAACCTAAAATTGATTTAATCAACCATAACAATGATAATTAAAGTACTAATTCTTATCTATTAAACATAAATATTTTTATCAAATTTTCTTTTAGAGAATTTTATGTCTCTCATGTATTTAACCATAATTGAATACTAGGCCCCAGGGATTTATTTTATCCCATAACGTGATTTATTCTACATGTACACCATAGTCCCATGTTTTCTGAATAATATGACCTCTAATATATTCAATATATACTTATTCTTGATTTTCTCTATTTATAAAATAATACATCACATCCATTTGATAATTTTATTAATTCTTATGAGATAAATCAACTTAAAAAATTCTTATAGATTCATGTATTGTAACAAGATAAAATTACTCTTAAAAATCAAACCCTAATTCCTAAATTAATCCTTACATGCTAATATGTATTTGTTTCTTGAAACCTCAACCTTTTTTTGAGCTTGGTTTTTAGACAACCAATTTGTTCCAATGATAGTATTATATTTTCAACTCTGAAAAAGATTCCATGTGTTATTCTTATCAATCCAATTAACCTGCTAGTCCATTGAATTTATTCATTATTTATGCTCAATAACCTCATCAATTGATTATGGTTAAAATTGGGAGATAATAGTATTTTGGTTGTCATCTATCAACATTCATATAATATGAACTAGTGATTTATTGTTTCCAATTATATTCACATGGTCTAAAAAATTTTACTAGCATGAATGTTTCAAGTTCTCATCTTAAGTATCACTATCATCATCACAGGTCTAATCTAAAACAACATCATCATGATCTAGTTAATTTCCAGTTTCCTCTTTACTCATTTTTCTGAAACTTGAATTCTTTCCACATCTATATTTTCTAATTATTCTATATATGGATAAAAACAACTGAGTTTATTTAAGTTAATACTCACATGAAGACAATATACAATTATGTAAATCCTATATATCCAGTACTTATAGACTCTAGCATTAAATAAATATTCCTAAAAAACTTCCTTAGTTCTATCATCAAACTTTCCCAATTTTTAATTCATGATCATCAGCAATCATGGACTTCCAAAATTTCTAATTTTTTCAAAATTAGGTTTATTTTTTTAACACAACTCATAGAGATTAAAATTTGATTTTGGGGACAATAAGAATCTATTTTGAATATGAAATATTATACTAACATATTCTATTTAGATGAATTTTGGGCATTTGAACTTTTCATGAATAGGTATTCCTATTTCATCCAATATTATCATATTTATTTCTACAAGTATATTCTGATGGGAAGTATAAAGAGAAATATATTAAGTTTTAATCCCTTTCTTATCAAGATATGATTCAGAGAATTTCTAGTTTACTCTGTTTCATTATTAGATCACAACTTATTGATATATACACCAACTCTCTCAATTTACCTTCTAAATTTTCAAAATATCTACACTTACACATAATTTGTATTCTTGGAAATCACGTTAGTCAATATTTTAAAATCGTTAATGTATTTAAGAAGGTATAATCCACCATTATTAGATTTATGTTTCATTTTACCACATAAATCAAAATTATTTAATTCAATTGTCTTATTGTATTTTATTTCTAATAATTGTGTTTTCCTTATACTATATTCCCATTTTTGACATGTTTAAAAAAATAATATCTCTATCTTTATTTTGCCGATGAATATCTCTCACTACATTTTACTTTTATATTTTCATCAAACCCTATTGACTAAGGTAGAATATTATTCAATTCTAAAGGTTATTTTCTTTTTTATAGATACATAAATAGAAATAGTTACATCACCAATTTCTAATATGTTACCACTTATTCTTTCATCCATCATAAGAATTATTACATAGTTTATTCGTTTTATGAGATAAGGATTTATTAAAAAAATTAATTCATTCCCATCATCATAATGTTGTATTATATTCAATAAGTTTTTATTAAGATAGTCAATAAACAAAATAGATTTATCTTTCAGTTTTTATATGTTATATTTTCATATAATAATTACATTTATTTGTAATGAAATTTTAATACTAAAATTAACTTCAATTTAATCATTATATAAACAGTTCATTTAGAATTTTTTATCTTCAATCATATGAGATAAATAAGTACTCCCAAGTATTCATAGCCAGCTTCTATTGCTGATGCTAAAATTATCTTCAACAAGAAGTCACATCTCAACTTTTTCTATTCTTTGAGCATTCCCATATCTATAGACATAAATATTTTACATTGAGGTGTTTTAATAAATTATTCATCACAATGTCCTCTTTGGTCAGAACTTCCATATATTTTATCTATAAAATTAAACCTATTATAACTGTAAAATCTTAGTATATTTTTTTTCACAAAAAAGTTGTTTTTAGAATTATTTATCATGTTCCTTGAAAAGACACTCGTACTTCATGTCACCATTATCTGTACACAAATTAAATGTTCTACCAAGAGTATTATGATTTATTCTCATAAGCTTCACAAAACCAATGATATCCTCTAAAACAAATGAAACTGTCAATGAAATTATTCTTACAATATTAGTACATTCCTAACTACCTTTTGTTCTTTTCCTTAGAGAAATTTACCTTTCTCATCTCTCTTAAACATCCCTTGATATAAAACTGTTCATCTTATGATTCATCTTAGTAAAAAATTGTGAAACTTTTCCCTTGAGTGTTTACTATTATATAAATAGATTTTTTATTCTTATGATTCAAATGTTAAAATATTTCAGGTGATTTTACACACCAATTCTCAAATGTTTATGATGATTCTCTTTCCACATTCATATATCTTTTATATTCATCTATTATTTTATTTACGGTGATTTTTGTTTTAATACCCCTTGATAATATCTTGTTTAATTATTATTCCATTATAATATATTTCTCTATATAATATTTTAAAAAAAATCTTCATTATCCATTATTACTTTGGGAAGATTGATTTCTACAATGTAGTCACTATTCTTAATATGAAAATCATCTTCACCTCACATTATCTTCCCAATATTTTTCATTATGAATTTAATTTACATTGTGTATTTATTTTTCTTAAAAATATACACATTAATATATATTTTCAATATATTCTCAATGTATGATTCTTCAACATTCTCATCACTACATGATATTTCTTCAGGATTTTTAACAAGTTCAATAAGGTTCCTAAACTTTTCCACAAATTCTTATTCAGATTGTCTAATTTTAGTTAACTATTATTCTTCTTATTTTATCAATATACTTCTTATTTTTATTGTTAGAAAATTTTCCATAATCTCAATTTATTGGTTAACTTCTTTAAAACTTCTTATGCATCTAATTTTGGGTAATTCTTCATTCAAATTGTCTTCAAAAACTCCAAATTTATTAATTGGAAATAAAATTAATAATATCAAATTCCACCACATTTGAAGTATTTTAGTGGGATTTTATTTTGTAACTCATGCTTTATTTTCGTAAATTTCATTGAAATAAAATTCAAAATAATGTTATTTTACTCATACCTTTACTTAACTTGTTTAAGTTCTCTAGAGTCTTAATTTTCAACTTTATTTATTTTAAACTTATTTATATATTTGAATTATATCTTCTCTTTGATAAACTACATAAGAATACATTATTTTCTCATATGATAGTAAAATATTGTTTTATGTAACCTATTAAGAGATAGTTTATCAATTTCTTCAAAAACAAAAAGCATTCCATCAATTATATCAAAAAAACTTTTAAATTGTTTGTTGAAAATGGTTTAGTCTTCAAGAGTATATCTAAAATAGCTAATATTATGGATAATCTCATTCAATCTTGCAAAATAGTTATTAATAGTATTATCATAATTTATTGTGTCATCTTCAATATTTTCTCTCTAAATATATAGTTTGGATTATTTTAAATTGAAATTCCCTTAACAAATGTTCTTAAGATAAACCCAAATAACTTTTTTGGTTTTGATTACCATCACCGTTGTGTAATCGTTTTTAGATAAGGAAAAATATTTCAATCCATGTTTTTACATTAATATTAAAATTTGGTTTTAAAAAATATTTTTGTCTACATCTCTCTCGAGAGGTGTTGAACCCATTATAAAAACAGGACAAACTTTATGGAATTGTGAAGTAAGATAAGGGATCATCATAATCTTCTATCCATGAAAATTATTACCATTATATAATGAAATGCCAATGTTTTTTATAGAATATATATTCTATCTAATTCCTCCAAAAATGATATGATCATTTTGGAGGATATCTAGATTAGATATGATTCTACTTGATGTTCCCATGTAATGAATCAGTGATACTATTTATTATTATTTTCTCTAAAAAATAAACCTTAGAAATTGGTTAGTATATTGACATAATAAATTTAAAATTTCATACTCACCCAAGTAAAATTCATTCCACATTAATTCAATAAAAAACTATTACCACATGGGCCTCTATAGTGTTGAAATCTAATATGAGTCACTTGATCCATAAATGTAGTTAAATTGATACCTCTATCAATAGATTTATTATACTCAAGATATAGTGGGATCTGGTGGGATCTCTCTCATAAACATATATCTCAATATGTAATTCCACCAACAACATCTCATGCCAGTATACAATATCATAAATTCCTTTGGTATAAGACATTTAGAGACTATAAAAAATATATTACCTCTTTCCCATATAGATAAATCAAAAATTAATAATTCCCTTATGTATATAGTGACATAGTTTATGAATATTTCACATGTGATTTTCCATTATGGTTGGTCATGTCATATGTGTCTCATAAAAATATATAAAAATATCATATAAACTATCCTTATGAATTCAAACACTCCCCATTCTATCTTAATTGATTAACTAGATTCCATAATTGGAATTTGAGAAGAAAAATATCATCTTTTTTGAGTTACATCATATGACATGATCAACAATACATGAAACCCCTAGTTTTCTAAGCTTCAATGTCTTGTATAAGAATGGTATCAATGTGTAATATTTTTCATTCTAGGTATGTCACCATCCTCAGGTATTAGGGGTCTTATATAATTCATGAACCCCTAGTATACAAAATACATAGTGTATCACACTCTAAGTGGTATGCATAGTTGGTCATCCCATGCCCAAAAAGACTTTTAGTGCAAGATTAGAACATTTTGTTTTTCATACAAGAATCATCCTCTTGTTAGCCATAATATTTCATCATAAAAATTAATACTTCATGATGAACATCATCTTGGGAAAAAATTCATATTTTAAGAGTTTAAATAACATTAAACTTCATAAAATTTTAATCAATATATATATGGACAATGGGAAATAAAAATTATTTAGAGACTAACATTTATATGATATATTTTATATTGTTTAACTCTTTATAAATACTAAAAAAATACATAATAAAATATTTAACATATCAAAAATTATGGTCTAGAAGCCCAACCTTATATTTTCTTTACTTTCTAGGGTTTTTTAACTCATTACATTTAAATATATTCCTATCAAATATCTATTTGACTACCCGATAAAATTCTCCCACAAAACTCTTTAGTGAGTAACATCTATGAAGAAGGACATTTTGAATAATGGATATATTTTGGAATTATATTCCCAATTTAAAACTCCATAAACAAATTAAAAATCCTTGACTCCAAAACATCATAAGCTATGATGTCGACATTCATTGTCTACTTAGAAAACTCTAATTTTAACATTAATAACCATAAAACCATTTCCATAAAACATTTCCCATTAAATATTTTACATTTTAACTTACCAATATATTCTAATGTTAATTAATATAAAGTCAAACTAAATTAGTTATTGTAACTAAATGTAAAATTCAGAATTCAATTTACTTCCAAATTCTAAAATTCTTTCTGGATATTAATTAAAATTCGCATTGTATTTTGACTAGAATAATATTTTAGGAAATAGTGATGTTCACTTACTCATGGTGGAAAAATATAATGTTTATGTTTTTATTTAACATCAAATATCCCATGATATTTAGGATATTAAGTTTAAATTGTTTAAATTTATATTGGTGTAACCATTTATTTATTAAGTTTGAACATTAATAATTAAAAACATACTACCATTAGCCTCTTAGATACTATATTCTCATTTCAATATCTTTCTAATATTTAAAAGCTATATTTTTATTAATAACTAGCTATTATTTCTTTTTAGTAGAAAAATTTAATACATAAAATATTTTTCCCGTATCATGATTTATGATGTTCTATGTGTTTAGACGAATATTCCTTTTGAAACAAGACAGTATTATTCAATAACTTTCCCGAATTGTTAACAGGAACATCATCCCTTATATTTTAAAAAATATATAGATAAACCCTTTACCCTAGATAAACACCTTTATAAATTTATCCTTTCTTAAACATATTAAAAAGTATGATGAATCATAAAACATCTCTATAAAATTTATCATCTCATTTTTTCACAAAAAAAATTTTTGATTAACAAATTTTCATATTTTATAAGAGAAATGAGTTGAAAATACACATCTTATACTATGACCCATAAAATTAAGGAAATTTTATTTTATACCCATTTTTTATGTAGAATATTTTTTTATTCATTACTTGAATGAAAACTACATTATCTTATCTATTATTCTCATGATTTTGATCTATTATATATTTACCACACATTAAGAATCTATAGTTGCTATCACATACCCTAAAATATAAATAATTGTTTTCCATAATACTAATAACTATCATATACATTCAATGTTTTTTCTAAAATACCTTTAGGTATACAAAAAAATTATATCTTATAGAATAAATACACATTCATGATAATGTGTTTAGGTTACAATGACCTCGACTGGCTACTTGAGTGAAATTTATTAGACTCTCTAACAAAATATTATTCTTCTAGTTTGAAGATTGACCCACTATTATTGTCTATAAAACATCATAACATAGACATCATATACATAATTCACATTTTTAGAAAAAAAATTAATATTGGGAAATCCTTTATTGAAATCATTCATATTGATAGAACATTTCTAAAAAAGAAAATATAATAAATTCCTTAACAAGAATAATATTATAGAAAGACTGTAGTCACACCAATTCTTTATAATAAATCATCATATTGAGTACCATTTACGTACACAATCATCTTTTGAATTTGAGACTAAAATTCTTTAGGTAATTTAGCATATGATTCTTTTGAAACCCTAAACGAGTCATTATATGTTTCAAAAGTATCTACATTCCACAATTGAACAAATTAAACACTTGGATACTTAAGAATGTACTTCTCCAATGCATTTAATTGTCCATTAAAACACTCCTTATGTTTCCATCCATAAGAGTTTATTAAATTAGGATTCTCCATACTAAGGATTAATCTAAAAGTTATGTTTGATGGAAATGATGATATAATCTAGAAATAACATTTTATCAGAGAAGTATTGTATATTATTACCATTTAACAAAGACATTTATTAAATGGTATCTAACTAAATAATATGACCCATTTTTTAATTCATCATAACCATTAGTGCGCCAAGACATATATTTCAATATGATTAGGGTCAGTTTATAATTTCTCCCACTACATAGAAATTTAGGTAGGGAATTATACCAATCATATCATATATTAATCATGGTTAGTAAAGAAGGCAACTCTTTTTAAAATCCATCAAGTGTATAAACAAAAATGTTTTCCTCTAGTATCCTTAATCTATTAGGGTCTCTCGGATAAGTGTTACCCAATGCATGAACCAAGAACATCCATGTAATCCAATTAGGGGAATCCATTACTTTCTATTCTTATGAATGATAATTCATGGGCACCCGTCTTTACCATTCCATATCTAGTTGTATGATTTATGTATTCAAAAGTTCTACTTTGGAGTTAATCTGACACTTATAATTTATGAAGGGTTTTTAAAATCACTATCTTGAAAAGTGAAACTATGTATGGAATGAAAATATACTTCCATATTATAAAATTAATTTAAAATATGTTCCTCCTGATCCCCCATGTATTTGAAATTATCCCCCCATTGGATGATATAATGGCTCCACAATTTCATCCATGAATTCAATGTTTTACCCTTAGTGTTGTGAGGTCTTGGTGTCCTATCACACAGACCATTCCCATTCACGAGTAGGTGTATAAAATCATGAAATCAAAGCATTTTTTGTCAATGTTTCAATCATTTGTTTTGTAGCTACCACCCATGATATCAATGTCCAACTTTTAGATATGACTTCTTTCATTATAGATTCCCTAGTCAACAACCTAACCTCTTAAACCTATCCTTCCTTTCCAATTATGACTATGGTGCAGTTGTCACCCAAGGATCCAGAGGTCACCAATGGGTTTTTAAACTTCTTCATGACAAAAATTTACTTTTCCTCTTACTCATACTACCACTTATGGTATCTTGGTGATACATTTATTATAGGTAGAACATATTTTATTTTTTATGTTCTTAATGTATATAAATTTTGTATCCTCCCCTCTAAGAGTTTAAATGATTAATTTTTTTTTCTTTTCATCCATATTTTCTCTTGAAAGGACATTTTGATAGTTTTGGAATGGTAGGTAAGATCTTATGGTGGTAGAAGGTGATTAAATTTCAATTGGTTGTGGAAATTCAATAGATATGAGATCTTTGGTCTACTACACCATGGGTTCATATACCCAGTTTTTCTCTCTAATTATACATCACTATTGTTTTTAAATTAATCAGAGATACATTTTTTCATTCCCTCTACACTGATTATAGAACCTTTTATATGATACATATGACAGTCACTAGGGATTTTTTTGAAATATATTTTTCTATTCACTTCCCTCATTATATTTAACTATATATTGGTTTTAGAATCGTCTGTTAGAAAAGGGTCTGCTTCTCTTCTAAGATCATTTATTTTTATGGTTATAGGATTCAAGTTCATTTAATATCCACTTACATAAGGTGGGTAAATTTATAGGGGCATTGGTAGGTTGGGTGTGATGGTTAGATTAAGGATCCTTGATTATTTATAAACATAGTAATATCTCAACATTTTAATTCTCACATTACTAAGGATTATATGATCTATATATCTCTTCAACCAATACATCTAGTTTGGGAGGATTATATAGATCTTATACTAATATTGAAACATGAGGGACAATATGCATCTAAGGCCCTGTTCGAAAGAAATTCATTCATATTTCATCTGATATACCCAGCTTACCTATAGGTCAATTCCAATAAGGGTCATCCAAAATATGACCCTGATACTGGTTCATTTGTTTCCAAGTTATTTGTGGTTCATGTTCCCTAGGATGGAACTTTGTCTAGATCTTTTGAATTAGTTTTCTTTATCCATCTTGGTTCAAATAAAGATGATTGTATGGTAGATTTTGAGTCTTTATTGAAAATTTATTCTCTCACTCAAAAGTTTGAAAAATATTTGGCGATTTCTCTTTGATGGATTGATATCTCTATTTCCAAACAAGTTCTTCCATCCAGTAATGTCTTTTTGATTAGTACTTCCAATTATTTATGCATCCTTACCTCGATTTATGAACTATCAAAAGTCAATACTATTTTCAAAAATAAAATATTTAAAATTTCCCATGAAGATTATAAAAAATCTGGCAAAGTTACTAAAATGATAAAAACAAAGAACCTTTCTTGTGGAATATTTTCATACATGAAAAGTCATAAAAACAAGGCTGTCCTGTCCACCATTATAACATAAAATGTTATCTATTTCCATTTGGAATATTTAGGGACTAGGGTATCAAAACAAGGTGAGTAAATTATCCGTTAATATATGAATTATAAGTTAGATTTAATGGATATCCTAGTACAAAATCATAGAAATTGTTACATATAATATTCTTCCCCAAAGATTCCCACCACACATATATTTCATGAAATTCATAATAGTGATCCCATATAGATATTTTAGAGAAATAATATTCTCATAGAGATTCTTAAACATCCTTCATGACATATGAAATTCAAGGAAACCTCTACTAAAAAGAATATTTTCTTTTCATTTTTGTATCCTAAATGTGAACCATGGGACCGTGTGGTTTATTGAGAAAGACTCTAGTCTTTCAAATCATAAACTGGTCCACAGTTTATTGGCAAGGACTTCAACACTATTCTAAACCATAATATGAAAATATGTGACAATACAACTTATGTAAATAAAAAATAAATTTTATCAATTATTAATATTCTTGATAATATTTTATTTAATCACATTTTTTATAATTATCTTTTATGATTTTTCAAATATAATAGAAATATTTTCTAACTAAAGTAATTTCCATGAATTATATGGTTTTAATTAAAAGTAAAATTTCTAAATTTTATAATTTGAATTTGATAAAATGGAACTCATTTTTTTATCCACATATTACACATATTTTAGGGTGAACTATTTTATTTTTATGAAAAGATTTGTTTTTAGGTGAATAGTGAAAATATGATTTTTATAGAAAATTGTAAATTCTTTTCACATTATTAAAATGACAAATAATATTTTTGTATTAATTTTAAGTAAAATTATTCCAATTTTATTAAAAAAAGTCAAATTATTCAGAGGTAATCAGTAGTTTTATTTATTTTGGTATAAATTTATTTTTAGGCTTAAACCAGATTTTTTAAATAAGTTGTTTCTCATTGAATTTCTGAACAAATATTGAAATTAATTTCATCCACTTATATAAATTTAATCTTGAAAAATGGATTTATAATTTTTCATTAATATTTTGAAATTTAATAATTATATTATTTTCATTTTGGGTCCTAATTAATAGTATCCATGGTAAAAGGTATCCACCAAAATAATGCATACAATGGGTTAATTAAGATTAAAACTAATGGAAAAGTTTTCTAAATATCATATAAAATATTATTATATGATATTTTATTCACCCTTGACTCCGTATCTTATATATAAGATAGTTTTAGTGCCAATTTCCCTTTAAAATGTCTTTATATTATTTTAAACCATTCAATAAACTACAAGAGTGAGACTCCTCTCACATAAAGAAGGGCAGCCCTTCATCACTATTATTCATATAAATTGAGCCATTTATCTAAAAAAATACCTTGTAAAATAAATTTACAACATCACTCAACAAGTCATATGGGTACAAGTTTATCCAAAATACAAACCTATAAGGGTTGCGGTGTAAGCCAAATGAGGTTTTCCAAAGAAAGGGTATAACTTTTAACCGAGTCTTTCCAGGTTTAATTTTTTTTCCACTTACTTAAAATTTCCCATAACAATTATAATATGATTAAATTACCATCCTTAATATACTTATATTTTAGTATATTGACTTCACAATGGTTTTTTTATCTTATTTTCAATCATATGATAAATGATACCATTTCTCGTGGGTATGTGTGGACTACCACCTCCACGAAGAGATGTGTATCATTTTTTCATTGCCACCTCCTAAATATGGTTATTATGATGGATTTAATGAATATATATGATATTTGTGACATAATTATGACTTTATATGGAAAATATATTATTTAACTTCTAACACTTTCATCTTTTTGAAAATTCTAATGTCGATTGTGCGTATGTTGGACCAACCTCTTCCACAAAGAGATATGATTCGTTTCTCAACTATGGATTTCATGCATGGTTAAAAAATTATATTTATTATATAAATATGATAAATATATATTTAATAATATTCTATATTTTCTGAAAAAATGACCCCATTGATTATAGTCAACCTACCAAAGTTATTATTGGATTATGATCTGAACATCCACAAAACATCCAATATAAACTCAATTTCTTTATAAACTATATAAGAAATGATAATAAATGAAATTAAAAGGATTATGATAAGTTAATTAACCATAAATTGTTTCTTAAGAAAATAAATATATGAAATAATTTTATTATATAAAATTTAAATAATATATGCGACAAGTCAGACTCGAGGTATTTTTTTTTCTTCAAAGAATTTTCATAAATGATTTAAATTTTTTAAGTAAATATACATGTTAATAAAGAAGTTTAAATAATGATATTTCATATAACAACGTTATTTTTTAATTCAATGTTATATATCATTACCATCGTTTAGGAAATGAATCTTTTTAACATTTTCTATACGTCACTTTTGACTTATTTTTACCATAGTTAAAAGAGAATGTTTTTCATGTATACTAATTAATAATCATTTCATAATATTATAGAATTTTGTTATCAATATTATTCTAGATATGGTTGTGGTTTTTAAATTAAATTATTTTTTCCATTCTTCAAGGAAATTCTCATTTTAAGAGTTTCGAATGAAAAATGAATTTTATCATTATTTTTACATGATGACCAGAATTGATTCTACAAAAATATTAAATTGGATATATTATGATATTTTATAATGGAAATAAATGATTATAATTGTTTTACATTTTTTTCCTTGTATATTATTAATAATGATAGGAGAGCTTGATATTTCTCTCCAATGTATTGGGTAATTGTTTTTTCTCAAAATAATTATCTTAGATGTGAAGGAGTTGGTTATAACATATTTAAGGGTTTTTAAAAGGGTTCTTTGAATATGATGTTCCATGATACCTATATAAATTTTCTATACATATAGAATAGGTTTTATGAAAAAACATTATTTGACAAGGAAAGAAAAAATCTTCTGTTTTAATAAATTGTATGCTCATTTTAAAGGTAAAAGGTATGTTTTTTTATGAAAATCATATTATTTATTTATCATGTATTCTAAGAAACCATAATTATAATGATTTTTTTTATTATTTCTTCTGATTTTTTGAAAAAAATTGGGTAATAAAGTAGTTTTCTTGAGTAAGTAAATAAAATTTTGGGCCAAAATTTTATTATGTAAAAGAGAAAAATTTCTTATGGATTCCATTATTTTTCAAATAGAATAAGGAGTTACATTAATTTTTGTATCCTTAACAATGAAGTTTGAGCTCATACCATGTTTTTAAATTGTTTTCATAGGGCCTGAGGATGAGTATGAACTATATACAGGTAAATCATTATACTGTGTTTTTCCATTTTTAATCAATGTAAAAATGACTTCAATGAAAGAGAAGTTTAAATTTAGGAATAGATTTTTCTTTGAAAAAAAATATAAATTGAGTTGAAATGTACATTTTTCAAGGTATTGATTTGATATGTATGAGATTTTTCCAATTCTCTAAAACTCTACACTTAAAAGATCAAGGTAATTTAAAAAATTATATCCTAAATAATAATCACATAATTAATGGATGTCAATATATGGATTATATAATAAGGGGAAAACATGAAGGGTCTACATTATGATTCATCTAATCCTTGTTTGTATTAGAATGGTCTTCCATAGAGAAAACAAGGTGAATAAATTGTAAAGGCGTTAAGAGGATAATATTCATGAAAATCAGTAACAAAGAATCCTTGGATTTAGATCATAATAGTTATTTTGTTTTGTTAACATAGATGATGTAGGATATTAATGGTGGTACCCATGTTATATAAAAACCAATATCACCTTAGAGGAATATCTCTATAGTGGTTCATTTAATGGAACAACACTCTCTAGTATTCTTTGTAATCTTAGGCATTGATTTATCTGAACTATGGATCAATTATATTGAAAATATGTTGGATTTTTTGGGTTGTTCTGACTAGTAAAAGGTATTTATTTCCATTTATAGTTTTGATGTTAATTCCAATCAATCGTAGACATTAGTTAAATAAAATATGGATTAAGATGAAATTGATTCTATGGAGTAGTTAGTATTTAATGATATTTTCCTTGATAAATATTTTCCTAGTGTTTTTTGACATAGAATAGTTTTTTTGAATCAATGAAAAACAAGGAAGAAAATGTTGTTGTATATGAATAAAATTTCATATATTGACAAGGTAGGAAAAAAATATAATTCTGGATCATGATTGTAAAATTAAAACGTTTTAAATAGTTTTGATACAGTGTTTAGGAAAATATTTTGACTCTCATAAATTCAAAATCTACGAGAAAGTTGTGTGGTGTCTTGAGAAGGTTGATGTGGATTTTTTTACTTTTAAAAAAATAAGGATAAGAAGTGATCTAGTTTGATAGCGATGAAGAATAACCCATAAAATAAATATAAATGTAAGAAGAATTCATTTATTTTTTTGATAATTAAGATAATAAACATCATGTTCAGTGTTTTATAAAATATTAAAAGTTTTTCTGGTGTGGTTAGTTGGGATATATAGCTCATGAATGCATGAAAAAAGATAATTTCAATTGTCAGAATAATAATTATAATTATGCAGTAATGTGTAAAAAATGTAATAATAAGTCTTATTAGGAAAATAATTATTTTTAGATAAACATGAAGGATGAAAATTATTATTACCTTAACCATAATGGTGTGGAAACATTATTTGCAAATACCTTTGGATATGGAGGACCATCGAATAATGTGGTGAAAGGCACAAAACTTATTTTCTCATATTATGATAATGACTTATTCGATTGGGGTCTATGAAATCATTTATTTTTGGGAATTTTTCTTATGAAATGAAGATATAAGCTTAATAAATGTAGATATTTTTTGGAAAATACTCCTGGTGTATGTATGAAATCTATATAGATTTATAGGAATCATACTATAGTAATTTATGTGTTGAGTTTTCATAAAAAACAATTTCATGCCTATGGTAAAAATCAATGTTATCCTGGATGTAGATTTTATTCCATTTTATCATGATAGGATACATTACAAAGTGATGGAATTTATTTTCAATTTTTAGTGTGAGTTTTAATTTTTATATATTATAAGTTTATATCTATGATAATATATGAAATAGATCATAAAATTGTTATACATGAAAATGAGTGTTATATTTATCTTATTAATGAATGAAAATAAATTATAGATATTAGTGATGTTCCAATAGTAAATGCAAATATTGATGTATTTCATTTGGATTTTCTTGGTGTATTTCTTCACTAAGAGGTTGAATTCACTATTGAATTATTTCCAAAATCAGATATAATTTCAAAATAAACTTATCCAATAACTCAATTATATTTATTTAAATGAAAAAATAAGTTCCACGAGTATATTAATATAGGTTTCATTCATCCAAACACTTCAAATCTGAGTGCACAAGAGCCTCAGTCTAGTTGGTGAGGACTCAATAAGTGCATCCAAGAGGCCTGAGTTCAAAATCGGGCAGAGACATAATTTCCAAGTTATTATAGTAGTACTGTAACAGGCATTGTTCGGTACTATAAGAGTTGGAACTATCCATCCATTTTGGTTTTTGAGCCACTGGTTTGGGCCTCGTGTCCTATAAGGCCTTCGGCCACCCAAGGCCTTCAGGCCAGTAAGGCTTTCATGCCACCTCAAGGCCTTTGGGCCACCTCAATGCATTTAGGCCACCTGAAGTTATGCTTAAATGACCTGACAAAATCTACAAGGTGTGTACTCTAGATGGGGATTCAGAGCATGCACATTCACCAGAGTAGAAGCTAAGATAATTTTTTATTTAGAGATAGTATGGAATTGCTATCGGTACTAGCATGTGATGCACGAGAAGCCTAACTGAACAAGCCATGCGAAGGTGGAGAGATGATATAACTATGAAGAAAATGGGGAGGACATGCTTCAATTATAGTATGTATATTTCCCATGAGCTATGGGTAATGTAATTTCAAATCCTATGGGCCTTTTAATGGTTCCCCCTCATCCTTTGAATGGAGGATTATCAAGAATAAAAAAAAAGACCTTATGTCCCTTCTGGATGACTTCACATCAGAGTGATAATTTTTTTTGTTAAAATGATGGATGGTTCTATTAATCTTTACATTGATTATATATAACTCAATAACACTGTGATTACCAACAAGTATCACTTGACTTATTTTGATTAAATGATTAATTATATTTAAGGTGATCAATATTTTATTGATCTTAGGTGAAAAAATCATCAGTTGAAAGTAAAGGAGAAAGACATTCTGAATACAACATTTCAAAATAGGTATGACCATGATGAGTTTCTGGTTATGCCATAGGGTTTTATAGATGTACCCACAATATTTATTGATATGATGAATATAGTTTTCCTTGAGTATTTGGATAATTTTTTCATGGCTTTCTTTGATGAAATTCTTGTTTAATAAAAAATATGTGATGAATTCAAGAAACCTATAAGGATTTTTCAATAGACGTTAAAATAAAATATGTTATATGAAAAATATAGCAAAAATTAATTTTAGTGACAGTAGATTTTTTACTAGGGAAACATTTTTATAAATATATTATAACTATTAACCCTGATAAATCTAAAGTTTTGAAAGAGTGAAAAATTCATAAAAATATCCATAAGATTCAAATCATTATATGATTAGGGGTTATTTCTGATGATTTGATAAAAAATATATCGGTTATCAAATTTATGAACGGTGTAATCTTTAAAATAATTTAAATTATTCTATAAAATGGATTGTGATGATTGTTTTAAGTAATTTAAAAGTAGAATGGTCAACTATCTAGTGTTATCCTTTCCAATAATAAATGGTGTTTTTTTATTTACACTGATACTCTTTTAATGGTATTAGTTGTGTCTTGATGCATTATGATTGTTTAATTTCATATTATTTATCTCTATTGAAACTCTTAGAGAAAAATTTCCCTAAATTTGATCATAAACTTTTTGTAGTAGTTTTTCATTTAAAAATTTGGTTAAATCCTTTATATGAGTTAAAGTGTAAAATATATATTTACCATAAAATTTTAAATTATATATTCGTTAAAGAAGAGTTGAAAATGTGGTAGATAAGTTGTTAAGAACAGGTAATAGATTATGATTTTATTACTCACTATCATATATGTAAACAAAAAAAATTATTGGACCCCTTGAGATGAAAAGATAATACATAATTTTCTATGATATATTTAGGAAATGATGTTTATGTTAACTATTTAATGAATGTTTGACTAGAAATTATGCATCTAGAAACATTCTCTCTTTTGTTTCAGGTGTCAGCACAATAAAAATTGTTAGAATGGTTTAATCAATCTTCAAGGGAAGATCATGGTTTTAGATAAGTTTAGTGTTATTTATTAAGGGGAATTTTCTTGATATTAACATTGAAAAAGATAGTGTTATATGACGTGGAAAAAGGATGTTTGTATAGAGTGATCCCGAGTAGAAAATCGAGTTGACGAGTGAAGCTCATAGATCGCCATTTTATTTTCATCATGGCAGCACTAATATGTACAGATACCTTCGATAATATTACTGATGATATATAATAAAAAAGGATATATCTGATTTTAGCATGAAATTTTTTTCTTATCAATTGGTTAATGTTATGTGCAACCTACTTAAGGTGATAATTTTTCCTTTACCCTTTCCAGGATGGTAATGGGGAAATATATCTATGTATTTAAAGGGTGGATTTATAAAAGTTTCTAGGTATGTGATTTGGGTTATTTTTGATCAGTTGAGTAAATTAATGAATTTTCATCCCATTCAATATACCATTTAATTGAATTATATATACCATCATCATCATAAATAGATAGTCAAGTTTCATGGAGTTCCATTCTCTATTGTATATGATTGTGATCCCATATTTACAATTTTTTTTAATGGACTTCAAATGTTATTAGGTACTAAATTGAATTTAGGTATATATTTTCATCCATTATATGATGAAAAATATAAGAACATGATTAAAACATTGTAAGAAATAAATTGAGATTACTCGATGGATTAATGGGGATTTTGGGATCAATATCATTTTTTATTTGAATTTCCTTAAAATAATATTTTTCATTCTAGTATATAGATGGATCCTTTTGAGGAATTATATTGAACACAATTTCAACTCTAACAAGATGGATTGAAGCCTGTGGGAAGAAGTTATTGAGACTAATATTGGAAGATGAAATAGCTGAGAAGTTAAATATGATTCACCAATACCTGAGTATAGCTCAGTGTAGGTAGAAGAGTTTTGTAGATAACTAGAGGAAATACCATTCCTTTGAGGTAGGAGATCATGTATTTATTAACATAAAACATGTAAAGGTGTTGTGTGATTTTATAAAATAGGAAAGTAAATACCTTTTTTTATTAAACCATAAAAAATTATAGAATAGGTGCGATCCGTCACTAACTAAGTATATTATATTCTAAGTTTATCTCTGGTATATTATGTGTTTTATGTTTCACTTTTAAGGAAATATACACCTGACACCTTTGAGCCCCGAGGGGGTATAGTTGGAAAAAATATTTATCATGAGGAAAAGATAGCTCATATTCATAATCATAGTGAGTATGCTGTTATAGATAATTTAATCCACATAGATAAAGTTCTATGGAAGAATGACATGATTAAGGAAGCAATATAAGAACTTCAAAAGTAGATGGGGAAAAAATATCCATTCTTATTTTTGTGATCAATAAAATAATGAGGATTTCATTTCATTAAGGGGATTTTAAAATTTAGGTAATATTAACCAAAAATCAATTTCTTGTCTTATTAATATTACTGAATACATATTAAGGATTCATATTAATTATAACAATTGTACAAGATTTCTTAAATTGAAAGGGAACATTTTCTGTTATAATTAAATTGTTTTCCACGTGTTTTACGATTTCAACTAAAATTAAAACACCTAAATATAAAAAATTTAATTTTATATAGTTTAATGATGTTATGATATTTGAATATCAAATATATTTTAGGGATTGTTTTTGGGTTTTCCCAAAAAAGGTTGATTTTTGGGTGAATAGTGAAAATTAATGATTTCTAAAAACACTATCATTTAATTTCAAGTATATAAAAAGAATAATTACATTTTATTTTGGTTTTAAAATAAATTTTTTCTCATTTTATTAAACATAATTTATTTAATTCCATAGTAATCAACAAATATTCATGATTTTGGTTAAATGTACTTTTTGGATTAAAACGTAATAAGAAATAATTTCTCTTTTTGTTTTAAAAAATTATATAAAAATTAATTTCTACCACTTTTGGAAATTGAATCATGAAAATTGTATTTCATATTTTTAATCGATATCTAAAAATTTATAAATGAGGTCAATTTCATTTTTTGTCATATTGAATAGTAACAATGGTAAAAATTTGTTATCAAAATAAAGGGTAAAACACGTTAATTAAGGTTATAAATAAGTGAAAAGGTAAGAAAATATCATATAACATATTATTGGATGAGGGTATTTAAAAATATATCACCTTATATTATTAATATTATATATTTAGTGCCACTTTCTAATGAATAATACTTTATATTATCTTAAAATTTTCAGTGAATTACAAGAGTTCCACTCCACTCACTTATCAAAGGTAACCCACTACTCACTAGAATTTGCCTACTTTGAGCCGTTTATCTCAATTAACCACTAAATAAATACTTTCCCAATATCTTGAACTAGGTTCTATTTGTTCTAGTTTCACCAAAAGTTCATTCTAGAAGGGTTAATGTGTAATCTATGGGTTGTTTACAAAGAAGAGGAATAACTATTAATAGAGTATTTTTATGTTTATTTATTTCTTAGACATAATTAAAGTTTTATATAAATATTCTAATATGATAAAACAAGTATCTTATATATTATAGATATTTAACAACCCTTTTTCATTGAATTATTTATCTGATGGGGACAGAAAAAGTTGTTGGTGCGCTCGTATGGACTACCACCTCTATGAAGTAATGTGTTTCGTTTTTCATCAACACCTCACAAGGCTAGTTATTATGATGTATTTAATAAATATATTTGATATTTATGAAATAATTTTTATTTTATAAAGATAATATATTACTTAATTTTTTACCCTTCCATTCATTTTAAAATATTTTCATCACTTGTGTGTTCGTTTGGAATACCACCTCTACAAAGTGATATGACTAATTTTCTCCATTTGCATCTCATTGATGATTATAAAATTATATTTAATTAGTATATATGTTTTTTAATTATTTATTAATATTATTGAGAATTTGAAAATATTCCCCATTTTACCATGTCCAACCTACTGATATTGTTATGTTATTAAGGACCATACATCCTCAAAACAAATAACATGAATTTAATAGATTCAATAACTATATAGGAAATTTAAATAAATGAAATAAAGTGTATAATTCTAATTTAATAAAACTAAAATATCATCATAAATAATTTAATAATTAATATAAAATTATTATACATGAGTTAAGGAATGTATATAGTGAGTCGGACTCTTGTTAAATAATGTTTTTTAAAACATTATATTAAATGTTTTAAAATATTTTTCCTATATATCCATGTTTATAAAAATATTTCAATAATGTTATTTTATATACTCCAATAATTGTTTAAAGTCATTTTCAAATATCCATAAAATTTCACTATGGTTTTAAAAATGGAATCTTTTTAATGTTTTTTCAAACGAGTCACTTTTGGGTTTTCTTACCAAATTGGAAAAGAATATTTTCTATGATATATAAATGACCATATATTACGAATGTCCAAGAAATGTTTTTATCAATATTCATATTTAAGTTTTTGTGGGTTTTCAATATAAATATTATTACCTGATCTTCTAGGAAATTTTCATATTAATATTTTTTATGGAAAATGGATTTTTACCCTTATTCTTACATGAATTTCAAATGTGTTTCTATATATATAATAAGTAAGATATTTTATTATATTTTATAATGTAATTAAATTGTTCTATGTGATTTATGTATTCTTTAGTCAATTGAAATATTTTATGATGATAAGTGAGTCCGATATAGCTCTCCAATTATTTAGGATGAAATATTGTTCTCTAGAGAATTATATTGGAATTATAGAGTGGGTTATTCCATTTGTAAGGGTTATTGTAAGGATTTTTAAGCATTTTATGAAATTGATGTCCCAATTCACCTACATGAAATTTATATTGTTAAAAAAATTATGGATATCTTTTTGTTTTATAAGGTAACAAATTAATCCCATATTTTAAGAGTGTATGATACTATTGAGGGTAAAAGGTATGTTTTTCAAGGAAAAGTTTTCCATGGGTAATTATATATTCTATGAAACCCTCGTGACAAAGAATTTACCTTCATTATTTATTCTAAAATGTATTTTTAAATTTTATCGATAATAATGAAAATTTCATGTGTATGTAAATGAATTTTTGATCTCAAGGTTTTTTATATATAATTGAAACTTTTCATATGGATTTCATAGTTTTTATAGTAGTCTAAGAGGTTCCCTTATTTTTTATATCATTTAATAAGTTCTTTTTCTCTTCCCTTGTTTTAATATATTTTTCAATGTGCCTAAGGATGTGTAAAAAATGATGATATGTCTATCCTTCGGTTGTGTTTTCTCATTTTTAAATAAATAAAAAAAATCTTGAATGAAAAAAAAGATTAAATTTATGAACCACAACAAAAAATTTTAAATTTTGAGATGTATTTTTAATTCCTCACAATTTTTAATATTTAGTGATGTTTTGTCAGAAACAAAACTTATTTAGTCATATTTCTTGAAAATGTCGCTAATTTAGTGATGTTTTGGGAAATTGTTTCAACTCTATCTACATTTTTTGAAATCCATCGTTAATTTAGGGATGTTTCGGAAAAATGTAACAAATTTAGAAACATTTCATAAAAAAAGCTGTAAATTTGATTTTTTTTTCAGTGAGCATCACTATAAAAATATTTATATATCACATTTCACTACATTGATGTAAATATGTATTTTGAAATATATATATATATTAAATAATACAAATAAACACAGACACACACCCACCTATTTATATTTATATAAACACACACACACATATATATATCTTCATATATATAAAAACACACACTCACACATATATATAAATATATAATGATATATACATATATTTATATAAAAAACTCACAATTAATTTTAATCTAGCCACATTTTGAAGAAAACATGGCTATTTTAGTAACATTATTACTGGTGTTTGAAAATGAGGCTAATTATATATAAAAATATATAATTATAATTATAATTATATATATACATACATATATATACATAATTACATAGACACACACACACATATATATACAAACATATATATATATATATATAAACACACATATATATAATATAAACACATATATATTAATATAAACATATCATATATATAAAATGTGAACATATAATTTATATAAACAATATATATATATATATAATATATAAATATATATAACATAATATAAACTTATATATATAAACATAAAACATAAAATTTAATGTATAAAATATAAACATATACACACACATATATATTAATATATATAATTATATATATATATATATATTTAATTTTTTAATGACACATATATAAAAACAAATATAAACACAGACACATATATTTATATATATATATTTATATATATATATACATATATACATATATATATATATATAAACATAGACACCTATATTTAAATATATTAATATATATCTATACATATATTTTTTTATATAAACAGACGTATATTTTAAACGTAGTCACGTTTCTATGAAAACATTGATAATTATATGTATTTTTTCATACACATATATATTTATGTAGACACACACAAACACATAAACATATATATATATATAACACTATTTATATAATATAAACATATAAATAAATATAAAATATAAACATATATTAATTAAAATTATATATAAACACAAAATATAAACAAATATATAATATCAACACACACACACACACACACATATATATTATAACAAAAAATAAAAAAAAAATAAAAAAAAAAGATATATATATATATATATATATTAATTTTTAAAATACTGGATTCTATATATATATATATATTAAATAGAACATAATACCATTTTTAATCAAAATCTGAATAGGCTGGTTGGTCAACTTCTTAATTTTCATGCTAATAGTGTAGATATTGATTTCTGGTGGAGGTTGTTTTCTAAGCATTTGGTGGGGTAAGGCATACTAGAGAGGGGATAGGGCCTGGTGATGCGTAATGGGTGGGGAGAGTTTGGGTTGGTCATAGAACTATAGGGGGTATGTTCAGGTGCGTAATAAAAGGTAATTCATGTGGGTGTGCTTGTGTAGTGTGGATGGTGGAGCATGAGAGGGTGGGAGGGCATGTTTCTGGGGCGTAAGGGGAGAGGCTAGGAATGTGGGTGTGGGAGTGCATGTATAAAAGTGGATGTGGTAGTGCATCATGGACGTTGTATCATTGGAGGGTGTGAGGTTCTGTGAATAGAAAGGTAGATGAGGGTTGGTGTGTAAAATAATATTTTTATATTTCACATTGTAAAAAAATTATAAATTCCAAAAAACATTACTGATGTTTTTTAGAAACATTAGTAAATGAATTGTCACTATATAATGAAATTTATAAACATATCTAATTAAAGAAGTTTATAAACATGTCTCCAAATAAATGACACCTCATTTATCGACGTTTTTTTAGAAACATTGGCAAATACACATCACTATTTATTAACAGGTCATTTACTGATGTTTTTATTATAAATTTCTCTACTTAGAGATATTTATAAATGTATCTAAATTATGAATATTTATAAATGTTTCAAAATTAGCAACATTTCATTATTGATGTTTTTTAAAAATGTCGGTAAATGAATTAAGAACATTTTAAAATGCCACAAATGAGAAAACAAAACGTTGCTAGTTATCATTTTTTTAGTGATTCATATTTTTGAAAGTAAAACATTGAGTGTAATTTTACATTTTGTAATAAATGGGTTTGATCTATAATATTTTTCTTAATTCTCTGAAAATATAAACCTAAAATATCATGTTAATGTAAATATGTTAAATAATTGTTATTAAGCTCATTATTATGTATAATTAAAGAAATACATCATTATAAAGTAGATGGTTGTTTATCTCTAAAAAATGATTGAATGATTTTAAAATAATCATTGAATCTAATATGTTGATCTACTTATGATTCAATGGTGATAAACATAAATTGGGAAACAATAAACAAGGTAACCGTAGGATTTGGAGTCATTTTAATAGCTAACTATCTAACTATTAAGGTTTATTTTTCTTTCTTAAATCATTGGTCTCCATCAAAACCATGATTCTTTGAGACAACTCCCCACTTTCACTAACTATAGAAAGGAAAATAGGTAATGGAAAATATTTTTTTTCTATGTTATAGAAACAATAAAGAGATGTCTTATCTACGGTGAAAATTCATAGAGTGTTCAAATGCATGGAAAAAATTTAAAAATTCTTTAAAGTAAACAAAATCATCTAAAGGATGTTATTATAGTTTTTTTAATAAAAGATATTTCTCCACTCCAAACAACAAATATTTATATAATCATAATAATAATCTGGATAATAGTCTATAAAATAATTTAAATGAAGAGACAGTTATGATTCTTAGGGAAAATGTTAGGATCTTCTGGATATAGTAATCAGGGTGGAAGGAAACACCCAGGAATGATCATATATTCACAGACCTAAATAAAGATGAACGAATATTTCCTACCTTTACACCAACATCAAATTAAGGTTATTAATTTTTAAACTCAACATACAAATATATTATGTATCCCCCACTAGTGATATCAATGTATCTAAAAATATAAAAAAGTCTATTTTTATTATATTCTCATGAGTCTAGTGAATTTAAGAGGTTACCCCATAAAGATGTGAAATGATAAAATTTTCAAAAATCATTCCTTCTTAAATTTTTGTTAAATAAATTCTATTCTTAATAACTCTCTGGATTCCTATGAAATTTTAACTTTTGATAGATCCATAAATTAAAAATATTCCCCTAGCTCATATTCCTTTGATAGGAAATTAATTATGGAATCCTAGGGTATTATCAAAGAGGACCTCATTAGAGATATCCATGATTACTTCATGGGTGGTCATATTACAATGGTTACTTTTTCAACCACTCTTATTCTCATTCCCAAAGTGAAACATCCCATATCATTTTATTAGTTTATTCTAATCAGTTTATGAAAATATACTTATAAATTTCTAGAAAATATCATCAATACTATGTTTTAATCTCTTGTAACCAAATTGATATTTTTTGAGAAACATGGTTTTTTCAATATTAAAATAATTATGGTTTACATTGATTTTTCATAAGAAATAATCCACAAAATCAACAAAAAAGTGACCAAATAAAGCATCATAGTAAATGTGGGCACTGAAAAATCCTATGATGCTATTGTATAGAGTTTCATCAAAAATATAATGTACCACCAAGTATTGTTAGAATGTTTCATTGATTTTTATATATATTATTTTATTCTATTTGGTAATTAGTCTCATTATTAGTAAGAAAATGTTGATTCATTAAATCTATCAGATGCCTTTTGAAAGAAGACCTAATTTCCACTAATTTATTTTTTCTCAAATAATCCTCTCAATGCAGAAATGTTATAAATTCTATCTCATATATACTTATCCTTCCTTTCAAAGTTAGGCATGTAACTACTTATATTTCTTATATCTCCATTTATGGTGATATGGTTATTTAATAGAAATTATTATTTAGTCTTTGGATTCAAAATAATATTGAATAAATATGATATACAGAGTGAATAACAAGATAGGTAGACCAATAGAAATGAAAATTATTGTATCTTATTCCTGGATAATCATGTCAGGCAATTTGAGAGAAGTCGTGGTATTAATCAAAGATCGTTCCCCATAGTTTATTTGGTAGATCCTATTTATTTTGAAATAATAATAATAAATCATTTTGATAGCTTATTCCATAGCATGCTGGGATGAATGAAAACCCCGAAGAGTCATCTTCTCTATTTGTTGGGTGCATCACTCTCATATAATCAATTTGTTTTGTTTCCTTTCATGTGTTCTGTATTATTAAATTTTCCAGTAGTGTTCTTTATATCATTAAAAGACTATTAATTATTTTATATTTGTATCTCAACTAGATGATAGTACAATTTGGGGTATTTATAAAAATATTTATAAATCATTCATTGAAGATGATATTTAGCTATGTAAAATTTATTTTTTCTTAGTGAGCCATGCATTTAAAGATTCCATGGGTAGTGATTGTAGAATAAACACATTTGGACATGTTTTGAAGAAATAAATATGGAATACTTATAATGTTACTCAGAATATTACCTCATCCTCATCTCCTTTATGGTGAAACCTTCATATTCTTATCTATTTTACCATAGATAAATTCTAACTAGTTATAGGATATGGATGGATTCACTTATAGAAAGATAATTGGGAATGGTTTTCTATATTATTTACATCATTCACCAATTTAGATGTCAATTTCAAATAGGAAAACAATATCCAAATATTCACTAAATATATTCTTCATTAATATTAGTGATCTCTCTTTACAAATATTTCTTCTTTGGATGGGAATGATCACTGTTTGTTTATCCATCTAGATCGGGGTCATTTTTCTCCAAATTGTATCATTATATGAATCACCCTATACTTGAGTCTGATCCTTTAGGTATGTTAATATAAGAAATATTCATTATAACTACATACTTATTTCTTTATTTGGGGAATTCTAAATTGAAAAATCATAACAAATAATGGTGTCAAATATAGACAATTTTTTTGTAATCAAAGTATCATTGTTTCACCAATTAATAAATGGATAAGAAAGACCATATGTACTTATTTGATAACATAAAAATCAATATTTTGTATATTTTTGGGAATATACTATATTTCCTTCCAACTCTCAACTATTTTTATATCTTATTGTATTTTTAGCCTGATGTTTCAATTCATTCCTTGGACTGTAGAAATTTTCAAAAGGATTCTTTTGTTACATGATTCTTGTTAATATTGGATATTTGGAAAGGATATATGCAATATTAAAATGTTTTACTCCATCAAATCTAGAATTTAAGTTCATTTTGATGATTCACTAGTTCATTGTCCTATTCTATAGAAAATCTCTACGGAAATATTACATTTACATTATATGGTCCATCAGGAAAATAATGGAAATCTTTTCCATTGTGTCTGTTGGACCCCTATGAGCTTCTAACTAAAACTCAAAAATACAATACCATTTGCTGATGGTACAACGTGATGAAATGGAATTGTTTAAGATAACAACAGTTTAGCTATTCTAGTTTATAGTGGGTTTTATTGTTATGGTATTCTACTCCATGTTGAAGACAAATCCCTATTTTGTTGTTTATTTATTTGATGTGGAATGAGTATTAATCTCACTACTATGATATTTGATGTAGATCCCATCATCAAATTATGGTATGTGTTATTTCCAAACCACACGTCCATTGTACATATCACTTATGAATTCAATGGAATTTAAAACTAAAATATAATGTTCCATCACACCTATTGATAGGGAATAAATTTAGTTCTAACACCCTTGTTTTGATGTATTTTACCTTTTCATAATTTATTTTTTTGATATAAAATGATTTTGTTTTGTTATAGGATGTTTTTTTGTGTGGTTTTGGTTGTTTTGAAAAGATTTTATATTCCGTATATTTTTCTCACATTTATAGGAAACCATGGGACGTATCAGGTGTAAATTTGAGAGTGTTTGAGGGATTCAAGGAAGGTGCATAGATCACAAAGTGTTGTGGGGAAAATTTTCAGTAACTGTGAAAGCTCATGAGTTTTCATATTTTATTGGTTTTCACTTTTCATATATAAATGTTACCTCATTCCAGATGAATATTCCTAATATAACATTATGATCCATGATAGAACCTTGATGGTTTATTTACGTTAGAGATTAGATACATAAACATCTTATATAGATACATTCTTTGTTATCACTAATAATTTTCTTCCCACATTTACAATTGTTAACATACCATTCCTAAAACCATTCCTTATTACCAGGGGAAAAGAAACAAAAGAAAGTGTGAGCATAAATGCCCAGTAAGGGTAAACATAGAAGATATTAATCGATGATTATAAGAAAAAATAATATAAGCATAAGGGTATGAGATCATGACCATAACATAAAAAAATCCTACCTATTCTGTCAAAGATCATAAACTCGAGTCATAGAATGAAGCATTATATATTCAAAAGACATGAATCATAATAGTGAAAAATCTCTATAAATTAATCATGAACCATAATTTCATGTCATAAATCTATGGTACCATCATAAGTATAAAAACCATTTCACATGTCGAGGATAACTATAGAAACCATCAAATCATAGTTGATCTGTCATCATAACCTATTTCTCTAAATAGATTAATCACATCGACTTGTTCCCATGATAGACTAAGATCATCAACTTGTTTCCAATAGTGGATCAGGCACACCGAATTGCTTCCCATAATGACCTCATGAGATATAAAACTTTATCAAATTCATTGGTAGGATATAAAATTCAAGGCCCACCCATAATATAATAAAAACCATACATATGTGTTCCCCAATGTCATGAAACATTCATTATATCATTATATCATAACCCGTGCAAGTAAAATATATTTCATAAACATTTTGTGATTCTCCACAGCATACCCGATGTAAAATAAATGGGATTTGATAACATATTATCATAAAAATGAAAATAAAATCCATATAAATAGTAAAGATGGTATCATTAGATCTTATCCCTAATAAAACATAATTAGCATGGCATCACAAATAAAAATTCCTTTAATAGAATCAGTGGAATATTTCTATAGGAAAATAAAAATTCTAAATTGAATTAACTTATATAATATATGAAAAAATCACAAATATTACATATGATATTTCATTAAATATAACCTTTAGATGTTATAAATTAATATTTAAAGAATTAAGCGGTTATGATTCTGGGAAATTTCATTCATGCTATATAAGTTAAAAGAAAGAATTTGTTTCACACTTGTGTAAAAATCAAAAAGTACATCACTCAGAAAATGACACGAAAATTCATTTCAAAATATTTTTTAAAAAATAAATCATGGTCACATATTGATTTAATCAATCATATTAGAATACTAAAAAAATTTGAAAACATTTTTAGAACTCATGGATATAGAAGAAAAATGATTTTCAACCGATGATAAAAATAAGGTAGGTTTTGTTTAAAAATATTCTTTTAATATCTTTCGTACATAAAGTGGGAAAATGAAAATAAAAACATGTATTTTTCAAAATTAACCAAAGGATGATGACCATTAATAGGATTTATCATATAAGGATCATATAATTTCATCATTGAAAATTCAATCATTAATAATCTCAATAACAAATAAGATTGAAACATAAATCCCGTACCTCAAGTTTCTTCTTTCTTCATATAGAGTCACACCTCAAGAATAATATATATATAATTATTATACATGTAATACATAACTATAATCATATCTAAGTGACTATTTATGATTTACCTATGACATATTATCATGCATTTATTAATAATTTATTATTAAAATCGTTGTTCTTGATGATAACTCTATTTTTCATTAATGTTTTAGTTCATCAATTATAATCCTTGTACTTTGATCATAGTATCATAATATCAATAATTGTAACCATAATATATATTATATATATATTTAGTATATATATATTGATTCATAAATAAAAAGTAGATATATAAAAATGAATTTCACCGTTCATGGAGATAGTAGGCCATACATACACATGATCCTTGTTTTAGATTTTCAATGGATGAATCTTGTAACAAAATATTTTGAATTGGAAGTATTTAGAATATAGTAGGGATTATTTTCAAAGGCAGGATCTAAGATGGTATGAAATTTTGAGGTGTGAGGAGGATCGGTTTTGATATAATAAAAATTTTAAATATATTATTTAAAGCTCAAATTGATTTCATAAATAATGTATTAAATATTGAACATAGTCTAAATTTTGGAATCTAAGGAAGTCATTAAATATAGAAAGCATGTTTTATACTTGGCACCACATAAGATATTTTGAATTCAGGTGTTTAGTTAAAAATTAATCCTAGGAGAATTTAAAAACATTTATTCAGTGTGCCATAGATCCTTATATAAAAACATAGTTATAGATAATTCATAAGGTTATCCACATAAAATTGAGAATTGATAGTAGAGTGTGGAGGATAATTTTTAGAAATGGGGATTGTGGATCAATGATTAGAGTACCACATGTATTTCTAAAGAATTTGGAGTTTTTGGATCCCAGGAATGAAAATAATGGAAATCAATAATTCATCAGTGATCAATTATAACTCAAGATTGAATGTTAATTAATATATATTTATACCTATTTTTATCCCATGATGAATATGAATCGATTATTCTAAAAAATTGATTCATAGGTTGACTGTGTTATGAAAACATTGGTTTATCGTCCTTTGGTTGAGGAATTTATTTATTTATTTCTTGGTTCTTCATTTTTTGTTCTCTGAGAAAAAATCAAGTCCTACTCGAAAAATGGATAAGTTTCATCCCTATTTTTGAATTTTTTTTCATTTCTTACGGATTTCTACAAATGGACATTTCTGAAAGACTATTTTTCTAATAGTTCCAAAAATATAGAGTATACAATCATTGTATGACCATTATATGACACAAATAATTGATAGTGAGGTTCTGGGTACACAATTTTCAGATTGATCAAGGTTTGATCGAAATAATGGATAACTAGAGGTGAATCAGAAGTAGAATCATAGATACCTGGTTAAAACATAATGTTTGGTGAATGGAAATGGGAGTCATTTTCCAAGTGAATTTGATTGTTGGAATCCATCCGCTGGTGATATCATATCTCAGACATCCTTAGATCCATGATTATCTGTGGGTCAGGAGGAATGAAAGAAAATTGTAGGAGTGCATGAAACAAGTGTGGAATATTATATAATTTTTAGAAAATTCCCATCTACGTGACATGTGGTCCCATGGACCCTCATTGTGTCATCACCCTTTTGTGGTGTTAGGGTTTCCATATAGAAATCATATCACACGTCATGTGACACATGGAATACACCATGCCAACAAGCCTATACCCAGGTGGTAGAGGTTCCTGCATGGCATCCAAAAGACATAGGATCAAATTTGGTCGTGGAACAATTTCTCGGTAAATTTATTAGTTCTGTTGTAGACGGACCTTATTATGGGTGTGATTGTAGGAGTGACGACACTGTAGTGGCGGAGTCACTGTAGCGGGTACTATAGCACACATGTGCTATATTAGTACTATTCACTAATGGGTCCATTGGGTCAAAGAATTGTCTTTCAAGCCTTGTATTTAGTCCACATGGCCTTGGGCCTTTGGGAAATGTAATGGGACTCCATCTACCTAGTCATAAAGATGTCTCTGCTTTAAATAATAAATTGAAGCTTCAGCCCAATCCTTTAAAATAATGCATGAATTACACCATATGACTTGGTGCGGGAGGCGCGGTGTGTACACTAGGGGTATACAAGAACATACATGGTTTGGAACATTGGTATGATCAAGTACCCAAACATTGATGGGTACATGGTCTTGACTATCGTATATGAGCACTCTCTAATGTACACATACACAACTAGATGTACACAAGCATGTGCTGGTGGATTAATGAGTTTCATACTATTATTTATGAAACATGTATCCTAAGAGAAGTTTTTGATTATATAGAGTAATACATGTTGTGTGATATAGAGAGACATGGGAAGACCTATGGTAGAAAATAAATTCTATGTTTGTACCCCCTGTACATGTTGTGTAATTTTTCCAGTGCAGGTTGTGGCTCTCCATTTCATCAATTTATACTATTATTGATTGATTTTCATCCCTTGGTCCACACTAAAAGGGTGCATTGTGGAATTACATCCTTAGTATAGGATTGTGATCCCCAATATTGTTTGGTTTCATATATTGTTTTTATGAATCCCTCTATGTGTCCTAGGATCGGATCCTCTATCATTTCATCATTCCTAGTTGGGGTTTGAGGTATCATTATGACTAACATATGTAGGTGTATGATCCCCTACATTGTGGGTTATTATATATTGGGGGTGTGATGTCTCACATCATCCATGTGAATTCCCCCTATCTGTGTATCAAGATATTTAAGGATTTAGTTACTACTTATCTGGAGTGGATTTTCCCCAATGAGCATTACCTTTAAGTCTCATGTACAACCCATTTTATGGAATTATAGTAGAGATCTCTTTGATATTTAGTGTCTTTTAGGAGTATGTTTGGATTTTTAATTTTCTTAATATTATCTCTCGTATACCATTAACAAACATTGTGATGAGATAACTCCTCTCTTAATCATTACATTTTGTAATCTAAGGGTTTGAAACTAGGTATTGTGATATTCATTCATTCATAATCTCTCTCTGAACATGTCATATCTTATACAGATGAAATTTCACTTGATGTTCTCCTAGGAAGACCAAGAGTAGGAAGATCTTAGTGGGCCAGGTTGACTATGGTTTGTTCCATGTGTTGTATATTCAATCCCTTGTTTCGTAGTAGGATGGAATCTTGGTATTTTTAGTGGGATTGTATTCTAAACATTATTATTTATAGTACTTTATCACACTTTCATTTGGGATATATGGTATTCATTAATTATGGTATTATATGCTTTGTTTTACATTTTATCATTGTGAGGGATTTTGGAGATGTGTTAATTAATGGAGGTAGTTATGATAAGGACATTCATGTGGGATATATTCATACTCAACATCGGTTTCTATCCCTTATCATATTAAAGGTGGACATGTGGTGTCACATCCAGTTGACCATTGGCTTGGAGGGCCCTGGGTTATGATAGAGATATATTAAAGTGGTTTATCATTGGTTCCAAGATTGGATATTTTCATGCTATGAGGAATGGAATGGGATTTATTGAAACTGGTTAAAGTATTTAAAGTTCATCTTTCAGTACAAGGAATATAGTTTTGGTTTGGAGGCGGATGTATCCATTAATTAGGACTCTAAAAACATTCTGGTTTATTCAATCAATGTTGGAATTGGTTGTAGGAAAAACATTGGTACATGCATCATATTGGATTGAATTGAATTTTTTATGTCCTTATTGTGTAAAATCCACATATATACTCTTTAAAAATGCTACATCTTGATTTTATTTTAGGATGGATCTACAAAAAACAAAATACAAGATTCCATAGCAGGATCACATTGATGATCCATCTAGTGATGAGGCTTCAGTACATGTATGTTTTCCATAAGTGGTACCTCCAGGTGGTTTCCCAACTTTCCCACCACTAGTTGAGCTAAAATTTGTGCTCTAAGTATCAACTGAGAATGTTCATAGGCTGAAAACACTCTAAAAGTTTTAGAGGAAGGGGCCTATTAGGCTTAATGGTAAACCATACCCCTAGGAAGTTGAGGACTAGCTAGAGGTAGTTTTTTTTGTTTTATAATTTGTGGGGACAACTAGAAATCATATGGTTATCCTAGCAGTGAGTTTTATTTTTCTTTCCAAAAGGTGATGGTGGAGTCTGGGGATAAAGACACATGATGATACAAATCTAACTTATTTATACTTTAAGAAACTCTTCAGGGAAAGTTATTTTTAGTCACTTCGTAATCGGTGTGCATTTAAAAGATTTTTCAGCTTGAGTAGGGTAGTGTGAATCTGGATGATTATTTCATGCAGTTCACCAAGATCCCATGATACCCATTGGATATAGTTCTATATCTATTTTTATAATAATTAAACATATATTAGGCTCTATGATTACATATCAGGGAAAAATGATATCTATTTACATTTCCACCTATAATGGAGTGCTTGAGAGAGCCTTATTGATAGAGAGTATTTAGGACAATCACATTCTGATAGATGGTGCTGTTAGTAGTAATAAAGGACCTAAGACCACAAAAAATGGTATATGATTGCAGACATATGTATCCCTGAATGTGAGATAATTTAAGAGATGATACTAGGAGAAAGGGTTCACAGTTCATGGCTCTCAGGATAGTTCTATTCATCCAAGAGAGAAGTGGTGAGTCTATTATAATGGTCGGTGAAATATTGGGTGGGATATTAAGACTATCCATATTGAAGGTAGATATACATTTGAAGGAGTACTCAAGAAAATATAGAAATAGGAGTAGGTAGGTCTGTAGGGTCGTGAATATGGTAGAGGGTTAGGTACAACAGTAGAAGGTGGAAGATGGTTAGACCTGCTACCACCACCATCCCCAGGTGGTTTGCACCAAGATCAAGGAGCTGGTGGATAGGGAAATGGAAATATACCTGCCATGGACTCCTATAAAATAGATGCACAAGGGATGATTTGAGGTATCGTCTGTTTATTCTATAATTTTTTTTGTAGTACGGATAGACATAGGTGTGAGACATCATTTTTTCAACTCTATTGTAAGAGATATAGATATTATAGTCGATCCCTTGGCTCAACCTTTTCACTTAGAGAATATGACCAAAGGGGATGAAGTGATCTCACAATTCTATTGATAGTGTCACTTGAATCCTGGATGAGAGATATTCATATGTAATCACTTTATTGTTTCAAAGAGGACTTATGATGTTATATTAGGTATGGGCTATCTATCCATAGTTAAGGCAAAGATTGACTATTTTTAGATAAGGGATATAGTGTATCTATAGTGATTGAGGAAGGATTTCCTTTGAGGGTTAGAAGGAAACATAAAAAGAGTAGGAAAGTCTCATACACATGTGGATATATCTGATTACTCATTAGTTGGATAATATTAACTTTGAAGTAGGGGATGATATATGCATTCATCTTCCTATAGTAATGGAAGAGTATGGGTACATCTTTCATGAGTATGTGTCGGGTGTACTCCCTATCAAGAGATATACTTCTAAATTGACATATACCTAGGGACTACCCTGATATCTATTCTAATATATTGAATAAATCCCATATAAATTCTTGATATCAAGGAGAAATTGGATGGCTTAGAGGGGAATGGATTTACTAGACCCAGTGTGCCAACCTAGGGAGCCACAGTGTTATTTGTGAAAATCCTATATGTGAGACTACGGCTTTGTATATATTACCATATCCTAAACTGGGTGACTATGAAGAAAAATTATTCACTACTGAGGATTGATGAAATAATAAATCATTTGAGTGGTGAAAGATTCTTCATAAAGAGAGACCATAAATCAGATTATCACTAGCAATGAGTGTGAGACTTGGATATATCAAATATAAAATTTTGATGCTTCTATGGTCATTATGAGTACATTTTATGCCTTTCGTCATGATGAATTCACATGCTATATTCATGTGAATCATGAACCGTATATTTTAGCCTTTTATAGACTAGTTTGTGGTGGTCATCATTGATGACATCCTATTTTAATCAACTTCTAAGGGGGAGCACAAAAGACACTTGAGTATGGTTTTGGATACACTCCAGGAGTCCCATATTTATGAGGAGATCATGAAGTTTCTATTTTTTATCGATTAAGTTCACTTTCTAAAAAATGTATTCCTTACATATGGTATAAAAAAGGACCCTATGAAGGTTGAGGCAGTGTCATCTTGGGAGCCACCCAAAAGTGTGTCTGAGGTATGGAGCTTACTTGGGATGGAACAATACTATAAGAGATTGATGCCTCATTTCTCCAGGATATTATCACCCATTATTACTTTTACTCGAAAATGGTAACATTTAATTTTTATAGATAGGTTCTATTAGGATTTTTAAGAGTTACGCTAGAGGTTGAAAAGGGACTCTATCTTGTTATTTACAATGGAGGGTGTCAAATATATAGTGTTGTGTGATGGACCATGGACTATTATTGGTTGTTTTTTGATGAAAAGGCTGGTAGAGAATACAAATGGGTCATGCATGTTGAGAAAAAATTGAAAAAATTTGTGACCCAAGATCTAGAGTTGGCAGCGGTAGTCATCACCTGGAATATTTAGTGGCACTGCCTTATGGGCGATTAGTTTATCATCCATTCTAACCACATGAGTCTCAATTATATATTCTCATAGTTGGATATTAACATGATATATATGTGATGCCTAGAATTCCTCTAGGATTATGACTTAGAGATAGTCTATACTCTCAAGATGTGGAATATAGTGGAAGATGCTCCCTAAAGGATATTTTTTCCATAGTTGTTGGTCAAGGTATCTATGTAGTTGGCCTCATTACAGATTTTCAAAGTGGACGAAGATACTATGACAAATCAACAGTCAAGGGATGTTACCCCACTACTCTTATTGTGTGTTAGAGAGTCTCATCTTAGAGATACCGACTATATGACCTTGTGTACTTAGATATCCCTTGGACGTGCTCCGGATGGATTGTTTGAATATGAGAAACAAATCAACCTATTCAGAGAAGGGATAATGCTACCCGTGATGTTGTTTTTTTGGGTTGTAGGGATTTTCATACATCCCCCATGTAAGTACAACCAATTTTGTATAAGATGTACCATGTCCTTTAAAATTAGTTTTTGTGGCTAGGAATGAGGATGTGCATAGCATAGTTCGTCTCTTAATGCCTCACATGTTAGCAAGTGAAGTCTAAGAACAATGTTCTAATATGTTTATCTCAACCTCTTAAAGTTATAGAGTAAATGTGGGATTGTATATATATATACAATTCATGATGGGGTTTCCATATAAGTATATATTACGTGATGCTATCTGGGTGATCATTGACTGACACACCAAGTAGGACCACATCCTTTCCATTTAAGAGAAGAGATCTATTAGGAACATAAGATGCATTTATATAAAAGTTGTTTCTTGAAATAATAGATTTATCTTAATGATATGTTAGAACATTATTATTGATTTATGGAATGATTATGGAGTTGATTATAATAGGCCTTTTGGAATCAATTACGTTTGATCACAGCATTTCACCCCCAGACTAATAGCCAGATGAAGAGAACCATTTATGTTCTGGAGGGAATATTCTGGACATTTATGATAGAATTTTTCCATAAATTAGAAGATCAAAAACACTTGGTGGTGCTTTCATAAAAAACATTTACCATTCCACCCTCGTTATGAAAGCATTCAAGGCCTTGTATGAGAGAGCATGCAAGTTCCCACTATGTTGGATAGATCCAAGAAAGTCAGCATTCATTAGCCTAGTTTTGGGGTGAGCAATTTTAAAAACCCCCAGTTTGAAGTATGTAGCATTTATTTATCCCTTTTTATGTGTTTAAAGTGAATGGGATGAGTTTTGATGGGTTTGGGAGAATTTGGTTTGGGTTTGAATAAGATTGGAGGCTTTTCTAAGGGCGCACGGTTTGAGCATAGTTAGGGGAAATCATGTGGGTTCTCTAGAACACCGTTCAAGAAGTGAATGTAGGCTTTACACAACATGTTCATGGTTTTCCAAACTGTGTGAGGTAATTGTGTGGACCCATTCTCTTGATACAGTTGCATGTGCATTGTTAGTGCATAATATTGAAAACCGTGCGGACAAACCGTGTGTCCACTTAAAGACAGGGTTTTAAAATCAGGTCTCATTAGGATTAACCTATTTCACTTAAAATATTATCCCCCTCAATAATCACTCGGGATATACTATTATCAGAGGTTGGAGGTGTTCTCCCACTCGTTTTGGAGTCAAATCGAAGGGTTTTTTTGGTGAATTGAAGGTTGTTCTTCTCAAGTAAGTCTACTCTTGTGGTTATTTGTGGTTTTATCTCGACCTACATCTTACTCTCTCTCTCAGTTTTCTAGATCTACCCCAATTGTGTGTAGATATAGTGTTCATGATGCCTTGGGTATTGATTTTAAGGTTTTTTGTCGATAGGGAAGGAGATCTAGAGAGGTTTTAGTGGAGAGTTCATCTGAATTGTGGTGTTGTTGCTTATGGGTTGACTTCACCAAAACCCTAATGGAAGGTGAATTATCTCTTGAATCCACTATGATATAAATTGGGGCCTAGGTTACAAATTTTTTTTTGATTTAAATTAATTGTGTTTGTGAGGTTTGAACCTTGGTGGAAACCCCTTTCAGTGATGATTTTGGGATTTTGGGTTAAATGAGTTAATGATGAAAATGGGGATTTGTTATGAAATTTTAAAGTGTTTAATTTTAAACTAGTTGTGCGATTTGGTTAATGAAAATGGTTTTCAATAAAATAAGGTTTATTGAAATTTTTTTGGCATGGAAAACGGAAAAATGGGGTTTCAAAAAATGTTTGATTTATTTTAGTAACATGGTATGTTATGATGAAATGTTATTCAGTATAATTGGTTAATTGGTACTGGAAATGGTTGGAGGATTTGATTTTGATATGGTTGATCGAAATGGTGTTGTAATTTTGGTAAATGTTTATTTTAATTAATTGGAAGGATGATGGCCATGAATTCAGCACCATCATGGAGGATGGACTTAAATGTACAATAATCAAAAAGGGAGGGTGATGGTCTTGGAGTCCCACACCAGGGATGGCTGTGAAGTCCCACACCATAGTGAAGACGGGTTGGATGGGAATATACCACCATTAATGTAGAATCATGATTGCATGAAGGGTATGAACATTATGGGTTTTATGGAATAATTGTGTGTATGGCTTTGATATGCATGGGGTCATACAGAGAATAAGTGGATAATGTAATCTTTTGTTGTTATCCTTGGTTGTGAATTAAATTTGGTAAACTACTTTAGGTAAAGATGTGTTTGGATTGTGGTAATTATTGCATGAGTAAATGTTTTATATAAACAATTTTATATGATTTGTGCTAATAGTTTTATCCTAGTGGTATGTTTGTGGAATTCATTTCAGTAAATCCTACAAAGTATTTGTACTCACACCCGACATTAGAACTTAAGTGATTTTGAATATGTTGTATTCTAAGACACAGTTAATGTTAAAGCATCTTCATTCAAAAGTGGTTCATTTTAATGCTTGGTTGAGGTGTTGTGCTTGGAGCACAGAGCTTAGATTGGTTCTATGGAGTGTGTCTTGGTTTATTTTGGTCTCTTTTTTAGCCTTCCACATGGTACTATGGTTTGGTGTTAGTATGGTTTGGTTGTATTTTTTTTTGGCGATTATTATTGAAAATCTTGGATGTATTTTGCTAATACATGGCTGAGTTGCTATGTGGACATGCATCATTTATAATTGTTAGAAATGATGGGTTTGGTTGGTTGGATGTTTCATAAAGGGAAAATCATTCCCAAACTGTTCTTGAAGCCCTCATCATTTATTGATAGAATTTTTCACCTTGGGAATATTGCTTAATGCCATATATCACTCCTCCTCCCTCTCATGGAAATGGGATGGGGCGGAGTGTTAGAAGTTGTATCAGTTTGTTAAGTCCTTGTCTTTCGAGTAAAAGTAGTTATTTTCTATTTGGCATTGAATTTCAGTTTCAGTATTTATATTCATTCTGAGTATATTCCTCGAGTTGGGATGGTAGTAAAGTGTAGGATTTTCGGAACATGGAATGAATATCATTAAATGATATAGTTGACCCCTTTATGCTGAACCTCTAGTTACCAGGGAGTTGGGTACATAAGTGTTCGTATACACTAATAGGCATTGGAAATATCACTATCGTGGGTGTAGCCAATGAGATAAGCATCACATGCATGGTAGAAATAAATTCCCTCTAGGATGCTTATTTTAGTGGGTTATAATGATATATAGTGTTCCATGAATGTTTTAATTTTGAAAAATCTTAATTGTGTTTAAAAATCGGATGATTTGAAACATGGAAACCAGTTGTATTTGGAAAAAGGGCTGATTTTCAAAACATGGAGGAATTTTTCCAATGCTATAACATGGGAAATGTGAACATGTGGAAAATATAGCTGTGATACTTATAATATAATTGAAAATTTATTTGTAAATAATGTCTTGATAAATTAGAAAGACTTGTGGTGATTTGTGTGTTGATAGAAATGGAACCGAGTAGGCATCGAAGAGACCCATCAGAGGAAGCTAAAGAAAATCTGGTTGCACCTGATCCCCAGGTGAACCAACAGTTGGCTGAAAGCATTGTTCATGATTTTTTAAGAGTTTAGTTAGGAATGAAACCTGAAACTCTTCTTAAAATATTTGTCATGTTCCGAAATACAAGTAATGAAAGTACAATTGTCGTCTCAAGAGGAGGTGTGAACCCTAACATTGAGGGAAAAAGAAAAATGAACACCTTCTCTCAACGACATGGGAGAACATCCAAATCAGACCACTAGATTGTTAAAACTTCCTCCTCATCCCAAATGAATGCCAAGTTGTTTTAAATTTGGTTCTATAGGACACATCAAGTGGGATTTTATCGAAAAACCTTGAGCATGTCATAATTGTAGGAAGATGGGACTTCTTCAGCATTATGGTAGAAGTTCTCTATGGGTTTGTGTTCATCACACTCCTCAATAAGTGAATTTTCATGTAGGGTAATAAAGAGAAGAGCATGTAAAGAACACATCAGTTTGGAGATGAGAAAGTTATAGTGGATGATCAGTCAGGACCATCCACATTACGATGTAGGGTTTTTTTAAATTACACTTTGATACAAGATTTGTTTGATATGGGTTCTCCATATTCTTTTATTTATTTTCTAACTATTATTTTCTATTTTTAACAATGGAAATAATTCCTTCTGTTCTGAAACTACTAACTCCTCTGGGTAAAAGAGAGTGTCAAGCTTTCCTATATCAAGGCTGTTGTTCAGTTGTGGATGAAATTGAATTGATATAGGATCTCTTAGTGCTTGAGATGGATGCTTATGATATAATCCTAGGAATGGATTGGTTGAAAGGCCCACATCAATTTCAATGGGAGAACAATTAGTTTTAAGATATAGTATGGGGTTGAACAACTCATTAGAGGTGATAAGAAGGAAAAACCTGGTGCAAATGAATTTTTGGCACCAACTTTTAGTATAACCTTGTACAATTTAGTGGATTTGTCGCTGGCATCAGCAGAAAGTGTCCTACAAAGTGTTCTTTTGGTAGTTTTAGATCACTTTAGGGATGTTTTCCGAAATAATTCTTAGGGTTACCACCTGTAAGAGAAGTGGATTTTACCATTTATCTCCTTATAAGGACTAGTCCTATCTCAATTATGTCTTACTAGATAAAACCAATGTAATTTTTGGAATTGATGGTGTATTTGGATGAATTAGAAAGCAAAGGGTTAATCCGTCCAACCATGTCTCCCTAGGCAGTGCTCATTGTTTTTTTGTAAAAAATGAGGATGAATCCTTTAGGTTGTTTGTTTTTTATCATAATATTAATCAATTTATTATAATGAAATAATATCCACATCCATGAATTAATGATTCTTTCGATTAGTTAAGGGGATCTCAGTGGTTCTCCATGATTGAATTGTGGTAAGGTTATCATAAATCGAAGGTCTGAAAGGAGTATATTCCCAAAATATATTTCCGATGCTGATATGTCCATTATGAGTATACAGTGATGCCCTTTGGTCTAACGAATATACCAGCGGTTGTTATGTCATTGATGAATTAGATATTTCAGATATATCTTGATTCATTCATGGTGGTTTTGATGGATCATATATTGGTGTATTCATGGATAAGGGGAGAGAATGAACATTAGATGGCGATATTACTGGGGATCTTAAGAGATCATCATTTGTATTCCATGTTGTCAAAGTGTGACTTTTGGATACAAGAGGTACATTTTTTGGGCCATGTTATTTCTGAGAGGGGTGTTTTAGTCGATCCGGAATTGATAGTGGTCATTGTTGGTGGAATCCTCAAATAACGTCATTATAATATGGAGTTTCATTGGTCTAGCTAGCTATTATCAGCATTTTTTCATTATTTCTCATGATTGGACTCACTAATAATATCATTGACAAGGAAGAACATTTCATTTCAATGGATCAAGAAGTGTCAAAAAATGTTTTGAACAGCCAAAGTGTGGTATTACATCAACACCAATCTTGGGTTTTCCAGAACTAGGGAAAGGGTATGTAATTTATTGTGACACATTAAGATTAGGGATGGGGTGTGTTCTCATGTGAGGGGATCATATAGTTGTATTTGGATCATGATAGTTGATTTCTCATCATAATAACTACCCAACACATGATTTGGAGTTTGAATTAGTGGTTATTGCCCAGAAAATGTGGTGTTATTATCTCTTCAGTGAGAAATTCACAGTGTTTACTAACCATAAGAGTTTAAAGAATATTTTCTCACCGATATTTCTGAACTTGAGTCAAATGAGACAGATGGAGAATCTCCAAATGTTGGTTTTTTACATGATTTACAATCCAGGTAAAAGAATGTTTGTGGTGAATGCATTAAGTTAGAAATCAAATGCTCTATTGATGAAGAATGCATCATATCAGTGAAAATTGAAGTCAATAATAGCCAAAATTCTATGGGAATGTGAGGACTAGGGGGACAGAGTGTCCTTCTTTCTGATTTCATTGGTTCCTAACTTGGATGGTTTGGTTTAAGAAGCACAAACATCTGATTCTGAGCGCATGACGATGAGGTCGAAACTCAATAGTGGGGAGACCATTGAGAACTGGTAACTGAATGTGAATTAATTCTTGTGTTTTTTAAATTGGATGGTGATACCAATGGGGTTTTAGGAGGAACTTCTCAGGGATTATCATAATTTCCAGTGGTCTATCAATTTTGGAATTTAAAAGAAGTACAAGGTGTTGAAAGCATAGTTTTGGTGGGTTGGCATGAAAAGTGATGTGGCCAGGTTTGTCTCGAGATGCTTGACTTATCTGTAAGTCAAGGAAGAGCATCAATGGCTAGATGGAATGTTGAAGTCTTTACCCATCCTAGGGGGGAAATGAGAAAAGATAGAAATGAATTTTGTTATGTCTTTATAGAACAGTCTGGAATCAAGATGCCAGATGGGTGATTGTGAATCAGCTCAAAAAGTCGGACCATTTCATCCTGATTCATAAATCTCATACAGTAGAAGATCTACCCAACATCTATATCCAGGAAGTTCTAAATATGAATGGTGATTTATATTCAGTTTTATATGGTAGAGATCTATGTTTCAAATCTCGTTTCTATAAATCATTGAAGAAAGCCCTTGGTACATAGTTGAATAAGAGCAATTATTATCATTCGTATATGGATGGCCAATCCGAGAAGATGAAACACACCTTGGAAGATATTTTAAGGGATTTTGTGATGGATTTTAGTGGTTCATGGGAGGATCACTTATTTTTGGTGGAGTTATCCGATGATAACAGTTCTCAGGATTCGATACATATGGCTCTATTAGAGGCATTATATGGGCATTTGTGTTTTTCACCATTATGTTTGGTGGAAATGGGTGAGACATCGATGATCAGACCGATCCTTGTCTATGATACTATGGAGAAGATCAATTTGATCAGGAAAAGGATGAAGACAACACAAATTCTTTATAAATCATATGAAGACCATCATTGACAGCCATTATCATTCAAGGTGGGTGATCATGTGTTTTTGATAATCTCTCCTAGGATTACACACAATCAATTTGGAAAGCAGGGTAAGTTATATCAGATTTATATTAGGCCTTTTTAGATAATTTAATATGTTGGATAGGTGAATTATAAGTTTTCTTTTCTACCGTGGTTTAGTGCATTACATAATGTGTTTCATGAGTCGTGACTGAAAAAATATCAGCCGAATTGTGACCGTGTGATTCATTGGGATCATGTTGAGATAGAACCAGATGCTTCGTTGTTTCACATGCTGGTGTGGATTGTGGATAAGAAAGATAAATTATTTCTTGGAAATAACATCGATTTAGTTTTTGTTTTGTGGAAGCATGGTAAGATTCAAATAGATTATTGGGAGCGGGAGGAAGAGATGGCCGAGAAATGGGTTGAGCTCTTTCGGCAAACCAACAACCCTCTACTTTTCAAAGATGAAAAGAGAATGGTGGGGAGAATTTATCACTCTAGTTTTGAGGTATGTAAACATTAATTATGAATTTTAATGTGTTTAAAGTGCATGATATGAGTTTTTATGGGTTTTGCAGAGTTTTGTTTGGGTTTTGAATAAGTTTGGAGGCTTTTATAAGGGTGCACAGTTTGAGAACAATTAAGGGAAACCATATGGGTTATCCTAGAAATCATGTAGGGAGTGATAGTAGGATTCTCACAGGCTACACATGGTTTTCTAAACCATGCGTGGCAACAATGCATACCCCTTCTCTCGAGATAGTACCATGTTCATGGTTAGCACATAGTTTTCCAAACCGTGCTGACTAACTGTGCAACAACTTAAAGATGGGTTATTTAAATCCAGGATCCCTTGAGCTTATCCTATCTCACTCCAAATCTTCTCCCACTCGAGCCTCACTTTGTATTTTGGGTTCTTAGAGGTTGTAGGTGCTCACACACTCATTTTGGAAGCAAATTGAAAGAGTTTCATGGTGGATTGAAGGCGACTGTTCTTATGTAAGTCTCCTCTCATGGTTCTTTATGGTTTCCTCAAGACCTGAATCTTCCTCTCTCTTGGTTTAATAGATATACACCCACTGTGTGTTGATATATGGTTTTCTTTTCCTTGGGTATTGATTTTAAGTCTTTTTGATGATAGGTAAAGAGATCAAGAGTGTTTTTAGTGGAGTGTTGGTCCGGATTGTGGTGCAGTTACTTGTGGGTCGACTTCACCCAACACCCGGAAGGTAGGTTGCTTCTCTCTCAACTCAACTATGTTTGAATTGGGGTCTTGGTTACAATTGATTAATTTTCTTGAAATTAATTGTGAATGTGAGGTGAAAACCCTTTTTTGGATGATTTGGGTATTTTGGGTAAAATGAGTTAATGTTGAAAAGGGGGCTTTGTTATGAAATTTTAATGTGTAGAAATTAAAATGAGTTGTGTGATTTGGTTTATGAAAATGGCTGTGAAAATGGTTTTCAATAGAATAAGGTTTATTGAATGGCGGTTTGGCATGGAAAATGGAAAATGAGGGTTTGAATAAATGATTGATTTATTGAAGTAACTTGGCATGTTATATTGATATGTAATTGTGTATAAATGGTTAATAGTTATTGTTAATTTTTGAGATAATATGATTTTGATATGGTTGATTGAAATGGTGTTTTAATTTTGGTAAATGTCAATTTTAATGAGTTGGATGTATGGTGGTCGTGAATTTACACCATCAATGAAGATGTTAATGAATGTACCATCATAAAAAAGGGTGGGTGATGGGTGTGGATTCCCACACCGGGGATGGACGTGATGTCTTACAGCAGAGTGGAGATGTGTTGGTTGTGAATGAACCACTATTAAAGTAGAATCATGCTTTCATGAAGGTTATAAATAGTATGGGTTGTGTAGCATAATTTTCTGTATGGTCATGATTTGAATGAGGTTATATAGAAAATAAGTGGATAATGACATGTTTGGTTGTTTTCAATGGCTGTGAATTAAATTGGTTAAAATACCTTGGGTAAAGATGTGTTTGAATAGTGGTAATTATTGAATGAGTAAATGTTTTATATAAACTGTTTTATATGATTTATACTAATAGTTTAATCGTAGTGGTGTGTGTAGGGAAGTAATTTGGGTAAATACTACTGAGTATTAGTACTCATTCCCTGTTTTTCCACTTTGGTTGTTTTGTAGATGTTGTATTCTGAGACACAGGTAACGGTAAAGCATCTCCATTCGCAATTGGTTCATTGTGATGCTTTGTTAGGGTATGGTGCTTAGAGGATGGAGCTTGGAGTGGAGCTGTAGAGAGTCCCTCGGTTTATTTCTGGTATCTTGTTTAGTCTTCTTCAGGGTACTCTGGTTCGGTTCATGTATGTTTTGGATGTATTAGATTTTTAGAATTATAGTAGAACAACTTGGTTGTATTTTGGTAATACATTTTTGGGTTTCTATGTGGACATGCATCATTTAGTTTTGTTAGAAATGACAAGTTTGGTTGGTTGGACTTTTCAAAAAGGGAACATTGTTCCCCAACTTTTTTGAATCCCTCAGCATTTATTGCCTACCTTTGGTGCCTTGGGAACCTCCCTTAAGTCCAAGTGGCACTCCTCTTCCCTCTCAATCCAATGGGATGGGGAGGGGTGTTACTACAATTAAGGAGAAGGTGTAGATCATATAGGAGTGAAATAAGTCATCCTAAAGCCTTCAATAGTTTAACATAGACTGATGAAAAATTCCTACAAATTTTGAGGAGGGAGACAATATGTTTTTGAAGGTCTCACCTTGATATAGATTGCAGTGATTTGGTATGGTTGAAAATTTTCCTCTTAGATTCATTTCCCCTTTCATGATACTATGTTTTGTTGGTGAGGTTTCATACTTCTTAGCCCTAAAACCATCATTAGATTGGGTACATGATGTCTTCCATGTGTTTTGGATGAGGAGGTATGCGTACGACTCATCACATGATATCGAATTTCAGGAGATATGAATCAAGGATTGGTCTAGTTTTGTAAATATCCTTGTAAAGATCAAGGATCTATAAAAGAATATCCTTCTCTAGTGAGTTATTACCTTAGTGCATATCTAGTGGAAGAAAAATAATTTGTAGGAACGAACATGGGAGTAGGATACAAGGATTTGACCTTAGAACCCTCGTCTTTTGGTTTGGTATTTTTTCTATTTATGATGAAAATACCAAATGTGTGGAGAACATAACATTCATGTTCTTTCCATATAAGACTTTGAAATATATTAAGGAATATTTTTAGAGCTAGTTTCTATGATAACGTAAGATTATGATGCACATAGAGGATTATAATTGATGTTAAAAAAATAGTAAATATATTATATCACACATGAAAACTTTTTCAAAAATAGTGAAATAACACAAGAATGTGCTATGGAATTTGAAATCTCAGTCCTCAATTAAATATAGAACAATGGTTTTACCCTAGGTAGGGCAACACCTTTTTTGATGTCGAGTGTTTTATTGAAATGTGGCCATGAGTGAATTAGTAATTAAATAAATAAATAAATTCACAATGAACTTGATCCCTCTATAAATAAATGATTATAGAAAATTCATAGGGTAAGGTACAAAACTATGATAATTTAGAGGAGAGTGTGGAGGAGTTTTGGAAGACTTCAGAATCATGGATCGATGATCAATGTACCACTAGGATCACCAATGAAAATAGAGTTTGAGGATCTCACCAATAATGAAAACTCAAATATTTTTCTTCATTAGTGAAAGATCCTAAATTTATTTAGGTTATTGTTTTTCTTGTATTTATCCCTAGTTTATTATCCAATGAAAAATTCAAATCCATTATTCAAACAGTTTTATTTTTTGGTTGATCATTATATTAGGATATGGTTATATCATCTTTTGGTTTAGAAATTTATTTATTTATTTCATGGCCATTATTCATATAATATAAATGAAGCAAGGGAAACCCAAAAAAATTTACAAGGTTCATTCTTATTTGGTGATCTGTACATTTCTTCCCTATTTCATCGCATGATCATTGTCGGAAACATCCTTGTATAAAGGTTCAACAAATATTTGTTATATTATTTTTGTGAGACAATTATTCGATACAACAACTTCATACCAAGGGTTCATGTTTGTAATCGATGAATCAATTGAGGTGTCTTGGCAATTATAGATAGATGGAGGTAATTTGAGATCATATTTAGAGATACTCAATTGCAGTTTATCATGTGGTTTTAATTTTGGTGCGATGTGATTTATATCCCAATTGGATTCGATATCTAAAATATGACCAATGGGGATGGTGGTGTTCAGATAACTATCGGTACATGATTATCAGTGGATAAGGTGGTGGAATAGATGGTGTAAATGGTGTGACCATAAATCAAGGAACAATATTTAATTTATATAAAATTTCTGGCTATACAGTATATAGTCCATTGAACACAAGTAGAGTAGTCCTCCTTCTATGGAGCTAGGATTTCCATACAAATATATATATCACACTTTGTGTGGAACATGACACACGCCATGTGGTCATGTTCTAGATGATTGACATGAACCCTAGGGGTACATGGAAATTAACATTACAAGGAACATAATCATGAAAGGATTAATTCAAAACCTTTTAGTACAAAAGCATGTGCAGGAACACATGCACAACCATAAAACCAAATATTTGACTGAAGCACATGGGAATGACCAGATGTGCATGGTAATAGGCTGGAAGTATGCTAAATGTCCAAATTACCTCCTTACACCATGTATTCTAATATAACACCCTATAAATATGAAGGGATATATGTCATGTGTCATGATGTGACATAGGAAATCCCAGGGTAGGAAATATACTTAATCCACCCCCCAATACACACCATGTACCGTTTCTAGGTTAGGCTGATGCCCTCTGTCTCTTTATTATTTACTAGTATTAGTTATGTATGTTCCCTTGGTCGTGCCCGATGAGGGTATGTTGTGTCATTACATCCTAATAATAAGATTTTGACCCCCTATATGGGTTGGTTTTGGATTGAGTTTTCATGAATCCATCTATGAGGCCTATGGTGGGATCCTCTATCATATCATATTTTATAGGTGAGGTTTGAGGAATATTAATGACCAACGTATGTGGGTGTATGATCTCCTACTTACTGGGTTATTAAAGATTGGGTTTGTGGTTTCCTCTATGATACCTAGGTCTAATACCAAATCTGTATATCGATATCATCAGAGGTCTAGTGAGTACTTCATTGGTGAGGCCTGATGAGCATGAAATCGTAGATGATTTCAATCAGTAATAGCATGATTATGGGGTGGATTCTCCCAGTTGAGGATTACATTTAATCATCAAGAGGAATCCTATGGCTGAAGGCATTGTTAAGACTTCTTTGAGACTTAGAGTGTGTTATGAGTATATTGTGGTTTTTATTATTCTTATTGATATGTCTCACATCATGTTGAAATAACACGTGATGATATAAATCCTCTATTTATGATTATATTTGGTTATTTTTGGGATTCATATAACATATTATTATACTCACCCTGACATGGTCTTTTATCACACATGTCGTGTCTTATAAATACAACATGTCATTTGATGATGTCTTAGGAGGACCAAGGGAAGGTAGAGCATTGTGAGTTTAAATGATTGTGGTTTAGTACATGTGTTTTAGGTATATAATTCCTTTATTTAATAGGTTGTACTATTTGTTTGGTTTCTTGGGCTTGTATTTGATCGTTTATTCATTCTAATGATTTTTTATACTCTGATGCGGGATAAATGTTATTCATATGTTATATATCAGATGTTTTGTTTTACTTTTAAGAGTTATATTTTATTTTGGAGATGTGTATGTGCGTGTGTGAAGGTACATAGGTTAAGGAATCATGAGTGGGATATATTACTTCTTGGTTAGAGATTCCAACGCTTGGCCTAGTGAAGCTGGGCTTCAAGTGTCACAGTTGGGTAACCGTCAGCTAGGAGATCCCATATGGGTCAGGTTGTGAAAAACAAAATAAATTTAAATAAAAATTTAGGATTACAAAATAATTATTATATCATAAAAATCATATATATTCATAAAATCTATTCTTATTACCATCCATATAAAATGGAAATGAAAAAAAACATATTACTTCATAGAGGTGATATACCTCACATAAGCATGAGCAATGTTATTGATTTCCAATGGATTGGAAAGTTAGAAGGTAGATGTGATATTATAATTACATAAGTATAAATATTTAATCAACATAATATATAAACTTTATAACCCATAATAATAACTCTTCAGAAAATATGATGATGGAACAATGAATTGTATCTCTACGTGGAGACTGTATGTCATACATATGCAATAGCTATATTTGAAATCTCATTTGATGAGAAATATGGCCGACATGGGTGATACCATTTTCATAATAAAATTTTAGTTTATTTAAGACACATAATTTATTTTTTATGGTTAATAATACATTATAAGATTATGTAGAAGAAGAAATAAATTGAATGACATCATGTAATATGATTAACTTCCTTTCAGTTGGATTTCTTTAGATAATTTCTAAAGAACCTTTAGTATGGAATTTTAAGAATACGAGAACCCCTAATTCATTACTAGGGAAGGTAAGAAGATAAATATTTAACCTTTTGTCTATATAGAAGCCCCAATGTGATATATTTAAGAGAAATTAAGGGTGTCTTTTTATTAAGGAGTTAGATTAAAAATTGGAATTTCATAAAAGATTAAAAAATATTAAAATAATTATCAAGAAAAATGATTCCAAATGGACATAAATTTGTAACAAACAATTATTTTTCGAAATAATATCATCCAAAATTATTTATATATTGTAATTGGTTTCATTTTAAACCTTGTGATTTTGATTAACCCCTTCATTAACCATTTTTTAACTTAACCATGCTATCAACAATTTAAATAATATTTGGTATAAAATGTTACCATAAATGGAAAAATGACTCATAAATGAACCATTGATGATATTTATAACCATTTTACAATAAAATGATAAAAGATAAAAATTTTATTAATTTTAAATCATTTAATACAATATTAATTATTATTAAATATCATTAATGTCAATTTTGGAACTATTCATTTAATTCGCCTTTAAAGACACCAAGACAAATATGATATGTAACGACATAATTTTTTATCAATAATAATTAACTTCTTATAATTAATTATTTTAGAATAATCAAATAAAATTACTTATAGAATAGAATAAAACCATTATAAATGAAGAATGAGTAAAATTAAAGGTATATCTAGAAGTTAAGGAATGAATACTGATGAAATAGTATCTTGACCATTGGAATAGTAATAAGACCCTTATGAACAGTAAAGCAACCAATAAATAATAACCTCACTAATTAATGTATAAATAAAAGTTAACCATCATATAATTGACAATATAATATAACTATATCATAGTAAAAGTATGTAAAAAATGAAAAAATTATTAATTAAGTTTTGGTACTTTTCTAAGTCATGTATTTTTAATTCAAATTTTATGATTAATTTTTAAATTAAAAGAAAATGTATTTTCACAAAATTAATTCATAAATTATTATTTTTATGTCGTATGGTCATACGATAATATTAAGAGACCTTTGATAAATTTTCAAAGTGTTAGAAAAGTAGTTTTAAATTTTTATATTTTATTTTTCAAATAAGTTACGATTTTAATTGAAAATTAAATTACACATATTTAGAATTTTTTTTCAAATAATAGAGTTAGTTTTTAAATTTAAAATTTCAAAAAAAAATAGGGTGATTTTTTTGGATTTTTCTAAAATACTTGAATTTTGAGTGAATAGTGAAATATGATAATTTATGATAAATGATAAATAAATGAATTTATGCATCATGCTTGAGTAATTTATGATAAAAATGGCCATTGGTTAAAAATCAAATGATATATTTACTATTTTATGTCACAATAATCAATACTATTCACAGTCTTGAGAAAAAATATTAAACTAATGATTAAAATAATTGGAAACCCCTCCCCTTCTCCACAATAAATACGACCCCTCTTTGCCTCTTATCTTCACTCCTATAAAGCAATATGACTTGTATAAATTCTTCTAAAATCCATCCCTAATCCCCTCTCCCACTTCCATCATCCCTTTGTCTCTTCAAAATAAGAAATCCTTTTCCCTAAAGAGGTTCTCAAGTTATTTATATTCAAGAGGTAAACTTATCTTTTCAATTCTTTTTATTTTCTTTCAAGTTCCTTTATTTATTTTTCTTTCCTCACATCCTTTCATCCAAATCTTATGATCACTACCAGACATTAAATTTACTGGAATATTTTTATGATTATGTAATAATTCATCATCGTCTCTTTTTCCCCTCATTTTATAATAGAAATAAAAACACCATCCGAGAGGTGTAAATTTATCTTATTGAAGGACAAAGGGGTTTCAATTTCTATTACCATATTCAATTATAGTCATGAAACCACTTTTATATTTAAAAAAGGAGATAATATATGTATTAATTATAATTTATTGTTTTGGAATCTTTTTTACACATTATATTGATTTATAAAATAAAATGTGCTTGATGTGATCAAAAACCACCATTTAACCAAAAGGGTTATCAGTAATGTTTTTTATAATGATTCAGATTTATTCCAAATAACCAAATGAATTTTATAAGAATGTAATTTAAAGGATTATCACTTATAACATATAAGTCAAATTCCATACAATCATTCACATATGACAAGTTTATCATTACATGTATATAAGTAAAGCAATCATGAAAACCAATGAAACAAACAACGCAATTGAACCTCTTAACCCATAAAAAGGTCATGAATGAACTTAATAAGGTAATACTAAATCAATTATATAAAAAATGTGTTCTATAGAAATTAATTAATTAATTTAATTTCTTGATCTAGGACATTAAGATCATGTGAAGGACCCCATCAAACTTAGAGTAAGGGATTCTACAAGAACCTCCATTATTCCTCCTAGTTGTTCTATAATTATTTTTTACCCAAACAAAGTTATCAATTATTTTTTTACATATTCCAAATTTTGTGTTTATTCTCCAAAATAATGTATCAAGATCCATTCATCATTTTCTTTTGAGCATATACATGTTTATAAATGGTTCCCTCCTCAGTACTTCTCGAAAAGCAAACTAGTTTTAAGGAAACCTCTTGAATTCTTACTCAATTTCAAGATGAATTTATAATCTATTTTAAGCCACCATTATTTTAATAAAACCAATCTTTTTATTTTAAAAATATTTTTGGTTAACTTCTAGTTTTATATAAAAGATTATTCTATTTTTTTATTTTAAATTCTCTTATTTATTTTCATTAAAACCGCACTAAAATGTTTTAATGATAAAATCTATTAACTTATCTTATTAAATGTTTTCACTTATGTTTGAAATCAATTACCATGAAATATTCTTATTTTACATTTTTAATGTACATGTATGTTTTAATTCTTGTTTTTCATGGACACTTGTATGATATACCCATTCATTATTCATTATGACATGATTATGATACCCATTTCTTTCCTTGGGTACCATTAAGTTTATGTATGATTGTTTATTTATTATTATTATTATTATTTTGAATGAATATTCATTAACATATTATGATGAGTGCACCTGTAATAGAACTCCAATAAATTGGGTAGAGCTTAATCTCATGAGATTTTATGTGCAATGGTCTTAGCGGTTAGCCTGGACTTGTGCTACCATGTGCAACAGTCTTGGTGGTTAACCTTGACTTGTTATTCTCTATGTCTAATGATCCTTGACTCCTGATAATTCGTTTTTTATGTTTCTTACATAGTACTATGAATCCATATTTATATGATTACATGTTTATATTTTATCATTTTATATGTTATATGCCATTTTTATATCAGTATGTCATGCCTTCTAACCCAAGTGCTAATGCTTTATTCTTATGTTTATTCCTGTAGTAGTATTATTACTCACCCCTTTGTTCATGTTATCCCTAGGTTATCCTATGAATATTTATGAGCATAATGGACGTTTTTATGTCTTCATAAATACTAAATAAAGGAGTGTTTTATTTAGTCTTATGTTTTAAGTGTTATGTACCTAGTCTTCCAAGACACTAGTGTAACGACCCGAAAATTTTTTAAATAAATTTTGTTTCCCAATTTTATGTGTTATTGTTATACTCAACAAAAACGTTTTATTTGATAAACATGATTATAATTAAAATGAGATCAGTGGGTTTTGACTATTATATAACCATCGGTCAATATGACCGTTGTGAACAAAATGTTTTGATATAAGTAATCTTGGTTAATTATTATAGAAAGAAGATTCGATGGCCTCACCTAGTAGTCTTGGACCGATCGAAGACCATCTAACAGAGCTTGGGAAGGAGGTAGCACCACTGGGCTTTGCTCTGGATCAAATCCAAGCCGAACTTCATCATGTGAAGCTGGAACGGAATCGCCTTCGTGAGAAGTTCAAACTGATAGAAATTACTACTCGGGAAATGTTGACTGAGCCTCCCCAAGCTTCTATCACCCTAGCACACCTTACTCTTAGGTCCTATGCTGGTATTATAAGGGGTTATGTAATGAGACCGTAACTACCTTGTGTAATCCTTGTTTTAAATAAAAATTGGGATTTCTTCTTATGATGAATTTTATGAATTTTGAAATGACCGGATAAATAAAGTATGCATATTTTTGATGAATTTTAGAAAAAGGATATTTTAAATATGTTTATGTAAACCCTAAATAATTAAAAATGTGTAATTATTTTCAAAAAATGGTCTTCTGCAATTATGTTCAGTACTAAATTTAGAGTCTAATAAGATCAACTTGATTTTTGATGAATAGTAAATTATGAATAGTGATTTTATGATTAGGATTAGTAATATGACCTAATAGATTAGTAATCTCACTTAAAGAAAGTTTTAAAATAATCTAGGCACCTTGATTAAGTATTGTGATTCAATAAAATAGTTAAATAACGGTTTCATTAATTATTATTCAAGTATTAGTTTTTTCAGGTGAATAGTGTTTTTTTAATTAAAAATTTAATTAAAAATAATTAGAAAATTATTTTTATAAAAATGACTTTATTTTTGAACTCAGAGCATCGATATTATGTTATGGTAATTTTTGGGGTTTTTTCTGAAAAAATGAATTTTCAATGAATAGTGTTTTTATTTAAAAATTAAATTAAAAATATTTAGAAAATTATTTTTATAAAATGGATTTCATTTTTGAAATCAGAGTATTGATATTTGGTTAATGTGAAATTTTGGGATTTTTCTGAGAAAGTTGAATTTTCAGTGAATAGTAAAAATACAGTTTTAGGGTTTCGGTATGTTTAATGACATCATAACGGTGTCATGATGATGTCATGAGATTGTTTGAGGGTTGGCCGGCCAAGGGTGATGAATTATTGTTTTGGGGGCCCCATGTGGCCTAACTCCATGATAAATGACAAGGGAGAGCACATGGGTTTGAGAAAAGCACATGTGAGGTGTCCCTTGGCCATTAATGCCTTGTCCCCTCACTTTCCCTATAAATACCAAGCCCTGCTCTCATCCATTCGACTCCCCACTCATTCCCAACGAATTTCTGGTCTCATTACTTCCCAAGGAGTCCTCCCAAGGTGCCCCCAAGCCTTCAAGGTCCCAACCTTTGAGGTTTAAGAGTTAAATTTTAAGGTAAGGGATCCGACCCCTCTCTTTCTTTTCAAGTAATCTCTTTTATGTCATTTATTTTATACTCCATGTTCTTATGTTGGAGGATGTTCTTTTATATTCATCCTACTGCCTATTTCATGTTCATATGATGAGAGACCCCCCCTTGCTCTCATCAATTCGTTTTAAGAATGTTTAAGTGGCACCGTTAGGCTGCCGAATTTCTAAGGGATTCTTTCACCTTCCTCGTTTTCAAGTTCTATTTTCATTCAAGTCTTTCATGTTCCTTTTTATTATGTTGGGGTATGATCTCTAAATTATCATACTGATCTTTTATTATCATATGATGAGAGACCCCATTTGATCGCTTCAATTCAGTATTTTGAAGTTTTAAGTGGCGCCGTTAGGCTGCCGAATTTTTAAGTGGTTCTTCACCCTTCTCGTTTTGAAGTTCTACTTTCATGTCAATTATTTCAAGTTCCTTTTTGTTATATTGGGGTATGATCTCTATATATATCATACTGGACTCTTATGTTCATATGATGAGAGACCCCATTTGATCTCTTCAATTCAGTATTTTGATGTTTTAAGTGGCGCCGTTAGGCTGCCGAATTTTTTAGTGGTTCTTCACCCTTCTCGTTTTGAAGTTCTACTTTAATGTCAATTATTTCAAGTTCCTTTTTGTTATATTGGGGTATGATCTCTATATATATCATACTGTACTCTTATGTTAATATGATGAGAGACCCCATTTGATCTCTTCAATTCAGTATTTTGATGTTTTAAGTGGCGCAGTTAGGCTGCCGAATTTTTAAGTGGTTCTTCACCCTTCTCGTTTTGAAGTTCAACTTTCATGTCAATCCTTTCAAGTTCCTTTTTGTTATGTTGGGGAATTATCTCTATATCTATCATACTGAACTCTTATGTTCACATGATGAGAGATCCTATTTTATCTTTTCAAATCATTTTTGTTGATGTTTAAGTAACGCCGTTAGGCTGCCGAACTTTCATAAGAGAAATCTAATTTTTTTTCTTCCTTCCATGTTTTTCATTTCAAATGGTATGTCCTTGAAATATCATTACCATGATCATATATCCTTCTTATTCTGTCCATGTACTATTTTATGTGTCATTTATGAATGTTTGACCCATTTTACCTCTCTTTTAATGTCTTCTAAAACCTCTGAACATTGCCATTATGCTGCAGAATTTCTGTCTCAAAATGTCTATCTCTTTTTCTAAAGTCCTTTTATTTTATTAAGTGAATAATCAAAGCTCTTTCTTCTAAAGGGTTATTCAAATATATACCAAAATGTTCTATTTTAAATTCTGGGATTTACATACATGAGACCCACCTTCCTTTTCTGTGGGTTTTAAAGTGATATAAAGATCATGTCTTTAAAGCAGTTTTTAAAAAGTTATGATTATGAAATGAAACCCATTTCCTTTATGATATATGGGTTATTTATGAAATTTTTGATGATGATATATGTGGCTCACATGATAATAAAAGAAAATTTAAGGGTGCGCCCTGATAGCGCTCCAATGCATTGGGTAATGATGTAACCACTAGAGATTACAATTTTCACGATACCTTGGTGAATAACCATGGTATTTTTAAAATGAAACCTTGGGGATGGACCTTGGTGATATGTTCATGATTGTCTATGTTAAATGATGTAGCCACATCTTCATGTTATGAAAATTTTTTATTTTTATTATGATATGCCTCATGATTTCATTTTCATGCCTTAAAGTTATTTTCATGACTTTATTGATGTATCTCAAGTTCATATGTAAAATGTTTCACTTGTTTCCCTTGCTGGGCCTTCTGCTCACCCTTCCTTTTGATGTATGTCCCCAGGTTATGGGATGCAGTAATGAGCCTAGGGTGAACATGAGGAGAAGCCTTTCAAGTGTTTAAGAAGAATGTTTTTTTTCATGTTTTATGTTCCTTGTTTCCAAGACACTAAACATTAAAGATCCTCAGTTCCGTGTAATGGAATGAAATGTTATGTCATAAAAATACGGGATGCTATAGTTGGTATCAAAGGATGGTTTAGTTAATTGTGGAAATTAGGATATGAAAACTCTAGGAGGAACCCTATTGAAAAGTTTAATATAGGAAATCTTCCTGGTATTTTGGTGAGTATTGAGTAAGGGGTTGCCAAGAAAATACATCCCTATCTGGATACGAGCAGGTAGAGGTGGCTCTGGCACAGATGTACATAGGGGTAAAACCCGAAAACACCGCTTTGAGCTAGACTCGAACGGGAACTGGTACACGACAACGGGCCTTGCTTCACTCTTGGTTACGACACTCCCGGGGGATATGCTTTGGTTAATTCATAAGCTTGGTATGAACCATTGATAAAGGAACAAAGATAAAATAAAATAAAGGTTCACATAAGAATATATGATCATTCATAACCTAGATGGGAACCTAGGAGATCACAAGTTAGGGTATACCTTTCATATAAAAGTTATCCTTATATGCTTTCAGTTCCTTTTCATGATTATTAGCTAAGTACTTAAGCCCCTAATTATGATTTCTCTTCTTAGTTAATGGTGGGAAATGGAAGAACATGTTCAGACAACCAATGTGATAGGAAATGCGACGATTTTCGTATTAATATGACAGGGATGATTAGGGGATTAAAAAATGATTATTATTTTGGAATACGTTCATTATTTTGGGAACCATATTTGATCGAGGTAAATAGATTACTACGGTATTTTCATTGAGGAGTAATGATGACTTATATTTTGAAGAATAGATGAATTTAAGGTGAACTTATAGTAATTTAGGTTACTTATGGGAATGACTAACCTATCTTGGGTAAAATATGTTTAGGTTAGCTACTTTTTTTATAAGATGTTAGGAGTGGTTGATGTTGTCTGGAGATGAACAACGATGTTGTTTTGGAAGACTATGTTATCAAATCCTTATTGTATTTGGGTTTCAATCTTAGTTTGGTTTGTTTTGAGGAATTTTAAGGACCGTTATTTAGGGAATGGTCTATGATGAAATTTGGGTAGTACCATGGAACTTTGATGATTTAAAAGTAGTTTCCATTCCTATGGGATTCTTTCTTTTTGAAGAGTTGTTTTACCTTAACCTTTCTGTTTTTGGGATAATGTTTAAAGATAGAAGAAATAAATAGTTAATCTTTTGTAGATTATGTGATTCTATAGAAGATGATTCTTGTTCTTTTATGAGACCAAGTGTTTTTGAATTCTCATCATTTGAAGAAAAGATTAGTGTTGGTAGGGACTTGTTACAGGATGAAACTCTACTTGAAGGTAGGTATATTTTCTTATGTTTTTGTTCTATGTAGTAAATGAAATCCTCAAAATTATAAAAAGAAACGTAAAACAAAAATTTTGTTGGTTTACGTTTCCTACTAGGTAATCAAAGACCGTTTACACACATCATAATTTTGGGATTTTCTCATGGTTAACTTTCTCCTAATCATGTTCTCTATCACTCTCCCTCAGAACTTGACCCTTTGTTTTCTCCTCCATGTCCATGTTTTCCTACATGGAACCCTAGTGTGGGTTAAATCGGGTGACCTTTGTACTTCCCTTTCTTTATTTTAAAGTAATAGTTTTACTGACTCCTTTTCTGATGTGGGACTTTCAATGAAATTTCAAAACCCAATTTTAAAATTGCGAGGACGCAATTTCTTAAGGGGGGAAGATTGTAACGACCCGAAATTTTTTTAAATAAATTTTGTTTCCCAATTTTATGTGTTATTGTTATACTCAACAAAAACGTTTTATTTGATAAACATGATTATAATTAAAATGAGATCAGTGGGTTTTGACTATTATATAACCATCGGTCAATATGACCGCTGTGAACAAAATGTTTTGATATAAGTAATCTTGGTTAATTATTATAGAAAGAAGATTCGATGGCCTCACATAGTAGTCTTGGACCGATCGAAGACCATCTAACAGATCTTGGGAAGGAGGTAGCACCACTGGGCTTTGCTCTGGATCAAATCCAAGCCGAACATCATCATGTGAAGCTGGAACGGAATAGCCTTCGTGAGAAGTTCAAACTGATAGAAATTACAAGTCGGGCAATGTTGACTGAGCCGCCCCAAGCTTCTATCACCCTAGCACACCTTACTCTTAGGTCCTATGCTGGTATTATAAGGGGTTATGTAATGAGACCGTAACTACCTTGTGTAATCCTTGTTTTAAATAAAAATTGGGATTTCTTCTTATGATGAAATTTATGAATTTTGATATGACCGGATAAATATAGTATGCATATTTTTGATGAATTTTAGAAAAAGGATATTTTAAATATGTTTATGTAAACCCTAAATAATTAAAAATGTGTAATTATTTTCAAAAAATGGTCTTTTGCAATTATGTTCAGTACTAAATTTAGAGTCTAATAAGATCAACTTGATTTTTGATGAATAGTAAATTATGAATAGTGATTTTATGATTAGGATTAGTAATATGACCAAATGGATTAGTAATCTCACTTAAAGAAAGTTTTAAAATAATCTAGGCACCTTGATTAAGTAATGTGATTCAATAAAATAGTTAAATAACGGTTTCATTAATTATTATTCAAGTATTAGTTTTTTCGGGTGAATAGTGTTTTTTTTAATTAAAAATTTAATTAAAAATAATTAGAAAATTATTTTTATAAAAATGACTTTATTTTTGAACTCAGAGCATCAATATTATGTTATGGTAATTTTTGGGGTTTTTTCTGAAAAAATGAATTTTCAATGAATAGTGTTTTTATTTAAAAATTAAATTTAAAATATTTAGAAAATTATTTTTATAAAATGGATTTCATTTTTGAAATCAGAGCATTGATATTTGGTTAATGTGAAATTTTGGGATTTTTCTGAGAAAGTTGAATTTTCAGTGAATAGTAAAAATACAGTTTTAGGGTTTCGGTATGTTTAATGACATCATAACGGTGTCATGATGATGTCATGAGATCTTTTGAGGGTTGGCCGGCCAAGGGTGATGAATTATTGTTTTGGGGGCCCCATGTGACCTAACTCCATGATAAATGACAAGGGAGATCACATGGGTTTGAGAAAAGCACATGTGAGGTGTCCCTTGGCCATTAATGCCTTGTCCCCTCACTTTCCCTATAAATACCACGCACTCCTCTCATCCATTCGACTCCCCACTCATTCCCAACGAATTTCTGGTCTCATTACCTCCCAATGAGTCCTCCCAAGGTGCCCCCAAGCCCTCAAGGTCCCAACCTTTTAGGTTTAAGAGTTACATTTTAAGGTAATGGATCCGACCCCTCTCTATCTTTTCAAGTAATCTCTTTTATGTCATTTATTTTATACTCCATGTTCTTATGTTGGAGGATGTTCTTTTATATTCATCCTACTGCCTATTTCATGTTCATATGATGAGAGACACCCCCCCCCTTGCTCTCATCAATTCGTTTTAAGAATGTTTAAGTGGCGCCGTTAGGCTGCCGAATTTCTAAGAGATTCTTTCACCTTCCTCGTTTTCAAGTTCTATTTTCATTCAAGTCTTTCATGTTCCTTTTTATTAAGTTGGGGTATGATCTCTAAATTATAATACTGATCTTTTATGATCATATGATGAGAGACCCCATTTGATCGCTTCAATTCAGTATTTTGAAGTTTTAAGTGGCGCCGTTAGGCTGCCGAATTTTTAAGTGGTTCTTCACCCTTCTCGTTTTGAAGTTCTACTTTCATGTCAATTATTTCAAGTTCCTTTTTTTATATTGGGGTATGATCTCTATATATATCATACTGGACTCTTATGTTCATATGATGAGAGACCCCATTTGATCTCTTCAATTCAGTATTTTGATGTTTTAAGTGGCGCTGTTAGGCTGCCGAATTTTTTAGTGGTTCTTCACCCTTCTCGTTTTGAAGTTCTACTTTCATGTCAATTATTTCAAGTTCCTTTTTGTTATATTGGGGTATGATATCTATATATATCATACTGGACTCTTATGTTAATATGATGAGAGACCCCATTTGATCTCTTCAATTCAGTATTTTGATGTTTTAAGTGGCGCCGTTAGGCTGCCGAATTTTTAAGTGGTTCTTCACCCTTCTCGTTTTGAAGTTCTACTTTCATGTCAATCCTTTCAAGTTCCTTTTTGTTATGTTGGGGAATTATCTCTATATATATCATACTGAACTGTTATGTTCACATGATGTGAGATCCTATTTGATATTTTCAAATCATTTTTGTTGATGTTTAAGTAACGCCGTTAGGCTGCCGAACTTTCATAAGAGAAATCTAATTTTTTTTCTTCCTTCCATGTTTTTCATTTCAAATGGTATGTCCTTGAAATCTCATTACCATGATCATGTATCCTTCTTATTCTGTCCATGTACTATTTTATGTGTCATTTATGAATGTTTGACCCATTTTACCTTTCTTTTAATGTCTTCTAAATCCTCGGAACATTGCCATTATGCTGCAGAATTTCTGTCTCAAAATGTCTATCTCTTTTTCTAAAGTCCTTTTATTTTATTAAGTGAATACTCAAAGCTCTTTCTTCTAAAGGGGTATTCACATATATACCAAAATGTTCTATTTTAAATTCTGGGATTTACATACATGAGACCCACCTTCCTTTTCTGTGGGTTTTAAAGTGATATAAAGATCATGTCTTTAAAGCAGTTTTTAAAAAGTTATGATTATGAAATGAAACCCATTTCCTTTATGCTATATGGGTTATTTATGAAATTTTTGATGATGATATATGTGGCTCACATGATAATAAAGTCAAATTTAAGGGTGCGCCCTGATAGCGCTCCAATGCATTGGGTAATGATGTAACCACTAGAGATTACAATTTTCACGATACCTTGGTGAATAACCTTGGTATTTTTAAAATGACACCTTGGGGATGGACCTTGGTGATATGTTCATGATTGTCTATGTTAAATGATGTAGCCACATATTCAAGTTATGAAAATGTTTTAATTTTATTTTGATATGCCTCATGATTTCATTTTCATGCCTTAAAGTTCTTTTCATGACTTTATTGATGTATCTCAAGTTCATATGTAAAATGTTTCACTTGTTTCCCTTGCTGGGCCTTCTGCTCACCCTTCCTTTTGATGTATGTCCCCAGGTTATGGGATGCAGTAATGAGCCTAGGGTGAACATGAGGAGAAGCCTTTCAAGTGTTTAAGAAGAATGTTTTTTTTCATGTTTTATGTTCCTTGTTTCCAAGACACTAAACCTTAAAGATCCTCAGTTCCGTGTAATGGAATGAAAAGTTATGTTATAAAAATACGGGATGCTATAACTAGACTTTATGATCCATGGATTATAATGTGATGCTTTTATAATACTTAAAATGATTTAATGATATGTGTAAAAGGATATTGTCTCTATCGTTAGTGTCACAGGACGGTCTAGTTATTTTTGGAGATTATGAATAGGGTACTTTATTGAGACCTTAAATATTAAACTATGTATATGAAAATATCCATAAATTTTGTTTACTATAGATTAATTGGTTTATCAAGAAAATAAATCATTATCTGGATAAAAACAAGTGGAAGTGGCTCTAAAATAGATATATCTAGGGGTGAACCCCAAAAACACCAATTTGGTCTATAATTGAATGGGAACCAGTGCACAACAACCGACCATGAAGAACTCTTGGTTTGTCACTCTTGGGGGGATATACACTGGTAAATTCATAAGCTTAGTACAAACCATTATTAAAGGAATAAGAAAAAAATATTCCAATAAGAAAATATGTTAATTAACAGACCGAGGATAACCTACATTGAAACCTGTGGAATGAAAATTTATGATATACTCTTCCTTTTAGACTTTATCCTTTTGCATTTAAAGTTTCCTTTTTATGATTAATATCTATGTATTGAAGACCTATAATGGTGCAATTTTTTAGTTAATGGAGTGATATATTAGAACACATTCCAAAAATCAATGTGATAGGCAATGTGATGATTTCCATAATGATATGCCACATATCATGGGAATGTGTGCTCAAAATATTAAGACAGTACTTGCTCAGCTGGCTGAAGTTATGAGCAATAGCTTGAAACATGTAGAACTCCCTCCTCCTACAAGGAAAGCATATGTTACCGTTAAATCCGTAATGCATCAAATGAAACCCATGTTTAGTGGATCTTCTAATACCCTCCTTGTGGAACAATAGATTATCTCCACTAAAAAGATATTCTCTAACCTCCAATTCTCAGAAGAAGAGAAATTTATTCTGGCGGTCTATCATTTTGATGGGGAAATAGACCAGTGGTGTACATTTATCAAGAATATGAAGTCCCAAGATGAAATTTATTCCATAGATTTTGTGGAATTCATGAAAATGATTTTCAATTAATGTTTTATTCAAAACCACTTCCTCAAGATGGAATGAGAGTTCCCCGAACTCAAGTATAAGGAAAATGGGTCCATCGGGGTGTATGAAGAAAATATCACAAGTCTTTTAAAAGATGCCTCCAAAATTATCATGAACACTAAAAGTAAGGTGGATCACTTCTTTAGTGGACTAAATCTAAGTATAATAAATTTATTGGTGATTCATGACTTCAAAATTTATAAGGATATTTTCCATTGTGCACTCAAGGGTGAAATGGGGATTAGAGACTCTTAGTGGTCTCATGGGCCCAATGAAAAAAGCGGAAAATGGAATCCAATATGGGTGGGTTGGAAAATAAATCCCATGATGGAAATAAGATCGAACATCCCATTTGTCATATTTGTGGGAAAAATAATCCTTCGAACCATCTAAAGGGAACCAAAAATTGCTTCAAATGTGGAAGAATAAAACATCTAGCTAAGAAATGCTGGAGGGATATGAAGAATATCATTAACTTGGAAGAAGAAAAGGAAAATTAGATCATCACGTAGCTTGTAGTGTAGTGTTACAACTACAAGAAACATGGTCATTATCTGAACAATTTTCCTATTCCATGGCCTGTTGGAGGAAATCAACAACAACGTCCAAGGAAAAAATTAAGGGTTTATGCTATTATGAATACTAAGGTAGAGTTGGAAAATGATGCCGTGATAGGTACACCAGATAGTCATTAAATAATTGAAAACATACTATTTGATTCTGGTTCTATTCATTATTTTATATCATGAAATTTTAGTAGAAATATTAAAACACCACCACAAAATTTAGAGGTTAAGTTTTCTATGTGAATAGTCAATGGGGAAATTATTATGTCCAATGTCTATAACTCCTTCCTAGTTATGGTTTGTGAACTGAACCTCCCAAAAATTCATTTCATGCTTCCTTTAGTAGAGTTTGATGGTATCTTGGCCTTGTATTGGCTATCTTTATTAAAATGAAACCTCAAATGTTAAGAAAAGGTGATGAATATTCACATCCAAAGAATTATCTAGTTATTTAAAAGTGTTTGGAGGAAGATGAATCTACTTTATAATAATTGTCTCAAGTGTGGATATTTATACATTATTAGTAAGAATATATAGATCAAATTATTGAGAAAAAGGATAGAATCATGCTCATAGACATGCCCATTATGAGGGACTACACTGATGTATTTCCTGATGAATTGCCTAGTATTCCTCCTGATCAAGAGGATGAGTTCTCAATTGAACTTATTCTTGTATCACTACCTACATCAAATAAACGTTATAGAAAGTCCACCATAGAGTTGGAGGAGCTGAAGAAGTAGTTGTAGGATAATCTAGATAAGGGTTTTATATGACTGAGTGCTTTACTATGGGGTGAAAAGGTCCTCTTTGGTAAGAGGAAGGATGGTTCAATGCACCACATCATTGATTATTTTGATCTCAATAAAATAATGATAAAGAACATGTATCCCCTACCATAGATAGATGACTTGTTAGATCAGCTTCATAGGGCTAGTTATTTCTTTAAGGTGGACCTTCTATCAAGATATCACCAATTAAAGGTGTGGAAGGAAGATATACCCAAGACTGCCTTTAGAATGAGGTATAGATGCTATGAGTCCTTATGGAGGCACTTCAGACTCACTAATAATCTAGAATTATGTATGGATTTAATGAATAGAGTCATCAGAGTTTACCTCAACAAATATTTGGTAGTCTTTATCGATGATATTCTAAGTTACTCCAAGAGTAAAGAGGAACATGAGGAGTATTTGAATATTTCTCTAAAGACTTTGAAAAGTGAGAAAATTTGTGAAAAGTTTAGTAAATGTGAGTGATAGATAGAGAGAGTTTCATTCTTTGGTCAGTTAACACCAACAGTAGGATATCTTTAGACCCTACAATGTCAATGGCAATTGAAGATTGACCCATGCCAATATCTGTAGTAGATATCTATAGCTTTCTGGGTCTATCTAGTTATTATTGATGATTTGTGGAGAACTTATCACGATTTTCAAACCAAATGTCCATGATAAAATAGAAGGGTGTGATGTTTTTTCTAGAGTCAATAATGGGTGTAAACCTTTTTGGAGCCCAAAATAGGCTTATCACTACACTAGTACTCACACTTCCAACTAGTGGAGAACACTTTTTGGTGTACATCGATACATTAATGAAATTATTAGTTCTTTTACTGATGAAAAATGATAAAGGGATAGCCTACACCTCAAGGAAATTTAAAATCTATGAGAAAAAATATCACACACATGATTTGGAGTTGGCGATTGTGATATTTGAATAGAAAATGTGATAGTATTATCTCTATGGGGAGAATTTTGAGATGTATACTAATCACAAGAGTCTCAAATACATATTCAAATAGAAATATCATAATATATGCAAGAGAATATGGTTGGAACTCATGAAGTATTATGACTGATCAATCTACTACCATCCCAATAAGGAGACTAAGGTGGTGGGTGATCTAAGTAGAATTGTTCCAGAATCATTATCAATGATGAGAATTAATAGGGATCCAATCATCTTATATTTTAAGAGGATTGATATTGGAATAATTAAGGGAGAAAAATCATCAATCCTTTTTAAAATTATTGCTCAACCATCCCTCATGGAGAAAATAAAGGATGCTCAAAGAAAAGATATAGATATTATGAAAAGGGTGGAATCTATTAGAAATGGAATATCCTATAAGTTTAAGATTGATGATGAAGGAGTTGTAAGATTTGGGTCATCGTTATCTAAACCATCCGTTCTAAAGATAACATAGGATCTTCTGAATGATTCCCATAGCTCAACCATCTCTATTCACCTAGTGAGCACAAAGATGTATTGAGATCTCCGAGGGAACTTTTGGTGGGATAATATGAAGATTAAAATTGTTGAATATACCTCAAATTGACTGGTATTTCAACAAGTAATGGATAAAAGGCCTATGAAAAAATGGATGATGAAACCACTATCCATACCAACATGGAAGTGGGAGAATATCACCATGTAAATTGTCATTGGACTACCAAGGACATCTAGAGGAAATAATGCTATATGGTTCATTGTGGATTGTCTTACAACGAAATCTCACATTATTGTAATTCAAGAGGACTTACCATTCGATAAAATTTCACAAATATATATCAAAGAGGTGGTAAGGCTTCTTGGAGTACCATAATATATTATATTTTATTGATATATAATATTCACCTCGATGTTTTGGAAAAGTATCAAGCATGCTCTAAGCACTGAACTGAACTTCAGTACGACATATCATCTTCTAAATAATGGATAATATGATAAAACTATATATACACTCGAAGATATTTTATGTTCTTGTTCTATGGACTTAAAAGGAGGATGGGACCAACATCTTCCATTAGTAAAATTCTCTTGGAACAATAGTTTCCACTCCAGTATCCACATGGCACTATATAAATCCCTTTCTAATAAAAAGTTAAAATTACCGGCATATTAGGGTAAAGTTGGTGAGCGTAAGATTCTAGGACCTGAAATAGTCAAAGAAATGGTGGAGAAGGTTATAACTATTCAATAACACCTCAAGGAAGCGCAAAGTTGGCAGAAACATTATGCAAACAATCATTGATGGGATCTTGAGTTAAAAGTTGGAGACATGGTATTACACCTCATAACTCCATGGAATAAATTCATGAGGTTTTAAAAGAAATGAAAGATAAGTCATAGGTACTCCAAATCCTTAGATATTGTCTATCATGTTAGATTTATGGCATATTGACTAGCACTTCCACCTACCATCTCTAAATTACATGATGTATTCCATGTATCCCTCCTAAGAATGTACATACCAGATCTTTCACATGTACAATCTTTAGAGGTGGAAAATTTGGAGAATGATAATCATTATGAGGAGAAACCAGTGAATATCTTTGACCATATATATAAAGTTATATGAAATATGACTAATAACTTTTTCAAGGAAATATGGCAAAACCATAAGTACGAAGAGGAAACATAGGAACTGGAGGAAGAAATGGAGGAAAAGTATGCACACCTGTTTATGTCTTAGAATGTAAAGTGAAGTTTCAAAGGTGAAATTTCATAAGGGGGAAGAATATAATGACCCAATGTTTTATTAATAAAAATCCACTTCTTATAATTATGATTTATAATATAATCATATAATATTAAATATAAAACACAAAACAAACCATTTAAATTAATAATGAGTAAAATAAAAGGTATCTCTAGAAGTTAATCAACGAATACCGATTAAATAGTAACTTGAACGTGGGAATTATAATATGACCATTAGGAAGAGTAAATAGTACAATTGAATAGTAACCTCACTAATTAATGTAAAAATAAAATTTACTCATGTTATAGGTGACAATATGATATAATCATATCATAGTAAATGTAAGTAAATATTTTAAAAATATCAATTATGTTTTTGTATTTTTATAGGTCATGTATATTTAATTAAAATTTTATGATCAATTTAATAAATTAATATACTATTTATTTTAATAAAATAAATTCATAAATTATTATGTTTATGTCTTATGATCATGAGATAATTTTAAGAGACGATATTTAATTTTTCAAAGTGTTAGAAAAGCTGTTGTAATTTTAAAATTTTTATTTTCAAGTAAATTATAATTATAATTTAAAATTATATTTCTCATATTTAGAAAATTATATTAATAAATGAGTTTTCATTTTTGAATTCTACATGTTGAAAAATTTTTAGGTTTAATTTTTTTGATTTTTCTAGAATACTTGAATTTATGGTGAATGGTAAAATATGATAAATAATGATAAATGATAAATAAATGAATTTCTACATCATGTTTACGTCATAGATGGTGTAAATTGCCACTGGTTCAAACTCACATGATCTCAATATTATTTTTTGTCAAAATTATTAATACTATTCATATTCTTGAGAAAATATATTAATCTAATGGTTATAATAATGTTAAAGCCCTCCTCTACTCCACTATAATTACCACCCCTATTTACCTCTTATCTTCACACCTCTCAAAAATTGTGCCTTGTATAAATTCTGATAAAATACATCCCTCATAACCTCTCTAACATCAATCATACCTTGTTCTCTTAAAAATACAAAATACTCTCCCCTAATGAGGTTCTCATGGAAGTTATATTCAAGAGGTCAACACCTCCTTTGGTTTCTATTATTTTCTTTCAAGTTCCTTTCTTTTTTTTCATTCCTCACATAACTAAATTGTTTTCCTTGTGTTTTACGATTTCAACTTAAATTTAAATACCTAATTATTAAAATTTTAATTTTATAAATTATAATGCAGTTATGATATTTTAATATCAAATATAGTTTAGGGTATTTTTTTGGGTTTTTTTCCAAAAAGGATGATTTTTGGGTGAATAGTGAAAATTAATGATTTCTAAAAAAACTATCATTTATTTTCAAGTATATAAAAAGAATAATTACATTTTATATTGGTTTTCAAATAAAATTGATCTCATTTTATTAAAAAAAAATTAATTAATTCCATATTAATCAACAAATATTCTTGATTTTGGTATAAATTTACTTTTTGGATTAAAACGTAATAAAAAATAGTTTCTCTTTATGTTTTAAAAAATTATTTTAAAAGTAATTTCTTCCTCTTTTGGAAATTGAATCATGAAAATTTGATTTCATATTTTTAATCCATATCATAAAATTTATAAATGAGGTCAATTTCATTTTTTTCATAATGAATAGTAACCATGGTAAAAAAATGTTATCACAATAAAGGGTAAACACGTTAAGTAAGGTTATAAATAAGTGAAAAGGTAAGAAAATATCATATAAAATATTATTGTATGAGGGTATTTAAAACATATCACCTTATATTATTAATATTATATATTAAGTGCCACTTTCTAATGAATAATACTTTATATTATCGTAAAATTTTGAAAGAATTACAAGGGTTCCACTCCACTCACTTATCAAAGGTAAGACACTCATAAATAGTATTCACCTACTTTGAGCCATTTATCTCAATTAACCACTAAACAAATACCTTCCCAATACCTTGAACTAGGATCTATTTGTTCCAGTTTCACCAAAAGTTCATTTTAGAAGGGTTAATGTGTAATCTATGGGTGGTTTACAAAGAAGAGGTATTACTCTTAACAGAGTTTTTGATATTTATTTTTTTCATAGAACTCATTAATGTTTTATATAATTATTTGAATATGATAAAAAAGTATCTTATATATTATGGAGATTTGACAACCCTTTTTCCTCGTGTTATATATCTGATGGGAAAATTAAAAGCTGTTGGTGCGCTCGTATGGACTACCACCTCTACGAAGTAATGTGTCTCGTTTTTCATGACCACGTCACAAGGCCAGTTATTATGATGTATTTAATAAATATATATGATATTTATGAAATAATTATTATTCTATAAAGCTAATATATTACTTAATTTATTACCCTTCCATTCATTTAAAAATATTAGCATCTCTTGTGTGTACGTTTGGACTACCACCTCTACAAAGTGATATGACTAATTTTCTCCATTTGCATCTCTTGGATGATGATAAAATTATATTTAATTAGTATATATGTTTTTTAATTATTTATTAATATTATATAGAATTTGATAAAATTACCCATTTTACTATGTCCAACCTACTGATATTGTTATGTTATTATGATCTAGACATCCTCAAAACAAATAACATGAATTTAATCGATTCAATAACTAAATAAGAAATTTTAATAATAGTAATAATGTGTATAATGATAAGTAAATAAAACTAAAATATAATCATAACTAATTTAATAATTAATATAACATTATTATACATGAGTTAAAGAATGTATATAGTGAGTCAGACTCTAGTTAAGGTGATTTTTTAAAACATTATTTTAAATGTTTTAAAATATTTTTCCTATATATCCATGTTTATAAAAATATTTCAATAATGTTATTTTATATATTCTAATGATTTTTTATAGTCATTTTCAAATATACTTAACATTTCACAATGGTTTTAAAAATGGAATCTTTTTAATGTTTTTTATACGAGTCACTTTTGTGTTTTCGTTCCAAATTGGAAAAGAATATTTTTTTAGATATATAAATGAACATATTTTATGAATGTCATAGAAATTTGTTTATCAATTTTATTATGTATGTATTTTTGGGTTTTCTATGTAAATTTTATTACTTGATCTGTTATGAAATTTTCATATTAATATTTTTTAAGGAAACGAGATTTTTATCCTTATCCTTACATGAATTTTAAAAGTGTTTCTATATATGTAATAAATAAAATATTTTTTGATATTTTATATTGAAATTAAATGGATCTGTGTGATTTATGTATTCTTTTGTAAATTGAAATATTTTACAATGATAAGTGAGTCTGATATAACTCTCCAATTATTTGGGAAGAAATATTGTTCTCTAGAGAATTATATTGGAATTATAGGTTTGGGTATTCCATTTATAAGGGTTATTAAAAGGATTATTTATGTATTCTTTAAAATTGATTTACCAATTCACCTACATGAACTTTATATTCTTAAAACAATTTATGGATATCTTTTTATTTCATAAGGTAATAAATTAATCCCATATTTTAAGAATGTGTATGATCCTATTGAGGGTAAAAAGGTTTGTTTTTCAAGAAAACATTTTCTATGGGTAATTATATTTTCAAGAAACCCACATGACTAATAATTTACCTTCATTATTGATTCTAAAATGTATTTTGCAAATGTTTTGGTAATAAATCAAATTTCATGAGTATGTAAATGCATTTTTGATCTCAAGGTTTTGCATATATAATTGAAAATTTTCTTATGGATTTCATAGTTTTTATAGTAGTCTAAGAGGTTACCTTATTTTTTATATCCATTACTAAGTTCTTTTTCTCTTCCCTTTTTTTAAAATATTTTTCAAAGGGCATATGGTTGTGTAAAAACTGTAGATAGATCTATCCTTCTGTTGTGTTTGCTCAATTTTAAATAAATAAAAACATCTTGAATGAAAAAAGATTAAATTTATGAACCACTACAAAAAATTTTAAATTTTGAGATGATTTTTTGGAGCCTCACAATTTTAAAAATTAGTTATGTTTTGTAGGAAAAAAAACATATTTAGTCATATTTCTTGAAAATGTCGCTAATTTAGTGATGTTTTGGGAAACTATTTCAACTCTATCCACATTTTTTGAAAACGATCGTTAATTTAGTGATGTTTCAGGAAAATGTCACTAATTTAGCAACATTTCATTAAAAAAGTGGTAAATTTGATGTGATTTTCAGTGAACATCACTATGAAAATATTTATATAACACATTTCACTGCATTGATGTAAATATGTATTTAGAAATATATATATATATATATATAATAATACATATAAACAAAGACACACACCCATATATATATATTTATATAAACATATATATAAAAACACACACTCACACATATATATAAATATATAACTATACATACATATATTTATATAAAAAACACACATTTATTTTAAATCTAGCACATTTTTAAGAAAACATGGCTATTTTAGTAACCTTATTAGTGGTGTTTCAAAATGTGGCTAATTATATATATAAATATATAATTATAATTACAATTATATATATTTATACATACATATATATATTTACATAGACACACACATATATATATATACAAACATAAATATATATATAAACACATATATATTAATATAAACATATGATATATATAAAATGTAAATATATAATATATATAAATAGAATATATATATATAATATAATATATATAAATATCTATAACATAATATAAACTTATATATATAAACATAAAACATAAAATATAATGTATAAAATATAATCATATACATATATATATATATATATTAATATATAGAATTATACACATATATATATATATATAATATTTTAATTTTTTAACGACACATATATATAAACATATATAAACACAGACACATATATTTATATATATATACAAATATATATGTATAAACACAAAAACCCATATATAAATATATTAATATATATCTATACGTATATTTTTATATATAAACAGACGTATATTTTAAACGTAGTCATGTTTTTATGAAAAGATGGATAATTATATATATTTTTACATACACATATATATTTATGAAGACACAGACACACACACATAAACATATATATATATATATAACACAATTTATATAATATAAACATAAAATATAAACTTATATTCATTTAAAATATATAAAAACACAAAATATAAACAAATATATAATATAAACACACACACACACATATAATATAACACCAAAATAAAAAATTTAAAAAATAATGATATATATATATATTAATTTTATAACACTGGAGTCTATATATGTATATATATATATATTAAATAGAACATAATAGCATTTTAAATCAAAATCTGAATAGCTTGGTTGGTCTACTTCTTAATTTTCATGAAAATTGTGTAGATATTGATTTCTAATAGAGGTTTTTTCCATGAATTTGGTGGGGTATGGCATACTAGAGAGGGGATAGGGTCTGGTGATGCGTAATGGGTTCGGGGAGTTCGGTTTGGTCATATAACTATAGGGGGTTAGTTCGGGTGCGTAATGAGAGGCAATTGATGTGGGTGTGCTTGTGTAGTGTGGATGGTGGAGCATGGGTGGGTGGGAGGGCATGTTTCTGGGGCATAAGGGTAGAGGATGGTCATGTGGGTGGGTGAGTGCATGTATAGGAGTGGGTTTGGTTGTGCATAATGGATGTTGTATCATGGTAGGGCGGGAGGTTCTTTGAATATAATTGTAGATGAGGGTTGGTGTGTAAAATAATATTTTTATATTTCATATTGTAAACAAATTATAAATTCCAAAAAACAATACTGATGTTTTTAGAAACATTAGTAAATGAAGTGTCACTATATAATGACATTTATAAACATCTCAAATTATAGAAGTTTATAAATATGTCTCAAAATCAACGACACCTCATATATCGATGTTTTTTTAGAAACATCAGCAAATAAACATCGCTATTTATTGAAATCTCCTTTACTGATGTTTTTATTATAAATTTCACTACTTAGAGATATTTATAGATGTATCTACATTATCATTCTTTATAATTGTTTCTAAATTAGCGACATTTCATTATTGATGTTTTTTTAAAATTCCATTAAATGAATTAGAAAAATTTTAAAATGCCGCTAATGAAAAAAAAGTTGCTAATTAGTATTTTTAATAGTGAATCAAATTTTTTAAAGCAAAACATTGAGTGTAATTTTCGATTTTGTAATAAATGGGTTTGATATATAATATTTTTTAAATTCTCTAAAAATCTAAAACTAAAATATCATGTTAATGTAAATATGTTAAATAATTGTTATTAAACTCAACATTATGTATCATTAAAGGAATAGATCATTATAAAATAGATGGTTGTTTATCTCTAAAAAACGCATGAATGATTTTAATATCATCTTTGAATCTAATAGGTTGATCTACGTATGATTCATAGGTCATAAAAATACATTGGTAAATAATAAACAAGGTAATCGTAGGATTTGGAGTCTTTTTAATAGGTGAATATCTAACTATAAAGGTTTATTTTCCTTTCTTAATTCATTTGTCTCCATCAAAACCATGCCTCTTTAAGACAACTCCCCACATTCAGTAACTATAGAAATGAAAATAGGTAATGAAAAATATTTTTTTCAATGTTAGAGAAACAATAAAGAGATGTATTATCTATGGTGAAAATTCAGAGAGTGTTCAAATACATGGAAAACATTTGGAAATTCATTAAATTAAATAAAATGATCTAAAGGATGTTATTAATGTTTTAAAAAAAGGATATTTATCCACTCCAAACACCAAATATTTATATTATCATAATAATAATCTGGATAATAGTCTACAAAATAATTTAAATAATGAGACATTTATGATTCTTAGGGAAAATGTTAGGATCTTCTAGATATTGTACTCAGGGTGGAAAGAAACACGTATGAAAGATCATAGATTCACTGACCTAAATAAAGAGGAATGAATATTTCCTACCTTCACACCAACATCAAATTAATGTTATTAATTTTTAAAATCACCTTTCAAATATATTATGTATCCCCCACTAGTGATATCAATGTCTCCAAAAATATGAAAAATTCTAATTTTCTTATATTCTAATGAGACTAGTGATCTAAGAGGTTACCCCATAGAGGTGTCAAATGATAAAATTTTTAAAAATCATTCATTCTTCAGTTTATGTTAAAAAATTTATAGACTTAATAACTCTCTATATTCTAATGATGTTTTAACTTTTTATTGATCCATAAATTAATAATATTCCCCTATCTCGGATTCCTTTGATATATAATTCATTATTGAATCCTAGGGTATTATTAGGGAAAACCTCATTAGAGATATCCATGATTATTTCATGGGTGGTCATATTACAATGGTTACTTTTTAAACAACTCATATTCTCATTCCCAAAGTGAAACATCCCATATGAAATGATTAGTTTTTTCAAATCATTTTATGAAAATTTACTTATAAATTTCTAGAAAATATCTTCAATACTATGTTTTAATCTCATGAAACCAAATTGATATCTATTGAGAAACATTGTTTTGTCAATAATAAAAACCTCAAGGATTACATCGATTTGGAATAAGAAATAATCCCCAAAATCAACAAAAAAGTGACCAAATAAAACATCATAGTAAATGTGGGTACTGAAAAATCCTATGATGCTATTTCATAGAGTTTCATAAATAATATAATGTACCACCAAGGATTCTTATAATTTTTCATTGATTATCATATATATTATTTTTATTCTCTTTGTTAATAAGTCTCATTATTGGTAAGGAAATGTTGTTTCCTTAAATCTATCAGATGTCTTTAAAAAGAAGACCTAATTTCCACTAATTTATTTTTTCTCAAATAATCTTCTCAATGATGAAATGTTGTAAATTCTATCTCATATATACTTATCCTTCCTTTAAATGTTCGGTACGCAACTACTTATATTTGTTATATATCCATTTATGGTGGTATGGTTATTTTAATAGAAATTTTTATTCAGTCCTTGCATTCAAAATAATATTGAATAAATATGATATACAGAGTGAACAATAGAATAGTTAGACCAATAGAAATGTTAATTATTGCATCTTATTCATGGCTAGTCATGTCTTACATGTTGAGAGAAGTCGGTGATTTACTCAAAGATATTTCACCATAGTATATTTGGTAGATCCAATTTCTCTTGAAATAATAATAATTAATCATTTTTATAGCTTATTCCATAGCATGTTGGGAAGAATAAAAACCAAGAAGAGTCATATTCTCTATTTTTTGGGTGCATCACTCTCATATACTCAATTTTTATTGTTCCCTTTCTTGTGTTCTATATTATTAAGGTTCCCAAAAGTGTTCCATAGATTATTAAAAGTCTATTAATTCTTTTATATGAGTATCTCAACTAGATGATAGAACAATTTGTGGTAGTTATAAAAATATTTATAAATCATTCATTGAAGATGAAATTTATCTATATAAAATTTATTTTTTCTTAGTGAGCCATGCATTTAAAAATTTTATTTTTAGTGATTGTAAAATAAACACATTGAGACATGTTTTGTAGAAAAAAATATGGAATGCTTATAATGTTACTCAGAATATTACCTCATCCTCATCTCCTTTATGATGAATCCATCATATTATTATCTATTTTACCATAGAAAAATTGTAACTAGTTATAAGATATGGATGGATTCAATTCTATAAAGATAATTGAGAATGGTTTTATCTATTATTTCCATCATTCCCCAATTCAGATATCAATTTAAAATAGGAAAACAATATCCAAAGATTCACCAAATACATTCTTCATTAATATTAGAGATCTCACATTTACAATATTTTTTTTGGATGGGAATGATCACTGTTTCTTTTATCCATCTAGATCAGGGTCATTTTTCTCCAAATTGTATCATTATATGAATCAAACTATACTTCAGTATTATCTTTTGGGTATGTTAATATATGAAATATTCATTCTAACTATATACTTATTTCTTTATTTTGTGGATTCTAAATTGAACAATCATAATAAACAATGGGGTCAAATATAGACAATTTTTTTTGGTAATCGAAGTATCATGGTTTCACCCATTCAAAAATGGAGAAGAGAGAACATATGTTCTTAATTGATAACATGGAAATAAATATTTATTATATTCTAGGGAATATACTATTTTTACCTCCAAATCTAAACTCTTTTTATATCTTGTTGTATTCTTATCCTGATGTTTCAATTCATTCCTTGGACCATAGAAATTTTCACAAGGATTCTTTTGTTATAGGATTCTTGTTTATATTGGATATTTGGAAAGGATATATGCAATATGAAAATGTTTAACTCCATGAAATATAGAATTTAAGGTCATTTTGATGATTCACTAGTTCATTGTCCTATTCCATAGAAATTCTCTATGGAAATATTACATTTACTTTATTTGGTCCATCAGGAAGATAATGGAAATCTGGTCTAATGGGTCCATTGGACCCCTATGAGCTTATAACAAAAACTCATCAATACTAGACCATTTGCTGACGGTACAACGTGATGAAATTTAATTTTTTAAGACAACCACAGTTTAGCCATTCTAGTTTATAGTGGGCTTTATTGTTATGGTATTGTACTCCATGTAGAACAGAAATCCCTATTTTTTTTGTTTATTTATTTGAAGTGGAATGAGTATTAATCTCACTACTATGAAATTTGATGTAGATCCAATCAACAAATTCTGGTATGTGTTATTTCCAAACCACACGTCCATTGTTCATATCGCTTATGAATTCAATGGAATTTATTACTAAAATATAATGATCCATCACACCAATTAATAGGGAATAAATTTAGTTCTAACACCCTTGTTTTGATGTATTTTACCTTTTCAAATTTTATTTTTTTGATATAAACTGATTTGGTATGGTTTTAGGATGTTTTTGTGTGGTTTTTGTTTTTTTAAATGCTTTTAGAGGCCGTATAGTTTTCTCACATTTATAGGAAAGCATGGGACGTATCAGGTGGAAATGTGAGAGTGTTTAAGGGATTCAAGGATGGTGCATAGATCACACAGTGTTGGGGGAAAACTTTGCATTATCTGTGAATGCTCATGAATTTTCATATTGTAGTGGTTTTGACTTTTCATATATAAATGTTACCTCATTCCAGATAAATATTCCATATATAACATTATTATCCATGCTAGAACCTTGATGGTTTATTTACATTATATATTAGATATATAAACATCTTATATAGATACATTATTTATAATCACTCATAATTTTCTTCCCACTTTTTCAATTCTTAACATACCATTCCTAAAACCATTCCTCATTACCAGGGGAAAAGAAACAAAAGAAATGGCGAGCTTAAATGCTCAGTAAGGGTAAAAATAGGATATATCAATCGATGATCATATGAAAAAATAATATAAGCATAAGGGTATGATATCATGACCATAACATAAAACATTCCAACCAAATCTGTAGAAGATCATAAACTTGAGTCACAGAATGAAGTATTATATATTCAAAAGACACGAATTATAAGAGTGGGAAATCACTATAAATTAATCATGAACCATAATTTCATGTCATAAAACTATGGTACCATCATAAGTATAAAATCCATTTCACATGTTGAGGATATCTATAAAAACCATCAAATAATATTGGATCTATCATCATAACCTATTTCACTAAATAGATTAAGCACATCGACTTGTTTCCCATAATAGACTAAGATCATCAATATGTTTCCAATAGTGGGTCAAGCACATCGAATTGCTTCCCATAATAACCTCATGAGATATAAAACTTTATCAAATTCAATGGTAGGCTATAAAATTCAAGGCCCACCCATAATATAATAAAAACCATACATATGTGTGCCCCAATGTCATGAAACATTCATTATATCATTATGTCATAAACCGTGCAAGTAAAATATATTTCTTAAACATTTCACAATTCTCTATAGCATACCCGATGTAAAATAAATTGGATTTAAAAACATATTATCATCAAAATCATAATAAAAATCTTATTAATAGTATGTATGCTATCATTAGATCTTATCCCTAATAAAACATAATTAGCATGACATCACAAATAAAAATTCCTTTAAAAGAATCGCTGGAATATTTCTTTAAGAAAATAAAAATTCTAAATTGAATTAACTTATATAAAACATGAAAACATCACATATATTACGGAAAATATTTATTTGAATATAACCTTTAGATGTTATAAAATAATATTTAAATAATTAAGCAGTTATTATTCTTGGAAATTTCATTCATGCGGTATACGTTAAAAGAAACAATTTGTTTCAAACTTTTGTAAAAAATCAAAAAGTACATCACTCAGAAAATGACAAGAAAATTCATTTCAAAACATTTAAAAAAATGAATCATGGTTACATATAGATTTAATCAATAATAGTAGAATACTGAAAAAAATTGAAACCATTTTTAGAACTCATGGATATGGAAGAAAAATTATTTTCAACCGAGGATAAAAATAAGGTAGGTTTTGTTTAAAAATATTCTTTTAATATCTTTAGTACATAAAGTGGGAAAATGAAAATAAAAACATTTATTTTTCAAAATTAACCAAAGGATAATGAATATTAATGGGATTTATCATATAATTATCATATAATTTCATCATTGAATATTCAAGAATTAATAATCTCAATAAAAAATATGATTGAAACATAAATCCCTCACCTCAAGTCTCTTATTTCTTCATATAGATTCAAACCTATGGAATAATAAATATATAATTATTATACATGTAATACATAACCATACTCATATCTACGTGACTATTAATGATTTACTTATGACATATTATCATGGATTTGTTAGCAATTTATTATTAAAATCGTTGTTCTTTATGATAACTCTATGTTTCATGCATGTTTTAGTTTAGTAATTCCAAATCTTGTACTTTGATCATAGTATCATAATCTCAATAATTTTAACCATAATATATTATATATATATATATATATTTAGTGTATATATTTATATTTTGAGAAATAAAGAAACGGTAGATATATATAAATTAATTTCACCGTTCATGGAGATAGTAGGCCATACATACACATGATCCTTTTTTTAGATTTTCAATAGATGAAACTTGTAACATAATTTTTTGAATTGAATGTATTTATAATATATTTGGGATTATTTTTAGAGGTATGATCTAAGATACTATGAAATTTTGAGGTGTGAGGAGGATTTGTTTTGATTTAATAAAAAATTTAAATATATTATTTAAATCTCAAATTGTTTTAAGAAATGATGTATTAAATAATAAACATAGTCTAAATTTTGGAATCTAATGCAGTCATTAAATATATAAATTAGGTTTTACACTGGGAACGGCATAAGATTTTTTTAATTCTGGTGTTTAGTTAAAAATTTATCATGGGAGAATTTAAAAAACATTATTCAGTGTGTCATGGATCCCTATATAAAAACATAGTTATAGATAATTCATAAGGTTATCCACATAAAATCGAGAATTGATAGTAGAGTGTGGAGGTTTGTTTTTGGAAATTGGGATTGTGGATCAATGATCAGATAACAACAAGTATTTCCAATGAATTTGGAGTTTTTGGATCTCAGCAACGAAAATAACGGAAATCAATAATTCATTAGTGATCAATCCTAACAAAAGGTAGAAATTTATTTTATCTATATTTATACTTATTTTTATCCCATGATGAATATGAATCAATTATTCTAAAATATTGATTAACAGGTTGACTATATTATGAAAACATTGGTTTATCATCCTTCGGTTGAGGAATTTATTTATTTATTTATTGGTTCTTCATTTTTTTTTCTCTGAAAAAAAAATCAAGGCCTACTCGAAAAAAAGATATGTTTCATCCCTATTTTAGGATTTATTTCATTTCATACCAATTTATTTAAATGGACATTGCTGAAAGACTATTTTTCTAATAGTTCCAAAAATACCTAGGAGACGATCATTGTATGAACATTATATGAAACAAAGGATTGATAATGAGGTTTTGGGTTCACAATTTTCATATTGATCAAGGTGTGATGGAAATAATGGATAACTAGAGGTGAATTAGAAGTAGAATCAGAGACACCTGGTTAAAACATAATTTTTGGTGTATGTAAATGGGAGTCATCTCCCAAGTAATTTGGATGGCCGGAATCCATCAGCTGGTGATAGCATATCATAGACAACCTTAGATCCATGATTGTCGGTGGGTCAGGAAGTATGAAAGGAAATGGTAGGAGTGCATGAAACATGTGTGGAATATTATATAATTTTTAGAAAATTCCAAACTACTTGACATGTGGTCCCATGTGCACTCGTTGTGTCTTCCCCCTTTTGTGGGGTTAGTGATTACATATAGAAAAAATATCACACATCATGTGATAGATGGAATACACCATGCCAACGAGCCTGTACCCAAGTGGTAGATGCTCCTACTTGGCATCTAAAAGACCCAGGATCAAATCTGGGCGTGTACAAATTTCTAGGTAAATGTATTAGTACTGTAGTAGAGGGACCTTAGTATGGTTGGGACTGTAGGAGGGACAACATTGTAGTTGGAGAGGCATTGGAGCAGGTACTGGAGTGGTGGAAGTACTATTGTCGGTTCTGTAGCACGTAGGTGTTGTATTAGTACTATTCACCAAGGGGTCCATTGGTCCAATGAATTGGATTTCAAGCCTTGTATTTAGGTTACATGGCCTTGGGCCTTTGGGCTATGTAATGGGACACCATCTACCCAGTCTTAAAGTGGTCTCTGCTTTAAATAAAAAATTGAGGCTTCAGCCCCGACCTTTAAAATACCGCATGAATTTCACCATGTCACTTGGTGCTGGAGGCGCGGTGTGTACACTAGGGGTATACAAGAACATACATTGTTTGGTGCATTGGTATTATTAGGTACCCAAACATGGATGGGTACACAGTCTTGACTATCGTACATGAGCACTGTCTAAAGTACACATGCACAACTAGATATACACAAGCATGTGCTGGTGGATTAGTGAGTTTAATACAATTATTTATGCAACATGTATCCTAAGAGAAGTTTTTGTGTATATATAGTAATACATTTTGTGTGATATAGAGAGACATGGGAAGACCTAGTGTAAAAAATAAATGCTATGTTTTTACACCTAGTACATGTTGTGTAATTTTTTCAGTGCAGATTGCGGCTCTTCATTTCTTCAATTTATGAAATTATCGATTGATTTTCATCCCTTGTTCTACACTAAAAGGGTGCATTGTGGTATTATATCCTTAGTATAGGATTGTGATCCCCTATATTGGTTGGTTTAATATATAGTTTTTATGAATCCCTCTATGTGGCCTAGGATTGGATCCTCCATCATTTCCACTTTCCTAGGTGAGGTTTGATGTTTCATTATGACTAACTTATGTAGGTGTACGATCTCCTATATAGTGGGTTATTATAGATTGGGGGTGTGGTGTCCTACATCATCCATGTGAATGACCCCCTATCTGTGTATCAAGATATTTGGGGATTTAGTTACTACTTCTCTGGAGTGGATTTTCCCCGATGAGCATTACCTTAAAGTCTCAAGTAAAACCCATTAGATGGAATTATAGTAGAGATATCTTTGATATTTAGAGTCTTTTAAAAGTATATTTGGATTTTTATTTTTCTTAATATTATCTCTCATATACCATAAACATACATTGTGCTGACATAACTCCTCTATTAATTGTTATATTTTGTTATTTAATGGTTTGAAAATAGGTATTGTGATATTAATCCCTTCATAATCTATATCTGAACATGTCATATCTTATACAGATGACATTTCATTTGATGTTGTCCTAGGAAGTCCTATAGTAGGAAGAACATAGTGAGCCAGGTTGACCATGGTCTGTTAAATGTATTGTATTTTCAATCCCCTGTTTCTTAGTAGGATGGAATTTTGTTAGTTTTAGTGGGATTGTATTCTAAGCATTATTATTTCTAGTAATTTATCATACTTTGATTTTGGATAGATGTTATTCATTCATTATGGTATTAGATGCTTTGTTTTACATTTTATTATTGTGTGGGATTTTGGAGATGTGTGCATTAATGGAGGTAGTTATGATAAGGAATCCCATGTGGAATATATTCATACTCAACATTGGTTTCTAGCCCTTATCCTATAAAAGGTGGACAGGGGGTGTCACATCCAGCTGACCACTGGCTTGGATGGCCATGGGATATGATAGAGTTTTATTAATGTGGTTTATCATTGGGTCCAAGATTGGATATTTTAATGCTATGAGGTTTGGATTGGGATTTTTTGAAATAGGTTAAAGTATTTAATGTTCATCTTTCAGTCTAAGGAATATAGTTTTGGTTTGGTGGCTGATGTATCTATTAACTAGGACTCTAAAAAAATTCTGGTTTATTCAATCAATGCTTGAACTGGTTGTAGGGAAAACATTGGTACATGCATCATATTGGAATGGATTGTATTTTGAATGTCCTAATTGAGTAAAATCCACATATATACTCTTTAAAAATTGTACATCTTGATTTTATTTTAGTTTGGATCTACAATAAACACAATACTGGATTCCATTGTAGGATCGTGTTGATGATCCATCTAGTGATGAGGCTTTAGTACATGTATCTTTTCTAGAGGTGGTACCTCCAGGTGGTTTCCAAAACATTCCCACCACTATTTGAGCTGAAATTTGTTCTATAAGTATCAATTGAGAATGTTCATAGGCTGAAAACACTCTAAAAGTTTCAGCGGAAGGGACTTACTAGGTTTCATGGTAAACAAGACCTCTAGGCAGCTGATGACTAGATATATGTAGTTTCGTTAGTTTTATAACTTGTGAGGACAAGTAAAAATCAGATGGTTATCCTAGCAGTGAGTTTTATTTAGGGTTCCACAAGGTTATGGTGAAGTTTGGGGATAAAGACACATGATGATACAACTATAACTTAATTATAATTTACGAAAATCTATTGGGAAGAGTTATTTTTATTCACGTTGTAATCAGTGCGCAATTAATCGATTTTTCAGCTTCAGTATGGTAGTGTGAATGTGGATTAGTATTTCTTTTGGTTCACCAACATCCCATGATACCCATTGGATATAGTTTCATATCTATTTTTATAATAAGTAAACATATATTAGGTTCTATGATTACATATCAAGGATAAAATGATATCTATTTACATTTCCACCTATAATGAAGTTCTTGAGTGAACCTCATTGATAGAGAGTATTTAGGACAATCACATGCCTATATATGGTGTTGTTAGTAGTAACAAAGGACCTAACACCTCAAAAAATGGTATATGATTGCAGAAATCAGCAACCAAGCATGCGAGATAATTTAGGAGATGATACTAGGAGAAAGGGTTTACAGTTCATGGATCTCATGATAGTTCTATTCATCCAAGATAGAAGTGGCGATTCTATTATTATGGTAGGTGAAGTATTGGGAGGGATATTAAAACCAACCATACATAAGGTAGATATACATTTGAAGGAATACTCATGAAAATATATAAATAGGAGTAGGGAGGTCTGTAGGGTTGTGAATGTGGAAGAGCTTTAGTTACAACAGTAGAAGGTGGAAGATGGTTTGACCTGTTGCCACCACAATCCCCATGTGGTCCGCACCAAGATCAAGGAGCTGGTGGAAATGGAAAGGGAAATATACCTTCCATAGAGTCTTATAAACTAGATTCACATGGCATGATTTGAGGTATGGTCTGTTTATTCTATAAAGTTTTTGTAGTACAGATAGACACAGGTGTGAGACATCATTTTTTCACCTCTATTGTATGAGATATAGATATTATATCGATCCCATAGCTCAACCTTTTCACTTAGAGAATGTGAACAAAAGAGACTCAGTGATCTCACAATTCTATTGATAGTGTCACCTGACTCTTGGATGAGAGAGATTTATATGTAATCACTTTATAGTTTCAACTAGGACTTATAATGTTATATTAGGTATGGGCTATATACCCATAGTTTATGCCAAGATTGATTATTTTTATATAGAGGATATAGTGTCTCTATAGTGATAGAGAAAGGATTTAATTTTATGGTTAGAAGGAAACCTAAAATGAGTAGGGCAGTCTCATACACATGTGGATATATCTGATTACTCATTAGCTGGATAATATTAACCTTGTTGTAGGGGATGATATATGCATTCATCTTTCTGTAGTAACGGAAGAGTATGAGGACATCTTTCATGAGGATGTATTGGGTGTACTACCCATCAAGAGATAAACATCTATATTGACATACACCTAGGTACTACCCTGATATATATTCCAATATATTGAATAAATCCCATATAAATTCTTGATATCAAGGAGAAATTGGCTGGCTTATAGGGGAATGGATTTACTAGATCCATTGTGCCACCCTGGGGAGCCACAGTGTCATTTTTGAGAAACCTAGATGAGAGACTGAGGTTGTGTATGTATTACCATAACCTAAACTCGATGACTATGAAGAAAAATTATTCACTACTGAGGATCGATGGAATAATAAATCATTTGAGTGGTGAAAGATTCTTCATAAAGAGAGACCCAAAATCCGGTTATCACTAGCTATGAGTGTGAGACTTGAATATAGAAAATATAGAATTTTGATGCTTCTTTGGTCATTATGAGTACATTTTATGCCTTTCGGCATGATGAATTCACATGATGAATTCATGGGAATCATGAACCATATATTTTAGCCATTCATAGGCTAGTTTTTGGTGGTCTTCATTGATGACATCCTAGTTTACTCAACTCTTGAGGAGGAGCACACAAGGAACTTGAGGATGGTTTTAGATATACTCCAAGAGTCCCACATTTATGGAAGATCATGATGTTTCTATATTTTATCAATGAAGTTCAATTTCTAAAACAAGTATTCTATATATATGGTACAAAAAAGGACCCTATGATGGTTGAGGCAGTGTCAGCTTGGGAGCCACCCAAAAGTGTGTTTGAGGTATGGAGATTACATGGGATGGAACAATACTATATGAGATTCATGCCTGATTTCTCCAGGATATTATCACCCTTTACCAATTTTACTCAAAAAGGGTAACATTTCATTTGGATAGATTGGTTCCATTAGGATTTTTAGGAGTTACGGTAGAGGTTGAAAAGGGCCTCTATCTTGTTATTTACAAAGGGGGGTGTCAAACATATAGTGTTGTGTGATAGAACATGGACTATTATTGGTTTTTTTTTTTGATGAAGAGGTTGGTAGAAATTACAAATGGGTCCTGGAAGTTGAGAAGAAATTGAATAAAATATGTGACCCATGATCTAGATTTGGCAGTGGTAGTCACAACCTAGAATATTTTGTGACACTACCTTATGGGCGATTAGTTTATCATCCATTCAAACCACATGAGTCCCAATTATATCAACTCATAGTTGGATATTAACATGATATATCGGTGATGGCTAGTGTTCCTATAGTATTATGACTTAGATATAGTCTATACTTTCGCGATGGGGAATATAGTGGAAGATGGTCCCTGTAAGATATTTTTTCATAGTTGTTGGTCAGGGTATCTATGTAGTAGGCCTCATTACAGTTGGTCATAGTGGAATAGGATAGTGTGAAATATCTATAACCAAGGGATGTTACCCCACTACTCTTATTGTGTGTTAGAGAGGCCCATATTAGAGATACCGACTATATGACCTTGTGTACTCAGATATCCACTAGACGTGCTCCTGATGGAATTTTTGAATATGAGAAACAAATCATCCTATTTAAAGAAAGGTTAATGGTACTAGTGATGTTGTTTTTTTGGGTTTTATGGGAGATTAATACATCCCCCTTGGAAGTACATCCAATTTTGGATAAGATGTACCATGACGTTTAAAATTAGTTTTTTGTGGCTAGTGATGAGGAAGTGTATATCATAGATTGTCTCTTAATTCCTCACATGTCAGCAAGTGAAATCTATGTACAATGTTCTAATAGGTTTATCTCAACCTCTTAATGTTCTAGAGTGAAAGTGGTATTGTATATATATATATACACACTTCATGATGGGTTTTCCATATAAGTATATATTATGTGATGCTATCTGTGTGATCATAGACTGACACACCAAGTAGGCCCACTTCCTTTCTATTTAAGAGAAGAGATCTGTAGGGAACTTAAGATACATTTTTATACAAGTTATTTTTTGAAATAAAATATTTAACATAATTATATCTTAGAACATGATTATTGATTTATGACTTGATTATGGAGGTGATTATAATAGTCCTTTGGTATTCAATTATGTTTGATCGTAGCATTTCACCCCCAGACTAATGGCCAGATGAAGTGAACACTTTAGGTTCTAGAGGGAATATTGTGGGCTTGTATGATAAAATTTTTCAATATATTAGAGGATCAAAAACCCTTGGTGGTGCTTCCATAAATAAATGTTTACCATTCCACCATCGTTTTGAAAGCATTCAAGGCCTTGTATGAGAGAGCATGAAAGATCCCACTTGGACTGATCCAAGAAAGTCAGCACTCATTAGCCTGGTTTTGGGGTGAGCAATTGTAAAAAACCCCAGTTTGAAGTATTTATCATTTATTTATTCCTTTATATGTTTTTATGGTGAATGGGAGGTGTTTTTATGGGTTTGGGATATTTTGGATTGGGTTTGAATATGTTTGGAGGCTTTTCCATGGGCGCACGGTTTGAGCATGGTTAGGGGAAATCATGTGGGTTCTCTAGAACACCGTGCATGGAGAGATAGTAGTCTTCACACAACCTATGCATGGTTTTCCAAAACATGTGAAGAAAATGTGTAGATCCCTTCTCTTGAGGTAGTGGCATGAGCATGGTTAACACTCAATTTTTCAAATCATGCGGACTAACCGTGTGTCCAATTAAAGACGGGGATTTAAAATCAGGTCTCATTGGGATTAACCTATTTCCCTCAAATTATTCTCCACCTCATGAATCACTCGGGATATAGGGTTATCCGAGGATGGAGGTGTTATCCCACTCGTTTTGGAGTCAAATCGAAGGGTTTCTTGGTGAATTGAAGGTTGTTCTTCTCAAGTAAGTCTACTCTTGTGGTTATTTGTGGTTTTCTCTAGACCTAAATCATCCACTCTCTCACTCTTTATTTTCTATATCTACACCAATTGTGTGTAGATATAGGGATTTTGTTGCCTTTGGTATTGATTTTATGGTTTTTTGTTGATATGGAATAAGATCTAGATAGGTTTTAGTGGATCGTTCGTCCAAATTGTGGTGTGGTTGCTTGTGGTTTGACTTTACCAAAACCCTAAAGGTAGGTGACTTATATCATGAATACACTATGATAGAAATTGGGATCTTGGTTACAATTTATTTTTTTGATTGAAATTAATTGTGTATGTGAGGTTTGAACCTTGGTGGAAACCCTTTTTGGGGATGATTTTGGGATTTTAGGTCAAATCAGTTAATATTGAAAAGGGGATTTGTTATGAAATTTTAAAGTGTATAACATAAAATTGGTTATGTGATTTGGTTTATGAAAATGGTTTTCAATAATATAAGGTTTATTTAAATTTTGTTTGGCTTGGAAAATGGAATGGGGGGGTTTCAATAAATGTTTGATTTATTTAAGTAACTTGGTATGTTATGTTGAAATGTTATTCAGTATAACCTATTAATTGGTACTGGAAATGGTTTGAAGATTTGATTTTGATATGTTTGATCGAAATGGTGTTGTAATTTTGGTAAATGTTTATTTTAATGAGTTGTATGGATGATGTACATGAATGAATCACCATCATGGAGGATGGTCCTGAATGTACAATCATCAAAAAGGGAGGGTGATGGTCATGGAGTCCCACACCAGGGATGGCTCTGATGTCCCACACCATAGTGGAGACGAGTTGGATGGGAATGTACCACCATTAATGTAAAACCATGATTTCATGAAGGGTATGAACATTATGGGTTTGTATGGAATAATTGTGTGTATGGTTGTGATATGCAGGGGGTCATACAGAGAATAAATGGATAATGTAATATTTCGTTGTTTTACTTGGTTGTGAATTAAATTTGGAAAACTGCTTTAGGTAAAGGTGGGACCAGCTTGTGGTAATTTTTTCTCAGTGAAATGTTTTATATAATCAATTTTATATGATTTGTGATAATAGTTTTATCCTAGTAGTCTGTTTGTGGAATTCATTTCAGTAAATCATACTAAGTATTTGTACTCACCCCCGGCTTTGGCACTTATGTGATTTTTTAATATGTTGTATTCTGAGACACAGTTAAAGATAAAGCATCTAAATTCACTAGTGGTTTGTTTTAATGATTTTTTGAGGTGTGGTGCTTGGAGCATAGAGCTTAGAGTGGAGCTGTGGAGTGTTTCTTGGTTTATTTTGGGTTTCATTTTTAGTCTTCCACATTGTAATCTGATTTGGTGTTAGTATGGTTTGGTTGTATTGGTTTTTGGGGGTTATTGCTGAACAACATGGATGTCTTTTGGTAATACATGGTAGATATACTATGTGGACATGCATCATGTAGTTTTGTTAGCAATGTCGGGTTTGGTTGGTTGGATGTTTCATAAAGGGAAAATCATTCCCAAACTGTTCTTGAAGCCATCATCATTTATTGATAAGCTTTTTCACCATGGAAATATTGCTTAATTACATGTAACACTCTTCCACCCTCTCAAGGAAATGGGATGGGTCGGAGCATTACAAGTGGTATCAGTTTGTTCAGTCCTTCTCTTTCATGTAAAAGTAGTTCTTTGGTTCTTTGGCGTTGATTGTCAGTTTTGGTGTTTACATTCATTCTAGGTATATTCCTCGATTTGGGATGGTAGTAAAGTGTAGGATTTTCAAAACATGGAATGAATAGAATATAATGATATAGCTGACCTCTTTATGCGGATCTTTTAGCTACCAGGGAGTTGGGTACATAAGTGTTTGGATACACTTATAGGCATTGGAAATATCACTGTCGAGGGTGTAGCCAATGAGATGAGTATGACATGCATGGTAGAAATGACTTTCCTCTAGGATGTTTATTTTAGTGGGTTATAGTGATTTATAGTGTTCCATGAATGTGTGAATTTTGAGAAATATGAATTATGTTTCAAAATGAGAGGATTTTAAACATGGAAACCTGCTATTTTTGGAAAAAGGGTCGATTATCAAATCGTGGTGGATTTTTCTGAAATGCTATAACATGGGAAATGTGAAGTTGTAGAAAATGTAGTTGTGATACTTGTAATATAATTGAACTTTTATTTTTAAACCATGTCTTGATTAATTAGAAAGACTTATGGTGATTCATGTGTGGATTGAAATGGAACCGAGTAGGCATCATAGAGACCAATCAGAGGAAACTACAGAAAATGTGGTTGCACCTGAGCCCCAGGTGAACCAATAGATGTCCGAAAGCATTGTTCATGATTTTTAGAGAGTATAGTTAGGAATGAAACTTGAAACGATTCTTAAAATATCTGTCATGGTCAGAAATGCATGTAATGTTAGTACAATTGTCGTCACAAGAGGAGGTGTGAACCCTAACATTGAGGGAAAGAGAAAGACGAACACCTTCTCTCAATGACATGGGGAATATCCAAATAGTACCACTAGATTGTCAAAACTTCCTCCTCATCCCAAATGAATACCAAGATGTTTTCAATGTGGTTCTATAGGCCACATCAAGTGGGATTTTATGTAAAAACCTTGAGCATGTCATAATTGAAGGAAGATGGTACTTCTTCTGTGTTATGGTCGATGTTCTCCAAGTTTTTGTGTTCATCACAATCCTCAATAAGGGTAGTTTATGTAGGATAATAAAGAGAAGAGCATGGAAAGAACACATTAGTTGGGAGCTGAGAAAGATATAGTGGATGATCAGTCAAGACCATCCACAGTGCGATGTAAGGTTCTTTTAAATTCCACTTTTAGAAAAGCTTTTATTGATATGGTTTATTCATATTCTTTTATTTATTTTAGAACTGTTTTTTTAAACTATGGAAATAATTCCTTCTATTTTGAAACTACAAACTCCTCTAGGTCAAAGAGAGTGTCGAGACTTCCTATATCGAGGCTGTTGTTTTGTTGTGGATGACATCGAATTGATATGGGATATATTAGTGCTTGAGATGGATGCTTATGATATAATTCTAGGAAAGGATTGGTTGAAAGGCCCACATCGATTTCAATGAGAGATCAATTAGTTTTACGATATAGGATGGGGTTGAACAACTTATTAGAGGTGAGAAAAATGAAAAACTGGGTGAAACTAATTTTTGGATCAAAATTTTGGTATGACCTTGTACCATTTAGCGGATTTGTCGCTGGCATCAGTGGAAAGTGTCCAACAAAGTGTTCTTTTGGTAGTTTTAGATCACTTTATGGATGTTTTTCCAAAATAATTCGTAGGGTTACCACGTGTAAGAGAAGTGGAATTTACCATTTATCTCCTTCTAGGGACTAGTCCTATCTCAATTATGTCTTACTATATTGAACCAATGTAATTTTGGGAATTGAAGGTGTAGTTGGAGGAATTAGAAAACAAATAATTAATCCATCCAAGCATGTCTCCGTAAGCAGTGCCATTTTTTTTGTAAAAAGGGAGGATGAAACCTTGAGGTTGTGTGTTAATTATCATAAGCTTAATGAAGTTAATATAATGACCTAATATCCACATCCATGAATTAATGATTTTTTCGATCAGTTAAGGGGATCTCAGTGGTTCTCTATGATAGACTTGTGGTATGTTTATCATAAATTGCAGGTCTGAAAGGAGGATATTCCCAAAATATATTTCAGAAGTTGATATGACCGTTATGTGTATACATTGATGCCCTTTGGTCTGATGAATATACCAGCGGTTGTTATGTCATTGATGAATCAGATATTTCAGATATGTCTTGATTCATTCATGGTGGTATTGAAGGATCATATATTGGTGTATTCCAGGATAAGGGGAGATAATGAACATCACATGGAGATATTATTGGGGATCTTAAGAGATCATCATTTGTATTCCTAGTTGTCAATGTTTGACTTTTGGATACAAGAGGTACATTTTTTGGGCCATGTTATTTATGAGAGGGGTTTTTTAGTCGATCCAGAATCGATAGTGGTCGTTGTTTGTTGGCAACCTCAAAATAACCTTATTATAATATAGAGTTTCCTTGGTCTGGCTAGGTATTATCGGTGTTTTTTCATTATTTCTCATGATTGGACTCACCAATAATATCTTTTAAAAGGATGAACATTTCATTTAAATGGAACAATATGTGTCAAAAAATGTTTTGATGATCGAATGGGTGGGATTACATCAACACTAATCTTGGTTTTTCCAAAACTAGGGAAAGGGTATGTGGTTTTTTATGACACATAAGGATTAGGGATGGGGTGTGTCCTCATGTGAGGGGATCATGTGGTTTTATGTGTATCATGATAGTTGAGTTTTCATGATAATAACTAACCAACACATGATTCTGAGTTTTAAGTAGTGGTTCTTTCCTAGAAAATGTGGTGTTATTATCACTTCGGTGAGAAATTCACAGTGTTTACTAACCATAAGAGTTTAATGAATATTTTCTCATAGATACTGTTAAAGTTGAGTCAAATGAGACATATGGAGTATCTCCACATGTTATATTTTTACATGATGTACAAGCCAGGTAAGGGAAATTTTGTGGCAAACACATTATGTCAGAAATCATATGCTCTGTTGATGAAGTAGGCATCAGATCAGTGACAATTGATGTCTATCATAGCCAAAATGCTCTGGAAATGTGAGGAATAGGGGGACATAGTCGTCTTATTTTTGATATCATTGGTTCCTAACTTGTCTGGTATAGTTAAAGTGGCACAAACATATGATTTTGAGTGCATGGCGATGAGGTCGAAACTCAATGGTGGGGAGAACATTGAGAATAAGTAACTAAATGGAAATTTAGTCTTTTTTTTAAATTGGATGATGATACCAATGGGGTTTTAGGAGGATCTTCTCAGGGATTATCATAATTCCCAGTGGTCTATCCATCTTGGAATTCGGAAGAAGTACAAGGTGTAGAAATCATAGTTTTGGTGGGCTGGCATGAAAGGGGATATGGCCAGGTTTGTCTCGAGATGCATAACTTATCTGCAACTCAAGGAAGAGCATCAATGGCTAGAAGGAATAATGATGTCTTTATCCATCCTAGTGGGGAAATGATAAATATAGAAATGAATTTTGTTATGTCTTTCTAGAACAGTCTGGAATTATGATGCCATATGGGTGATTGTGGATCAGCTCACAAAGCCAGACCATTTCATCCTGACTCATAAATCTCATATGGTGTAAGATCTACCCAAAATCTATATCCAGGATGCGGTAAAGAGGCATGGTGATCAATTTTCTATTTTATCCTATAGAGATCTGAGTTTCACATCTCATTTCTAGAAATCCTTGAAGAAAGCCCTTGGTACAGTGTTGACTATGAGCACAACGTATTATCTGCAGACGGATGGCTAATCCAAGAAGATGATACACACCATGGAGGATATTTTAAGGGATTGTGTGATGGATTATAGTGGTTCATGGGAGGATCACTTATTTTTGGTGGAGTTATCCTATAATAACAGTTCTAAGGATTCGATACATATGGCTATGTTAGAGGCATTATATGGGCATTTGTGTTGTTCTCCACTATGTTGGGTGGAAGTGGGTGAGACATCGATGATCGGACTGATCATTTTCTAAGATAGTATGGAGAAGATCATGTTGATCAGGAAAAGGATGGAGACAACACATAATCTTTATAAATCATATGATGACCATCATTGGCAGCCATTATCATTCAAGGTGGGTGATCATGTGTTTTTGAGAATCTCTCATAGGATTACACACTATTTTTTTGGAAAGTAGGGTAAGTTATCTCAGTGTAATATTAGGAATTTTATATAATTGATTAGATTGGAGAGGTAAATTATCAGTTTGATTTTACACCATGGTTTAGTGAATTTCATAATGTGTTTCATGTGTCGTGATTGAAAAAATATCAGCTGAATTATGACCATGTGATTCTTTGCGATCATGTTGAGCTTGATCCAGATGCTTTGTTGTTGCACATGTGGATATGAAAGAGAAATTACTTCATGGATAGAACATAGATTTAGTTCATGTTGTGTGGCAGCATGGTAAGATTCAAAGGGAGTCTTGGGAGCTGGAGGAAGAGATGGCCGAGCAATGGGTCAAGCTCTTTCAGCAAAGCAACAACCCTCTACTTTACAGGGATGGAAAGATAATGGTGGGAACAAATTATCACCCTAGTTTTGAGGTATGAATATTTTAATTATGACTTTTTATGTGTTTAAAGAGCATGAGATGAGTTTCTATGGTTTTGGGAGATTTTTTTTGGGTTTGAATATGTTTGGAGGATTTTCTAAGGGCGCACATTTAGAGAAAATTTAGGGGAAACTGTACGGGTTCTCCTATAATTAATTTAGGAGGAGACAGTAGGCTTCACATAGCATACAAATGGTTTTCTAAACCATGTGTGGAAACCATGCATACCCCATCTCTCGAGATGGTGGCATGTGCACGGTCAGCCCATAGTTTTCCAAACTGTGCTGACTAACCGTGAGACAACTTAAAGATTGGTTTTTTAAATATAGGCTCCCTCGTGCTTATCCTATCTCACTCAAAATCTTCTCCCACTCGAGCCACTCTTTGGATTTTGGGTTCTCAGAGGTTTTATGTTATCCCACACTCATTTTGGAAGCTAATCTAAGGGGTTTCATTGTGGATTGAAGGTAACTGTTCTTAAGTAAGACTCCTCTCATGGTTCTCTATGGTTTCCTCTAGACGTGCATCTTCCTCTCTCTTGTTTTTACAGATATACACCCACTGTGTGTTGATATACGGTTGTTGTTGCATTGGGTATTGATTTTAAGTCTTTTTGATGATAGGGAAGGAGATCAAGATTGTTTTTAGTGGAGTGTTAGTCCGGATTGTGGTTCAGTTACTTATTGGTCAACTTAACCAAAACCCAAAAGGTAAGTTGCTTCTCTCTCGTGTCAACTATGTTAGAAATTGGGGTCTTGGTTACATTTGATATTTTTTTTTGAAATTAATTGTGAACATGAGGTGAAAACCCTTTTTGGGGATGATATGGGAATTTTTGTGTGGAATGAGTTAATGTTGAAAAGGGGGTTTTGTTATGAAATTTTAAAGTGTAGACATTAAAATTGGTTGTGATATTTGGTTTATGAAAATGGTTGTGATAATGGTTTTCAATAAAATATGTTTTATTGAATGGTGGTTTGGCATGGAAAATATAAAATGAGGGTTTGAATAAATTATTGATTTATTGAAGTAACTTGGCATGTTATATTGAAATGTTGTTGTGTATAATTGGTTAATTGGTATTGGAAATTTTTGGAGAATATTATTTTGATATAGTTGATTGAAATGGTGTTTTAATATTGGTAAATGTCGATTTAAATTAGTTGGATGGATGGTGGTCGTGAATTTACACCATCAAGGAGGATGGTCATGAATGTACCATCATAAAAAGGTAGGCTGATGGGTGTGGATTCCCACACATAGGATAGATGTGAAGTCTCACACCATAGTGGAGAGGGGTTGGTATGAATGAACCACTATTAAAGAAGAATGATGATTTCATGAAGGTTATGAATAGTATGGGTTGTATAGCATAATTGTATATGTGGTCATGATTTGAATGGGATCATACAAAAAATAAGTGGATAATGACATGTTTGGTTGCTTTCATTGGCTATGATTTAAATTAGTTAAACTAATTTGGGTAAAGATGTGTTTGGATTGAGGTAATTATTGAATGAGTAAATTTTTCATATAAAATGTTTTATATGATTTATACTAACAGTTTTATCATAGTGGTGTGTGTAGGAAAGTCATTTGGGTAAATACTACTGATTATCAATACTCATTACCTATTTTTCGACTTCGGTTATTTTTTAGATGTTTTATTCTGAGACACAGGTAATGGTAAAGCATCTCCATTCTCTATTAGTTCATTGTGATGCTTTGTTAGGGTGTTGTTCTTAGAGCATGGATCTTGGAGTGGAGCTGTAGAGTGTCTCTCGGTTTATTTCTGGTATATTATTTAGTCTTCTGCATGGTACTCTGGTTTGGTTCAAGTATGGTTTGGTTGTATTAGATTTTGGGAATTATAGTGGAACAACTTGGTTGTATTTTTGTAATACATGGTTGGGTTGATATGTGTACATGCATCATTTAGTTTTGTTAGCAATGACAAGTTTGGTTGGTTGGATTTTTCATAAAGGGAAAATTATTCCCCAACTTTTCTTTAATCCCTCGGCATTTATTGCCTAACTTTGGTGCCTTGGGAACCTCAATTAAGGACAAGTTGCACTCCTCTACCCTATCATGCCAATGGGATTGGGCGAGGTGTTACTACAGTGAAGGAGAAGGTTTAGATTATATAAAAGTGAATTGAGACATCCTAAAGCCTTCAATAGAATTACGAAGACTGATGAAAAAATGCCTTCAGATTTTGAGGAGGGAGAAAAGGTGTTTTTGAAGGTCTTACCTCGATATGGATTGTAGTGATTTGGTAGGGTTGAAAAGATGTCTTTGAGATTGATTTCCCCTTTCAGGATACTATGTTTTTTTGGTGAGGTTTCATAGTTCTTAGCCCTACCACCATCACTAGACTGGGTACATGATGTCTTCCATGTGTTTTGGATTAGGAGGTATGTGTACGAATCATCAAATGTTATCGAATAGCGTGAGATATGAATCAAGGATAGGTCTAGTTTTGTAAAGTTCCTTGTAGAGATCAAGGATCTATATGAGAATATCCTTCTTTAGTGATTTATTCCCTTGGTTAATGTCCAGTGGAAGAAAAATAATTTGTAGGAGAGAACATGGGAGTTGGAGACATTGATTCGACCTTAGAACCCTCATATTTTGGTATGGCATTTTTTCTATTTAGGATGAAAATACCTGATGTGTGGAGAACATAACAATCATGTTCTTTCCATATAGGACATTGAAATATATTAAGGAATATTTTTAGAGCTATTTTCTAACATGACGTAAGACTACGATGCACATAGTGGCTTACGTTGGATATTACAAAAATATTAAATATATTATATCACACATGAAAACATTTTCAAAAATAGTGAAATAACACCAGAATGTGCTAAGGAATTTTTAATCTAAGGCCTCAATTAAATATAGAACGATGGTGTTACCCTAGGTGGGGTAACACCTTTTTTGATGTTGGGTGTTTTATTGAAAAGTGACCATGAGTGAATAAATAAATAAATAAATAAATAAATTCCACATGACCTTGATCCCTCTATAAATAAATGATTATAGAAAATTTATAGGGTTAGGTACATAACTATGATAATTGAGAGGAGAGTGTGGAGGAGTTTTGGAAGACTTCAGAATAATGGATCGATGATCAATGTACCACTAGGATCACCAATGACAATAGAGTTTGTGGATCTCACCATCAATGAAAACTCATATATTTTTCTTAATTAGTGAAAGATCCTAAATTGATTTAGGTTCTTTTTTTCTTGGATTTATCCCATGTTTATTATCCAATTACAAATTCAAATCCATTATTCAAATAGTTTCATTTTTTGGTTGATCTTGCAATTAGGATATGGGTATATCTTCTTTTGGTTTAGAAATATATTTATTTATTTCATGGTTATTTTTCATATAATAGAAATGAAGTTAGGGAAACCCAAAAAATTTGAAAGGATCATTCTAATTTGGTGATCTGTACATTTCTTCCCTATTTCATCGCATGATCATTTTCGGAAACATTTTGTATATAGGTTCAACAAATAGTTGTTATATTATTGTTGTGAGAAAATTTTTTGATGCAACGACTTCATACCGAGGTTTCATGCTTGTGATCCATGAAGCTATTGATGTATCTTGGCAATGATAGATAGATGGAGGTAAATTGAGATCATATTTAGAGATACTCAATTGCAGTTTATCATGTGGTGTTCATTGTGGTGCGACGTGATTTATATCCCATGTGAATTGGATATCTAAAATATGACCAATGGTGATGGTGGTGCTCAAATGACTATAGGTCCGTGATTATCAGTGGATAAGGTGGTGGAATAGATGGTGTCAATGGTGTGACCATAAAGCAAGGAACAATATTCAATTTATATAAAATTTCTGACTATAAAGTATATAGTCCCTTGAATACATGCAGAGTAGTCCTCCTTCTATGGAGCTAGGATTTACATACAATGATAAATATCACACTTTGTGTGGAACACGACACACGCCATGTGGTCATGTTCTAGAAGATTGACATGAACCCCAGGGGTACATGGAAACTAACATTACTAGGCAAAGAGTCATTAAAGGAGTATATCAAAACCCTTTAGTACTAAGACATGTCTAGGAACACATGCACAACCATAAAACCAAATATTGGACTGAAGCACATGGGAATGACCAGATGTGCATGGTAATAGGATGGAAGTATGCTGAATGTCCAAATTACCTTCTTAAACAATGTATACTAATATAACACACTATCTATATGGAGGAATATATGTCATGTGGTGTGATGAGACATAGGAACTCCCAAGGTAGAAAATATATGTAATGCACCCCCAGTATAAACAATGTACCTTTTCTAGGGTAGGATGATGCCCTCTGTCTCTTTAGTATTTACCAATATTAGTTATGTATGTTCCATTAGTCAGGCCCGATGAGGGTATGGTGTGGCATTACATCCTAATCATAGGATTTTGACACCCTATATGAGTTGGTTTTGGATTGAGTTTTCATGAATCCATCTATGAGGCCTAGGGTGGGATCCTCTATCCTATCATATTTAATTGGTGGGGTTTGAGGAATATTAATGACCAATGTGCATGGGTGTATGATCTTCTACTAAGTGGGTTATTCAAGATTGGGTTTTTGGTGTCCTTTATGATCCTAGGTCTAATCCCAAATATGTGTATAGAATCATCAGAGATCTATTGAGTACTTCATTGGTGAGGCCTGATGAGCATGAAATCCTAGATGAAATCCATTAGTAATAGGATGGATTATGGGGTGGATTCTCCCAGTTTAGGATTACATTTAATCTTCAAGAGGAATCCTATGGCTGAAGCCATTTTTTAGACATCGTTGAGACTTATAGTCTATTATGAGTATACAGTGGTTTTTATTATTCTTATTGATATTTCTCACATCATGTTGAAATAATATGTCATGATATGATTCCTCTATTTATGATTATATTTGGTTATTTTAGGGTTTCATACAATATATTGTTATACTCACCCTGATATGGGCTTTTCCCACACATGTCATGTCTTATATAGACAACATGTCATTTGATGATGTCTTAGGAGGATCAAGAGATGGTTGAGCATAGTGAGTTTCAATGATTGTGATTTATTCCAGGTGTTTCATGAATATAATTCCTTTCTTTATTATGATGGACTATTTGTTAGTTTTCTTGGGCTAGTATTTGTCTGTTTATTCTATCTAATGCTTTTTTATACTCTAATGTGGGATATATGTTATTCATATGTTATATATCAGATGTTTTGTTTTACTTTTAAGAGTTATATTGTATTTTGGATATCTGTATGTGTGTGTGTGAAAGTACTTAGCCTAAGGAATCATGAGTGGGATACATTAAATCTTGGTTCGGGCTTCCAACCCTTGGCCTAGTAAAGCCGGGCTTCAAGTGTCACCGTTGGGTAACTGTCAGCTAGGTGATCCCATGTGGGAAAGGTTGTGAAAAACAAAATAAATTTAAATAACAATTCATGATTACTCAATAATTATTATATCATAAAATCAGATATATTCATACAATCTATTCTTATTACTATGCATGTAAAATGGAAATTAAAAAAACAATATTGCTTCATAAAGGTGATATATCTCACATAAGCATGAGCAATGTTATTGATTTCCAATGTATAGAATATTAATAAGGTAGATGTGATATTAAAATTCAATAAGTCTAAATATTTAATCAACATAATATATAAAATTTGAAACCCATAATAATAATTCTTTATAACATATGATGATGGAACAATGAATTGTATCGGTATGTGGAGACTGTAAGTTGTACATATGCAATAAGTATAATTGACATCCCATTTGATGTGAAATATGGACGGCATGGGAGATACCATTATCATAATAAAATTTAAGTATATCTAGGGCAGATAATTTATTTTTTATGGTGAGTACCACATAATTAGATTATGTAGAAGAATAAATAAATTAAATGACATCATGTAATATGATTAACTTCCTTTCGATTGGCTTCCTTTTGATACATTCTAAAGAACCTTTAGAATGGACTTTTAAGAATATCATAACCTCTAATTCATTACTAGGGAAAGTAAGAAGATAAATATTTATCTTTTTGTCAATCTAGAACACCCATTGTGATATAAATCAGATAAATTAGGGGTGTATTTTTTTAAGGAGGGTGATAACACAATTGGAATTTCATAAAAGATTAAAATATATTAAACAAATTATCAAGAAATATACTTCCAAATGGACATAAATTATAAAAAAACTATAATTTTAAAAATAATATCATCCAAAATAATTTATATAGGCCCTGGTTTTATTTTCAAACTTATCATTTTGATTAACCCCTTGCTTAACAATTTTTAAAAGTAACCATGCTATGAAAAATTTAAAACATTTTGGGTTTAAAATGTTACCATAAATTGAAAAATGACTGATAAATGAACCATTGATGATATTTATAACCATTTTATGATAAAATGGGAAAAGATAAAAATTTATGAATTTTAAATCATTTAATAAAATATAAAATATTATAAAATATCATTAATGCCAATTTTGGAACTATTCAATTATCCTTTAAAGACACCAAGACAAATATGGAATGTAAAGACTTAATGTTTTATCAATAAGAATTACCTTCTTATGGTTAATGTTTTTAGTATAATCATATAAAATTACTTATAGAATAGAATACAACCCTTATAAATGAAGAATAAGTAAAATAAAATCTATATCTATATGTCAAGGAATGAATATAGATGAAATAGTAACTTGAACTTTGGAATAGTAATGAGACCCTTATGAATAGTAAACCAACCAAATAAATAGTAACCTCACTAAATAAAGTATAAATAAAAGTTAACCATCTTATAATTGACAATATAATATAATTATATCATAGTAATAGTATGTAAAAAATTTAAAAAAAATTAATTATGTTTTGGTATTTTTCTAAGTCATGTATATTTAATTAACATTTTATGATTAATTTTAAATTAAAAGAAAATTTATTTTCACAAAATTAATTCATAAATTATTTTTTTTATGTCTTATGATCATATGATAATATTAAGATACCTTAGTTAGTTTTTCAAAGAGTTAGAAAAGTAGTTTTTATTTCAAATTATTAATTTTTCAAGTAAGTTATAATTTTATTTGAAAATTAAATTTCACATATTTAGGAAATTATTGTCAAATAATAGAGTTCATTTTTAAATTTTAAATTTCAAAAAAAAATTAGGGTTATTTTTTTGGATTTTTCTAAAATACTTGAATTTTTAGTGAATAGTAAAATATGATAGTTTATGATAAATGATAAATAAACAAATTTATGCATCATGCTTGAGTCATTGATGATATAAATGGCCATTTGTTAAAAATCAAATCATCCATTTACTATTTTCTGTCATAATAATCAATAATATTCATAGTCCTGAGAAAATATATTAATCTAATGATTAAAATAATGGGAAACCCCTCCCCTTCTCCACAATAAATACAACCCATCTTTGCCTCTTATCATCACTCCTCTCACGCCATTTGACTTGTATAAATTCTTCTAAAATCCATCCCTAATCCCCTATCTGACATCCATCATCCCTTTGTCTCTTCAAAATAACAAATCCTTTCCCCTAAAGATGTTCTCAATAAATTTATATTCAAGAGGTAAACTTCTCTTTTCATTTCTTTTATTTTATTTCATGTTCCTTTATTTATTTATCTTTCCTCACATCCTTTCATCCAAATGTTATTATCACTACCATACATTAAATTTACTAGAATATTTTTTGATTAGGTAATAATTCATCATCATCTATTTTTTCCCTTAATTTTATAATAGAAACGAAAACACCATCCGAGAGGAGTTAATTTATCCCATTGAAGGGTGAAGGGTTGTAAATTTATATTTCCATATTGAATTATAGTCATTAAAACACTTTTATAGTTTAAATAGACTATAATATATGTATTAATTGTAATTTATGGTTTTCGAATGTTTTGTACACATGATATTTATTTATAAAATAGAATGTGATTGATGTGATAAAAAACCACCATTTAACCAAAAGGGTTATCATTAATGTTTTATATAATGATTCATCTTTACTCCAAATAACCAAATGAATTTTATAAGAATTTAATTTAATGGATTATCACTTATAACATATAACTCAAATTCCGTACAATCATTCCCATATGACATGTTTAATATTACATGTATATAAGTAAAGCAATCATGAAAACTAATGAAACAAACATCGTAATTGAACCTCATAACCAATAAAAAGGGTCATGAATGAACAAAATAAGGTAATACTAAATCAATTATATAAAAAATATGTTCCATAAATATTAATTAATTAATTTAATTTTGTTTTCTAGGACCTTAAGATCATATGAAGGACACCATCAGACTTAGGGTAAGGGATTATACAAGAACCTCCATTATTCATTCGAGTTGTTCTATAATTAATTTTTACCCAAATAAATTTATCAATTATTTTATGTAAATATTCCAAATTCTGTGTCTATTCTCCAAAATCATGTATCAAGAACCATTCATCATTTTCTTTTGAGGATATACATGTTTATAAATGGTTCTCTCCTCGGTACTTCCTGATAAGAAAACTTGTTTTATGGAAACCTCTTGAATTCTTACTCAGTTTCAAGATGACTTTATAATCTATTTTAAGCCACCATTATTTTCATAAAACCATTTATTATATTTTTAAAACATTTTTGGTTAACTTCTTGTTCTATATAAAAGATTATTCTATTTCTATTTTAAATTCCCTTATTAATTTTCATTAAAACCTCACTAAAATTTTTTAATGATAAAATTTATTAACTTATCTGATTACATGTTGTCAATTATGTTTAAATTCACTTACCATGATATATACTTATTTTAACTTTTGAATGTACATTTATTTTTTAATTCCTTTCTTTCATGGACACTTGTATGATACAACCATTCATTATGCTTTATGACATGATTATGATACCCATTTCTTTCCTTGGATACCCTTATGTTTATGTATGATTGATTATGTATGATTATTTATGTTTAATGAATATTCGTGAACATATTATGATGTGTGCACCCAGATAGAACTCTAATTAATTGGGTAATGTTTAATCTCAGGAAATTTTTTGTGCAATGGTCTTGGCGGTTATCCTGGACTAGTGCTACCATGTGCAACAGTCTTAGTGGTTAACCTTTACTTGTTATTATATATGTCTAATGATCCTTGAATCCTGATAAAGTAGTTTTTTATGATTCCTACACATTACTATGAATTCATATTTATGTGATCACAGGTTTATATTTTATGATTCTATATGTTACATGCCTTTTTATATCAGTATGTCTTGCCTTCTAGCCCATGTTCTAAAGCATTATTCTTATGTTTATTCCCTTAGTAGTATTTTTACTCATCCATTTGTTCATGATATCCCTAGATTATCCTATGAAGATGTATGGGTATAATGGAATTTAGGATGTCTTTATAAATACGAAATAAAGGAATGTTTTATTCAGTCCCATGTTTTAAGTGTAATGTACCTAGTCGTCTAAGACACTATACATTATGATCCATTTCTTATAATGTGATGCTTTTATAATGCTTAAAATGTTTTAATGATATGTGTAAAAGGATATGGTCTCTATCATTAATATTAGAGGACGGTCTAGTTATTTTTGGAGATTATGAATAGATAACTTTGTTAAGAACCTTAAAGATTAAACTAAGTATAAGAAAATATCCCTAAATTTTATTTAGTATAGAGTAATTGGTATATCAAGAAAATAAATCCCTATCTAGATATGAACAAGTGGATGTGGCTCTGAAATAGATATATCTAGGGGTAAAACCCAAAAACAGCAATTTGGTCTAGAATTGAAGGGGAACCAGTGCACAACAACTGACCTTGAAGAACTCTTAGTTTGTCACTCTCAGGGGGATATACATTGGTAAATTCATAAGCCTAGTACGGACCATTATTAAGGGAATAAGAAAAAAATATTCTAATAAAAATATATGTTAATTAACAGACTAAGGATAACCTACATTGAAACCTATGGCATCACAAGTTAGGATATACTGTTCCCTTTATATTTTATCCCTTTACATTTAAAGTTTCCTTTTTATGATTAATATCTATGTATTGAAGACCTATAATGGTACATTTTTTTAGTTAACAGATTGAAATATTAGAAAACATTTCAAAAACCAATGTGATAGGCAATGTGATGATTTTCATAATGATATGCTAGATATGATGGGAATGTGTGTTCAAAATTTTAAGATAGTACTTGCTCAGCTGGATGAAGTTATGAGTAATAGCTTGAATCATGTGGAGCTCCCTCCACCTCTAAGGAAAGAGTATGTTACCATTAAATCCGTCATGCAGCAAATGAAACCCATGTTTAGTGGATCTTCTATTCCACTCCTTGTGGAAAAGTGGATTAACTCCACTGAAAAGATATTCTATATCCTCTAATTCTCAGAATAAGAGAAATTCATACTGGAGGTCTTTCATTTTGATGGGGAAACAAACCAGTGGTGTACATTGATCAAGATTATGAAGTCCCAAGATGAAATTGATTCTATATATTGGGAGGAATTCATGATAATGATTTTTAATTAATTTTTTCTTCAAAACATCTTCCTCGAGATGGAAAGAGAGTTCCCTAGACTCAAGTATAAGGAAAATGGTTCCATCAGGGTGTATGAAGAAAATATCACAAGGCTTGTAGAAGATGCGACAAACTTTATCATAAACGATAAAAGTAAGGTGGATCGCTTCTTTAGTTGACTAAATCCATGTATAAGAAATGTATTGGTGATTCGTGACATTACAATTTATAAGGAGATTTTCCATTGTGCCCTTAAGGTTAAAATAGAGATCAGAGAATCTTAGTTATCTCATGGGCCCAATGAAAAAAGTGTAAAATGGAATCCAATATGGGTGGGTTGGAAAATAAATCCCATGATGGAAATAAGATCGAACATCCAATGTGTCAAAATTGTGGGGAAAATAATCCATCGAACCATCTAAAGGGAACCGAGAATTGCTTCAAATGTGGAAGAATGCAACATATAGCTAATAACTTCCAGATGGATATGAAGAATCTCATTAACTTGGAAGATGAAACGATGATTTAGATCAACACGCAGATTGTAGTGTACTGTTTTAACTACAAGAAACATGGGCATTATTCGAACAATTTCCCTATTCTATGGCATGTTGGAGGAAATCAACAACAACCTCCAAGGAAACAATTAAGGGATTATGCTATCATTAATATATATGAGGTTGAAACCCTCTAGATTCTCTACACATTCGACAGGATTCTGTATGACTGTTGTTTGTTGAATTTTTGGTGCTAGTGAGGATCTATGAGGAATCCTTTGACAACGGGATGATCAACTTGACTCTATTCCTAAGATCCATGATGAAATTATTTGATCATGTTTATGGAAGGGGTTTTAATCTCTCTAGGATGTGGTTGGAGAGATAATCTCTCAATTTAAAATGGATTTATAGTACTGGAATGAGATTCTCTCTTCTTCTTATATAGTGGGGGGTAAATTCCTGAAAAAGGTTCCTTGAGGCCCGTATATCAAATTCCTATAAAATAATTGATAAATGATTCATTATGATGATGTAATTGCAATATAAAAAACATTTTTATTTTTATCACCAACATTTAATATATTATAAATATATTATGTGATAAAACCAAGTAATTAACTCAACTCCTAATCCCAACTGATATTAAATGATCTATGAATATTAAAATAGTATTTTTTCAAATAATATTATTATCTTGTATTCATTTAATACCTTGTAAATACTTTTAACAAATAAATTCATTCCAAATTACTCTATACTCTAATAATAATGAATTTATTTATTTTTTGGTTATCATTAATACATAGACAACTCTCAGAACCCATGATGGGTCCCACCAAGTACTATATACTTATTCACCAGAATATGGAATACTATGGAATATTCTATTGTGTGTGACCCTATATGACCTTATCTAGATAGTATTGAATACTTTTCAAAGACCAATATCAGGGTCTAGAACACCATTAAGGCTCTTAAATAGTTAAAGAAAATTCATTTCAATGAAAACCTTTCCTATGAACATGAAAAATGTAATATAATCCCTTTTTCTTATAATATCTCATAAAGTAAGATGCAAACTTTTGTCATTGTCCTTTCTTGGTTTGTTGTTCTTTTACCTTAATGGATGGACATACCTTATTCTACCTTGACCATGGATTTAGTGATGGTACTACCATCATGATCAATTGGGTCATAGGAATCTCTTCCTATCAAAACCAAAAAATTCAGTCATGATTATTTATTCAATGGCATACCATCAATGACCCACCGAACACAAGCAACCTAGACATAACATCAATTTATGGTTTTTACTTAAATAAAATATTTTATTAAATGTTAAATATCAACAATAATCTGAAGTATGGATACCATTACACGTGTCTAAAGATATTAATTACCAGTATGAACTGAAATATGTGGTCTTCCTATTAGATGGTCTACTCTCACGATCTCACCTACTAATGATCTCCAAGTGTGAGCTTCATGAGAGTAGGTCTCAATGCTTATGAACCTCAGTACCTGAAGTTATATATAAAATATGTCAAGTTAGTATGATTTATCCTGAACATAGGAAATATGTTTAAAATTAATTTCATAGTATCTTGAGGATCTCATTATAACCTAGAAACTAATATAACCTTTTTATAGAACAAATAATCTAAGGAAATATGTATTTAAATAGTGTGTATAAATATCAACAATATAATTGTATGTTTACATCATACATAACTATTTGTATACATGATTTGGTAATCAAGAAAGTACTATTTATGATGGGTCTAGGGAACCCACTATTACAACACTACCACTTATACTAGATCTAACTTGCTAAATCAGCTTGTTATCTCTTACATGATAAGATCACTTTTATTCTGTGTTATGGATTTAGTAATTGGGCCTACCACATATATTCTACATGGTTATTCTATTATCAAGGATTTCTCCTCCGTGAGTAAGACTGATCACGAGATATAATTCCTGAGTGTTTAACCTCTATCCCACTATCAAACTTTACAGATTTTCTAGTATCAATAATAGAATTACCATATTATGATAAAACATTACTTACTATGTGTGATACCAAGAATTGAAACAAATCATTTTTTAGTATATACTGCTTGTTTAGCTACCCCAAAATCTATAAATCACTCACTATTTATAGATATATCTACAACTAACTTGAATGAGCTTCTACTGCTCATTATCTTATCCTGATTATGATATTATATCACATTGATCATAGGAATACCAGATTGTGTCCCCTTTTTACTAGTATCCCTTCCAAAACACATACCAAGTACATATCGTTTATACTACCTCATGTAATTTGGATAGTTTTGACTACTTACCATATTGTTTTTCAAGATATAACTAATATTTTAATACCATTATGCTTTTTTCCAATATCACATCTACTAAATAGAATTTCATATTTTGTTGATCCATCAAAAAGGTGTATGGAATTTAACTCACCATAATAATATCATCATATAACTTGTACATTTCTTCATGGAGAGATTTATGCCATGTAACATTGGAAACAATTCTATCTCAAATTGTTCAAAATTGTATTTTCTTAATAGTTTATCAGTATATGTACCATTTAATTGGTGTAATCAACTGATAGGACTACCTAAATAGATCTTATTCTCTAAAAAATAGGTTTTTACATTAATTCAATATCTGGAGAGGTAATTTTAAATGAGTCTTAACTGACTATATGAACAATAGTTTTTTTCATATGTTATCAAACATATTCTACTTAGAAAATAGGGCCGCTCCCACTAACATATTTTAGACACATAGAAAATATTCATTATGAATAAATACTCAATAATTTTATTACATACTTCAATTTAAGAATTGATTTTAGTAATTTTCTCACTTTATTGGCTTTCTATGGTGTCACAAACTCCTTCTAATTTCACCATATAGATGACTTCCATGATTAGTGGTCTTGAAATACAATTCCCAATTTTAATGATTAGGGGATGTAGGTATGGTAAGTAAAATTATAATGTATTTAGGAATGTTGAATTGGTATTACCAATCAAGATTTATGGGTACCATTATTGTTCCTCTCATGTATAGTCTCACTTGAATATCCCCCACTATATTCAAGATTATAATCTTATGTACATTGATACATGAAATACATTATAAAATTTTAATTGATCATCATAATCATAAATTGTTTTCATTTACTGCTTACTCGTTGGATTCATTATTATCAAAGAACAGTGAATCACCATCTACAGTGAATATAAAACCATTACCATTATTTTATCTATTCTATGTAGTATGTGTCAATGAAATATTCCTTTCCACATGATCTTGTGGAAATTGTTCTTATAACAATTATTTGAGCATATCTATCATTGACTATGACTTATTTAATCTTGATCCTACAATATCAAATAGAGATATGCACCCTTTTATAGAAATATTGTTTATTACATGGATTTATTTTTTCTATCTTATGGATTTAAGTAATATCTTTTAGAAATATGGGGATAACTACTTTATATTCACATTTTGATTCTTCTGATGCATTTTTTATGTCATAATAAATTCCTTTCATAAAAATAGGTGTTCTTATAGCTTAATATATTTATATAATATTATTACTCAAATGATATCTTTTTTCATGATAGTTGTCATGTGGTTATGGGATAATATCTTTATCTTCAAAGCATGTCTTGAAAATAAAAAAACATTCCTCAATGCATATAATTTTCAAAATTTATACTCTTTTAACTTAAATTATGACTGTGATGGGTATAAGTAAACATGAATTTAGGAATTACACCCGGATATATTTTAATGATCTATTTTTTCTTCTAACACTCTTCATCGATCCTCCTTACAAACATTATAACATTGATATGTATTGAGGTAATATGAATCTAGGAATTACTACATGATACATCATAATAAGATATGAATACTTGGTTGAGATATTGTTTGGCATGTGGTCATAAAGAAACTCATATACCATACATCATTCATACATTCCTTATTAAGAACTTAACGGATGATTATAAAGTATATTTATCACTAACTTACACTTGACATAGTTCACACACTCTAACTATACTAATTCTAATGGCTTTGTGATATACCATTATTTATAAAGGTTTATTTGTCTAAAACCGAGCATATAAGTGTACTGATAATACCTAAGGTCTTTAACTTCAATGAGTCCAAAACCATACTAGTTATATTCTTGATAACTACTTGGTTTTTCAGATAAATAATAATCCTAGTTCAACTAGGTATAAATGATACTTTCATATTATATTCAATAGGTATTAACAATGATTCAATAATCCTAGATCAAATAGTTGGGTATTAAACACGGAAAATAATATTCATTCCAAAACTAGAATATTGTTTCCTTATGTCCATTGGACACCTGACATTAATGTTTTAGTATTACTTAACTAAAGTTAAACTACAACCATTAATCATGGAAATGAAAAGTAGTGCAATTATTATTGATGAATTAGGAACAAACCTTTCTCAATCACTTATGGAATTACATTACTTAATGAAATGGTTCATTAATTAATTTTTTACTATATTTAAATACATATATTTTATATTCAAATTTTATTCAGTACCCATGAAGAATGAAAAAACAATTACATATTATATTTATGAATATACCTGAAGAAGAAGCAACTACTTTCTCCTTCAATTCAGTAGATTCCACTTAAAATTCGATAGTCCTATTTCATGACATGTGAATCAAACCACCTTTTAAATTATTAATAAAACTATTTCTTTGAAGGATGTTTTGATTGTTCCTTCAGTGTTACACATTCCATTGGCCTTTCCACCATGTCTTTAAAGCTTGTTAACTATAAAAACTAAATATTTAACTTTCATTATGTTGGAACATTAGCCTCAACCTAGTTGGTGAGGACTCTCCAAGTGCATTCATGAGACCCATGTTCAAATCCGAGAAGAGACATATTTCCGAGTACTGTAGCAGGTACTATAGTTGTACTGTAGTAAGCACTATATCAAGAACTGTTGTAGGCATTGTTTCAAGTACTATAGCAGGCACTATATCAGTAACCATTCAGTACTGTAGTTGTAAGAACTATTAAGCTCTGGGCCACCAATTTGAGCATAGAGTTCTTAAAGTCTTTGGTCCCCCAAACACCTTCAAGCTAGTTGTGGCTTTCAGGCTACATCAAGGCCTTCGTGCCACCTAATTTAGATCACACAGTGCAGAAAAAATGAGAATGAACAATTAAAATATCTCTAAATGAGGACTCAGAGTATGTTATTTCGCCAGAACAAGTCTATACAGATATGTAATAATGAGATGATTTGGATATTGTCATCGAGACTAGGCTTGTTCACCTCTGGGTGGGTATTGATAGATGAAAAATAAATGGGAAGGTGGGAAGATGACTTCATGATCAAGATGTTGGGGAGGATCTTTTCTAAGTAGTCATGTTTTGGAAGAATTCCTTTTAGGCATTCGGGTCTTGTAATCCACTTAAGCACATGGGTCTTGTAAGGGTTACCCATAATCCCATAAAAGGGGGTTATGAAAAAAAAATAAAAATAAGTCCATTGTGCCATTCAAAGTAACTTTATTTATGTTCTTATATTCTTGGAAAACTATAACAAAAAAGTAATAAAGTGGTTTCTCTATGATGAATTTTTTTGAAATATTAATCAAAACTATAGTAATTGGGGGAAAATATGTAAGAATGTGATGTCTTGAAATATTGTGATCCAAATTTTAATTTATACATAGTGAGTGTAAGCATTGTTCGTTTATGTCTCAATTCTCTTACTTTTTAAAACCTTATCTAAGATGAGATAGCATGTGAAATCATACATGTTATGATATTGTATCCAAAACTCCATTAGAAATAGATGATAAAATTATGAAATAACCACCATAAAAATCATACATGTGTCTCCTATAATATATTTTCCCTCCCTCACTTTCTCATGTGCCTTAATAGGTATTGGGGACTCCGCCACCTTGAATATGTTATATTGTATTACTTTGTGCAAGCACCGATACTACTTGTGGAAACTCATTCCATTTTAGACATGTTCTTTGTCCAAAATTTATCATAATGTACTTCTGGTATTAAATTTTATTTTCTATTTAACCAAAATCAAGATGGCTATTACATTTATCATGATTACTGATTAGACATTATAGATTAATTAAATCATTAAATATCTCCCACTATTTTATAAAAATATATTAGCCCTATCTACTAGATATTTAATAATTTGTTGATTGAGTATTCTAGTGGTAATGATCATTAAACCCTATCTTCATAGTATAAAATCTATGGCAATGAAACTATTCAAAGAGTTATTAGGTAGGCACAAAGATGGCCAACCACATTAACTCGTGGATTTATGATCTGTTGAGTAAATTTTGGGATTCTAAAAATAATAAACATGATTTACACAACACATTATTATAAAGTTTCAATAAGACATCATTGGATACTTCTTTACTACCTACTTTAGTTAAGTCAACTCGTCACTCTCATATGAACTCCCCGGTAGTAGGATACACCCTCAACTACGGATGATGAGCACCTCGTACACCTAGTTTTCGTAAAATTTATATGACTAAAGGTGTTATAAATTAATATTACCTTGAGGGTTTTTAATATTTTTGATGAATATAATCCATTTATATTAAATATATTAAAACCAGGTTTTCACCCATAGAGTTGGGCATGCATCAATAGAGAAGAATTCATAACGCCTTTAAGAATTTTTCTTTTAATTTTTATGTTTTTTAACAGTAAACATAAAAATACATAAAATAAAACACAATTCATAAGAGAAATAAATTACTTGAATGACCATGAGTGGCTAATATTGGTTGATCCATTTAAAATCAATGGATCATCCATGACCTAGGGTGAAAAAACCGGAATGAAGCCTTGAATCATATCATAATAAATCCTCTATCTAGTGTTTTAACATGTCATCTAGGTTACAATTTTTTATTGGCATAGTCCATGTCTAACTTCATCATCATTTATAGTAAAAATGTATTCACACGCAGGTGATAGGGTGTTGGGAAGCGCAATATACATACAGAAATAAAACTAATGGACGTGGTGACTCTTATACATATTGAATAAATAATAATGATGTATGTACCATCAATAAAACTAATTAAATAATACAAGCATCCAATATAGTTTTAATAATTAAATAAATAAAAATATCCCAGACAAACAAAGGATGAACCACTGCTCAAGACCAATCTACTGGTAAATAAAAAATTAAATAAAAATTAAAAATAATTGAACATAAGTTTCTGGAAGTTTCAATAAATGAATGGAATATTTTTAAAATTAAAATAATTAGATTTAGATCAGCTCCTTAAATAATTTAGTTTCTCTTCAACAATTAAATAAATCAATTTATTTAATTTTATATCCAAAGTAAATTAATTTTTTTTAAAAAATTAATTATTATTAATTTTTAACAAAAGATTAATAAATTAATTTTTCATTAGATTTAAAATTTTATAGTGCTCAAAACCCCACCAAGGCCCATTATGAGTTGATTGGAATCTACCCAGAACTGTATATGATTTGGAAGACCATGTACTAGTGGTGTTTTGGATCAGGTAGTCCTGCTCCCACACATTCTAAGTTCATCAGAACCTAGATTACTCATGGGTATCCTGATATAGGCAAGAAGATGCAACATGTTCCAATTACAGTGGATCATAAGCATCATTAGAAAGTCCTAGTTCGGATTCTATGTTGGGGTTTCTATCCACAACCAGCGACAGCAGTGCATTCAAGATAGAATTCGACGTTGGGGACCAGCGATGGCATCTATGGGGTCGGTATGGAAGCAATGGTCTTGACCACGATAGGTGATGGTGTCTGGTGACCTCTATTTTGGAAGGGACAGTGTCTGATGACTAGGTGTAGGTGGTGTCGGCTGGAGCGTGTGTTGACATTTGCAGTGGGAGGAGACTGTGGAAAATGATGGCGCCAAGTTTCTCCCTTTGTAAGCTTCCAAGGCTTTACTTTTAAAACAATTCTAAGTCACTCCACTAGCCCACATTACCTTTTATAAATGTTTTATTATTAATATTTTATTTAATAATATAGAACCTATAGGAAACGATCTAACCTTTAAATAAAAAATTTCTTCTGATTTTAGTCGCTAAATTAATGTCACCATATGTTATTTATCCATTTTTTTAATTTTATGCCTAAATTTATCCTTTATTTTATTATGGAAAAAAAATCTACAAAAAATGTTGAAATATTGCCACATGTTGATATTGTTCTGTTGATCAAAATATAGCCAATTGTTTGAGTTTCACCAGAAACTGTCAATGATGATACAACCCAAGAAAAAATAACAAACAGACACAAATATATATATACATATATATATATTAAATGTGTTTTCATCATTTTTAACATGAAATTACCATGTTTTTTATCCGTATTAAAAATTTTAGATGGCCAGAACTTTCATGTTCAAAATTGGATAATTGCGGGATTTATTTATTGGGACAAAATTGAATCCCTATAATTAAATTTAATGAAAGTGATTTTTTCTTGGTTTATAAAATTCACGAGGTCTCTTTGATACCAATTTTGGTACTATGTCACATAGTAAAACCTGGTGGGATGGAGATTTAATAAACTTCATCATTTTACTGATGAAAATTCATCATCTTTAGTGATTCAATCCCCGTTAAAGGTCCAAGGATCTCCATTGAATATTTCAAAGAAAAAAATTTAAACAAACGAGTACCTGGTTCATATTGAATACGTGTTCATCCATCACATGTCAATGGTGACCATTTATTGAAGGATCTGATCTCAAACCACTCTAGATAATTTACACTTGCATCAAGATTACATGCAATCATAATTAATCAAATTTTAGGTGTCAGCTCAATGCTCTGATGAATTCTTCCGCACCATGATGATCACCTAAACATCGTTCCAATGATTCGTGAAGACCTCCATTGATCATGTTCATGGAAGGTGTCTCCCTATCTCTCGGATATGGGAGGGGAGAGAAACTCCCATTTCTAAATATATGAATAGTGTTGTAATGGGAGCCTCTCTTCTACTAATATAGTCAGAGGTAAAATACCTTGAAAGGGTTCCCCATTCCCTATATATCCAACAACCACTAAATAAGTGATAAATGACTCATTATGATGAATTAATTTCATCATAAACATAATTTATATTTTATCACTTACATGTAATATATAATAAATATATTACATGATAAAACAAAATCATTAACTCGACTCATGATTTCTGCTATTATTAATTAAACTGTAGATATTAAAATAATAGTTGTTCATATAATGTTTTTCTTGTTTATTAACTTAATACATTGTAAATAAATTTAATAAATAAATTCAACCTAATTATTATATACTTGAAAAATAAGAAATTTATTTATTCATTAGTTATCATTAATATTTGGACAACTCTCAGATGCCATGGTGGCGCCCTACTTGTCCTGTATAACTAATCAACAGAATAGAGATTACTTTTTTACATGCTATTTTGTGTGACCCTCTATGCCCTTTTCTCAATAGCACTAAATACTATTAACATATAAATAGTAGAGTTTAACAACCCATAAAATCCTCTAAGGAGATAATAAAAACTCATATCAAAGGCAACATTTCCTATGAACATGCACTATGCAATATAATCTCTTTATATCACGATATCTCATAATGAAGGACACACACTTGTGTCATTGTAATTTCTTACTTTTTTATTAATTTTCATAACAAGATGGGCATACCTTCTTCTTTAATGTATATAGATTTAGTGAAGGTGTTACCATCCTAATCAATCGGGTCAAAGATATCCCTTCCTATCTAAAGTGGAAAATTATTTCTTAACAATGAAGAATCCAGTACAATCTACCTCACCACGATTTCAATATATTTATTTTTCCTTTTAGAATAACCGAATGACAGAATGAATGGCCTGAAGGCCTTGAAATGTTTTATTCATTTTTGATAATACCCATTTTTAAGGGATGAAGGGGAACCCTTACATGGGATATAGGTTTAGAGACACATTACATGACCCAAAGGCCTTAGAGTAATTCATCCCAAACAGACTATTTGAAACTGGCCCTCCATAGAAAATATCGTGATGTCAGCTCTCCACCTTCACAAGGATGGTCGGCTAGCTGTCCTATGTAGAGATGCATAGGACATATATTGATGGCAATTTCATACCCTCTCAATCTTCCAATTTTTGATAGCTCTGCTCTAGTGAATTCACCTACTCTTGAATCCTCATCTAGAGCCTTATTCCATAAAGTATGACTGGTTAAATCTACCTTACATGTGGCCCAAGGCTTTGAGGTGGCATAAAGGCCTTCAGGTGGCCATAAATCCTTACTGTCATGAAGGATTTGGGTGGCCCTAAGGCCTTACAAGACCTCAGGACCAAACTGGTATTCCGAAGGTGAAATAGATAAATAGTTCCAGATTCTACAGTGCTAAATAATACCTACTACAGTAACTACAATTGTATCTACTACAGTACCTGCTATATTAATGCTACTAAAACAAAGAAATATGCCTCTGCCTACTCTTAAGACTAAAGTCTATAACACAGATTCACAGATAGAAACTACTAATGACACCTGAAACATGAGGTGTTCTTATTGGTAGGTCTGCCCTCATGATCTGACCTACTAGAGATCTCTAAGTAAGAACTTCTTGAGAAGAAGCCTCATTGATTATGATCCCCCATCATCTGATAGTCTAACATCAATTATTTCCAATCAATACGATATATCTAGACCATTAGATATATATTTTTCCTAGTATCTCAAGTTTCTCATTATATCCTAGGAACATATATAATATTTTTATACAACAAATAATCTATGGGAATTAACATTTAAATAGTGGATGTAGAAATATAAACACAATAATGGGAAGGTTACATAAGTCATAGCTCTCTATATACATGATATCGTAATAAAAAAAGAACAATTTAAGTTGTTTTTATGGAAACCACTATTAAAACAGCTATACAATGCACTGGATATCTTATACCTTTCTCTCATTTCTCTCTCCTGAAATGACTCTTTAAGATGAGTTAACATCTTTTAGGAATCCTTGTCCTCATGAAATTTCTATAGTTGACTGGACATAGATGAAAACATAATACACTCTACATCTAGAGCATCATCAATACACCTTTTCCATTTTCTTTATCTTCCTTGCTTTCTCCCTGAGGAGACTTAGATGGAAATGAAGACTTCAACACATAAGGCTTCTTCCCTTGATGTATTACCTTATGAAAGATCCTATACCACTCTTAGAAGATATTAATATTTAGCATTTTTTTGTCATGACCCACCTTTACTATGATGAGATAAGGGACAATAAATTACCTGTCCCTTCCTTCGTCAAGTTGAAAAAGAGAAAATGACCCCCCGAGTCACGCCTTCAATAGGCCCCGGAGTGGTAACTAGCACCAAGGGTGTATAATCACAGGTAATATGGAATAAATTACCGTTTTAATTTAGTAGGATCTGAGGATAAGGTGGTAAAAAACTGAAAACTCCAAAACTGAAGGCATAAGTAAATACAAAATCCCATTTCTCCACATGCATGCTCAAAATAAAGTGATAAAAAGTACAAGAAAACCCTGATAAAAAGTAACTAAAGAAATAAAATCAACAATGAAAATTGTAATGATATCCAAGCAAATGATGTTTTAAATGGTCCTAAAAGTCCTCTTGGAAACCAAAATGTAGTTTTATATATGTATGGTGAGTATACAGGTATAATCAGCAGGTTAAAACATAAATTAATATTCACAAGTGGGGAGGAATTTTAATTCCCCATGAGAAAATAGAGATAACCAAAAAAACCTAGAAAAGATAATTATCCCGATAGCCTCACCATGGAACACTCCCAAAATAAAGAAATTCACATAAAATAATAGTAATATAATATTAATATTTTGGTACCTCGCAATGTTTTCCCATTGGTTACTGAAGACATCATATGCATTAGACCTCCCCAACCATTTTTTCACTGTAGTCCCACTAACACCCCAAAAATAACCTTATGGGCCATAACAACCACTCATCCCGCCCGCAAACAACTGTTCCACAACAACTACACATTCCTCCCACAGGAACCTACCACAACCATACGTAACCACACCTGTAAACAATGGGCCAGAAACAACTACCACCACTCCCGAAGACATATGGGCCTCATCTTGAAGAAACTTGGGAAAGAAGCCTACCTGAACACACCTGGGAAAACCACCAAAATATACCCTACTCGAAGATTATTAGGCTATAATGGACCTTAGGCCATCACAGCTTTCCCAATGATTCTGGGGCTACATGAGAGAGGGACCAGAAAGGAGCTGATAACCAGCCACCCATAAGAATGTTGGGAAAAACACCCTCCCCCAAGAAATGGGGGTGTTCAGTATGAAGTGATCAATGTGGTTGGGGTTCATAAAAGAATAAAAAATATTTATATATATTTATTCAACCACTCACCTCAACCTAAGGGTTCAAAAAATAGCCCTTATACAAACAACCTTATTACTATTCATACATGCACAAAAGGACAAAACCCACAACCAGAGCAGAGCCAAATGTGTTATCAGAATGAGAGGGTATGGATATACCATCGGTACCAGCCTGTGCTTGCACGTGTAGCCTAGCTAGATAGCCATGCAAAGGTGGAGAGCTACTATCATGACGCAGATGCTGGGGAGGGGCTGTTCCTTGTAGATATTCTTGTTGAATTCCCTAAGATCTTCGGGTCATGTAATCTCCGAAGCCTATGGGCCTTCTAATATCAGAGCCTATGGGCCTTTTAAGGGTTCCCACTCATCCCCTGAAAGGGGGGTTATCAATAATAAATATAAATGAAGGCCTTCCAGCCATTCAGGCATAGTTAAGTACAAAATAACACATAACAAAAATCAAAATAGTTATTTGTATTTGGAATACATTTGTGCCTCCCGTTCCAAGGTACTCATCTTGAGGCCACCAAAAATGACCTATCAATCCTTGGTACATCATTTAAAATCTAGTGTGTAATTCCAGGGGTGAGTTATGGAACTGTCTAAGAACTATCTCATGCATCGTTTCCGAGACAAACAACTTCCCACAGAAAAGAAAATGATTCGGACCATCAGCTGACCATCATTCTGGAGCATTACACTAGATAACAAATTCATGCATCACATGAACCTCTAATTATTCACAATGGGACTCCTCCACTAGCTTCACCAAGGAAGACTTCACCATCATCTATAATATAGAACCTCAACCATCTTCCATTTTTTCATCTAAGTGTAAGGAAGACAACTCCTCCATCACCGTCCAATCATCTACTGATTCTCAAACCACATCCTTTTGCGATTTCCTGATCAAGGCATCGGCCACCAAATTTCTCTTTCCTAAGGTTTAGGAGATATCGAAGTCGTCGTCCTGATGAAACTCCATCCACCTCACCTACAGCAAGTTCAGGTCTCACTGGATAAAGATATACCTCAATCTCTTGGGATATATGAAGAACACAATGAATTATGTGATGTGTTAATGTATCCATAACTTCAATGCAAACCCAACCGCTGTAAGCTCAAGGTCATGGGTGGGATAGTTATTCTCATGAGGATGTAACTTTCAAGATCCATATGAGATCACTCGCCACCACTGCATCAACACACACCCCAAGCATAGGCCTGAAGCATCACATTACAATCCAATGTTGTCCATTCCTCTAGTGACCTTAGTATTAAGGCACTGATCAGTTCCCCCATCAAATAACTGAAGGATTCCTGGAACATCTCACTCCATATAAAAGCCTAGTCTTTCTTGGTCAAGGTTTTCAAAGGTGATACATCTTGAGAGATGTTGGGCACAAACCTCTGGTAGTAACCTACTAGTCCCAATAAACTACAAACCTATGCCACATTATTGGGTGAATCCCAAGAAACAACTACTTCTATAATTTATGGGTCTATTTACATTTCCTTTTGGGACACCACGTGTCCAAGGATGCACACCCCTCATGTCTAGAACTTGCACTTGGACAATGTATTTTATAGCTAGTGCTGTCGGAGGACCTCTAAAGCCATCCTAAGATGATCGGCATGATCCTCATCTCATCTTGAGTAGATCAGGATGTCGTTGAAAAATAAGACTACGAACTGATCTATATATTTCTAGAAGATAGAGTTCATGATCCCCATGAACACGGCCTGAGCGTTCGTAATGTCTAACGACATGATCATGAACTCAAAGTTCCGATATCTACACCTAAAAGTTCTTTTTGAGATGTCACCCTCTTTCACCCTCAACTGGTGATACCCCGACTGAAGTTTGATCTAAGATGACAGACTTGATCACTTCAACTAGTCAAAAAGGACGTCAATCCTAGAAAGGGGGTAATGGTTCTTGATTGTCATCTGTTTCATCTTTAGTAATCTATACACAGCATGAGATCACCATACACCTTCATTGAGAAAAATACCGGATCACCCCATGCTAATGCGCTCGATTAGATAAAAGCCTTCTTCATCAGGTCATCAACCTAGTTCCGCAACACTGGAAACCCATAAGGCTTCATCTGATAGGGAGTCATCAAAATCAGAAGGGCGCCGGGTTGCAAGTCTATCTTGAACTCAACATTACGTCAAGGGGGTAGAGTCACCACCTCTCCAGAGAAGACATCCAGAAACTCATCTATGATCCCTGGGACTTCCACCATCTCTGTATCTTCCAACTTCAATGACAGATTAGCTAACAAAGAAAAGAAGGGGCTCCACTCACCGGCTTCCCTCCTAGAAACCTAGCTCTCTAATGAATGATATACACGGGCCACCCTTATCTGAAAACATGACCTTTATCTATAAGAAGTCAACAATATCATACACAAATAACATCCAGTTGATGCCTAAAATGAAATCATAGGGCTGCATTTGTAGAAAAAGAAGGTCCCCACTGTACTGATGTGGCCCCAACAACAGTCTACATCCTCGACGAACATAGTGTTGTTACCATGGCCATTCTATGCATGAATTGGATTATGATTAGTGTTTGTTTTCAATCCTTAGTGGATGTTCAGAATATGTTCCCGTAAAGTGATCATACAGTACAAGTATACAATAGTATTGAAGGTGGTGCTGTTCTCTAGCGTTTTCCAAATTTTTGGACCGGAAAATCAGAAAATGAAGACATAGGTTGTTGGCAAGAGGATGTGTGCACAAAATGGAAGCGGTGCATGAAATAAGAGCAACGTGCACGAAAAATAGCGGCGTGCGCGAAAAACTGCGGCGTGCGCTAAACAATTCAAGGTGAGTGAAATAGTGGAGAGAGATTTTTTGCGCAAGAGGTGTTTTGGAATAAAAATGTTGAAAAATGGGAAAAGAATGGGTTGTGCAAAAAATCTGGAGATGTGCACGAAAAACAATTCTTGTGTGAAAAGTTTTGCACGGTGAATGGGAGATTTTTCGTGCCAAGATGGGTTTTGCGCGAAGTGGTCTGAGATGCCTATAAATAAAAGGTGACCCCCCTCATTCTGCAAAGTTGAATACTTAGAGAAGATCTGAGGTCTCATGCATGTAAAAGGTTCACGTAAAGGGTGTTGTGCAAAATAGTTCAATTTGCGCGAAAAAGGTTAAGCTATCCGAAAACACAGACATTGCACGGAAAATTTGAGGTTGCACGAAAAACACCGAGCTTCGTGAAAACGGTGTGCTGCCTAAAGCTTAACATAAAGGAGGTTCTTTCACAAAATATTCTCCACCCCAAAATCATATATTTCGCGCCAATGTCAGATATTTTTCACAAAGGGTGGGAGTTACGTGAAATCTTCAGTATAACCAATTTGTGCGTTTCTGGTAATCCAGTTCCATGGTTCAGTTCATTCCAGTGCATCATATTTGGACATCGATGCAAGACGAGTCTCATGCTAACCAGAGGAAAAGAATTCAATTCAAATCTATTGAATAGACCATTACATATATAAACTGAATGGGACTTCACCAAAGGCAGTGAGCTAGAGGGAGTCAATTTGAGTGACCTGAGGGACATAGTGGGCTATCCTTGAACAGCTATAAAGGCAGTGATCCTGGGACAGAGTAACTATTCCCAAACCATTGTAATCCACAACTAGTGAATAATAGTGGAATTTGGTACACATGAAAACCTATTGGAATACGATCCTTAGAAGTAGGCCATATTGGAGAACCATATAAAAAATTGTTGTGTCATCTCTTTGCATTTAGATGTTTGACTGCTTCCCATATCCATCATACAGGTTAAACTAATTCCTACCAATGTGGGAACAAGATCCTTTAGTTTAAAATATAAATTTGACACCCGGATTCACCCCTCCCCTCTCAGGGTGTCTCGAGGTCCTACAAGTGGTATCAGAGGGAGGTTTCTAGTGTTTGATCTTTACTTTTTCATCATGGAGAATTATGTCAATTCTAGGGGAATCTCTCTCTTCGATGGAAGTAATTTTCATATTTGGAAGAACATGATGTGATCTCATTTAATATCTCTAAGAATGGAGGTCCTCTATTCTATTGTTCATGGAATACATGTTACTGACCCAACATTTCTTTCTATGACTGATACAGATAGAAAAGTTCTTGATGCAGATGATAAAGCTCAAAATGCTGTCACTGCGGATCTTTCTGATCAGATCTATCTAAAGGTGATGATTTGCACCTCAGAAAAGACTATGTGGGATAAAATTGAAAATATATATGAAGGAGATAACAATGTGAATGAGGAAAATCATTAGGTCCTACAAAATATGTTTGACAATCTAAAGATTCATCCTAATGAGAATGAATAATATTTTTTCAATCGAATCTGTGATGTAGTGGGAGCAATTCCAGGGCTTGGAGAGGAAATCAAAGACATTGATATTGTAATTAAAATCTTGCGAAGAATTCCTCTTATATACGATGAAAAGGTGTCAGCCCTTAAATAAAGAGATCTATCTAAACTATCTATGGATGATCTGCTAAGTAGTCTAGTGGCATATGATATGAGATTCAAACCCGAATAAGCTACGACTCGTGTTATCAAGGAAATGGAATTCGATGACATGGAGAAACTAAAAATTTAGATGATAGTGGTTGTGAAGATGATGATGAAAAATAAATTATTTATCTCATCACCAAGAAGAAGAAGAAGGGAAAAGGTAAATTTAAAAGTGAGCTACCTCTGGCATGTTTTTGCTCTGTAAGAGTTGGTCACATTGCCTCTCAGTGCCAAAGAATGATTGATGATGATGAGAGTGAAGCAGAAGACATCGAGGATCATAAAAAAAGATTTTTCAAAAAGGGATAAATAAAATTTGGACGGATAATACATAAGAAGAGTTTTGTATATGAAGAGGATGATGATAATATTGAATTTTGTGAAGAATAAGAACCCGAATTTAAAACATGAAACCATGCTTCCATGATAGCTACCATTGAAAAGTCAGAAACCTTAATCAATAAATGTAGAGATAATATGATTACTCTTAATGGCGATCCAAAGATTCAAATTAAGGATTCCTTTTCCAAGTTTGAGAATAATTGTAAGAGATGCAATAATTGGAAGTAAATGGTGGAAGAATTATTGGAATATGTTGACGAGCTTGAAGTAGAAATTGAACTCCTAGGAGAACTAGTGAGAGTTCAGTATTCAATCCTTGAATGCACTGATGACGTTGCAGAACTAAAGCATATAATTTAAGAACAAGAAAAGGTCATAAATAATATTTCATCCAGAATGGAAGATAATTCCAAGACTATTGACGGTTTGGATGAAGAATTTTCTTACTCTTAGTAGTAAAATTGAATGTCAATCAGCCACAAATGAGGGAAAGAAGAAAATTCATTTTGGAATATTGTCAAATGTAGAATTACTGGAATGAGCCAAGTGTGGTTTAGATGGGGTTGGGAAAATATTGAGTGATCGAAGACCCGCTTGCATGGGAAAGAGTGGAATTGGCTGTGAAGCTGAGAAATCAACTGTTGGGAGTGAAGAGAGCCGAAATAATGAAAATAGGAAAGTTTGACATGTTGAAACGTTGCCTAATGTTATGAAAAAGAAACCCTCTATCTAAAAAAAAAGAAGAACTGAAAATTATCCTCAAACATTAAAAAATGGAAATAAATACAACTATTCTCTCAAGGAAGAAGGCATGAGGAGAAATTAAATTGAGAAGCCATTTCCTCTCATGAAGATGCAGTTCAGTGGCTATCTAGGCCATACGATGTCACATTGCGAAGAAGCAAGAAGCTACTTGATTGGGGAGGATTTGGGACTACAACAAAGGAGATCAACTTTATATCCTCCATATTATAGAATAAATAGTTTCTATGTATACTTTTTTCATTGTTCTAACTTTGTCAATAAATCTATGTTTTTCAGACAGAGATTTGATAGGAGAGATTCATATAAATCTCTGTGATGAGTCAATATCCACCCTCTTGATGGTATTGATATCAAAAACAGATTTTCTCCTCTGGAAGAAGATTATGAGTATGAATAATATGATTATAAGGAAGAAATAATTATAAGGGCATCAATATCTTATACTCAATCCAATATCTCTTGGAAAGAAAAGTAGAAGATCGAGAAATCCAAACTTACAGAGGTGGACCTGAAAGCATCAAAAAGCAACAATAACTAGATTTTGGATAGTGGTTGTTCATCTTATATGACAGGTAATGAAGGCATGTTAATAGATATCAAAATGAAGGTTGATAGTATAGTACGACTTGGTAATGATGGAGCTCTGAAAATCAAAGGCAGTGGAAGTACTGAATTATATAATAGAGTGCTAAAGAAGACTGGAGTCCTTTATGTATATGGCCTATGTCATAATCTACTCTGCGTGAGTCGACTAAGTGACTCGGGACTTATAGTAAATTTTAATAAAAAAGTCTACACTATCAAGGGAAAGACATGCAATTCATTTATGAAGGGATGCAGAACAGAAGGCAACTAGTATAATGTTGATAGTAATGAAAATGTTTGTTTCATGACTGTTGAATAAGAATAAAATTTGTGGAATCGAAGACTGGGACATATAAATCAAAAAGACATAGAGAAAATATCAAAATTAGGGATTTTAATGTACATTCCCAACCTGAATCGTGAGCGTGAAAAGTCTTGTGATGCTTTCATTCTTGGGATGCTGGTTTGCAGTTCATATTGGGAATAGAAGAAAAGGTAATCTCTTCTTTTTGTTCTAATTCATACAGATGTATGCGGGCCGATAAATTTTGATAGAACTCAGGGAGAACAATACTTTGTCCTTTTCATAGATGATTATAGTATAATGGAATCTGTAATGGTCATTCACAAGAAACAACAAGTTCTTGACTTCATGAAAACATGTCCGCGAATCACTGAGAATGATACTGGATGAATAATCAAAGTGTTGCGATCTGAAAATGGATGGGAATACATGTCCATTGAATTTGAAAATTACCTGGAAAAGCACTGGATATTGCATGAGGTAGTTGTTGTGAGAACTCCACAACAAAATGGAGTTGTTGAACGTAGAAATCGACAGGTGAACAACAAGGCACGAACTATGCATATTGAGAGTCGTATTCCAAGACTTTAATAGAAATAGGCTGTTCAATATATAGTGTATATTCAAAATCGAACAGGACTTTATATGGGTGAGACGAAGACACCATGTGAATTTTGGCATGGAAGGAATCCCACTTTGATATACTTTCTTTTTTTTTGATGTAAAAGCTTCATCAGGAACAAAGAAGGATATGAAGGGAAGTATGCTGACAATAAAGATGAATGAATTTTACTTGGATCCTCAATGAACAAAAAATCCAACAAGTGTTTGAACAAGTGATTAAGAAGGATCATGGAAAGCAGTGATGTTAATATCATTGAAGATAAAACCACAAATGCTTCATGTATTTCTTATGCTGATGTGATAGAATTTGAGGAAGAAAATGAACATGGATTAAATATAAATACAGGAATCGAAGAAGGTGGAAAAAATACTCAGTAGTCACATCCGGATGTTGACTCAGAAGAAGATTTAGAAGAGGAAACCTTGGCTGGAGATAATGCAACTGAACCTCATGGGAGAAATTGAAGATCTAATATTGATCCATCTAACATAATTGGGGACATGAGTGCACCCAAAAAAACAAGGATGATGAGGAATATCACTGAATCTTCATTTCTGTTAGTTGTGGATCCATACTCATTTAAATGAATAGAAAAGGATGAATCATGTGAGAAAGACATGAATGAAGAGTTAGATCATATTGACAAGAATCAGACATGGTATCTTGTCCAGAGACCCGATGGTCACAATGTGATTGGTACAAAATGGATCTTCAAGAACATGTTTGATAGCATGGAATTGATATTAGAAACAAGGCATGAATGGTATGTAAAGGATATTCCCAGATTGAAGGTGTTGATGTTGAATAAACCTTTGATCCAGTGGCTAGACAGGAGTCAATAAATCTTTTCCATTCCATGGAACTCTAAAGAGGATATAAAGTATATCAAATGGATTTCAAGACAGAATTCTTGAACGGTATACTCTAAGAAGAAGGCTACATAGAACAACCTGCGGGTTTTCTTCTTGGTACTAATGAAACAAAGGTTTGCAAACTAAAGAAGGATCTATATGGTTTGAAGCAGGCTCCATGAGCATGGTATTCCCACCTGGACTCTTATCTCAATAAGCTGGAATTCAAAATAGGAGGAGTAGATCTCAATATTTATGTGAAGAATTCTCCAAAAGATCAGTCCATGGTTCTAGTCAATGTTGATGAAATTATTTTTGGTGGCAGGAGACAGAAATCAGAGGATGAATTTTCCAATCTCATGAAATCAGAATTTGAAATGTCTATGATTTTGGAGATCACATATTTCTTATGAATGAAGGTGTTCAAAAGAAGTATTACACTTTAATTTATCATTAAAAGTATGCAAGAGAGCTGCTAAAGAAGTTTAATATGCATGACTCCAAACTGCTGTCAACTCTGATTGCGGTTGGAACCAAACATGGAAAGCATTCGGATGGGACCCTTGTAGATCCCACCATGTATAGGAGGATAATTGGGAGTCAACTGTAACTGATAGAGAAATGGAAAAATATTGTCTTTTCCACATGTCTAGCGGCCCGCTTTTAGAGTATTCCAAAGAAGAAACATATGGATCCTATAAAAAGAATCATGAGGTATATTCAAGGTACTCGCAATTGTGTCTTATACATTGCTGCAGGAAGGGATAGTGAATTATCAATATTTTCTAATTCTGACTGGGCTAGTGATGTAGTGGATAGAAAGTCCACAAGTGGTGTAGCATTCTATATTGGGAATAAATGTGTTGGTTGGTTGAGCAAGAAACAAGAAAGTACTTCTCTTAGTACTGTTGAAGCTGAGTATATCTCCGCCACAAAGGCATGCACTCAACTTATATGGATAAATAAACAACTAACAGATATTGGTGATGAGGTTAATAAACCAATGGTGATTTACTGTGATAACAATAGAGAAATTGATCTTACGAAGAATCTAGTTCGACATTCTTGTACAAAACATATTGAAATCATGTATCACTTTACCAAAGAGAAAGTTGACCAAGGCGTGATTAAAATAGACTATATGGGAACTGATGAGCAATTGGATGATATCCTGACCAAGCCACTATCATCGGCTGTGTTTGAGAAGCATCAATTAATCCTCGGTGTTCAACCACCTCCCAGTGCATAAGGAGGTTACGAAATACCACTATCCCCATTTATGTTAACTGTTTTTAATATTTTTAGGGATATGATGTAGGTTTATAGGGGAGATACTATCCAGGCCTGTATTGAGATGATCAATGAGAAAATACCAATCTTTGGCATTATTTCCAATGGGGGAGATTAAATAAATTCAAGACATTTTTTGTATCACGATGATATTTTGGTGATAGGATAAGAAGGAATACATTGTACATTTAATGGTTCTGGGAAAATTTAAGTGAATTGCTTGGGAGTCATTGAGAATTCCAAAACATTGGAATACATTGGTATCACGATGAGATTTTGGTGATAGGATAAGAAGGAATACTCTGGACATTTAATGCTTTTGGGAAAATTTAAGAGAATTTCTTGGGTTTCATTGAGAATTCTAAAACACGGTATCCAAATTCACGCTTCCCCTCTTGTTTTCTAAACCGAGCATTGCTCACGTAGAAATAGAGTGTTGGCTGAGTTGATTCTTGCATTTTGGGTTTGCATATGGATGGTGCTCTATTGATTTTGTTTTCTGATTTCCAACAAACCCATAGGGGTAGATTTTTCGAACCATGGTCGTTATATACTGGAATTTGAGTATGGTTTGTTTTTGTTGTCATTCCTCAATGGAAGTTTAGAATGTGTGCCACTAAAGTGATCATACAGTTCAAGAAGACAACACTATTAAAGGTGGATCTGTTCTCCAGGGTTTTCCAAATATATTGACTTGAAAATTGAAAAATTCAGACATAGGTTATTGGAAAGAGGAGGTGCACGTAAAATGGATGCTGTGCGTGAAATAAGAGCAACGTGCACGAAAAATAGTGGCGTGCGTGAAAAATAGTGGCCTGCACAAAAAACAGCATGGTGCAGGAAATAGTGGAGAGATATTTTTTGCGCAAGAGGTGTTTAGGAATTAGAATGTTTAAAAATGGAAAAGTCATGGGCTACGCGAAAAATTTGGATATTTGCGCGAAAAATGATTCATGCATGAAAATTATTGTGCGCTGAATGAGAGATTTTTCACACCATGATGGGTTTTACGTGCGGGGGTCTGAGATGCCTATAAATAAGAGGTGACCCCCCTCATTCTTAATGGTTGAAGACTTAGAGATGATCCAAGGTCTCATGCGCCTAAACGGATTGAGTAAAGGGTGTTGCGTGAAATAGTTCGTGTTGCATGAAATGGGTTAAGCTGCACAAAAACACAGACATTGCGCGAAAAATTTGAGGTTTCATGAAAAACACTGAGCTGCACATAAAGGAGGTTGTTGTGCGAAATATTTTCCACACCAAAATCATGTATTTCATGCCAAAGTCAGATATTTCACACAAAGGGTGAGAGTTGCGCGAAATCTTTAGTATAACCTATTTGCGCGTTTATGATTATCCAGTTCTGTGGTTCAGTGCATTCATGTGAATCATTTTCAGACCTCGATTCAAGCAGAGTCTTCTGCTATGCAGAGGCAAATACTTCAATCCAAATCTATTAAAGAGACCTTCACATCTATAAACTAACTTGGACTTCACCAAAGGAAGTGAGCCAGGGGGAGTCAACGGGAGTGACCCGAGGGACGCAATGGGTTATCCATGAGTAGCTGTAAAAGTTGTGATCTTGGGATATAATGACTATTCCCAAACCTTTGTAATGCACAAATAGTTAAGAATAGTGTAATTTGGTACAACCAACAACCGGTCGGTGTATGCTCCATGGATATCGCCCTTAGTGGTGAACCAAGTAAAAATTATTGTGTCATCTCTTTGCATGTGAATGTGTGACTACTTCCCATATCAATCATACAGGTTAAACTAGTTCCTAATAATGTGGGAACAATATCCATTAGTTTAAAATAAAATGTTGGCACCCTGATTTACCCCTCCCCTCTAAGGGTGTCCCGGGGTCCTATACATAGTACAAGCAGTTTTGAACTCTGACTAGTGTACTCAATACCAGGGGAATGGAAAGTATCAATGTGTCTAGAACTTGAGCATGGAATAGACTAGGTGCAACAAAGGATTTTGAATCTCTTGAACAATACAAGGAAAATGAAAGAGTACTAAACAAGAAAATTGTACCTCGAACGACCTACCACCCTCCTAGAACTACTGAATCCATGGAATGAAACTACCCACACCTAGCTCCTCTACCCATCACATGTTGGATTCCTCCCCACACATACCCTAGTTGAGGTATCTGTGGAACGCATTGAGGTCAACCTCCTCCTTCAACATCTGCTCTTGGTGGAGCGGGGTCATGCTGTCGCTGATGCGGCTGCTAAAAAGGCCTGGCCGGAAACTGCTTCTACTGAGGTGGCTGCTAAGCTTAACCACCTCTATTGTACTCCACTCGGCCTGGGCACTGATTCTGAAGGTTTCCAAATCTACAACAGATGAAGCATCTTGATCCTGGGCCCACAGAGAAAGGGTGAGGATTGGGAGATCAAAACTGGAACTGCTGGGGCCCTCTCCCCATCAGCCAAAACCTAGAATGCTCTGATACTGGAGGCCTGCTGCTAATGGTCTTCCCCTTTAATGAACCCAGCTAGATCCCCTCTCATGGAACACCTCCCAGCGTGTACATCCTCTCCACCACTTTATCCTTCTTCTAAACCTCTTGGTATGTTGATAGAGTAAATGGAGTAACAACATACTGAAAAGAATGTCAAAGTGCCTTCTCCAAACGTCTCACCCAAGACTCCTCATTTTGAATGAGGTTCAGATAAAAATGAAGTAGTTACTTGAAATTGATCCAAAAATCTCCCACCATAATACTCCCTTGCTGGAGGGAGAGCATCTTTTACATCTTATCAGCCTTCATCGTTGAAGAATTTAATTACACCTGAAATTCCTTCTCGAAGTCAGTCCAAGAAACCTCAGCTTCCCTCTTCTCTCTGATGTAGAGCATCCTCCAATGACGCACCTCTCCCCACATATAGATTATATTTAGTGTAATACATTACTCATTCAAAGCGCAATTTAGGATAAAATCTATCACCAACTCCTTGATCGAGTCGTATGTCTCCTTGTTCGAGACACTGCCCTCGTACTTCCTGAGGGTCTGCCACTAAAAGGCCGGAAGTTTTGCCTACCACTAGTCATCCTCCTCCTCTCAATCACCACTCTAATGTTCATCCAAATCCTCCTCCTATGCCTTGATCACTCTCACTACTCATGGTCGTCGTCTGGGTTCCATAGCTATATGGTAAATAAAGAATTCCTAAACACGAGTAGTGTAAAATATTTCTTTAAAATTTTTCATAAACATGTTATTTATTTATATTACCATAACACCCAAAACATAAAAGAAACCAAGTCATTGTGATGCATGTACCTTTCTTAGGGTCTCTACCATAAAATCACTGTATCCTAACATGGTCGTTCGACAAGTCCAGAGTCCTTTCATTGAATCATGGGGGGCCCTAAAATCGTGGGTCCTAGCCACTCTTCCCTGTCCTACTTCATGCACCAAGATTTTATAACACTATTTCCCTACCATCCCATGAAATCCTCACTATTTCTAAATCTAAAAACCATTCTATCTGATGACCATATCCTTTGATACCATTCTCTTATGACCTGATTCACCAAGATGAGAGAAGGGACGAAAAACTGTCAAACCCATCCTTCCTCAAGTTGAAGGAGGGATAATGACCACCGAGTCCCACCTTCATTAGGTCCTAATGTGATGAGTAGAACCATTGGTATAGAATCATATGTAATATGGTAGGAAATACCCTTCTAATTTAGTACGATCTTGAGATAATATGGTAAAAACCAAAAGAAATATAATACAAATTTTAAATGTAAATCCAAAACACCTTTTTCCACAGTCATGCTCAAATTTATGTGCTAAAAAGTATATGAAAGCCATGATAAAAACTACAAAAAGAAATAAAAGTAGCAACAAAAACCATATCGATGTCTGAGCTAGTAATGTATGGAATGGTCCTCAAAGTCCACCTGAAAACCTGAAAGAAGTTTTATATACATAGGGTGAGTATACAGGTATACTCAGTAGGGTAAACAAAATGTTCTAATACACAAGTGGGGAGGAATTATAATGCCCTGTAAGAAAAATAGAGATAACCAAAACACCTAGAAATGAAAACTATCCACCAAGACTCACGAAGGAACACTGCCAAAATAATGCATGTCAGGTAAAATAACAGTAATAGCACATTGATTTTTGGGTACCCCACACCACTTTCTCACAGGTTATTGAGGAAATCATATGCATCTGACCTCCCCTTCCATTTTTTTCACTGTAGTCCCACTGCCACCCCAAAAATAACCTTATAGGGCATCACAAACACTCATCCTACCCGTAGACACCTGGGCTACCACAACCATGCCTCCCACATACAGACACTTGGGCCACCACAACCATATGTAACCACAACAAATACATTGGGCTAGAAACAACTACCACCATTCTTAAAGACACCAAGGCGTCATCCCGAAGACACATGAGAAACAAACCTACTCGCACATACCTGGACCAACCACCACAACATTCCATGCCTGAAGAGTCATGGAATATAATGGACCCCAGCACATCACACCCTACCTGAAGAGTCTTGGGATACCCGGGAGAGGGAGGAGAAAAGAGCTAATAACTAGCCACCCATAAGAATTTTGGGAAAAACACCCTTCCCCATGAAATGGGGGTGTTCGGCATGAAGTGCTCAATGTGGGTGGGGTGCATATAAGAAACACAAAAAATAAATATTTACATATTGATAGTCAAGTATTCACCTCAACCTAAGGGTTTCGAAACAAGCCCTTACAAAAACACCCTCATTACTATTCATACATGCATAAAATCACAACGACCACAACCAGAGCACCACCCATTGAATCCATTCTTGTAATCATGTTCATGTGATTTTGTTAGAATAATTATCCACTACTGGGAAATTGTGAGTCACATCCACAAGTCAAAACAACTTTGTACTGAAGAAGAAGAAATCAGAACCTAAATTTAAGCATTCACACCTACTTCTATTATAAAGACACAATAACAAAGGGATTAGTTAGATTCCTCAAAGTACTAAAACCAATCCAAGTCCAAACATAAGTGCATAACACACAAGCCAACAACCATACAATAGGAGATCCCATCCCTATAAGCATTAAGAAAAAAACTGGGATTATTTGCAGAACATAGCAAGGGATTTTTCATATTTAACCCCTCCATTTAAAGAGTTTCTTCTTTCTATTTGGTTAATCGGGGTGATCACACAAGGATTCTAATTCATTTGGAATCCATTTAATCAACCAGGTTTACATGATTAACAAATTTCTATGTTACATCCATTCAATCACAAGATTATCAAGAAAATATAGTTTCACTACTGTGTGAGAAAGGACCACCAATAGATATGATTTTTCGTGGGAATAATCACATGGAATTCACAACATTGTAATGAAAATAATAAATTAAAACAATATCATCATCAAACACACCTATTCCTTATTTAGAAACCATTTATTATCTTCGTCAAGGTTTGGTTTCATCCACACCCTGAGGAAGAATTAACATACCCATCCCAAATGATGCATAGTAAAGAGAGGTGAAGGAAGACCCTACTTGGATGACCAAATATGGTAGTTTTCTCAATGGGCCAAGAACTCCAGTTACGCAACTTTTAGAGGATAAACTCCAATGACTCCAAGGATGAGTGGGAAGGGCTCCAGCATGGGCGCGTGATTCTAAAAGAGGGACCCTAAATGCACCAAGGAAAATAAAAGGGATTAATGGAGAATAAAAAAAATCTCCATGTCATAAAAGGCTAGATCCTGGAGTTACAAGATATGAAATCTCGAACTTCTCAAATGGTGTATTGTGGTTCCACCATGTGATTTGGTGGTTACACATGAAATTATTAATTGTTATTTAAAAATTATCCTTAGAGATGGTGGAGATAATGGGTTTGAGTTAATAAATATCTTCTAATGAGATAAAACCACATATCATAGTTGAAACTAGTAACGCAGGGAAGGTGTGACACTGAGTAACATCCACACGTTTTGTTAACTGAAGGGTCGCACGACTCTTAGCTGTTTAAAAACATTATTTCCTGAATTAAAATGATTTTGAAATGGGTATTAAATCATTTTTATGTCAAAAAATAGGTTGTGGCAGTGAAACTAGAAAACTCAGAAAACCTGAAGAAAGAAAAAAGGAAAAGGGTGGGGGACACTGTTTCTTTGTAATGGTACCATCGTAATGGTGTCACCAGTTCGGTGAGACACTGTAAGCAGTGACACAATTTCAATATGTGGCCATGAAGGTGCATCTGTGACAGTGTCATTGTCATGGTTCCACCATCATGTTTGAACCGTTTGGTGGTACTCAGTTTTTGGTAGACTCCTTAATGTGTCACTGGTGGTCCCCAAGAAACCTCAAACACTAGAATTTTGGAAATGTAATGGACCAGGAGGGTCCAGGCCATTATAGTTTTTATATATAATTGATCATAGAAATACTGTTTTGTTGGCGTTAGTGATTTAATTTTTTTTCTATAATAAAAAAAACTAGTTAGTATCTTATCTTGACTACCGATTTGGACATTATTGATTGTCTCCCAATATTTTTTTTAATTCCTAATCTCCCCCACAAATAGATTCAGAATCATCAATACCTTCAGTATTATAGTGGTAAGGATCCTTGAAACTTCCCCTAATTGATTACAAGATTTGGCTATGTCGCTACTTGCATTTCTTTTAATTGTTGAGTGAAGTCACAACTTCATCGAGTTGTAACCATGATTCCATCATAAACATTCCTCTAAAGTGGTAGCAATCTAGATTTAGATACATTCATTCTATCATATTTATTTAATTAAACCCTTCACTCTCATAATAATTACACAGTAGTAGGGGATGCCGGAAACTAGGCCTAATGAGCACCCCGTGCACCAAGTTTTATTAAAATTTGGGTGATGTAAGGCGTTCATGACTTAATATTTTTTTAGGGGTTTTTTATATTTTCAACAAATTTAATCATTTTCTATTAAATATTTTCATACTATGTTTTTTTTCTCCCAACTGAACATGAAAAAATAGAATACATTCATTGTGTCTTTATGCATTTTTTATCTATTAACTTATGTGTTTCAAACAGAAATTAAAATTCTTAAAATAATAAAAATTAAAAAAGAAAATAAATTACCCAACAAGTATTGAGAATCTAATATTTCTTGAATCATTTAAAATCAATTGATCAACCATGGAATATGTGAATAATGCCTTAGTCTAATCATGAATAATATCTCAACTCATCCCCAATCTAATATTTTAACATCTCATTTAGGATACCAACTTATCTTGTTGTGGTCCACTTCTTACATCGTCATCATCTATAATATAAATGTACTCACATGCATGAGAGGGGGTCTTTTGAAGCATAATGTACGTAAAGAAAAAAATCATAGATGTATAGGCCCTTATCCTTGTTATGTGACAAAGAATAATTCATGGACCATCGCAAAACTAATTATTTATTATAAACATCACGCACATTTGTAATAAGTAATTGAAGAAAAATAACCCACACAAACCAAGTGTTGTTCTTTGCTCAAGACTATTCAAGGAGTAAAATAAGAGCATGATAAAAATTAAAATATAATAAATTCATGTTTGAGGGAATTTAAATGAATTAAATTAAAATTTTAAATTTATGTAATTTAATTTCATTCAGTCCATGATTTAATATAATTTTTTCTTTAAAAATTAAATTAATCGATTAATTTAATTTTATATAAATAATAAAATTATTTTTTAAATAATTAAATTACTTTTGTTTTAAACAAAATAATAATAAATTAATTATTAAGTATTTTAAAAACTTCTAGGGGCTCGGAACCCTTTATGAGTCCCTTTTTGGGATGGGATGAACCCACACATGCCCATTCTAGAGCCAAGCTATTGCAGGTCGGGAATACATCATGCAGGGTAGTTCTGAGTTAGGAAGACCCACCCTAACTAGTTTTAAGAATTTTTGGCCCAGTTTGGCCTACAATGGGTGGATTCGGGTAGGAAGTGGGCTAATAGGAAATCTGAAAAATATTGAACCAACAACGATCATTGGAATAGTGGATCCTGACTAGGGATACCTCACAAGATGATAGTGGGGAAAAGGCTGGATAGGGGTTGTGGACTGGTGTATTCAGCACTAGAGGACTGTGCATGGAATTGGTATCATTCAAACAAGGGGTGATGGTTGAGATCCCATGACTGGGGTAGTGGCTAGAGGAGGTAATGCTAAATTCCTCATCGGCCGGGCAGAGCAGCGGTAGGAGTGGAATAGTATGCACATAAGATCAGACATAGTGATGATGAGGAGTAGACCACAAGGATAAGGTAGCATCTGATGTAGTCGAAAGGATGGAGGAAGCGTCTGACTGGAGGCAGCAACGATGGTCATTGGGTAGGGATACAACCTTGAGAATCTTTTGGTGAATGAATTGTATTTTTTAATATATATATATATATTTGTGACTTATGAGCTGATAATGGGTTGGGATGTCACTTTTATTTTTTTTAAACCTAATTATTTGTCTTTGGTTTTACCTATAAAAATCCACTACCATATGAAAAAAAATTTCACTTCTTAGCACTGTACTAGTGATCAATATCTAGTGGGACCCTTGCTGAAAATTTGGGGTCACCAGAATCACCAATAGAGAATAAACCCAAGATATTAAGATTTTTATTTTCAATATTTATACTCGTAAAATAAACCGATATTGGTTAATAAATTGTTTTTTAATGGACATAATTTCCCCGTATGAGATAGGATTGATATGCGATCAGATCCTTTGAAACCATAACATATCTATCTACTTTAATTTAAATAAAATTAATTTTAATTTGTTCATAAAACTAATACAATTTATTTGATAAAATTTCAGCTACTAGGGAGTGTAGCAGTTGCGAGTGAGGTGGGGATTTAAATTTTTTCATCACTGGAGTGACAAAATATCATAATCTCAAGAGATCGAAGCCCTGGTACAGGTTTGAGTATCTCATGTGTATTTATTAAGTATAAAAAAACATGAATGATTACCTCATTAAAATTGACATGCATTTGACTGTAACCATATTTGGTGACCATTTCTTCGAGGATCTGAGGCCGAACCCATTTAGATCGTCAACACACTCTTCACAATTCTACGCATATAATGATCATCAAATTTTTAGTTTCTAGAATAGTGATTTGATGATACATTCGACATCTTAATGATTACCTCAACTCCATTCTTACAATATATAAAGATGTTTTTGGTTCGATTCCTCAAACGAGGTATTTTTTTCTCTAAAATATGGTAAGGAGCAGAGAAAAGATCATAATATATAGGAATTAACAATACATGGAATGAGATACAATCTATTATTATGTATTGGATATAAAAATACCCAGAAAGAGTTCCCCATTTCCCATATATCCAATGCCTACTAAATAATCAATAAATGAAACGTTATGAGAAACTAACTTCATTATAATCACCATGTGTAATTTACCACTTACATGTAATATATAATATATATATTACATAATAAAACTGGGTCATTAACTTGATTTATAATTACATCAGTATTAAACGAAACTTTAATATTCAAATAATATTCGTTCTTAAAATATTTTTCCACATATTCACATAATACCTTCTGAATAATTTTAATAAATACATTCCACCCAATTATTATGTACTCAAATAATAAAGATTTTATGTATTCATTGGTGATAGATAATACTTGGACAACTCTCAGACCCCATGGTGGGGCCCATTATGTCCTATTCACATCTTTTGTAGAATATGGCAGCCTCTTGAATATGAAATTGTGTGTGACACTCTAGGACCTTATATCGATATTGGTTAATATTATTCATAGACCATGAGTGGAGTCTAGCACCCCATCAAGGCCCCTAAATATATTAGGAATAGTCATTACAACAATAAGTATCCTATGAACACACATCTTATAATATAATCTCTATGTTTTGTAATATCTTATAAAGGAGGATACATAACTTGTGTCATCATCCATTCTTGATTTATTATTTGTTGATCTAACAAGACAGCCATACCTTCGACTACCATGGCCATGGATTTTTAATGGTACTACCATTCTGGTCAACTAGGCCTGAGATATCACTTCCTCAACTCAGAAGTGACAAATTTTATCTAGTTAATTCAAACAATGTCATTCCACCAATTTTTCAACCAACACAAGCAACCTTGACATGAATTAAATGTCATACAGTTTCCCTTGCATCAAAAAACATGATAAAATAGAACAAATTGATAATGATCTCACGTTATTAGTCCAATAAACATGTTGGTATATAGAAACAACTAATGGCACTTGAAACATATGGAGTTCCTATTGGGAGGTCTATCCTAATGATCTCATCCGTTCAAGATCACAAAGTACGGACTTCGTGAAATGAAGTCTCATTGCATATGATCCCCCATCACCTGATTGTTAGAAGTCATATATGTCCTATAAATATGATACATACCATAGGACATAACTTTATTACTATTTTCATTATATCAGTATGTTCTTATTATAGACTGGGAACTGATATTACCTTTTTATGCAACACATAATCTAAGGACATTACCATAAATATAGTGGGTGCAGAAGTATCTAAACTTCTCTAGTAATACAAACATGTGTATATATCAAATTGTATACAAGTAATTTTAATCAAAGTATATACATAAGATTAGACTAGGGGACCATATTTCAATGATCCTTGGGTGATTTGACCCTCAATATCCAGAGATCAGGCATTAGTGATTCTAAGTGAGTTTCCTTTTTCCCACTCCCCCAGTTTCCTTCCATGCTCTTCATTGGGGGGGGGGGTTGTGACTAAGGAGATAGATGGGTTGGGTCATGTTATGGAGGGAGACTAATAGGGCTATAATATTCTAGGTTGATCATGGCTCTTCCTTATGTTGTAGTTCTATATAGTAAAAAAATAATTTAGTGGTGGTTTTTTCGTAGAAATATTCAAAACCGTTGTTAATTAATTATAATGTTTTAATTATTTTTTTTATTAATTAATAGTTAATAATAATTTGAATGTTAAAACCAATCATCAATATGTTAAAAATTAGACTTCAAAATCAAATGATCATAACTTTTGATCCGAGGGTCCATTTTGGCTCAAAAACCAATCAAATCAAAGATCATAAAAAAAATTAAAACCAAAATAGATTTAAATTCTATAATTAATTTAAGAATAATTTTTATTATAGCTTCAAGAAAAGATTCAAATCGAACTCGGACTTCAAACTACAATAAGTTTTGATCTAGCTGTCCGTTTGAGCTCTACTACATATCGAATCAATGATTATGAGGATATGTACTATATAATGTGCTAGGGTTACTTTGATCTCTATTGTTTTAGGTCAAAAAAGTCACCAATGGACTCCAAAACTGAGTTTTCAGTCTTGGTATCCCAATTTTTCAGATTCGATGGAATTTTAGCATCATTTAATGGGGTCTTTTTGACCATTTTTAGTGGGGACTGAATTTATTTTTCTAGATTACTTTCATATTAATATTATGGTTTTGAAAATTTATCATTTTTTTAATTATGTTTTATTTATCATTAAATATATCCATATTTTCTTATCTTTACTTATAATAAATCACTTTTATAAATACATATTTAGATAAAAATGTATTTTTAATCATATAAACAATATCAAAATAAATATTTATTTTTAATTTCATTTAAAATAAATAGTTATTGACATTATTTACCTTATATAAATGCATTAATATATATAGATATACCCATATAAATATTGTTTATATATAAATATGTGTGTTTCAATAAAATAATTTATATTTATGTTTATATTGTAATATATAAATATATAAATACATATATATGTAAATATTTTTATGTATAAGTAATATATAAATATATTTTTATTTAAATATATCATTATTATTAAATATAGTATATCAATGATTTTATAGTAAAATAATATGAATATATATAGATATACACATATATCAATAATGTATATATATACATATGCATTTGTATTGATAAACATATATATATATATTCTAACATATATAAATATAATATATTATATAATATATTTAAATAAATTTAAGTATATATATATATCATACACGTTCGATGAGATTTCATATTCATTTAACAGTGTCTTCATAAGATTTTTATTTCATTTATGATTACATTCCTATTGATTTGATGGTTTTTCAATTATTGTGATTTCTCCTCTTTTGGTAATTTAATATCAAATATATATATATATTTGAATTTATGAATATTTTTGTATATTTATATACATTTGTAGTTATTTATACATATTTGGGATTAAATATTTCTATATCATACATTTTAAATATATATAAAGAGATATTTATATTTACTTCTGTTTATAAATATATATATATTCATATTAATAAAAATTATATATCATAGTGTGTATATATGTATTTATGTAACATAAATATGTGCTTAAATAACTATTTAGTATTTATTTATTATTTATTATTTAATTATTAATTATTAATTATTTATTTGTTTTTTATTTTACATTACTATTTTATAAGTTAATTTTTTATGTATTATATATTATATATTATTCATTTAATTTTTAATTATTAACAATTAATTATTATTTACTTATTATTTTGTTATTATGTATACATTAATTAATAATTTTTTTAAATTTATTATCAATTTCTTATTAATTTACTATTATTTTTTTATTAATTTATTATTAACGTCTAATTTATTTATTATTTATTATTTATTTATTTTTCATTTTTATTTAATTACTTATTTTTAATTTATTTATTATTAATTTATTTATTTATTATTTTCTTATTGTTTAAAAAATAATTATATATTATTTATTAAATTTTATTAATTTATTAATTTATTAATTTTTTATTAATTTATTATTATTTTCTTGTTTATTATATATTAATTATTTATTCTTTATTTATATATTCCTAATTTATTATAAATTATTTATTATCAATTAATTATTATCTATTATTTAATAATTTATTATTTATTTATCATATATTAATTCATGTTTAAAATAATTTTTTTATAAAGGTAGAGTTGAAGAACTTATTATTAAAACAAAAGTAAGAACAACAAAGGGAGGGTTATTACATGCCAATAATGCCCTCATCTAGGGATCTCATGTTTTTTCCTGATGTTTTGAAAAATTTATTATTTATACATTACTTATATTTATATATTATCTTTGTATATTGTATATTGTATATTGTATATAATATATTGTATATTGTATATATTAATTATATATTATATATATATTCTTTATTCTTTATTGTTTATTCATTATTCATTATTTCTTATTCATTATTCTTTAGTCTTTATTCATTATTATTTATTATTTATGATTTATTTTTCATTATTTACTATTTACAATTTTCTATTTTCTATTTACTATTTATTATTTATTAATTTCAATTTATTTTACAATTTATTTTATACTATTTATTATTTAGCATTTATTACCTTATTATATATATATATTATTAATTTATGTTTTGTTTATTAATTATTAATTTGGAATTTGGAATTATTAATTATTAATTACTAAGTACAAATTAAAAATAATAATTTATTTATTAGTAATTATTGAATATTGATTAATCATTATTGATAAATATTTAAGGATTAATCATTACTGATTAATAATTATTAATTAACAATTTTTTAGTTTATATCTATTTGTTATGCATTATTTTTTTTCAACTAATATATATATATAAGTATATTAAATTTTATTTATTCACCACATGAAGAGTCTGCTGGAGTGGTAATGTCTTTGAAGAATGAGCAAGATTGCATGAGCATGTGCATGTGCATGGTAATATATAATAATAAGTAAATAAGTAAATTAGTAAGTTAATAAATAAATAATAAATAATAAATAATAAATAAATAAATAATAACATAATAAAATTATGAAAAATAATAAAATAATATAATAATGAAATAATGAAATAATGAAATAATGGAATAATAAAATAATAAAATAATGATAAATGATAAAATAATGAAATAAGGAAATAATAAAAAATTATAAATTAATAAAGTAATAAAAAATTGTAATTAAAAAATTAGTAAAAATAAAAAACATTCAAGAAATGATTTAGGGGTGGTTTAAAATGCCTCTAAAAATTGCCTCTAAATCAATCACTAATAGTTTTTAAAAACCACTGCTAACTGATTGCCAACCAACGATTTAGTGACAGTTTAAAGCCCAAATAAATGAAAAAATAGCAGCTAAATGCCAATTTTGGTTTAGTGGTTCTTGGCATCTATCTTCCACATATTCCATTATAGAATAATGATTTAGAGTGCTTTGTTTGAGGTAAGGTATTCATAATATCTCTCTATTTTGAGAATATATGATATTCCATCATTTTGTATCCTTTTGGGTAGATGGTATGATTTGGCCTAAGAAATATCATTAATTAGACCTAAAGAAATAGAAAGGGTAAGGGGAGATACCACATATTCTTTACTTGTTTTCCTAATATTTATTTTCCATGACTGTTTTTTGGATATGGTTAGATATGAATTTTGTTTACTATTGTGAATATGTTTTTGTTTTCTAAAATATAATTGTGGAAAATCCCTCACATGAAAATGGTAAATCCCTTAAAGATGGTAATTGAAATGTATATGTATAAATAATTAGTTTTTGTGATTTCCCATTGCTTGTGAAGTTTATTGATGTGATGATATGTGTAATTGATGGAATTATGGATGTGGTTTCTTTGTTTGTTTGATTTGTAGTGTTATGAGGGTGACATGTTATACGAAATCGTAGGGTTGATTTGTGGGAAGTTGATTGTGTTGTGTATTGGTTTTGTAGTTTCCTAGTAGTTATAGAATGCTTGAAATGATAAATTCCAATAAATGGACATAGGTTGGGTCAGATGTTTTAGAGCTATAACTAAATGGATTGGAATTGATGTGAATAATCATTGTTCTTGGCTAGTGAATGACCTTCCATTGAATTTGGAAATATGATAAATGAATATGTAAACAGTTGGTAATTGATGTTGTTAAATGGGAACTATGAAATCGATTTGTGGTTGTGTACATGGTAAGTAGTAATGGATGGGTGGCTGGAAGTGAGGAAGTGATATTGACGTGTAGAAGGGGTGATGTGGAGGTTATGGTAGTTATGTAGTTTTGGTTATGTGAACATATAGGGTGGTCTTGGGCGTAGCTATTTTACATTATATTTTCATTCTAATTTCTATAAACACCCCACCTAAGTTGTGCATTTACAAAAACGCCATATGTTTTTTGGGTTCTGTTTATTTTACCCAAACATCTAGGTTGGTGAGGATGGATGTTTCACTACCCACTCTCCCCCACCCTCTCTTCCAAGAGAGGTTATTACACATGGGATGTGATGACTTTCGAATATAGTTCACTTATGATGATGTTTAAGGAGAGTATATGATGGTTCATAGTGGGGGTTATGCATAGAATTTGGGTTCTTGAGGTTGATTTCCTTCATATTCATGATACTCCACTATTATGGTTTGTGGTAATGGTTTTGGGATGATGAGGATTTGATAGTTGTGGAACATGGTATGAATATGATGAGGTTGTGATGATGTGATTGACATGGGATGAAAGATAGGGATTTCCTTTAATTATTAGGATTGAGATAGTATGAGGTCAATGTGTACAAAAGGGATGGGAGTTCCATGACATACAATGTTGGGCTGTGAGAGTGGAAAGTTAGTTGGGAAGTGGAGTGAGGTACTTTTCTTGAGGTAATTACTCTTATATTATTATACATGGATGTGTTATTTTGTGAGTTTGCCTTAGTGAGGTCAGTAAATGCTTGACCTGATAGGTACATGTTGAAATTGATGTCTTTTTATTAGGGAATTTGTATACTATTCTGATATTTGTTCAATAGTCCTTTGGTATCATCCTATAGAGTATACTTGTCCTTATCACCAACAATATATATTAAAACTATTATTCATATTTCTGAGAGATCATTGTGAACCAAAAGGGACACTAATAGCTTGGGAGATGGCATTGTAGTTGATTTAATGTCATATGATTATATTTTGGTACATTATTTGGATACTTTTATTTTATCTATATGAAATTACATAAATGTTTTGATATTTTGATTATTGTATTTCCCATATGTTATGGAGTAGTTTTGTAGTTGGGATCCTATCTCCCGATATTGATTTTTTATTGAGGATAATTCCTTTCATATGTGTGAATTTCTTTATACCCTCAGTGGTATTCACCTATTTGGGGCTACCTAGAGGTGGGACTCAGGGGTTATTAACTCTCTTCCTTCATTTTCATCCCAGGAGAGGTACCTTTATATAGAGGGGGTTATGAAATTAATAAGTTAAAGAATCATGAAGTATATATTTTTGGTCCTTCAATTACATAGGATACTATCTATCTATATAGAATTTAAACACATTACATGTTTCACTATTAGCTCAATAAGGTCAATAGAATAAATATTCCACTTTCGGTTAGTATAAAACAATACAAAATAATATTTAAAAAATTGGTCATTTATTATTCAATATTTTAACATTCATTTCATCATCTCATAATTAATAAATACTAATTAACTTATACTATAATACATAAATATATATAACTATACTAAAAATAGAATAATTATATATACCCACTACCCCAACTATATTTACTATTCCTTCAATGTTGTCTCCAAATGTGATAATGCCTCTAGAGCATCTGTTGTAAGAATTGAAGTTTTATGGATCTCCCGTCATATCCCTTTACCATCCACTACCAATGTACCATACATATTTTCTAAGACATCCAAGTAATATTTCTTGAAATATCAAATAGTAGATAGTTTTGATACACATTCAACTTTGGGACTAATAGGATTAGTCAAGCTATTTTTAGTACCCACATAGATTTTAAACAAGTATTAATAAAAAACTACACGGTGAAGATTTATAAATTTTTTATTTACTGTGTCCAAATGTTTTTGGAATTATAACGGAGAATTCACTTGTATAGTGTCATCACATCATGTATATAAAACAAAAAAGTGGTAGATATGCGAGATTTATAACTATTTACAAATAAATTTCTACACATATGATGTTTTTTTCGATTGTAACCAATACCATATTTGTTTCTGGTCATTTTTTTCTTTGATATAATCTTTGAATAACACCTTAAATTTAATGAAAATATGAAAGAAATTTATTTACACTTAAAATGCTGGAAAATTGGGTTTGATATGACATTTATTTATATAATGATAACATGTGGGTTCTGATGTATTAAAAATTTAATAGTAACTACCTTTATTATTTTCTGTAACGATCATCTAATTAGTAGTCTATTACAAATTGTCTTATGAATTTTTTTTCTTTCCATGTTTTTATACACTCCTTTCCCACGTTGAGATACTCTATCTATTTTTTACCAATATCACAAAATTAAAAGATTATGATAAAAAATTATATATTTTAATACTTCTTCTTTTTTTAGTTGTCTCTTCTTAAACTATATTCTTTGACTTTAATTCATATTACATAACAGAACTAATAATGTTTATGTGCCCTTTGAAATTAATGATTTCTCAATGTAAACCATCATGGAATGCTACTAATTTGGTAGTGATTTGAGAAACCTTTCAACCATGAATGTTTTGTACATGTTTTTACCAAGTGCACTCATTTCATTCATAGTGCTTTAGAACTTATGGAACATTTTATTGATAGTGTTTTTATACCCAATTTGACATCCAGGTACTAAACCCCCAATATGCATAGATCATTTATTTTCATGTTTTGTGTATCAAAACATTTAACTAGAATTTTTTTTCAAATACTATGAGAAGTTTTAAAATTAAAAACATAGTTAGAAACCATTTGACTATATCATAATAAAATATGTCAAGATATTTTTATGAAAAACATAATGATCCACATCATTACTAGTGATAGAACCATATTTAACCTTAATAAATTTATATTATTTTACCATTCATGTTCAATGTTCAATGTTATGATCCTTGTGATATGATTCCATCCTTGCTTGATAATAACCATAATTATTTCCATCGAAGAACGGTTGTATCTATGGAACCCATCTATAATTTTATGCTTGAACTTCCATTTCATATGATCTTTCCCTTAGACTGTTAGATCTAGGATAAGGTTTGTGATAAAATATAATCCTAAAGAGCCAATGATGTGATACCACATTATTTTCCCTAATGAACCTGTTACATATTTATCAATTATGTTTTAACAATTTTTTTCCTTTTTTGTTGGATGAATAATTCTAAAACAGAATTTATAGGATACTTATGATGGTGAGGTTAGGGATGTTCTGGAATTCACAACATGAACCTACAGTTTTTCCTATTTTTTGGGAAATTAGATGTTGTGTAATTGAAGTACATATTGTTTAATGGAAAATATGTAGAAACCAAGAATTGGATACAAGTAATGAATGTTTTACACAATATGTAATAGGTTCAAATCATTTAAAGGAAAATGTCATGTTTTTAATAAATATAAAATGGGGTTTTTGGTATATGTAGGACGTGAAGATTTTAAAAAATGCAATCAGATTATATACTATGTAAATCTCATGAGGGGTAGTTTTATGTAGATGTAATGGATGTATTTTTTTCATTCCACCTATAAATTTACCTCTCTCAACCAAGATATTACCCTGGGAAGTTTTATGTATCTATGTTGCTTCCAAATCATCCTTTTAGAGTTTGATAATTATGTTGGTTTTAATTTATCTTTCTAGGTAAACATTCCTTCTTTTTCTTATTTGTTTTTATTTAGGTCTTTGGTTTTGGATATGGTTGTGTTCAGATTTTTTATTAGACAGTGTTTTTTATCGATCCTTTTTAGTTTCTTAGCATGCTTTCTCTTTCAAAGGTTGTTCTCTTGTTTTCTGGTCACTATTGTCGAAGGAAGCGAGGTTTACACCATGTTGAGGTAGGTAATTCTATACTATGGTTTAATTATTTGAATTCCATATCATTCTTGATAAATTCATTTGGTTTGTACGTTGATTTTAAGTTCTGAGTGGTTTCAAATTATTTCTTTAAAAGGAAAATGTATTCAAAAGTGGTTTCTACATTAAAAATGGATTTTATTAATTTAGATAGGGATTTTCAATCTTTTAAGGGGATATTATTTTCTTTGAAAATATTTTAAAAAAATTTAACCATGGTTTTCATTTTTTTGGAAAAATTCACATTGGGGTAATTTGGTGCATTTGTAAAGAGACACGTGTAGCCTTAGTATGTGTTTGGAAGCACTAGGAGTTATTCTTTTTTGATATCAACTACCATGGATTGATATCTTTTATATCCTAAGTTATTCATAATTAGAATTTTAAGTATATAGTACACATTTTCCCATAATATAGGGCCCATATGTGAGGTTCTTTGTTAATTATGGTTATTTATCTCATTATTTTATCATGGATTGTTTCTCACAAGTTTTTATATGAAGATGTATCGCATAGCTTCGCATGATAGGGTGTATCATGCATATTAGATTACCGGTTTGCCTCTTTATGTATGGATATTATTTATTATTTTATCACTTCTTCTTGTGATATTTTTGGGTTTTAGAATATGATAGGATTTTATGAAAAAATGGAAAATGATTTGTAAATATTTTGGTTTATGAAAATTCATTGTAAAAAAATATTGTTTTAAAGGGTAGAATTGTTTCATTCTAGATATTAGACCTTGTATAGAAATGTTGGTGGCATCTTATTAGGTTTTGGATCACATCATACTTATTCCTTTTGGTGTTTTTAGATGTTATGTTACAGGATTCATGTAAATGAAATAACATCTTGTTGCATGATGGATTCTCTAATTACTAATGACTTCAGTTTTGGTTGGCCTAGAGGTGACTGTTCGTCATATGGGTATTTTACTGAATTTCCAGTTTAACCTATTTGGGCTTTGATTGTATGTCTTTGTGATATATATTAACTTTCATCATTGAACATTGGTTGTATATTTCTTTTCTTATAATCAATACTACTTTTTTATCCTATTTTACCTATATTACAAGATCGACAATTTTGGGGGCTTGTCTAATTAACCTGGGTTGGTTTGTTACAATTTGGTAACAGTGTAATGCATAACCTAATGTGTTTTAGCACTACCTGAGTTTGGTTCTATGTATTTGGTAGGCAGTATTTATGACCGTCCGAATTCAGATAGTTGGTGTGGAAAATAGGCTTAACCATCTCTCATCAATGACTGAAACCAAGTTACCACGGGTGGTCCGGGACGTTTACTAGGTTTGAGACTTTGAGTTTGAGGTCATTTTAAAGAACTTTATGTGAATTTTATTGAAATTGACACATTCTTTTTTATGTATGTTTTTTCATGGATTCTATATATTTTTTATGTTTTAATTCATTGTTATCAAGGAGCAATGTCGGTCCGATGATTTTGTAAATTTTTTATGACTAATTGGTTATTGTATTTTGTTAGAAAATACCTTTGATAAGTGATTCTCCAAATATGAGCAAGAAATAGGAGGGACAGGTTAAGAAGTTGAATCCTCAAGTAGACCCTACTTTTGCAAAAAAATATTATATGAACAATTCGGACTCAATGTCAAGTGGGTATGTGAACCCAAGATGTGTGGTGGATCAAGAATTAGAATTTACTAAACAACATCCACCAATATTTTTGTGGGGATAAAGGACCCCATGAATCTGAGGAGTGGCTTGAGAAGATATAACGGATATTCAACTTCTTGAAGACTCCAAAAATAATTTAAGGTGGGTTTTTTCACATATATGCTTGAGGGGCTTGGAAAGAGATGGTGGGACTCTATTGTGCAATCTATGATTCACGAAGATCTTACCTTGGCTTCCTATAAGAAAATATTTAACCAAAATATTTTCCTTTATACATTGTGTGCAGATAATAATGGAGTGTTTCTGACATTAGAGTAGGGGGATCATACAATTCTAGAGTATTCTACCAATTTTGATGATTTAGTGCATTTGGTACCATAACTAGTCACTAATGAGTACTTGAAAGTGTAAAGGTTTGAGTTAGGATAGAACCATGATATTCAGTCGATGTTGGTACTTATGTACCTTCAGACCTTTGTGGAGGTACATGACAAGGAATCTTTAGAAGAGAAAAAAATAGGTGGGAAGACAGGTTTGGGTGGATCATTATTTGGTTTAGTCATTATCCATGGTGTATCATCTGGCCAGAAAAGGAAGTTCAAGAGTGCTCAGTCCTCTTCACGACCAGTTTAAGGGAATTTGACTATGCAGTAATAGGTTTTCTACTTCCAGTATTGAAGGAATGGTCATAACTAGACTAATTATATAGAGGATCTTAGGTATTCTCATTTTGGTAAATATCTATCCATATATAACATTTTTGTAAAAAAATATACCAGGTTAGTATGGTAGGATCCACTATCTCCAAGGGTTTAAAGGTTTGTAAAGATACATCCAAGGTTAGTGGGTATTATCCTCATGAAAAGGGAGATGTTCATGTGGCTAAAACTGGAAAACATTAAAAAGTGGAGCATGTTCAAATGGAATATGATGCAGGTCTAGCTACTGTTGGAGGTATGGTTTCTATCTCATATTATTTGGTGTTAGATTTGATTGATACATGTTATACTCATTATTTTATATCATCAAATTTAGTTTACATGTTGGGATTTATTTTAGATCATATTATTTACATTTCATATCTTTCCACTCCTTTGGGAAATATGTCGCAATATGTTTTTAGATGTCCTTCGTGTTGGGTGATGATAACTAACTTTGAGGTTGAGTGTTACTTCTATGTTATTGACCATGAAATCATAAAATACATTATCGGAATAGATTTGATGATCAATGTGAAGTCTTAGATAGACCTTTTTCATTGACATGTTCAGTTATTATCTATAGATGGTGTCTCTTATGTTTTCCAAGGTGAATGAGACTCTATATCGAGAAGGGAATTCCTTTTTCTTCCTTATGATGGGGTAATCTTGATATAATTTTCATAGATGTTTCTTGGTTCTGTTGACCCTTGTATAGTTGGTAAAATTACTGTAGTTGTGTTTGGATACCCTGAGGTATTTCAGGATCATTTTTGTAGTTTACCAACTTAGAGGGAGGTTGAGTATACTATAGACCTTCTCCCTAGTATGATTCCCATTTCTAGGACATCTTACTATATGAAACCTATAGATTTGTTATAAATTAAGGTCCATTTTTAAGAACTAGATGTTAAAGGATTTATTCATCCTAGAGTTTCACCATGGGCTTCACTTATCTTCATTTATAAGAAGGAATACAAGAGCCTTGGACCTTGTATTGATCACAGAATTTTTGAATCAGGTGACTATTGAGAATAAATAACCTTTTCTAAGGATTGAAGATCTATTTGATCATCTTAGAGGGGGGACTTGGTTTTCTAATATTTCCATGTGGTTAGGGTATCACTATTTTAGAGTACGAAAATAGGATATACCTAAGACAATGTTTTGGAGTCGATATGAGAATTCTAATTTTTTGGTTTTTCTATTCAACCTTACTAATAATCATATGGTGTTTATGTATTTGATTAATCAGATTTTTTCTTCGATTCTTGGATTTTTTTTGTGTTTGTAGATGATATTTTGGTGTACTCCAAGTTAGAGGAGGATCACATGGACCATTTAGATATCATTCTTCAAACCTTTAATGAACATTATATATATTGTAAACTTTCCAAAAATGAGTTATGGATCTGAGAAGTGAAGTTTCTAGGTCATGTGATATTATAGAGGGGTGTTTTAATAGATCCTAAAAATGTACAAGAATTTATATCCAAGGAGAATCCCATAATTGTATTGAGATCCAGATTTTAATGGGTTTTCTAGTTTTTATAGACATTTTGATTAGAATGTATCCAAGATCACATCTCTAATTAAATATTTAACCCACAAGGGTGTCAATTTTGAATGGAATGATTAGTTCTAGAGATATTTTGAGGATCTGAAGGTGATTTTGAATTCAGAACCATTATTCATTCTTATGGAATTGGGTTTAGGTTATTTTGTTTGCTTTTATGCTTCTAGTATAGTATTATGATATATCTTTATGCAGTTGAAAAATTTTGTGGCTTAAAGATCTCTCCATTTATTCCCTCATGAGAGGAACTTCCATACCTGTGATCTTGATTTGGTAGTAGTTATGGATGCACTCAATACGTGTCATCACTATATCTTTGGGGAGTGGTCTATAGTATATACTGATCATAATAGCCTAAAATTTATTTTTATTTAGAGGGATCTAAATTTGTGATAGAGATTCTAGGTTGAGTATCCTAGAGAATTTTATTTTGATTTTTTATAACCCTGGTAATGGGAATGTGGTTTCTGATAAGTTAATCATAAAATTACCAACACAAGTCATGATGGAATCAGTTGAGTAGAGGTCTCTGATGAGTTAATTTACTGAGATGAGTGTAAGAGTCGATGATCCTAGTGGGAAATTATGGATGTCTTCGATGAGAGATGAATCATCATTTGATGAAAGGTTTCAACTTGAGAATGCAGGTGACACTGAGTTCCATAGTTTTAGTGAAATTTTTTATGGATGGGAGACCATTATTGAGTGTTCTTGGTCTCTCATTGGAGATATGTGCTTCCATATGAGGTTATAACTTCCATTTCTTCTACAGAAGGAGTTATTGGATAATGAAACTGTTCTTATTGGTTTTGCACCCATTTACTACCAATATATATCATAATCTCAGTTATCGATATTAATGGAAAGGGATGATATGGTCGATTGGGGATATTTTTTCATAGTGTCTCACTTGTCAAAGAGTTAGAAAAACACCAGATACCCAAGGGTTATTGCAACCCTTACCTTTTCTGATATGGAAGTGTTACATGTTTTCCATGGATTTCATCATTAGTTTTTCATGGACTCTTAGTGGGAAGGATGTTATTTGGGTGTTCATTGAATGACTCATAAAATAATCTCATTTCTTACCTATCATGGAGATAATGAAATTGGAACATCTTGTGGACTTTTATATTTGAGAGATTGTGAGACTTAATGGGGTTCCAACATAAATTATTTCTAATAGGGAATCAAGTTTCACATCTAGGTTCTAGAGAGGATTGCATTAGTTTATGGGTTCCTATATTAGATTTTGCATGTATTATCAAATGAATACATTTGGACTGATGGAGAACACTATCTAGGTTCTAGAGTATGTTATTTGGGGATGTGTGCTTGATTTTGGAGGATCTTGGTTAAATCATTTACCTTTGGTTGAGTGTTTCAATAACTATTGTTACTAGGATTTGATAAATATGGGACCCATTGAGTCTTTTTTTGGGTAGCCCTGTAGATCTCCCTTATGTTGGAAAGAGTTGGGAGAGTAGTCCTTGGTTGGAATGAGTGTTGTTCATGAGATGACATAGATAGTGTAGTTGATTTGATGGCGTTTGATCATATAACATAGTCATCAGAAATCTTATGTGAACCATCATTGTCAGCCGCTGGAGTTTGAGGTTGGTAATATAGTCTTTCTGAGAGAATCACCCATCTTGGGACATCGTCTGTCGGGTAAGTAGGGTAACTCGGCACAAGGATTTCTGGGCCCTTTTAACATTGTTGGATGACCAGGGAGGGTGGTATATCATTGGGACATGTCATCTATCTTTAAAACTATCCATTATGTGTTTCCTGTTTCCCACCAGAGAAGGTATATACGAGATCCTTTTGATACGATTAGATGGAAGGATGTTTATCTTAAGACTGATACCACTTTTTTTGAGAATCCATTTAAATTATGGATCCTTAGGATAAGGTACTACATGGTAAAATGATCACCCTGGTCCAAGTACTATGGTAGTGTCGATATGATAACAATGAGAAATGGGACAAGTAGTCATTGATGAGGCATCAATGGCCTCCTTTCTTCCCAGATCTAGGATCTTGAGGGATTTCGTGGGGAAGAAAGTGTTTGGGATGGGGATATTATAACACCCTGTTACCTTTCTATCAAGAATATTTTAACCATTGTTTTTTGTTTCCTTTTTTTGGATTAAAAATTCCTAAATAGAATTGCGAGGATACATGTAAAGGTAATGCCAGGGATTTATTTTAATTTTCAACTAACAAATATAGTTTTTTCTATTCATTGGGAAATTACACACTATGTATGGGGAGTTCATGCCATGTAATGGATTCCAGGGGGAAGACATGAATGGGATACATTACATGATTGTTTTACACACCATGTAACAGGTTTGCATAATTTAATTGGGAATATCATGATGATGGGTTTTTCCGTATATAAAGGACTCAAGGATTTCACGACATGTAATGGGATTACATGCCATGTAAATCTCACAAGGAGTTATTTTAAGTAGTATTCTTGACTAAATTTATATTTTATTAGACCTACATCCTTACCAATATCAATTCAATGCTTAACCTAGACAGTATTGGGGATCTCCGCTCCTTTTGGATCATTCGTTCAGCAATTGATAATCGTGTTAGTATTATTTCATCATTCTAGAAATGTGTTATTTCTACTTTTTATTTGTTATTGGTTATGTATATGGTTTTGGATGTATTTTTGTTTGGATTTGTGATCAAATAGTGTTTTCCATCAATCTTATTCAACTTTAGGGTCTGCCTTTTCTTTCAAGGGTTGTTCTCTTGGTTCCTGGTCACCATTGTCAAAGTCCGCTAGGTTTCAATCATGTTTAGGTAGGTGTTTCCATACAATGGGTTAATTATTTTCATTATGTATAATTCATGTTAAATTCCTTTGGACTGTTCTTCTATTTCAAGTGATAATTGGTTTCCCATGATTTCTTGGAAAGTAAAATGTTTTCAAAAAGGTTTTTTTCTTTGAAAATTGATTTTCTTAATTTGAAATTGGTTCTTCAAAATCCTAAGTGGATTGTCCTAGATTTGAAAATGTATTATTAAATTGTGATCATGGTTTTGAAATGAATTTATAGAAATTCATATTGGGAACCTTGGGTGCATTAATAAAGAGACATGGGTAGCCTCAGTGTGACTTTATAATTATCAAATATCAATATGAGTTATATTGATATTGGGATTGATGAATATATTCTAGATCGGTCAATTACAAGAGGAGTTGAACTATAGTTTTAAAAAAATTTGTATCATTATAATTAAATGTAGAAATTGATGAAACCTACATATGTAAATGGATCATATTCAGTATTAGATCTGTTTAATTATCAATATATCATAACAAAGATAGATTCTTATATAGAAGGGTTAATAAATATTAATAATATAGTTTATGATTAAATCAGAGTAAACAGACCATAGTCAAGATAGATATGTTTAAATGAGTATGTATCAGATTCACAATAAATCCTAATAGAAAATAATATTGTATTTATCATAATGATAACTTTTACAATAAAAATATTACATAAATTTACAGCAGAATAAAAGTCTTGTAAAAACAAGTAGAACAATTAAAAAAATATAAGAATGACTTATAGCTATTTAATATTGAATAGATCTCTTTTCAATTTCATAGTAAGGTATCCACAAACGCTAGATAAATGATTCCCTTATTTTATAATTACATGCTTATATGTATTTCCTTAGGTAGGAAATCCCTTAATACGATGATCAACTTATCTGTCTACTTATCCTTTGAAGCCCTCAATCTGATGGATTGGACTCTGCCACACTATCCTCATGTGACTTTGATCAATATGATGATAAAATTCTCTATCTTACTATCCTAAAGACCCTCGATCATATTCACATAATCAGACACACAATGATATTAAAAAAATATTCTTAATAATATAACTTGCCAAGGTTTTCTTCAGAAAGACTCTCCCTAAACAAAAACAAAATACTAATAACATATTGTTTACACTTTTTATACTTTAAAAAAATTAATATTGAAATGGAATCATCAGCTTGAAACTCTTAAAATGTTTGGGTATTTATAGGCAATCTTCATAATGGTCATATATCACCCAAAAACCAGATTTCTTTGAGATTTTCACAACAACTTGGACACCTGATACTTCAATCGATATTTTATAAATAATTGTGTGATATCATATTAATTTACAAAATTAATGTTTAAAATAAATTCCTTACTTTATAAATCAGTTTTTATATTCATAATTTAAACTAAGTCATTCTATTATGCTTTCTTATAAATGTAATTATGGTGATCTTAATATGTATGAGCCCAATGTTTATCATTTCTGTTATTAGTATGATTATAAATATCTTTTTAGTATGAAAAACATTTCATACAGTCATACATATATTCTAATAATGGTGAATACAATGTTTATCCTATGCATACCCATTTCAATAGTTGTAATGAAGAGTGTTTTTTTATATTCAAGAATAATTAAAAACAATTTCTAATTATGGTAATAGTTTATTTTTCATTCACAAAAATTCTAAAACTCATCGGACATAATATTATTGTAATGTAAGTATTAATAATGTGTTTGTGATTTCTAGAACAAAAAGGAATAGAAAAGTCAAATGTGAACCTTTTGAAACAACAAGAACTACTAAGAGGTAACCTTTTGTGATATCAACTAGAAGGACTCAATATTAGTTAGATCTAATTCTATTCCTATTTTTTATTTTATATTTCTTGTAAAAAACATCCCATAGGCTAGATCCCATATGTAATGTACCTTTTCATTTATGGTAATTTGTCGCATGATTGTTTTTATCATTGATTGTTTCTCATCAATTTTTACATGAGGTTGTATTACATAGATTTTCATGATAGGTTGATTATTGGTTATGTTTTTACCTATTTACATCTTGATGTATAGAGATGATTTCTTTTTTTATCACTTCTACTGGTAATATTTATAGATTTGAGAATATAAATGGATTTAATGAAAACCAAAGGGAAATGATTTATAAATGCTTTGGTTTATGAAAATGATTTGTTAATCTATTTACTTTTAAAATCTAAAATTACATCATTCTTGATGTTAGAACTTGTTTTGAAATTGTGGTGGTATCTTACTAGGATTTGACTCACACCCTACTTGTGACTTTGGTGTTTATAGATGTTGTGTGGTTGGATTGAAGTATAGGGAAGATAATAGTATAGCATAATTTTTCTATACTTGTTGCGGCTTTAATTTTGGGTTGGTCTGTCAGTGACTATTGGTCACATGGGTATTTGGCTTAATTTCTAGTTAAGTATGTTTTGGCTTGGATTATATGTATTTGTAAAACATTTTCAGTTTTTTTTCTTTTTACTCTAGTTTTATGTCATATTTTTCTTCTAATCAAGACTGGTTTTTATAATCATATTTTACCTATATTACATGATGGTCCAATTCAAGTGGAATGTATAGGTGACCCAGGTTGGTTCTTTACAAAAGATAGTTGAGAAACAAGAAGGTGTAAATTGATGGAATTAAAATTAAAAACAGAAATAATGAAAATAAATAAAAAATCCTCTAATTTTTATATCTACTTAGATCAAAAGGATATTGCATCAACACTTTTCTCCTTATGTATGATACCCACTAAAATGACCTGACTTTTAATGGGAGTCACAACCCAATTACATCATTTTTTTCTAGTTGTGGAACAACACAAAATGAAACCTTCTATTTAATATCGAGGAATAATCAAAATATAGATATATATCTTTTTTGAAGGCATAACCAAAATAGAATAATATTTGATTAATAAATTCATAAAATTATTAAAATTACAATATTGTGGTAGAGGTGAAAATATACAATAAAAAACCACCAAAACCAATTTGAAAAATAAATATTGAAAAAGAAGTGAACTTAATAACATTTTAATTATGAATCTCATTACATTGAATCTTTCTCAAGAATAATATGAGTAAGAAATCTATGACCATGTTCAGAGTATTTTCCCCAGGGATCTCTCATTTTTGTAAATATATATCCGTAGATATTTATTATAGTAATCACCAGGAAAAATAATGATCTACCTCAAATTTGGATAATCCTCCTTTATGATTTTCATACCCACTAGTTCTTCAATTTACCAAAAATTGCCTTCGAAATAATACCCTTTATTTATGGAACTCAAAATGTTTGTTTAAATATCAGAAAAAATTACTCCTTATTAGATATGAAAAAACAATACCCAATCTATATAGAATATTTTATTATTTAAATATTCTATATTATTTATCATATATAATTAAATATTAACAATCATAGACAGTGATTGATAAGTAATCTTTCAGTTTTTTGTTTTAAAATTTTAATCTTCTTTCATATATTCTTAATTCCTTCAAATTTTATCTTCTACAAAAAATATAGTTTATTACATTCAATATGTATTATATTTTTTCAAGAACCACTAAATATTTAAGGTTTTCTTCATATATAATATACTTTCCTTTCTGAAAATTTTATATGTGAGATATTTCTCTACTCCGATGTAATGATAATTTTTTTCTAATCTAATTTTCTAAACATATAATATGTAAGAAACATTAGTGCAACATATATAGAAAATATGACTTTATAAATATTTATGCATATCAATAAATAATATATTTTCTTTGATAAATTTTGATACATAATATATTCTTTAGACACAACTATAATGTATAATATTCTTCCCTATAATATGTAAGAAATATTCATTATGTATGGATTTGTATATAGAAAAAATCCCATAGATAATGTTTTCTTCCAAATTTTCCAAAATTCATGATATCTTATGGTTAAAAATTTTCTCCAATAAAATATTAGAATAATATATTTATAAATAACAGATAAGGTTGGAAAAAATAAAATAAAAAATTAGAAATAATTAGAAATTAACAAAATATAATAGGGAAATAGTTCTAATGAAAATACAATAGAGTGAGTGGGAATATTTAATTATAAAAAATATAAATAAAATAGGCTATAAGGCACTCAATTAGAAATATTATCACTACAATTAGGAATATAAAATCTCAACTAGTCTGGAACTAAGATAAGAATATGAATCTAGAGTTCTTCACATCGCAATAGAGCCATTCACACTAAGAAGATGTTTATGTGAAAGATTAAAACAAGAATAATTAGTTTAAAAATGAAAGAACCATTCCATAATCCTTATCTTAATGTTAAAGGATACATAATTAGAATGATTAAAAACAAATAAAAATAAAATATAAGCTACCACATTTTCTTATGCTTTCAAGAATGCACACCTAAAAAATAGCTAGTGACTAGAATTTATCCAATCAACACTTGGATGAAACACATATTTAGGAAAAAAACTCTAATGTAAGAAATAATGATGGAAATTGAAGAGGATTTGAGGTAATAGTAGTTGTATGGGGTGTCACCATGGGATAAACTTGGATAAATGTTTGAATTATCACTCTTATGAATAAGGCACCTGCTGTAGTAGAAATCGAATGTTAGGTAAGTTTTTTGGGGATCTTGAAGAAAAACCATGTAATTACATGAATGGATATTTTTATTAGAAATCAAATTTTGACTATAATCCCAATCTTATTACTTATTATGCCTTTGACAAAAATATTTATTAATGGGGAACTATGTAGAAACTCTAACTCCAGTAACCGAAAGCTGGTGTTTAATTTATTACATTGGTATAAGACACATGTGATCTCATTACCAAAGATTTATTAGTTTAGTATTCTCAAATAACTATAAGCATACCTTATTCCCAAACTATATTGCAAATATAAAATACATAGCATAAAATAATACTCACATCCTTCGTATTATTCATAATATTCATATTAATATCCTGATGAATATAATAAAAATAAATGGAGAGATTAGATACTCAGTGAGGTTTATATATAGTGGAATCTATCTTGAATAAATAAGGAAAAATCAATATTTCAAGGTAAATAACTAAAAATCATTCCATTTAATTAAAAACGTGAAAAATAAATTCATCACAGGATAATAACAATGTAGACTTCTCCTGAATAATAATAATTGAATTCTTAATAAAAATAAATACTTAATATTGGAAGACATGATTTTAGACATCATGATATCTATAACGTCAAATATTTATGGAAGGATAGTTTAATTGATGCATATGTATACACCAAAAACCAACTTAATTTTCCCAAAAGATTTATATCCTGAGACCTATAGATGTATTGAGGGGATATCTATAACCGTTCCCAACCCATCACTAAATATCCAATGCATTCCTCGTATATTTAACGATCAATTTAGTCCATAAATAATATGACTTATCCATAAATTCTTATATCAATTAAATAATATAGAATATCAATATTTACTCAGTCTAACAAATAGATTTCAAATTAAAACACTATATGTAGAAATTATATATGGTTTAATAAATTACCATATGCATGATACAAAGAATATGGTTATTTAAGAGAAATATAATTTCCAATTATCACAATAAATTGAATGTTTTAAGATAAATTTAATGAATATAAAATTAATAAGTGATATAATATGACCACCGGTTCATCATAAATATAGATTTTGTAATAAAATGATGTCCTTAATAGAATTGGAATATTAAAATAGTTTTCATTAAATAGATTCCTTTTTAAAACCATTGGGAACTTTAAGAAGAAGCTAAATATAATAAAATGGTTATTAATGTAGGAAAATCCTTTAACAGTATGTAGGATTAAAAAATATTCATTTTAACTTTTTGAAAAACAATTTTGAAAGTAACATTTTTAGAAAATAGAAAAATGATTCCTTTAAATCTTTTTAAAAAATTAAAGATAACATAAAATTTACTAAATAAATATTTTGATTTATTAATGAAAACTTTTGTAAAATAATTTTACAAAATAAGGATATGGAAGAAAAATAAACTTGATTACAATATAATCCCATTTTTATTTAAAAATATACTTGCATAATAAAATTTCAAAATAGAATGAATTTGTAATAAAATATATGAAATCTATAAATATTCAAAGGACTAAAAATTAGAGGGATTTTATTAAAGATAGATTATAAGATTCTATCAATGTAAATAAGAGGAGTCCCAAAATTGTGATTGTAAAATAAATCCTTATTTATTTTGTAACATTCAAATTATAAAACCTTTAAAGTGTAAAATTGAAATGAAACATTAATAATCCTGAAAATATATATATTCATGTTAAATGAATGAAATGTGTAGTATCTACACAACCCAAAAATAAATTGGTTTATAATACTGAATATGTATCAATGGAGTGTAAATTCAGATGAAATCTTTTAACTTAAGTTAGACTTGCTTCATAAGTGATATAACCTTAGGTATAATACATTTAAATTTATCATACTTATATACCAAAAACTCATTCATATTTATAATATTCTAGAGGATCCATTTAATGATGTTTATCACCTATTTTTAACAAAATTTTCTTATTGTCGTTATTTTGGGCGTATAATTGCTATGTTTTTCATATATGTTTTGATTTAATGGTCTCGACCCTTAAATATTTCTCATTGTTTCATCATATATAGAATATTATTCACGATATAAATTATAGTCTCTAAGTATAGTGGAATCAACCTTTGGTGGAATGACCGACCCGACCATTAGTCTTAATTTTCATTTAATCATTGTCACGTATGATTAAAACATCATGTCCAACAAAAAACATAGATTTCTTGACAATATTAAAATTCAAAAAATATATTTCCATGTATCTCTCTAGGGATTATGAGAGTATCAATCTACTTGTTGTTAAAAACATGTGTCTTTTGGAAAGTGATACAATTATATATTGATTATGGCAGGTTTAAAGGTTGAAAATTTCATACTAACCCCTTTACGTCTTTATAATTCTTATGTGACCCTACGTCCAATAATAATAATATTATTATTATTATTATCATAACATGTGGAAAACCTTTAAGATTATATAAATAAATATCATTATTGTTATTTCAAATCATGCCATTAATGTCGGTTAGCTTTCCATTATCAATATTTACTAATCCTTAAATAAAGACTATTTAAAAAATAAATGTCACTACATTATTCTATGATAAATATAATAAATATTATATTTTCCAAAAAAAATATAAATTATTATTTAACTCGCTTATTAGTTTAAATAACACATGATTTAATTTTGATGATCAACCAAAAAAATAAATATTATTTATTCTAATTTGTCAAATTCAATAACAAAATTCAAGTACAATTATGGATACACTATTCTTGTGACCTATGGACATCTTTCTGTATGAAATTCAGAATAATCACCTAAATTTTATGGTTAGAATCTAAAAACAAGACAAAGAACCCATACATAATGAATTTAATGTTACAATAACATCCAACTTCCTATAAACACATACCATATAATATAATCCATTATCTAAATATCTTAAATCATGTAGGTTGCATGTCAATTCCATCAACCTATATACTCGATGTCTCATTCATTGACATTCCAAAAATGAACAAACCCACCAAACACCATGGAAATGGATTTATTAAATTGGTTCCATTCCCATAAAAGGTGTTGATATATAAACTTCTATGAAGGGAAAAAAGAGACAAATCCTTACTCATAGTATCCATTAATAGAATATCACTTATGAGGTACCCAACATATCCTACCTCACCATGATTATATGTCATCACAATTTTTATCATTACATAATAGTACATGAGTAATGACATCAATTTATGATAATATTAAATTTTAAGTAATTGTACATACTTCCACGGATTAGAACATCCAATGACACATGGAAATGTGGAACTCCTATTTATGGTTTTATTCTCATAACCTCATCTCTAAGAGATTAAAAAGGGAGAACACCATGATAAGGTGTCTCAATGGATAATGAGACTAATACCCCTAAAATGTTATATCATCTATGTCCCATCATACAATATCATCTATCCATAGAACTATATTCAAGAATACCATTATAGTGCATCAAGGTACTCATCGTAGTGGGTAACTTCTATGAAATTTTTGTGTGAAACATATTTTGAGGAAATTATATGTCATGAACCATCCCAAATACCCCAGTACACCATTACATGAGCTGCTTCATACATTTACCAATGAGAGTTCCATATCTCTATGGGTTGGAAACTAGCACCTAACATAAATAAGTGGTGAAATGGTACATGTTTTATAAATGTAAAATAAATATTGAAAGATAAGTCAATACAGAGTTGGTATTCCAACCTCTCCTCATAAAGAAAGTACCATCAATAGACAGATTCCCCAAAGGATATATGATCTGAAAAATGTCACATCATCATTAATACAATATATCACAGTCTATATGAAATATATTGACCATAACTCTATCAGTCACGACCATCACTCCGGTTCCATTCTCAAGCACACCGACCACCTCCAAGTGGAACTTTCCCTTTTCCTAGACCTAGGATAACATGATATTCAAACAACTAAAGGAAAATGTGGGGTGTGATATAAATATCCTAGTAGGGTTTCACCAAGCATTACAAAAATAGTGCCAATACAAATAAACCATTTATGAGTTAATTTAAATAAAAATAAATAATGTAAAATCAATATTCTCATAAATATCAATTAAACAAGATTTTAAGGGAAATAGATGGAAGATATATCAAAAATAGGATTTAATAAACATTTTTATATATTAAGGGCATGAATAAAAGTAGTTCTATAATCAATGTAATGTAATTAAAAATTCATACAATGAAACATGTACATAAGCGTTACGGTTAATTATTTATAGGCTATAGAATCCTCACACATATCGACCAATCAAAATGGCTCAGTGTGTGTGTCTGCACATCCCTAGGCTAAAGACATTGGGATTGGATCAATCAACACATATTCATGGGAAATGATATCGAATCATGGTTTACATACTATTTCCATCATCAATCTATTTATATGGATTCAAAGTCCTAGTATTCTTAACCCAATCACCCACTGATTATAAAAGATCATATGTTATTTAATCAATCAAAAAAACCTGGGAAAATCATTCATTGCATTTTAATTCATCAATCACAACTAAAATTCCTAAATAGAAGTTTGGACATTCCATTTCAATTTCAAAACCAAATCATATCATTTCAACGAATTTATGCCTTTCAAAACCATCTATAATTTAAATAAATGTTAACAATAATCAATGTCAAATCATTTAATCAAATCATTTGAGCCATATTTTTTCAAAATACTTCAAATTCATCAAGAAATTTGAAAAAGGGGTTTTGTTCATGATTCCATGCATTTAAAGTCAATCATCAAAATCATCTCAATTAAAGGTTTCTAAATTAATTGAAAACATATTTCAAATCATACAAGAATTGAAGAAATTATATGTTTGGAAAATTCTTATGGAACCACCTTTGTTTTATCTTGAGATCAATCAATAAAACACCCAAAATAGGAAGACTAATAGTGATTTAAAGGCATTTCATATTAAGATGGAATCCCTAGAAACACATCCATTTAGATCATGTTTCCAATACATCTGCATCAGGAGGATGTTTCACACTCAAAGATGGGGAGAAGGAAAAATTAAGGTTTCGACACAAAATATACCATGATTAACCGAGAGGGATCAGCCACATTATTGGATACAATAATTAGTGGATAAGATAGGTTAGAGGATTCAAACGCCTCTTGAGGGCCTCCAAAAAGAAAAAGGTTTAGGTTAGAGGTGAATATGAGATAATTACAGATTTAAAAAAAGATTCTACATTTAAAATCTCGTAAAATATATACCACACCACATCCCCTATGGACATGATCTAGAAGGTTGAAAACCCCCAAAACATGATACAACAACCTTAGACAATGACTCATCCACCCTTGACCAACTGGCCTCTAGAATAACTACTACAAAATTGGGTTTATTGAACTCTAGGTCTTTAAAAGTGCAAGCTGATAACACTTTTAAAGACCCCCTTTGTCAGGGCTTAAAAAATCACTATTAAATGGGTCATTAATTGTGCTAAAAAAGCGATGTTAAAGGGGAAATTTATCATAATTGATTTATAAATGTTGATTAATTATGTCTTTTATCAGTGCTTTTAAAAAAGTGTTGATAGGTGGGTATCAGTGATTTTTTAGGAGCACTGATAAAGACCCCCTTTATCAGTTCTTTTTTAGAAGCACTGATAAAATTATAATTCAAAAAATTATATTTCAATAAAAGTATTATATAAATATATAAATATATTTATGTTGATATAAATATGATATATATTTTCTCCAATATGTTTTAGATAAGTTAAATAGTAATTTACACTTAATATGTAAGATATTTAATGAATATATCTTATAAAATAACTAAAAAGTATTTTTAAATAACAATTTTCTTATTATTACCGAGCATTAAACATTTAATATCAATTTGAAGATAAAAAATTCAAGAAAAATAATAAAAGATATAAGATAAGTTAAAAACATAACTCAAAATTCAAACAGTCATAACTTTTGATCTAGGGGTCTCTTTTGGCTGTACCACATATAAAATCTAATACTACAATGATATCCATGACTTGATGACTTAGGTTACACCATTAGTCAAGTTTTTTGTGTCCAAAAAAAGCCTCAAAGGCTGCCAAAACTGAGTTTTTAGTCAGGGTACCCTTTTTTTATGTTTCAATGTATTTTAAGCCTCATTTATGGGGGTATTTTTAACCTTTTTAAGTGGATAATGAATTTATTCCCAAGGATTATATTAATATTGATATTATGGATTTTAAATTTTATCATTTTTCAAAATTTAATTTTATTTATAATGAAATATATAACACAATATACATATTTTTATATATATTCACACATAAAAAATTTATTTTATAAATAAATAATTACATATATTTACATTTAAAATATATTTATTAATATATAAACATATATATAAATATATGGATACAAATTGTGATGAAATATAGATAAATATATAGATATATCATAAATTTTAAAACAAAACAATATAGAAGTGTGGTAAAGTCGCTAGTGTATAACATGGAGGTCTATGATTCTAAACATACTTGAGGCAGGGGCATATGCGAGAGGCTAGGATTATCTAAAGTGTTGATAACAGGGTGTGAGAAGAACTGATAAAGGGGTGGGTGGGTTGAAGTGTTGATAAAGTGTTTTAGGTGGGCTGTGGAATCAAATTATTATACCCATTATCAGAGGGGAATTTTCAGTACTAAAAAAGTACTTCTAAAGGAGCCCTTTAATTATTCTGAAAAAAGTTCTAATAAAGGTGGAATTAATGTTTTCTAAAAAAGGGCTGGTAAAGGACCAGTTTAACAGTGCTTTTTTAGCACTGTTAAAGGGGGCCTTTAGCCGCGCTTTTTTAGCACTGATAAAATTTTTGGGTTTTTAATTGTGCTTCGATTATCACTAATTTTTTTGAACAGATAAAGGCCTTTTCTAGCGCTGTTAAAGGTCGATTTTTTGTTAGTGAATCCACATTGAAACTTGCACCCATATACACTTTGCCCAGAGAAATTCTATAGTATATCCCACATTTAATGTTGTAGATACCCCCAGAAACTGTAGAAGCATAAAAAACACCACCTAGGGATCCATGATTCATATGAATCCAAACACTACAACCCTTCTTGATTAGGAAGTGGCTTCTAATTACCGTATGTTGAAGCACATTTCTATGAAACAATAGTCCCTAAAAATAAAAAACCATGAAAATTATAACACCCTGAGATTTTAAAAGAAGAAAATTAGGTTTGGCAGTGCATATTACAAGTGAAACGAAGATTATATTAGAATATAATACCCATGATACATTATATTATATTTCTTTTAGTAAATTAAATCTTCTCGACATCTTGTGATGCACACAACATTGAGTTTAAATAAAAACAATACTCTATTAAAATAATATTATTTAAAATGTGACCACTATAACCAAGACAATAAATTATTATATATGAATATTACTAACTAAATTATGAAAATTATGTGTATCTATTCATTAAAAAGATCATTTGAATTTAAAATAAATGTTCATTAAAAAATTGATTTTTTCTAAAAGGCGGTTTTGTCGTGTTTTGCAGATAAAATTTAAAATTAATTCCAAAAAATTTTAGAAAATTTATTTGATAGAAATAAAATCAGTTTTTGAAATTATCATATCAAAATTACATTAGTTTTAATTTTTTATAATTTCTAAAAAGATTATTTTTTGATGAATAGTGAAAAATACTAATTTTTAATGAAAACTATCATTTCATTTCATTTTTTAGAAGTTAAATTATATTAATTTTTTTAAAAGTAATATTAGTTCAATTATTTAAATTTTTAAATAATTCAACTGATTGTAATAAAATTCATATTTAAATTTTGTATTAAAACATTTTATACTTATAAAAAGATTCTCTTTGGAAACCCTCTTTTCGTCGTGTTTGTGGATATGGTTTTAAGATGGAATCTATTACTTATGTAAATTGAATTTGAAAAAATGGATTCTTTATTATGGATCATAATAATTTATAGTATCAAATAATTTTAACATAATTTTTCACCAGTATGATGTGTAAAAGTAGTAAAAATTATTTACCATAATTAAGATAAAAACTTATTTATTGGGGGTTAAACTAAATATATATTGGTTAAAATAATCAAAAAACATGTAAATACCCATTTTGTGGTCATATTTAGACATTATCACCTTTAAGGGTCGATAATGACCCATTTTGAAGCATTTTTAAAGATAAAAACGTGGTTATAATTAATTCATTTCAAACTTTTAATGTGTGTCCTCTCCACCAATTATAAAAGGTCACCACCTCTCCTACCCAATCCATATATACAAAGACATTTTGTTTTGAATATCCCTACCCAAATCACCTTTTTAATCCCCTCCCAATATCCTAGAGCCCTTTTTGTCATAAATCCAACCTAAGAAGACTTTTGGTCTGAACATATAGAAGTTTTTTGAAGAAGATGTAATGTTCTTAAATGATAATTTTTATTTTGTTTCTTCTTACAGATCCTTATAATATTTATAAACCATGATTATATAATAAATTTAATATTTTCCATATACTGATATTTCATTATGTTAACATAATTAACTACATCCATCTCATCTTTCATCAAATGGGAAACAAAACATTCAATCATGTTTATAACGGACTATCACCTCGTGAACTGATATAATTTATTTTCCATCACTACCTTTCAAGACTGTAAATAATGATCTATTTAACACATTTATATGATATTAATTAATTTAATTATAACACCACATATACCTTCTTATTTTCCATGTTGGTAAAAATATGATAACGTCTCTTGTCTCTATGGGGAACTAACACCTCATGAAGCGATGTGAGTATTTTTTGACATAATATGTATATGGATAACTTTAATGAATATGTGTGATATATATTACATGATATTTATTCTCAAATATTAATACATCACACAATTCCTTATCTTTTCACTCGTTAATGGAATGATGCCATTGCTTGTGTGTACGTACGACCTACCATCTTCACAAAGTGATTTGATTCATTTTCCAAGTCCAACCATAAATAATGATTCTAAAAATGTATATAATGAGTCGATATTATTTTTATAACATTAAAATAATTCTTTATATTATTCAACTTTATCATATACCAATGAACAAGAACATTCATCACAAAATATTCATGATAAAATTTGACAATTAATGCCTGAAATAATGAATATAATGAAATATTATTAAAAAACAAGTAGTAAAATATTATAAGATAATAATATATGATATTATAAATATAATTTTGGTTATATTATAAATTAATAACACGGTTAAAGCAATTATACATGAGGTTAAATCATGTTCAACTAAAATGAATCTTGTGGTAAGGGACTTCATCTCAATTTTCTTTCATTGAGATACATTTTATTATCATGCACCTAATTTTCATTATATGGTGTACATATTAAAAATTTTACATATAAAATCATGTATCCTTTAAACTTCATATTATTTTATGTTTCAATTTTAATTATTTCATCCATGTAAATTTTACTTGAATGTTACTAAGTAAAAAGGGACTATGTCTCAATTTCCCCTCATTAGGGAATATTTTATTTTTGTGCACCTAATAGTTTTATATGACGTATATAGTATCCAGTATTCCTATGATATCATGAATAATTCATAATTAATGGTATTTTTAGTTTTAATTTGAATTATTTCATCTAAGGGTATTTTACTTAAAAATTACCAGGTGGTAAATAATTTAATAACTCAATTTATTTTCATTGGGTTATACTAATTCATTGTTGTATTTGAAAATAAAGGATTATTAGTATAAATAATTATTACAATAATATGTTTTAATTAAAAATTTTTAATTTTTAATTTTATTTAATACACGTAATAAATTCATTGATTAATTCTCACTTCAATGTTATAATCATTATAAGAGATTTTGTCTCCATTTCTATTTCGTTGAGACATGTTTGTTAATATATACCTATTCAGTTTTATATGGGGTATATACTGCTCTTTGATGTATTTAACATGAATAAATATTTCTTCATGATTATTAATGTTTTATTTTAAATTTATTCCTTAACATGTTACAATTTAAAAGTTTCGAAAAAGGTATAGATTATTGTACAATCTCACTTTCTTTTGTTATTATTATCTTTCAGTTGAAACAATCACTTTATTGTGATCATTTTTCATTAGATATTAAATTTTTATTAAATATATATATTATTATATGATGGAAATTATTATTTCCTAAATTGAATAATTTTTTTACTTATGGTTTTTAATTTGAAGGATATTTGATTGACTGGGGAAATATTAATAGATCTATATCATTTAGTCAATACAAATATTTAATGATAAGGAATATTGATTCAGGAATTAAATAAATTATTTAATATATGATAAATGATATGTACATGAAGATGTGTAGGGGACTAGTTATAGATTTCCCATTTATTCATTAGTATTCTAAAGAGACGAATTAGTTTTGTAGCCTTAATTAAATGTGTTTTCGATGTAAACCTACCAATTAGTTTTAAATTATTTTATAGAAGGTCTAGAGAGTAAAGGTATCATGATACCTAAGATCATGAAATCCAATAATTAATTATATAATTAATTAAAAATATATTTATTATTATTCAAGATACTTTTTCATTGATATTGTCTCTAGATGTTTTTTCATTATTAGTTTATCAGTTAAATGGAATGTGTTTTCAGTTATTTTCCTTTTCAGATTGATTATTTCATATCTTTTCATGATAGTAATTTTATTTAAATGAAATGTGTATTTTTTTATTTAACAATCCATATTGATTATTCCATATCTAATCATGATAGAAAAGTTATTGATCAAATGGCATGTGTGTTCCCATATTTACCTTTTCAAATAGATTATTATTTATTGATAATTCATAATTTAATCATCATATCTTCCACTTTACATAAATCTTACTGAGAATTTGAGTTCAATCATATTTTTTGTATGCCCATTAATCCAAGAAGTGTACTTGGAATGATATGCAAGGATATTCTAGAGATAATAATGACATTATCCTGAAAAAAATTACGTTGTAACTTTTATATTCGATTATAATATGGGAATAATTTATGTATCTAGTTTACCAATACTACAAAACTATTCAGTCATTTGAGTTGATATTCCCTGTATCTTATTCCAATGTAGTTAAGTTACCATCGACTATGGGCTACTAGGGTTGGGTTCATTATAGTTTGTATCAGAAGAAGTATAGTTAAAGCCTTGGAAACTTGAATTTTGAAAACATAGATTAGGGAACATAAACCTTTAATGCAATTTTAGGAAATGTATATAATAACATCCAAAACATTTGGTAATATTTAGATTTTTTGGTTTTCTAATAAATTATCCCTATCTGGATATTAAAAGTGCACGTGGTTCTGGCATAGATGTACCTAAGGTTAATAAATCCAAAAAATGAAAATTTGTTTTGACTGAAGTGTTACTTGGTATACGAAAACGGTCCGTACTGCACAACTAGTTTGACACTCACAGGGGATATGCCTTGGATAATTCATATTTTATTTACAAACTATTATGAAGTATTTTAATATATGATGAAAATGAATGGTCTAAGTAAAATCTATTGTGTCTTAAATTGAAAATAATTTTTACTGATTTTAAAATTCCATAAGTGATGCTGCATGATTATGTGGTTTCTCACTATGATTATTTTTACTCACACTATGCTTTTTGGTTTTATTCAATGGTTGGAAACCAAAGGAATCATGTTAACATTGAATATGAAGGACAATGTGGTGACTAGGAGAAACAAAATTATTTGATGACTATAGTGAAAGATATCATGATTATACCTAATCAGTTATCACAAATTCTGATTAAGAACCTATACCTTAAATAACTACCATACACACCAAATATGAGAATGATAGAGTTTCATAAGAGATCAACTAGTTGAGATCATGTAGGAAAAAATAATTGATTTCCATCAAGTCTGAAATGTGGAAAGAGACACCCTATAAAGTTTATGAAATGAAAGTAAACATGTTTTATGGTTGGATAAGAAGGGCTTAAATAAATTAATTACCAAGTAAAAAATAATGATTATTATAGATGGAAATGAATTTCATCCTAATTTTCCATTTATAGATTGTGGTCTTTAATATATTGAACCTAGGAATTATCCAAGTCAATTCCCTCCTCTACAAGTTAATTCCTTGGCCATAGAAAGATATATGGTGAAATAGAATGGCTTAAGTCTCTATGTATTTTTATTCCATAATTATATTGTATAAGTATTTTTTACAATGATATTTTGGTTATTAGAATAATGATACATATAAGGATTGTGTTAAATTTTAAAAGCATATATGTCTTCATTAACTTAAGACTTATGGATACCATCATGGGTTTATGAGTTTAAGATTGATCATAAGATAAAAGTCTTAATCATCCATTTTTTGGTTGTCTGGAATGGGATTCTACCAAGATTAAGGATATTTTGGGATGCATTTATAGACATATAACTAATCAGATTAGTATATGTTTCATTGAAAGTGTTATTTAAGTAAGAATTAATTTTTTGTGGGAATAATTTTAATTTGTAACCTTTAGGTCTTATATAATATTTGATGTTGAGGTATGTTTGAGTTAATAAACTTTTTTAATGTTATAGTAATTATATTAATATGGTTTTTGAAAATGGAAAACCCACATTATAGGTAACAACTTGCTGCATCTGGAAATGCTGTGGGAAATGAACACATAACTGAAGGAAGATAAGGGTGTTTGGTTAACAGTAGCCTACATAATGATTTGGTTAATATATTATTGTTTTAAATTAAATGATGTGATGGATAAATAATAATGTCTAACCAATGGTGTAACTATTGAGGTTTAGATATTAATGTATTATATTGGATAATGTGTTTTAACCATATCAGTTTTAGAAAATATTTAGAGATGGATGGAAGTACATTTCTATATTTTATGTCTTTTCGATCAGTTAAAATTTTACTTTAATGTTTCAGGTATAAAAAATTCGATTTTGAATATTAATTTCTTGGAGTGATAGATGAATTAGAAATCGATCTAAGCAAATCCCAAGGATGAAATTGTGATTATGAAATGTAAAGATATCATGTAGGTATATTTCCTCCTTTTCATATTCAATATAGTAAAGGAAATCCTCAACATTAGGAATATGATCTTGAAGCAAAAAAGGATAACATATTACATTCATATCCAATGAATCAAATGGTCTTTTAAATCATCACGGATTTATGGTTTTTAGGTACTTATCTTTCTATTGATCATTCAATTTCTTAAGATCAATTATCTCGATTAGTCCTTATGTTTATTTATGCTTTTGTTTATGTCATATCTTTACTTTCCCCCAATGTTCTCCTATTTAGAAACCTTGTATGAATTATTCTAGACAATATTTTTACTGACCAATATATCTTATTAAGTGCATATTTTATTAACCCTTTTTATTATTTTGTTTGAAAACAAATTAATTATTAAATTTCAAACACTTTATTACTGAGATCAAGATTAAATTGTGATGATGTAATTTATTTAAGAGAGGTAAAATTCAATGCCCAACGATTTTATAAGAATAAATCTACTATAGATAGAGTATATGAAATGAGTCACCAAGATTAGATGATAATATTACACCCCAAGAAATTATGATATACTTATTTTAATAAATTAAATCTCTTTGGTAGCTTATGATGCACGAGACACCAGGTTTAAACAATTTACAATACTCATTTAAAATATTATTATCTAAAACATGACCATTATAACCAAGAAATTATGTTTGAAGGTATGAATAGTATTAAATATAATATTATAATTATGGTAATATATTCTTATAAATAAAATAATAATCATTTGAAGGAAAAAATTGTATTTCGGAAAACATTCTTATTCTAAAAGGTTGTTTAGTTTTTAATTGTGCACATAATTTAAAAATCATTTTTTCCTCTTATAGAATTTTTATTTAATAAAATTAACTTAATTTTAAAAATTAGAGTATTAAAAATATATTAGGGGCATTTTTTAAAATTTTCTAAAATGATTACTTTTTTTATGAATAGTGAAAATACTAATATTTAATGAAAATTAACTTTTCATTTAAATTATTACAAAGTTTAATTATATTGAAAGTAAAATTAGTTCAATTATATTACAATTTTACTAATTTTGGTCATTGGAATCAATTACATAATGAATTTTTGTATTAAACCATTCTATACTGAGGAGAATATTCCTTTGGAAACCTTTTTTTCATCACGTCCATGGGTATAATTTTAAATTGGATTCTGTCATTTCAGTTAATTAAATTTGTAAATTTGGATTCCATTTTTTTATTATATGAATTTATATTATCAAATAATTTAATCTTAATTATTTACCATTATGAATAGTAAAATTATTGAAAATCCATTATTATGGTTATGGTAAAAACTAATTTACTAAGGTGTTCAACAAAATAGATAAGGGTTTTAATGACCTACCAATTTTCCAAAAATAATTGTTTGAATATTTTTAGACCTTATATACTATATGGGTTTTTTAATTATGAAGACATGGTTTTAATTGATTCTTTTAAAAAAAATCATGTGTATCCCCTCCCCACATATAATGGGAAACCCACTCTACTCCCCTCTTCACACATACAATTCCATTTAGTTCATTCAATACTTATATAAATCAGTTAATTACTCCCCTAGAAACATCGTATAGTTCTTTTTTTATGATAAATACAAACTATAAAGGATTTTGGTGTTGATGTAAAGAAGTTTTCCGAAGAAGAGTTATCGTTCTTAAACCTGAATTTTTATATTGTTTCTTCTTACACAACATTGAATTATTTTTTAATCATCATTATATAACAACCTAAGTATATTTCATATAATAATATTTTATTATTTTAATGTAATGACCTATATCCATCTCCTCTTTCATCAAATGAGAATCAAAATTGTCGATCATGTCTATGGTGGATAAGCACCTCGAGAACCGATGTAATTGTTTTTCAATAACAAGCTTTCAAGGATAGATATAATAGTTGATTTAACATATTTAGATGATATTTATGATATTAATATTCTTATATAATGAAAATATCAAATATATTTTATTAATTTCCTTGTCATTAAAAATATGACGACATCACTCATGTGTGCGGCAAACTACCTCCTCACAAAGTGATATCATTTGTTTTTCACAAAAACATCACATGGAAAGTAATATAGATATACTTAATTAATATATGTGATATATATTAAATGATATTAATTATATAATATTAATATATTACAGAATTTATTATCCTTTCACTTCTAGATGGATTGATATCTTCACTCAAGCGTACATATGAACTATAGTCTCCAAGAAGTGATGTAATTCATTTTCCATGTAAAACCTTAATGAATTATTATAAAAATGTATATAGTGAGTAAATAATATATTTATAACATTCATATAATTATTTATATGATCTATCTATATTATATACCTAAGAAATAAGAATTTCATGAAAACAATGCATGAGAAAAGAAGATAATTAACACCCAAAACAATAAATACAATGAAATATTATTAGAAAAAAAGGAGGTAAACTGTTACAATAAGATCATATATGATATTATAAATATTAATAAATTTATATAATAAATTAATATTCTGATTAATACCACTATTTATATGGTTAAATCATGTTCAACCAAAATTAAGCCTAACGTGGGGACATAGTCTCAATTTCCCTTTATTGAGACATATTTTTTTGTTGTGCACAAAATTTCTATTACATGGTGTACATACTGCCTCTTTAAAATATAATATAACTAATAATTAATATTTCATGTTATTAAATGTTTCAATTTGAATTATTTTTTCAAAGGGGATTTTACTTTAACATTACCATGTGGCAAGGGATTTCATCTCAGTCTCCCTTCATTGAGGCATCTTTAATTATCAGGCACCTAATTTATTTTATTTAGGTTAAATACTGACCCATTGTTATATAATGTCTTGAATAATTCATAATTTAGGTAATTTTAAACAAAAATTTACCTATTTAATCTAAGGGTATTTGAATTGGAAATTACAAGTGGTAAATAATTTCATAACTTGGTTTCTTTTCATTGGGATTATTACATCTTCATTGTCTTTGACATTATAAGATTATGTGTGTAAATGATTTTTAGTATATTATTTTATAATTAAACTTATTTATGTGTATTCAAATTTGACACACATAATCACCTCATTTATTAATTCTATTTTCAATGTTATTATCATTGTAAGGGATTTTGTTTCAATTTCCATTTCATTGAGACATATTTATTAATATGCACATATTTAGTTTTATGTTATATAAAAATTGATTGTTTAATATATTTAACATGAATAAATATTTATTCATTATGATTAATGATTCATTTATTGTTTATTAATCAAGGGTTTTTAATTTAAAAGTTACAAAATATGTAAAGATTATTGTACAATCACAATTTATTTTTTGATTACTAACATTCTCTAGAAACAATCAATTTCCTACTATAAAGTTTCATTGAAAATTACATTTATCTTAAATATACATGTTATTTTATAATTTATATGATTATTTCCTAAATTATATACCATTTTTTACATACTTTATTTAATTTAAAATTTATTTGATTAACTTTGGGAAATATTGACATATATACATCATTTACTCAATACGAATATTTGATTATAAGAAATATTGATTCATGAATTAAATTTATTATTTGGTATATGAGGAATGATTTGGACATGAAGATATGGTTGGGTATTGATTTTAGGAATCCCCTCTATGTATTGGTAATCTCATGAGATGAATTAGTTCACTATCCTTAGTTAACATGGTTTCTGGTGTAAACCAACCCATTATTTTTAAATTGTCTTGTGAATGGTCTTGACAGTAGTGGTATCATAATGAATGAGATAATAAGGTATAATAATTAAGAATTTACTTAATTAAGAATTCAATTATAACTATTCATGATATTTTATTAATGATATTATCTCTCAATTAATTTAATTCTAAGTTTATTTATTAAGATGAATGTTTTTTCAATTATTTACCATGACATATTGATTAGGAATTATCTATTCATATATTTCAAGTAAATTAAATAGAATTTGTGTTCAATTATTTACCTTTCCATACTGATTATTCATTATCTAATATTGATAGTTGAGTAATTTGTTAAATTTCTTTTGGGTTTAGATATTTAGCTTTCCATATTGATTATGTGTAATTGATTATTCTTTATTTACTCTTAATAGTTATCTCTTTACATAACTCTTACTAATCATTTTAGCTAACCATTATTATTTTTCCTTTTTGATGAATCCAAGAAGTTTACTATGAATAATATACAAGTATATGTTAGACGTAATACGGATATTCTCAAAAATAATCTGCTATAATTTTGGTAATCAAATTTAATATAGGAATCATGTTTATATCTAGTTTACCAACACTACTAAACTATTTGGTCATTAAAGATCTGATTAATTGTATCTTATTCCAAATTTGTAAAGTAAAAAATGGATTTGGGATACTCTAGTTGTGGTATTTATAAAAATTCTTCACATAACCTCCTATTAGCCCATAGCATAGCCCCTTTCACTCACATCATAACCCCAATCACTACAATGTAGCTCACTACATAAGTTCATCATTCTTTTTTCAAAACACTAAAAGGACTCATAACCACACTCAAATTATTGGTTATCAAAAATAACATGTAGTTAGTATCTAAAATAAGTATTGAGATTGTACAACCTCCCCACCATATATTCTTTCTGACCCCAAAAATCCTATCTAGATGCACTAAATTAATGAGATGGGGGAACTACACTCTCATTAATGCCTCATTCTCCCAAGTCTCATATAAATTAAAAAATTGATACTATAGAAATAGAACCAAATATAGGGACTTTATAAGATTAAACATTGTCTTAGAATCAATTATTTTAAATAGGTTCTCACTCATAGATAAATCAGGTTCAATATCATGGTCCTCTCAGCTCAAAATATGATATGGGTCTGAGAGATACTTCTTAAGATGGGATACGTGAGACATGTTATTAATTTATGTAAACAAAGGTGGTAACTCTAAGTGGTATTCCACTTTTCCAATTTTGTTCATATCCTCAAATGGTACAATGTATCTATGTGAAATTTGTTTCTATTTTCAAATTCATTAGTGACCCAAGCATGGTTAAAATTTAAAAAAAACTGGTCAGAAACCAAAAACTCCAATGGGGATATATAATGATCAGTATAAGATTTATACCATATTTCTATATTCACCATTCTATGAATAATTATTTGAATCTTTATCAACATCTATATAAACATACTAAGTCATATCAAGGATGCTTCACCTATATAAGAACAACACAATGGAGATTTACACAGGCAGAATTAAAAGTCCTCAAATAGTGTAATCCTAATGGTTGAGTGGTAACTATTATTATAGGAAACATCAACTAGTCCAAATTGTCTATCATAGGCTCTACTAAATTCAAGAATTCAAAAATGAAGTGTGTCTTCCATGATCATTATATATCGTTTTGTATGTCCATTTGTCTGTCGATGATAAGCCCAGATCAAAATCACTTGGGATTCTAACACGTCCTATAGGCCTCTCTAAAATGTGAAGATAACTAAAAATCTATATCAAAAAATATAATAGATGTAACTTCATGTAATATGACAATTTCCTCCATGTAAATGATTCCCATGTCCCCAAATTTGGTTGTATTGTGAATGGGGATAAAGTGATCCACTTTAGTCAGCTAACTAATCACTCCCCCTATCACATTATTCCCCCATGATGTATGTTGAAACTCAACCATGAAATCTATAGAAATTTCATCCCACATTCTTGTCAACATAGGAAGGGGATGAATCAAAGTCTAAGGTTTTTGGTGCTTGACCTTAACCTACTGATAAGTATAATAATGAGAAACAAATTCAGTGATTACTCATTCATACATGGACATAGGAATAATCTCCACATATCATAGAACATCTTCATGGTACCAGGGATCACCAACAACTAGGAATAATGGAAATCCCCAATGAAAAAATTTTCTACAGGTGAGGGAATGACATACCGGTTCATGAAGAATAGGATACCCTTATAAGAGGATGAACACACACAATTAGTCTCCCAACCATAAATAGAGTCCCTAATGAAATAAAATTAATCATTAATCTTCTAATACTGAAGAAAAATATTTAAAAGAGATGAGGTTAGTTGAATATTTATGGGAACAATCTCAATCAGATAATCCCTAACTTCTAAAGGCAACTAAGAAAAGATATCCATCAAATTCCACTCTTATGATGATACTTTCATGACCTAGGTTAGAAGTTTCTTAATCATGACTTCAGTAAAGACATTCCCCTTCCCAAGGGAATATGATATATTGAAACAAAAATAAAATAGATACTCCATCCAATTCCACTTTCAGATAATCAAATCTTTTAGTGAGAATATATAACTCGGACTTTTGTGATTGGAATATATGATTAACCTTTCATTGAAAAGGTAATCTTTCCACCTCTTAAGGGAATGAATCACAACAATGAATTCAATATCATTTATTAGGTAAAAATTTTCATGAGGCTTAATATATTTGTAACCTTTTTCCACTACGTGATCACCCTATATGATAATTCACCCCACACTCAAACATGATGCATCACAAAAGACCACATAGCCCTAATAAGCATATAGAAGAATTAACACTTTCCAGTAAGTCAAAAGTCACTTAAAATCATCAAAAGAAGTATAAAATTTTGAATCACACAATAAATTCACCACTTTTTGAGTGAGAGTTGTCATCAAAGAATCAAAATTTTAGAAATATTTGATAAACTAATGATAATATCCCACTAAACCAAAGATGCTCTGAATCGAAAAAACTTTTTGTAGATTTTTTAATGTCATTACGTCTTTCAATTTATTAGGATAACATGAAATAATATGTTCTGAGATCACATTTCCAAATAAATTCACTTCCCATATCTAGAAACTCATTTAAAAATATTGGAATAATGTCAGTGATTCCTCAAAATTCTAGATCTTCTCTTTGATGATCCATGTAGTCTTCCTTGATCTTAGAGTAAACATAGTTATCATCCATAAATACCAAAAAAAACAAATCGAGGTACTGAGAGAATATATGGTTCATAAAAGCTATAAAAACTACAGAATCATTGGTTAAACCAATGGTAGTAATAGGGTACTCATAATGGTCAGAACTGCTCCTCAAGACGGTCTTCAGGATATCTGACTCATTGATTCTCAATTGGTGGTAACCATACTAAATATCAGTCATTAAGAACTACTTAACCCCTTTAAACTAATCAAAAAAATAATCTGTCCAATGACACATATATTTTTTCTTTACCATAAATCGATTGAGTTTTAGGTAATCAACACAATGGAGAAGTGTCTCGTCATATTTAATTACAATAAAAATATGTTCTGCCCAAGGTGATACACTCAGTCATATAAATCCTATATCCAAGAGATCATACAATGTGATATTCATCTCTTCAAGATTTGTTCGTTTCATATGGTATGATGAAATATGGATAGACCGATTACCTAGTACTAAGTGAAAATTGAACTCTTCCTCCCTTACTGGTGGGAAAGAAGAAAATTCAGATAGAAATACATCCAGAAACTCAACGACCACTATAGGACGATCACAGCTCAAAAATTCATTCTCCATATTAAAAGAAAACATCAATATTATCCTATCCATATCTAGAAATGGAGAATCCAAAACTACTGGATTTTGAGTCTCATTCTTCATAGAGAACATGACACACCTCATCCGAGAAATAAAGGAGACCTGCTGAAAGTAAAAAACTATTTGGGATTTATCTAAAATTGGTTGATCCATCACAAATATTATGTCAAGATGTTTCATCTATAGAACTATAAAATTCCATATGTGATCAATATCCTATAAATAGAATACTCGAGAAGGGTGTAAAATACATTTCTCTCTCTTCATTATGAGGGGTGTAGTTGTATCAACCACATAAGACATAAGCACCATAGGAAGGTTCATCAAATCAATAACATGTTTCAAGATAAATTAATGAGATACGTTAGTTTCAAATAAATTGGTCACTAAAGATATATATAGTGATGATACCTTTCACTGTCACTAGAACCTCAACAGCTTCCTCTGAACTCTTTCACTATGTGATGAATCTTTTATTATAGATGCATGTGGCTAGAGCACCTTATTTATAGAATAATTTTATTTTAACATAGTACCAATAAGAGCTAATGATATTTCACCCAATTTTGAGGTATAAAATATATTAATGAACTTCTATTGATGGATTGAGAAACTCTAGAAACCACAAATCTTTATTTACATATTATAAACCCAACTAAATTTTCAAATATTTCCACACTAAAATAAAGTCAAAGGTCATATTTCAAACACAATAAGTGGTTTGGATGATGCCTGCTATCAATATTTTCCATGAGACTCATCACATATCCTCTTTACCCTAAAGAAACTAACATAAATTCCACTGAGAGTATGAGAATCTCCAAAACCCCAACATACCAGCTATGTCAAGATCATCCATCAATGCTTTATCCAACACATTATCATAAGAACTGGGCTTCATCATGAAAACCTAATATTGAATATAAGATGAAAGACCCATCATTATTCTTCATGACTTAATTTTCTCATTTTTCACCACCTCAGGAGAACATTGAATATGATTAATAATATGGTTTTCATACAGAGTCACGGTCTTAGCACCAAAATAAAGGTTGATAAATACAATAGAATTTTTTAAAACCATCGACTCTGGATAGAACTGATCTATAAAGAGGGTATTTAAGCCATTAAATTCCAATCCTTTATTCTTATTCATTGTAACCATATAATCCCACCACCGCCTGCTAGGCCCATCAATCGTAATGGTAGAACATTTTACCTTTATAACTTCTAGAATTTACAAGAACCCAATACATATCTTAATATTTTTCAACTATTCTACTACCTATTCAGAATCATTTGATCCTTGGAAAGCCAGTGGTTTCGTTGAATAATATCATGATAATGATATTCGAATTGATCTCTAAGATGTCGTACAATTGGATCCTAAATATGGAAGGGTATAGACACATTTCCCAAAACATGGACAACATGCACCATAATCTCAATGAGGATTTGATCAACTAGACAGTTCTGTTTTCATGGTTTATTGGAATCTCCATCCCAAGTTCTATTCATAAATATTATTGGGGGAATGATACTACAAAACATTAATAATAAACACATAAACATCACCAAATATACTCAAATTGTCAACTCAGTCAATAGGTACATGAATATTAATTACATTAAATAGAATTTTAATTGAATGGATTTCAAAGAACTCAGATAAAACATGAGAAATACATGAATCAGATCAAATTATTCCTTAATGAAATTATTTCTAAACAACCAAGGTGACTTAAGGATATCTATGATGAGATACATCTAGGATATCCATCATAACTACATCTTAAGTCCTGAAATTCCTACCTATTTCTACCAATATATCCCAGATTGCACACCAACATTATTGAATTATGCTTACCCAACCTCTATTTCAACTTTTTCAAAAACCAACCTGAATACCCTGGTACACCTATACCCAATATTATCCTCAAAAATCCCAATGGGAGTTACTGATCCCTATAGTTTGAAAATAGAACCTGGCATTAACAAGATCTCAATTGGAAAGATTTTTACATGAGTATGATCAAATAGTGGAAGATAAATCAGTACATATTTAATTTTACAATCACTCGTCAAGGACAAAGTACATAAAAAAAATGGCATCCAAAAGAATATACCATCCAAAAAAACATAATATTATAATCAACTTAAGATATATAAATTTTGATGCAACAAGTGGACCATAGCTCTACGGGTTACCACCATCGCACTAGGTTTCATGATAAAGCACACCCAAGCACTTCTAAGTGGCACAGTCCCTATTCCTAGACCTGGGATAACAATATATAAAAACTCCCAATGGAAAATGTAGTTTGTGATCTAAATATCCCATTAGGTTTTCACCAAGAATTATAGAAGTAGTTCTAATACAAATAATCTATTTATGATTCTATTTAAAAAAGGTCATTAAAATAATTTTTTTTATAAACTTAATTCAAACATGATTTCAAGGTAAAGAGATTGAAGATATATAAAAAATAGTCTTTAATGAATAGTTTCATAAATTATGAGCATGAATAAAAGGAGTTCTATAATCAATGGAATGTTATAATCAAATTAAAAGCAAGAAACATGTACATAATCCCCATGATTACATAGTTATAGGATATAGGATCCTCACACATCTCGAAAGATCGCCCTAGATCAATGTGTGAGCACACATCTCTAGTATCATACCATCATGATAGTTTCAATCAAAACCCCATCAAGGGAAATCATACTGAATTTTGTTTTAGTTGGATTTTTCATTGTCAATCTATTTCTAGGGAGTCATATTCCTAGCATCTTAACCCTAATAACCCACTAGCTGTCCAGACTCACATTTGAAACAATTTTATAAACAAACATGGATAAATAATTCATTTCAATGATATTTATCAATAATAATTCAAAGGATCAATTTCATATTTCAACAAGACACTTAAATTTCAAAACCATATCATAGGTTTTCATCAAATTCATTCTTATCAAAAATATAATTCATTTGAAACCATTTTCACAAGTATAAATATGAAATTGTTTCATCATATCGTTTGAACCATCTTTTCTAATAATTTATCATAATCATAAAAGCCTTTTAAAATGGGTTTTTTGTCATGATTCAATGCCTTTAAAATTGGTCACGAGAATCATATCAATTCAATGATTCTAAATTTATTGAAAACATATTTCAAAAAATGAAATAATTAAATTAATAATATGTTTAGTAAAGACTTATGGAACCACCTACTATTATCATGAGATCAATCAATTTAATTACTGAAATCAAAATGAAAATAGATATTCAAAGGCATAAAAGATTAAAAAATATCCCTAGAAAAAATCCCAATAGATCGAGGTTCCAATCCATTAACATCATGATTATTTTTTCCACCCCAAAAAATGGAGAGAGTGAAAAATAGAGGATTTCACACTAAAAAACAACACTTACTAGAGAGGGATCAATCACATCCATTAGTAAATTAACCCATGTAGAGGAGATGTTAGAGGAGAAGAAAACCTCTTAAGAGTCTCCCAAAATAAAAAGGATTAGGTTAGAGTTGAATAGAATGTAATTTGGGATTTAGAAATGGATTTGTGATGTTAAATCCTATAAAACACAAACTATACCGCTCCCCCCATGGTCATTTAGTAGAATGTGAAAAAAATAAAAAAAATGGCACATAAACCTCAAACCACACCGCAACCAGCCCAAGTAAGTTGGCCTCCAGAATCAACAGTAAAGATTGTGTCCATATCTGCTTATCCGAGGGTATGGATATGGCATAACCCACTCACCATGTCCCAACTACAACCCAAAATGGAAATGGAATAAAAAACACATCAGTTCGGGCTCAACAATGCATCTGAATCCCTACACCTCATCCTTGTCTAATTTGGAAGAGGGATCTAATTACCCTATAGAAATGTTCTCTTCCATGTGGTAGTGGTCCCTCAAAAGGTAGAACCATGATAATTATTCACATCACAACTTGATGATCCATGACGTGGCCCCTCGTACTCCATACCACATCCCTTATCACTACATTGTATCTTCCTACAGAAGACTAATATTATTTTTCCAAAAATTAAAAATACTCATAACCACACCCAAACAATAGGTGATCATATATAAGGGGTAAGTAGTACCAAAATGTGATAACAAGATGTTGCATCATCACATAACAATGTTATAAAAAGGAATAGTCATGATGTGATTAAAAACATTATTAATAATGAAAACATGTAATCAAGTTATAATAAATTCATATACAGAGATCCAACTTCAACACAAAAACCATATATATACAATTTATAGATTCTTAGATTCATCCATAAAATAGATATGTAAAAATTAATTACACCATTCAAATATAAGGTAGATTGTATGTATGCATGAATGTTATTTTCACTGTTTAAAGGTTGGAATGAAATAAAGGTAAATAGTAATTCAAATTTACAGAATCATTTTTATATCATATATTTATTATATATTCATTAAATATATCATTATTATGATCCTCATAAAGTGGATATGAAAAATGGATCACATCATTTCGTGGAGGTAGAAGTCCATGCATGTGCACGAGTGACTTTACAATCTTCCAAAAAATTGGAATGTAAGAAGTTATATATAATATTATAACTTAAATATCATAATTATGTTATAAATATCATATATATTCATTAATACGTTCATTATTACTTGTCATGTGAGGTGGTAATGAAAAACAAATTATAGCAGTTCATGATGCAATGGTTTTTCATAAACACAAGACATAGTTTGTTATCCCATTTAATAGGGAAATAGATTGATATATATTATAGAATCAACATAATAAAATTTCATTATATGGATTCTAATGGTGTTTTTATATTTTAATTTATAGGTTATAATTGAAGGTGATAAAAGAGGAAGTAAAAAAAGGCAAATCTTGGTTCAGATGATTACCTTCTCGTAGGTAAACCTCCTTTGTAACACGTCTTATGGATATTAGGATTGGACTTTTGGGAATACCAGAACCTCTAAAATGTGTCTATGGATGTTTGTAATATAATTGAGTAGGTTTATATTAATCTAGGATTCTGAATGTGGTGTATATAAAATAGAGAAGAGATGTCCTTTTATTAGTGATAGGAGGGGCATTATTGGAATTTATTTAAGTATTAAATAAATATAAATTATTATTCATTCCAAAATGGTCCCAAATTAATATAATAATATTATAAGATGAGTATTAGTTGAAATAATCATATCTTGAAATATCTGGTTACCTTCTTTCAAGAATTAATCTTCTGCCTTTTCAGTTCCCTATTTATATGAGACTCCCGAAGATAGAGATCATTTATAAGGGAAAATTTACTATGTTTTGGGAATGTATGTTTTTTGGAATTGAAAGATTCTTGGTGTAGAGGTTTTAAAATGTTATTAGGTTTCTCTGTAATTTTATAAAACACTAGATATGGTTTAGTTTTTTGTAGAAAATATGAACTTTTCCATATTTGCAACAAAAATACACATTGTGAACCAGTTAAACATCGTGTATTGATTGTTGGGAAGATATTGTGAAATGGGTTAATGGAATGAAATATTTACACATCTTAAAATTGTTTCACAATGTAAAATGGTAAAATCAGGATTTGTAATCTGAGGAGACTCATTTTTTGGTTTCATGGATTTCAGATCATGAAATAGGAATTCATGCCCTGTAATTCTCATGGTTTGTGATTTTTATGGAATTTAGTGGGTGATTTATTATTCATTAAAACATAATATTTCATTATCAGCCCTTGGATATCTCCCATATGATTTTAGAGACTTCATATCCTTATAGTTTTCTTCATTTAGCAATTGTTCTTCATTACAGTTGTGGTACACTTCTCTAAGTGGGTAATTCTTCTACTTCTTCATTGTTGTTGATTATGGTAGCACCATTGTGTTTTTCTATTAGATATATTTATCTATGATGATAATATTAATGATCCTTTTGAGATTATTAGTGTGATATTCCTTCTGAGGCTGACCCTTATGTTGGTTGGGGTGTAGTGTAAGCATTCTTTGAGGTATGTTATGACATATCCTATCTGCCAACCATTTTTTCTTATTGAATTGATTCTATAATGTAAGGAATAATTCTATGGACTGTTTTTCTTTATCTTCTTAATTATTAGTGGATATCATTTTGGATGTTTCCAACCTGATTTTTAGGTAGGTGGTTTTATCTCTAACCTATGATGGATGAATTGGTCTATTTTGGTTTTATAAATTGTTTTATAAATGAATTAGAATGACTGATTTGTCTTTGTGGAAATGAGTTTATAAGAAAATATGGGTTTCCCATTGTTTGGGATAACAAAATATATTTTAAAAATGTTTTGAAGTAGATTTATAAAATGGTTTTAGAATCCTGGTTTTGATGAAATGTTTTAGAAAATAGAAAACATGAAAATCCTTGGGTATTTAGGTGGAAGGTGTAGTTATAACAACCCTTCTCTTTATTACACATTTAAAATGATTTATTTCATAAAAATATCACTTATAAAATTTTTAGGATTGATAGGTATAGTTTATTGGGAAATTAGGGAAATTACATGACAAATTAAGACATAAAAATACAACATTTTTTTTGAAAACTTCATTTATAAGACCACAACATTCCCCTGTACTTAGCATTGCATGGGATAATCTAAAGACATAAATGTAAAAAGGGTGATCTATAAATCCAATTAAGAGATTAAGAAGGTAATAAAATTAAGAATATAGTACATGTTAGTCAATATTCATATCAACGGAGCACAAGAGAAACATGAATATAAATGGATGATATTGCATGATTATCAATACATGGAAATGTGGCAACAATAGTTAACATGATATTAGCATGAGACGAGGTTCATTACACATGGATCATGAATAAAACCTCATTTCACTTGAATTATAATAATTAAAACTCTCATTTAACATTGATTATCATGATACTATTATTTTCCCAATGCATTAGAGCGCTCTTAGGGTGCACCCTTCTTAATCATTTCATTTCATGCATAAGTGTTCCACAAAGATCATACAACATGGATTCGTTAAACATAATTTTTTTTCAATATAAATTAATTTTGAATTAAAACAAGAAAAAATATAATAAATGATCAAAATATACATAATGGTGAATACGCTTTATTGGGAAATGGGCTTGGTATTCACTACACAATGACTTTCTCTTTTGAAACATGCAATGCAATTTCAGTGTGCAGGACAATGGCAGGATAAAAGAATTCATAAAAATAGTTCATTAGAGATAAATGGGTATATAATAATATTTACATGAAATTGACAGTAATGGGGATATATAGATACATTTCCCTACAAATTTAATAGAATTTATATTCATAATATAAAAAAATTGCTTGAATGTAAATGAGAAGAGACAAATTCCTTACTGAATTTCAACATGGTAATGGCTGTGCATGGGAGGAATTAATGAAATAATAGTGGTATATTATAATTTAAACATAACTAGAGCAGTATATATAGTTTCTAAATCATGGCCCAAAATTTTTAATTGAAAATTAAAAGGCATAACAATATAAATAATTTCAGACAAAATGAGAAAGGAAGAAATCACTTACTTGGAAGTGTGATCCCAAAGGCTTCGAAGTGGTCTGAGAGAGGCTTATTGGGATATTTATGAGCTTTTGGAGGATTATAGAGATATTATATCAGGGTTTGGTCATGATTCAAATGATTTTAGTGAAGATTAATGGAAGATTTAGAGGGTTCATATAGAAAAAGATAGAGAATTCATTATTATTTAGGTTTTGGACACTACACATTAAAATAATCAAAACCAAAACACCATCACTTGGTTTTTTCCAATGGATTTTTCTAAAGGGTAGTGTAAAAAATTATTTTATAAGTCCAATGGAAGAATTTATTAAATTATTGGGGTTTCTTATTTAGATATGAGTCACACAATCAATGAATGCTTTTTAAAATGATAAAATATTTTATAAGTCTTGAAGGGTCTACTGAGGCTTTGTAAAATAAATAAATAAAATTTAAAACCACATTATTTTAAAGGTAAAACATATTTTTCTTTGAAAATTCCTTTTATAGTATTTTATTACATCACTATTGGGTTATTATGATTTCATAAAACACATTATATATTTAAATGATATTTAATTTTTACCCAAAAAATCAACTGTCTTAGAAAATTACGAAAATTTACCCATCAGATAATTTAAATATCTTGATTCAAAAAATAATTTTCATTTTAACTAAATAAAATTATAAATATTTTCATTTTAACTTTTAAAATAAAAACCTGCATTTATTGAATATTTATGGGTTTTGAATAAAACGGTTTTCAAACCTTCATAAAAATTACAATTTTATTCAAAAAACAATTTATGATATTTTATGTTAAATAAAAATTAATTTAGTAATAATATTTAATTAAAATAGTTTTTTTTATTCAAAAATCCAATAACTTATCAAAATAGATTCTTTAATTGAATATTAACTAAAAATGTATTTGTTCTTTAAACACCATTTAAAAAGTAACAATAATAAAATGAATGTATATTATTTATTCTATACAAAACTAATGCACATAATCACAGTGCTAGGGTCTTGTTACATAACCCCTTATAACACCCGCATAAGACTTATGGGTAAGGTGCATGATGGTGATAGACTCTTGGGGTGGCTCGGATAACATCGGGCGGGTGGTAACATCTATTGACTTCCAGTTCTCCCATATGTGATTCTGTTCAAGATTAAATTGTTGAATCTCAATTTTATGTTTGGTAAAAGAGAATCCCAATGATTCTACCTCCTTTACGAGCCCCGAAAAATAGGCTTTGTATGGAGAAATTCTACTAGATGAGGTCATCGTTTCCTTTTTCTGAGTAAATTAGATTTGTTAAATACCTATATTTATACTAATAATGTGATCATTGTTCAATGGTTTTATTAGCAATGAATAAAATTCATAATGATATTTTAAAATCCAAAAACATAATACCAAGGATGTTCATATGTTATATATAACCATTTTATATAATAACACATTTAATTAGATCATGAGGAATTTTCATTAACAAAATTTTGGGTCGTTACAATCTTCCCCCTTAAGAAATTTCACCCAAACAAATTATTTTCCCCACACTAAAATATATGAGGGTAACTCTGCTTCCTCACTTCCTATGATTCCCACATTACTTCTTCAAACCTGTGGTTTCGCCACAACACCATGGCGAGGGGAATTGTCTTATTTTGTAGAACTTTTTCCCTACGACCCAAGATCTTTAGTGAATTCTCTACATAGGAGAGGACATTCTCCAATGGCACCACCTCTAGATTTAGTATATGAAAAGTTTCAAGTATGAACTTCCTCAATAGTGATTCATGGAATACATCATCAAGTAGAGATATGTTAGGTGGTAGTTCTAGTCTATAGGCCACTACTCCAATACAATCAAGGATCTCAAAAGGGAAGATATACCTTGGACCAAGCTTTCCCTTGTTACCAAATCTCATAAATCTCTTCCATGGGGATATGTGGATGAATACCATGTCTCCAACATAAAACTCTAGTTCTCGTCGTTCATTATCAGCATAGCTCTTTTTTCAACATTGAGAAACTTTAATGTGTTGCTGGATGGTCATAAAATTCTCCACTATTTCTTCAACCATTTCTATACTAAGGTGTTTTCGCTCCCAAACTTCATCCCAACATTTCGGTGTTCTGCACCTCTTCCCATGAAAGGCTTCATAAGGATCCATTTTAATGCTTTAGTGGAAACAATTATTGTAAGTGAACTAAACCATAGGAAGATGTTGACCCCATCCTATTTTGAGTTTCATTGAGCATGCACTAAATATGACCTCATGTGTTTGGATAGTCTTCCCAGATTGACCATCAGTTTGAGGATAATAAGATGTAGTGATGTTTCGCTCATTATTCAGAGCTTATAGAAGACACTTCTAGAACATAGAGGTGAATCTTGGATCTAGATCAGATACAATAGATAGTTGTACTCTATGCAGCCTTACCACATTTATGATATATATCTATTATATTTTATCTAAGGATAAATCATCTCAAATTTCAATGAAGTGTGTTGTCTTTGTAAGATGATCTATAAAAACCTAGATAGCATTGTTTCCTTTGGATGTCTTCGGAAGTCAGATAAAAAAGTCCATCGTGATGTTCTCCCATTTCCATGTTGGTATGGGTAGTGGTTTCATCATCCCCTTGGAATTCTGCCTCTCATCATTCACTTTCTAACAAACAAGACACTTTGATGTATACTCAATGATCTCCTTATTCTTGTTATCCCACCAATAATGCTCTCGGATATCTTGATACATATTTGTGTTCCCTGGGTGAATGGATAAACAAAAACAATGTGCATCATCCATATTTTCTTTCTTTAACACTGGATTTGATGGAACACATAATATTGACCCAAATATCACAAATTTTTCATCATTAACATTGAATTCCAAATATTTTCCTTTTATGATAGTCTCCACATGCTTCCAAATTCCTACATCATCCATTTAAGCATCCTTTAACATTTCCAAAAGAAACGATTGAGCAATTATTTTTGAAAATATTGATGATGTTATCTTCTTTATGATTTCCATATCCATATTCATTAAATATAAAAAGATTGGATCCTTTTAAATTTACATCAATGATATAATTTTTGGGTACTTTTTACATAGAGAATATGCCACCTTGTTCGCTTTCCTAGGGTGGTAATTGATTGAACAGTATTATTCTTTAATCAGCTCTATCCATCTTCATTGGTGCATATTAAACTTTTTCTATGTGAATATATACTGGAGGATCTTTTGGTCCATATATATTTCCCAATTCTCTCCAAAGAGGTAATGTCCCCAAATATTTAAATTGAAGATCATTATAGCCAACTTCAGATAATGTTTTGGATAGTTTTTCTCATGAACATTCAATTACCTTGAAGCATTGGCAACGAATTTATCATTTTGGATCAATACAAAGCCCATTCCCTTCTTTGAAGCATCAATGAATACCACAAAAAGTTATCCACTTGTGGGTAATGTGAGCAAAAACACAGTGATAAGCCTCATTTTAAAATCCATGAAGCTCTCTTCACATTCATCACTACATGAAAACTTGACTCCCTTCTGAGTTATATTGTTAAGAGGGTTTGACCATCGTCAAGAATTTCTCAAAAATCGTCGATAATATCCAATTAATCCCAAGAATTTATGGATATTTGTCACTAATGTTGGCCTCGGTAATCCCTCAATTGCATTTATCATGGAGGAATCCATAGATATACCATCTCTTGAGATGATATGACCTAAGAATGAGACTTCTTCCAACCATAACTCACACATATTATAATTTTCAAAGAGATTATCCTTTCACAAGGTCTTTAGTACATTTCGTAGATGATCCTCATGCTTCTCATTGGGTTCGGAGTATATTAGAATATCATCTATAAATACTACCACAAAATTTTTGAGGTAATCTCTAAAGACTCTATTCATCATTTTCATGAAGAATTATAGAGAATTAGTGAGTGAAAAAGGACTTATTATGAATTCATAGTGACCATAAATTGTACGAAAAGTCGTCTTGGGGATATCCTCATTCCTTACCCTTACATGGTAATATCCTGACCACAAATCCACCTTGTAGAAGTATTATACTCCACTTATATGATCGAAAAAGTCACCAATTCATGGAAGAGGAAACTTGTTCTTTATTATGATTTTTTGTGCTCACGATAAACAATGGAAAGGTGCATTGACCCATACTTATTCTTGATGGAGTGGACTGGTGCACCCCTTGATGAAGCACTTGGGAATATAAACCCAATATCTAGATTATCCTGTAGTTGTTTCTTTAGCTTCTCAATCTCCAAAAATCCATCCTATATGGAGTCTTAGATATTGGGAACTCCCCTGGTACAAGATCAATCGATAATTAAACATCACTTCTATAAGGAAGTCCAAGAAATTACTCAAGAAACACTTCAAAAAATTCCCTCACAATAGGCATGTCTTAAAGGATGGTTGCTAAAAATAGACTCAATCATCTGATCAAGATATGCATTCTCATAGGGTAGTAATATACATGCTTGAGATAATGGTGTTAAATGATATTCATCCTCCTCCTTGCACTTTTATAGAATCAGTGGTCGATTCTCTATATGGAGAGTTATTTCCCTCTCATGAAAATTTATGTTTGATTTATATAGAAAAATATAATCCATGCAAGAATTGCATCAAATTTTAATATAGGAAGTATAATGATGTTTTATAAGAAGATAAATCCACAAATTGTGACATGGGAGGAGTTATATAAATGAGATACAATGATTTCCCAATTTTATGTTCTCATTGACTTCTCTGCTTCTATGATTCGTTGTGGTGTTAAGATTGTTCTACTAATCATTTGGGATATAAATTAATCCATAGAACTAGAATAAAAAAGTTCATTATATATTCGTGAATGAATAACTAGCGTACCTGTCACCACTTCGTTGTCAGGGTTCGCTTCGGTAGTAATGATGGAAAAAAGATCACTCATGATGCCTTGGAGGTTGTTGGTTACCTCCAAAAACCCTTGGCTTAGGGCACTGGTTTGGAAAGTGCCCTAGTTAATTACATTTTAAGTAATGAAGAATGCGTTGAGGGTTGAATGGATCATTCTTCTCCTCAATCGTAGCAATGGTTTTTTCATGTTGGATGTTAATATCTATATTCCCTTATCTCCAACACCTAAATCATTTCCTCTCCCCCTTAAGGAAATTTTTGGGGTGCTTCTTTCTACACCTTTTCCATGTGGGGTGCTATAATTTCTTAGCACTGTTTGATTTATCCATCGGACCACTAAAATTAATGTCCACCTTACTATTCTTATCTCCGTGACACCCCTGAGGTTCATCGATCTTCATTTTGACTTTGAGAGAAAATCATACAATTTCCTCATAGCTATAAAAGTCACGGATTGCTCGGGATTTCTGTAGTCTATGTTTTATCCAACCAATGAAGTGGTAAACCTTGAATTTAGGGGTAACAACAAAGATGGAGGCATATTGTGAAAGCCTTTTTAAGTATCCCTCATATGCTCTGGTGGATTCTTCGACTTTTTCTTGAGGTCAAGGAAGTCACTTTCCATCTTAATTCAGTGGGTGTGAGGAAAATATTTATGAACAAACATTTTCTTGAAATCCTTACATTACAACACTTCAATCTCCACCTCAGGATTCGTATATTTGATCAATTTTCACCATTGATCAGTTTCACCCTCTATATGATAAGCATCCAGAAGAACCTTTTCTTATTATGAACATTGATGGATGGAGAAGATCTTTTCAATGGAGTTGATCCATTTTTCGGTGATTGAGGGATCAAATGATCCATTAAAATTATGAGGCCTTTGTCAATTGAAGCTCTCAATTGTAGATTTTTCTTTATTAGGGGGTTTTGTGTTCCTCTTGACCCATGTTTTTATTCAAAATTTTAGATAACTAAGAGTATCATGATAATGTTTTTGATTCCCGCTCCCAACAGATTGGTCATATCATTTGAACAGTCATCACATTGATATTTGCATTAGTTGTTATCCTGAATCCTCTAATATTTATCCATTGGATTGAATAAAAGAAAATTTAGGGGTAACACATAATGGGGGATCTAAAGACAAAAAGGGATAATTTATAAATTTCTTTTATTTCCTTAACTTATGAATATATAGGATTCAATCTATGTTTTCCATCATCTACTTCCCAACATATATTTTTAGGGGAATTTTATTTATTACCTTAATAATTGTTCATAATAATATTATGAATATACCAAATCATATCCACTAGGAGTGTTATAACCAAGAGTGTAGAAAGGCCCATTGTCATGCACCAGTTTCCGTTTGATTCTATCTCAAAGCGGTGTTTTCGGGTTTTAAACAATGATACAACTGTGCTGGAGTTTCCTCTACTAATTTTTATCTAGATAGGGATGTATATTCATGATAAAACACTTAATCCATACTCAATAAAATTTAGGGATGTTTTTATTATACTTAGTCTTATCCCTAAGGCTTTCACTGGGGTATTCTATTTTTAATCCCAAAATAACTAAATTTATCCTATGATACCAACTATAACAACCCTGCTCTTTATTACACACTGAAACATAATTTATTACATAAACATTTACAAAAAACAACTATAAGGATCAATAGGTATATATTCATGGGAAATTATGGACATTACATGACAACTTAAGACATAAAAAATACAACATCTTTGTTGAAAACTTCCTTTACAAGAACATAACATTCCATCATACTTAGCATTGCCTAGGATATCCTGAGGACATACATGTGAAAACGGTGAGCTATAAAACCTAGTAAGGTAGTAATAAAAGAATAACATGAAGAATATAGTACATGGTAGTTAATAGGCATATCAATGGAGCTCAAATGAAACATGAACATAAAGGCATGATATAGAATGCCTATCAGAACATGGAAATGTGGCAACAATGTTTAACATGATATTAGAATCAGTCGAGTCTCATTGAAAATGGATCAGGAGTAAACCCTCATTGCACATGAATTATAATTATTAAACCCTCATTTTATATGGTGTATCATGATACTATTATTTACCCAATTCATTAGAGTGCTATCTGGGTGCGCCCTTCTAAATCATTTCATTTCATGCATAAGTGTGCCACAAAGATCATACAACATGGATTCATTAAACTTAATTAATTATTACCAGAAAAAGGAATATGGAATTAATACAAGAAAATATATAATAAATAAGAAAATGTGCATAAAGGTGAATACCCTTGATAGATAAATGGGCATTGTATTCACTATATAATGACTTTGGCTTGGAGAATCACAGTGCAATTTCAGCAGCATAACGGTGTGACATAAGAATTCATAATAATGGTTGATGAGAGGGAAATGGTTATATAATAATATGTACAAGAAATGGAAGGTATGGGGTCATATATATATATTTACCAACAAAAATAATGGAATTTAGATTCATAAAATAAAACAATTTCTTGAATACAAATTAGAAGAGGGAAATTCCTTATGGAATTTCAGCATGGTAACAGGTGTGAATTGGAGGGATTAATGAGAGATAAAGGTGAATGTAATAATTAAAACATATGTAAGGTAGTAGAATGGAGTTTTGAAATCATAATCCAGCATTTTTAATGGAAAATAAAAGGTAATAACAACATAATATAATTTGGACAAAAATTAGAAAGAAAGAAATCCATTACTTGGAAGTGTGATCCCAAAGGCTTGGGAGAGGCTTAATAAAGGATTATTGGGAGTATAGGGTGACTTGGGAAGATTATAGAGATAGTTTGGAAGGTCTTGGTCGAGCTCCAAATATTTTTAGTGAATAGTAATGGGAGATTTAGTGGGATTATATTAGAAAAGAGAGGGAATTCTTTATTATTTAGGTTTTGGACACTACGCATTAAACTAATAAAATCCACAAACCATGACGTGGTTTTTTACCATGGTTTTTTCAAAGGGGACTGAAAAAATTATTTTCTACGTTAAATGGGAAAACTTATCAGAATATTAGGCTTGCTTATGTGGATATGAGTTACACTTTCAAGGAAATAATTTTAAAATGTTGAAATGTTTTATAAGCCTTGGAGGGTCCACTAAGGTTTTGTAAAACAAATAAAACAAATTATAAGTCACAATATTTTAAATGTAAAAAATAAATTTTCCATAAATAGATTTTATAGTATTTTATTACATCACTATTAGGTCATCATGATGTCATAAAACACATTATATATTTAAACGATATGTAATTTTTACCAAAAAATTTTATTATCTTATAAAATTATGAAAAATTCACCACTGGATAATTTTGAAATCCTAATTCCAAAATAATATTAAATTTATCTAAATAAGTTTCTAAATATGTGCATTTTCGCTTTTAAAAAAATTGTCATTTATTGATATTTCATGGGTTTTGATAAAAACAGTTTTCAATCCCTAATAAAAATTACAATTGTATTCATAAAAATTATACGATAATTTATATTTAATAAAAATTAATTTAGTAATTTTATTTTATGATAATTTTATTTAATTTCAAATCCATTAATTCATGAAAATGGATTTCGTAATTGAATATTAACTAAAAATAGTATTTGTTCTTTAAACAGTATTTATATAGTAACAATAATAAAATGAATATATTTTCTTTAATATATACCAAACTAATGAAAATAATCATAGTACTAGGGTCTTGTAATATATACCCTTATAACCCCTGCATATGACCTAATGTTAAGGTGCATGATTGTGACAGACTCTTGGGGTGGCTGAGATAACACCGCTTGGGTGGTAATCTCTATTAACTTCCACTTCTCCCATAGGTGATTCTGTTCAAGCATAACGTATTGAAGATAGGATTGGGATTGGTCAGGAGAGAAGCCCAATGATACTGCCTACTTTTTGAGCACTATTAAATGGGCTTCATATGGAGAAATTCTACTGGATGAGGCCATCATTTCAATTGTCTGAGTAAATTAGATTAATTAAAGACTTATTATTATTCTAATCATGTGATCACTATTCAATGACTATATTAACAATGATAACAATTCTTAATGGTATTTTAAAATCCAAAAACATAAAACCATGGATGTATATATATTTTATATAACAGTTTTATATAATAATTCATTTAATTATATCAAGAGAAATATTCATTAATAAAATTTTGGGTCATTAAAGAAGTAATTGGAATCAACCATAGATACTATAAAGGAGTATTTTAATAGGGGTACTTCTCTACTCCATGGGCTCATTGATCTCGTTACTTGTTATAAACTATTGGTATGTTCACTTTATGGGGGGTTCCCCTTCTCTTTAGATTTGATGCACATATCTAGAGGTTTGATGTGTGAAATTTTCTATGTATGAGTACTAGTTTCTTAGCTATCCTAACATGTACTGATCCTTGGAATGACGTACCTATGCTTTGGATTTTACTATTTAACTTGTACTTCCATGGGTTTTATATGTTATGTGATGCATAATTTTGTTTGTTTTGATTTCTTGATGTAGATGAAATGCTTTGAAACTTTTTTACCAAGATTATTTGGAACTATAGAAAAAGGTGAAATTAAATTATTTACCATGATTTTTATATATAAAATTTTTAACAATTTATCACCACCTATTTTCATTACATTTTATCAAGTTTAGATTATTGTATAGACTTGTTATGGAACACCTAGGTGGGATACTACTAATCTTGTTAGCTCACACCCTGCACACCACTTCTATGGTGCGTAGACTTTTATATGTCTTTAGATGTAAGGAACGGTAAGGCACTTTAGTGGGGTGTAGAGTTTCTATTAGCTATGTCTAGGTAACTAGTGGTGATATGGGGGGAGTTTTCCTACGCTATAACATGGTGTAGCTATTTTTGATTTAGTTTTCCTTTGTTATTATACTTGTATCTTAGATATTTTTAGCTACTTTTGAGTTGTATCACATCTCCTCTTTCCATTTTCAAATGAAATATATTTATTGTTTACTCTTATTCTATTTTTTCCCATCATATATATATATATATATATTGTTTTCTAAATCATTATAGGTAAAATGGTTCCCTTATGGTTATTGTTGATGCTTAGGTACTATTCGTCCGCCCATGGGGATTGAGAACAGACATCGGGTATGTGGAAGCTCAGGTAAGGTACTAGTTTGAGGGGGTATCTCGGTCAAGTTGATCATAGTTTTTGTATCATAGGTAGGTTTTTCCCCATTAATTTTTGTCTTGGGACATTTGGTAGACTGGAGATAGGATTATCGAGACTTGAGAGGTAGATTTTATTGACTACCTGTCCATCTCTTACCTGATGAGACTTACGTTACCATGGGATATTGGGATGTGTGTCTCTTGTTTTGGGTTCTTGACCTTAATATTAGTATTTACTTTTTTTTTTAGTTTGAACTGAAAATATATTTTCATCTGATCTTGTATTCTATTTCAGTGTGCCAGGTTATGCCTCTTAGAAATCTTCCATGGGTTCCTTAGAAGGGAACAATAGATGATCCTCAAGGGTATCTTCCAATAGATCAGAATCTTTTTGAGGCTATCGTACGGGCAATTTTTTTTAGATCAAAATGTACCACAAGTACAATGTTTAGTTTTTTGGGTACATTAATGATCTATATGATAATGGGATCTATCATGAGAGTTATTATGTTAAAATCCATAATCCTTTAGTAGTACGGAATAACCTCAAGAGTTAGAGGGATGAATTTGCAAGATTGATTAGAACATTGACTTACTGGATACACATGGTAATATCATGGTGAAGTATGTGGAATTCCGACTTGAGGATCCCAACAAGAAATAGTGTAATTCTATAGTACCTATAGATATGTATGTGGGCTTTGACTAGAATGGTTTCAAGACTCTCTTCTTCCAATATTGTTTTCTAGAGTATCTAATGACGGAAAAATCTATAGAGTACCTCTCTTTGAAGCGGGGAGAGTGTTCAGATTTTGGTGTACAATAATCAATTCAAGGATATTGTTTGAATTTTTCCATAGGTAGTAAATAATGACAAGTCAAAGGATTATAAGCACCTATAGGGTTTGTGATTGGATATTAGATTGTAGGTATTTATGTTTCATATTTAGACTTATAAAGATACAATTCTCATGGATATTATGGAAGATATGGATATGGAAGGAAAGGTTTATTATTTTATCCCATCTATTTCATCCAGTGGAATCTTCAAAGGCTCACTATGGCAGAATAGGCAGTGTCATGATCATTACATGAGTGGTGGAGGTGGTTTTTAGTGACTGCACTCTTCTATACCTTCAGTTATAGCTAGTATTGTTCCCTTGACATTATACCATCAGGGAAATGTTGGTCACACTTGGCATTCTTATTCTACAATATTGACTATATGTAACAGTTTTGGGCCCTATTCCCATCTACAATGTTTCTATTTGTCTATATCTATGCCTCATTATGTTCAAATATCATCAGCTCCAATGGATATTGTGGTATAATCATATTATTCAAAGAATAAAAGTCTCAATCCACAGACCACATGATTAAAGAACATTCACAATGTAGACGACCTTCCAAAATAGGTAAAGGTAGGTCCATTTATAGTGAGTGGTAACACCATTATTGCATAATTAGTATTGATTAATTAATTTAATACAGGTTCCTCCCACTTATTTAGTTCTATTCATTTTTTGATATGCTTAAACGTCCAATGGAACTCATGTCATTTGATAGAGAGTTAATGAAAATTATTGGGAAGAGGAAAGAGTATGTGTTTAATTGTCCTTGTTCACTATTGATAGTTGATTTCGTGTTAGTCTATGATTGATTCATTCTTGATCTAGAATAGTTTGACATCATTATCAATATGTATTGGATTGTCACTCTTCATGATGAGGTTGAGTGTTCTCTTTATTGATTATCATTTATGGAAATTGATGGTATCTCAAGGATGTTTCAGGGAGAGTCGGATCTAAGGTATGGTAATGTAGGACCTTCCCACCCAGAGCATTAGAGTTTTTTTTATATTATAAAAGTTGATCATGATTATTTTTTTTTCAATTTTTGATCTTCCCACTGTTGTTTCGGAGTTTCTTGATATTTTTCTAGACGATTTATCTAGTCTTCTTATAAATATAGATGTAGAGTTTATGATTGACTTGGTTCCATGTATGCATCCAATTTTGATACCATAATGTCATATAGAACTAGTGGATCTAAATGTGATCAATATATAGTTGGATGGATTCATGTTGAATGGTTTTTTACCATAGTTTTTTTCTTTGGTGGCCTATATGATCTTTTATATGAATTTAGATTATTCACTCCAATTTTTTTGTGGACTATTGGAATTTGAGCCAGTTAATGGTTAGTTATAGGTATCCTTTGACCCATGTGGATGACTTGTTTGATTATTTAAAAGGGTAAAGTGGATTTTAAATATTGTTCTTTGGTCAGATAATCATAAGCTCAGAGATCAGGAGCCTGATATACCGAAGATGGATTTCATGAGGAGGCATGGACATCATGAATTTCTTGTGATGTAGTTTGATTTGACTAATGCTACTATATTTTTTATGTATTTAATTAATCTGATATTCCATCAGTATCTCAACACTTTTTTGTAGTGTACGTGGATGATATTTTGGTTTATTTGAAGTATGAATATAATCATGAGCACCATTTGAGTTTATTTTTTTAATTCCCGAGGAGTCAGCATTAGTATGTAATGATTTTGAGATGCAATTTCTAGATCCAAGAAGTGAAAATTTTGGGGAATGTGATTTTTGAGAATGAATTATTAGTTTATCTTGACAATGTTAAGGATTTTTTTTCTTGTTAAGTTCCACCTAATGTATTTTTAATTCGAATATTCCTTGGTCATGATAGATACTAATGATGTTTCCTCAAGGATTTATCAAAGATGGAATCACTTTTGACTGCTCTTACCAAGAAAGATATGAAATTAATATGGGATACAAAGTGGAAATCTTATTTTGATGAGCTGAAATGACTTATGACATTGGCTCTTATTCTGATCTTACCAGGGATCGATAAGGGGTATGTGGTTTTTTGTGATTCTTCTAGTGATATTTTGGGATTCATTCTTATGTAGGGTGATCATGTGGTGGATTATAGCTCTTTCTAAAAATGACCATATAAGAATAATTACCTCACTCTTAATTTAGAGCTAGTCAGGGTTATGAATGTGCTTAAGTGTTCATGGCTATATATTTTTTGTGAGAGGTTCATGATCATTACATACCATAAGAGTCTAAGATCTATATTTTCTCATAAATATATGAACCTAAGATATATTTAGTGGATTAAATACGATTATATGTTTTAATTCAATATAACCAATTCCTCATGGAAGTTTAATTTCATTATGGATGATCTTAGTAGGAATGTACCATAGCATACTTTTTTGTAATTAAAGGAAGAGTGGAACCTTATGAGACTCTTCATGAAACTATAACTAGATACTCAGAAGAATGTTTCTGATATGGTTCTTACCAATAATCAGTTATCATCATCTTTCCTTGAGTCTATTATGTAGATTAAGTTGAATGATGATGAGTTAATGGAAATTTGAGAAACCCTTCATGTTGGGGAGATCATTTCAGGTTAGTCTCTCCCTTCAAATGGTATTCTCCATTTTGGGGATCGATTTTTAATTCTAGTATATATAAGGAGATTAGTTTTGTTTGATTGTCATAGTTATTTGTGGTAATTTCATTTGGGAACTAAGAATATGTATTATGACATGATATATTGATTTTTGTGGTTAGGTATAAACCATTACATTTCAGATTATGTGTCCCACTGTTACACCTACCCACAGATAAAGAATGAGCTTCTAAAATCTTTTATATTTCTCCATCCTCTTCCAATTATAGTTTAGAAATGGGGAAAGGTCTCTATGAACTTTATTGTTGGATTTTCATGGACTCTCTAAGGGAGGAATTCTATCTTTTTGGTGATTGATTGGATGGAAAATCCAGCTCACTTTATTTTGATTAGGGACATCTCAATAGTTAAAAAACTAAGTAAGAAATATGTGCAAGAGATTATGAGGTTACATATAGTTCCCTCTGATAATTTTTTAGATAGGGATACTAGTTTTACCTCATAGTTCTGGAATTGTCTCTAGTAGGAGATGGGGACTCGGGTCAGGTTGAGTACAACATATCATACAAAAATGGATGGCTAGATTGAGCATTATATTCAGGTTGGAGGATATACTTCTTAATTGTGTCCTTGATTTTGGTGGACCATGGAATAGACATCTTGGACTAGTTGAGTTTTATTATAACAATAGTTATTAGTTATTGATCTGAATGTCTCCATTTGAGGATTTATATAGTCTCCTTTGAAAATCACCTCTTTGTTGGGAAGTGGTGGGCGAGGCATCTTTATGGGGATTGAGTCTCATTTAGGAGACATCAAATAATATTTAGTATATATTTTGGTGACTATTTATAGATTAGAGTTGATAGAAATTATTTTTGGTTAAGATTAGTCATCCTTTGGAGTTTTCAATTGGTGACTGAGTTTTCTTGATGTTTTCCCCTAGATTGGGTGACCATCATCTTAGAAATAATGGAAATTTGGTTTTGCGATATGTGGAACTGTTTGATTTTAATGAGCAACTTGGGAAGGTTTCTTATCATTTGTAATTTCTATTTTAGATGATAGACATTCATGATGCTTTTCACATATCATGGCTTAAGAAATATCATCCTGATCACTCTCACATTCTGAGTTGGGAAGAGATTGAGTTGAAGACAGATGTTTCTATTATAGAGAACCCAATGGAGATCTTAAAATATTAGGATTAATTATTATTTGGGAAGTCAATTTTGTGAGTGATATTGTTATGGTGAAACAGATTAGATTATCACAAGAGTTGGGAGCATTAGTCATTGGTGAGGGAGTAGTGACATCACCTGTTTCTAAACACCATTCTTCCTTAGGACTTCAAAAGGATGAGAATTCTTATGGTGAGGAGTTTGTAACATCATGTTACCTTCATTAAAATATTTATCTTCTCTCTTTTCATTTACCTATTTATTTTGGTTTGTTTTGGGAATCCCAAGAATGGAAATCCATTCCTAAGGTAAATGACCAAATGTTTGGGGATTTATGTTTGTTGTAATTAATGGAGTCTTGGTGTAAATGAGTTAAAATATTTTTAGGGTTCTCCTCGAGTTTTAAGAACATCATAGATGGTTTGGGTTTTTGTATAGAATCCGGACATTTCATTGTTTGCAGGACAAATACACATTTTGAACCAATTATACATTGTGTATTGGTTATTGGGAAGATGTCATGAAATGGGTTTAAGTCATGAAACATTTACACACCTTTAATATTTTTTATATCATGTAATGGTAAAATAAGGTATTATTAATTTGAGGAGACATTTTTCATTGTTTTTGGTTTTATGGATTTTACTTCATGAAATAAGAATTTATGTCATGTAACTCTTACAGAATATTATTTTAAGGGAGCTACATGAGTGATTGATTATTTAATCTACCTTAGTCCAAGGAGATCTCCCATGTGATTTTGGATACCTCCTCTCCTTATGTAGTGCATCGTTCAGTGATTGATCGTCATTATAGTTGTTAAGAATTTATTTGTGTGAGTAATCCTTATACTTATTCATTACCATTGATTATTGTAGCATAGTTGTGTTGTTTTATTGGATTCATTGATCAGTGATGATAAAATTCTGGATCCTTTCTTGATTAGTGGTGTGATCTTACATGGGAGGTTAACCCTTGTGTTGGTTGGGGTGTAGCGTGAGTGTTCATTGAGGTATGTTATGATTTTTCCTCTCCACCAACCCTTTTTCCTTATTGAATTGATTCTGATATTTAAGGATTTATTATAAGGCCTTCATTTTTGTCCTTGTGTTTACCATTGTTGGTGGATTCCATTATGAGTGTGTGTGACCTGGGATTGAGGTTTGTGGTTCGGTCTCTAGCCTATATTGTTTGAAATTTATTGTTGTGGTTTTATAAATTGTTTTATAAATGAATTTTCATTATTTATTTATGTGTATAGAAATGGGTTTAAAAGAAAATATGATTTTTACCTTGTTTTCGTAAAATAATATTTATTTTCAGGGTATTGTGAAATGGATTTTTTAAATGGTTTTAAAATCATGGTTTTGATGAAATGGTTTAAAAATATATTACATGAGAAGCCTTGGGTACTTAGGTAGAAGGTGTTGTAATAGGCCTCATCCATCGATACTATCAGGGGGTTCACTCATGGGGTGTTCCTCTGCTCCCTAGGCCTGTTGATCTCGGTACTTGTTAGATGCTATTGATAGGTCCTTTTTTAGGGTTTTTTTCTTCTCTATATATTCAGAGAATTTATCTTGAGGATTTATGCTTTTAATTGTCCATGTCTGGGTATGAGTGTCCTAGCTAGACTTACCTATAGTGATCCTTTTCCTGCGTTTACTGAGGCATTGTTTTGTACTATTTATCTTCCACTTATATGGATTTTATATGATATCTGATGCATTCATTTATTTTATTTTACTATTTTATGTAGATGAAATGATTTAAAACTAATTTACCTTGATTATTTGGATCTTCATAACAAGGGAAAAGTAAAATTTTTACCATGATTTTGATATATAAAAATATTTAACTATATATCATGCCTTTTTTTGTTGAAAGTTGGTCACATTTATATTTTTGTATAAAGAATTTTTATGAAACACTTGGGTGGGATCCTACTATGCTTGTTAGATCACACCTTATATACCCATTGGGTGGTTGGTAGACATTTTTATATCATTCAATGCAGGGAAAGGAAAGAGACCATAGTGAGGTAGTGAGGTTTATATCAGTTATTTATGGGTAGGTAGTGGTAGTATGGTGGGAGTTTTCGCACACTATATCATGGATTACCTAGTTTGGTTTTAATTTTTTGTTTCTATTGAACTTGTTTCTTGGAGAGTATTAGATAATTTTGAGTTGTATCTCTTATCTGACTTCCTTTTTTATATGATATATATTTCTTATTTAATTTCCCAAAATATTTTCCCATCATTTACATATATATATATATATGTCATTTATTCTACATAAGGTTTGGATAAATCATTCTCTATTGGTTGTTTTTGATCCCCATGTGCTAGTGGCCAGGCTGTGGGTATTGTGAATGCCCTTTGGGTATGTGGAAACATGGGTTGGGTAACAGTTTGAGAGGTTATCTAGGTTCTGTTTGTAACATATTGAATAAAAATTGTACAATTTTAGATGATTTTGTTTCACCATTATCTATTTGTTTTAACCCTCAGATAACCCCTTTCCCAATTACTAAAATAACAAAACTGTTCCAACTATATGGGATAAGACAGTTACCATAAAAAGAAAATTACCCCGAAAATGTCTATGGGATGAAATTTTCAAACACAAATAATCCTCCCTTATCATAGTTCCTGAATTTTATGATTTTTAACTAATTTAATAAATTGTTATGTTCATATAATATCATTAATGTCATTTTTGACACTACCTAATTATTCAATTATTTAAAATGAAAAATAAATTACTATAATAAAAACAATTAATTATTCTTTAAAGTATCAATGTATAACTAAACATAATTTTTTTCTTCTCAGTCACAAAATATTATATATATTAAAATAAAGAGACTATGATATTTGACTTTATAATTTACATAAGTATTATAAATGTCAAAATTGAACCTAAATGAAAAAAATGTCATATTTTCAATGTTTGGATGATTATGGATGAATTAGACTATATGAAAAAATAAATTCAATTGTTTTATATATTTTAAATGTCTTATAGAATTAATTATAACCTTAATTACCCAATTAACCCATAATCGATGTGATAAATTTTATCATGGTTACTATTAAAAAATCGCTAAAAATGGGACCTATTTACCACATTTAAACCCTTTAATTAAAAATATGGAATTCATTTTATCAAATTCAATTTTATATATGTTTCATAAATTTATTTAAAAATGAACACACAAAATTAAATGAAAAATTGTTTTCCACCTAAAAGAGTTTTTAAGACAAAAAAATATACTTATATATAATTTTATAAAATGATGATCCTAATATAAATCAAATGGATATTATATCACTTTAATACCAAATAAAAAATAAAATGGAACTTTATAAATTACTTGTTTAATGAAAAGAAATTATATCTTTAGAAAAATTTGTATTTTCATTATTCAATGAAAAATAATATTTTTAGGAAAATCCCAAAAAATCAACCTAAGCTAGTTTTGAAATTAAAATTTCAAAAATGATATATTTTTAACATAATAATATTTTTGTGGTTCATTTAAAAAAAATTTTCTGTGTAAATCATGGTATCAAAGAAATATATTCAAATAGATATATGTTATAAAATATCAAGTTGTAAAATTTTACCCCCTTATATGAATTTTCGCTTCAAAATTCCATCACTTTAATAAAAAAATGAGTATAATTTTGCCTCACTAAAACCATAGGCTGCCTCATAGATTCTTCAAAATTATGGTTTCTCTAAAAAAACTTTTACCTATTTAGTGGCCATGTTTTGTAGAATATTCTATCTAAGATCTATAACTTCCACTAGTTTTCCTCATAAGGAATATCTTTCTCAAATGATATAATCTCTATGTTCGGTACATGTGAAGGATTTGGTATGTAATTACTCAGGATAGATACATGTAATACATGGTGTACTTGAGATTGATTCAGTGGAAGTTCTAATAAATAAGCCACTTTAATGATAAAATCGGGAATTTTGAAGGTAATGATATATATATATAGATTATATTTCCTTTCATTCCATGTTTCATAAACATCTTTCATAGAGATATTCATATGAATAACCTTTCACCAACATTAAACACTATATCTCAATAAATATTTTCATCATAACTTTTTTTACTTTGAACTTACCTAATGTGTTACTGGATATATCTAACCTTCTTTATAAAATCTTCAACTAGATCATGTCACAATATTTTTATTTATTCAACTTCATCACAACAGAATGTAGTTATTCAATTTCTTCCATAGATGGATTCATAATGAGGAATCTGAATACTCGAGTGAAATCTATTATTATATGAATATTATACCAAATGAAGGTGTTTCTCCCAACCCCCTTTTAAATTCCTAGATAAATATCTCAACATATACTTTATAGGTTTAATTTTCCTCTCATAGTAACCATCTATATAAGTATTATATGAAGTATTGGAACTCAACCCTATATCCAGATCCTTGTTAAGGATTCTCCAGAACATCAAGATAATCCTTAGATCCTGATTCCAAATTACTGAGAGTGGTACTCCATGAAATATCACAACTTCTTTAATTTATAACCATTTAAGTTTATCAAGAGATAAATCTTCTCTAATATCAATAAAATGAATTTATTTTCCAGGGCGATCAATTAAAACACAAATAGCATTGTGTCTTTTAGTTGATTTGGGGAGTCCGATGATGAAATTCTCGGTAAGGTATTATGATTTCTATTTTGGAATGGGTAATGGTTATAACACCCCCTTTAACTTCTATCTCTCAGCCTTAACTTGATGACACACTGGGCATCAGGTTACATACTCAACAATATCCCTTTTCGTGTTATCAAACCAGCAATATTCTTTTAGATCACTATACATCTCTTTTACTTCCAGGATGGACAGATAATAACGAATAATGAGATTCATCCATATTCTATTTATTGAACTCTAGTATTAATGGGACACATACTCAATTCATAAAAAATATCATTTTATCATAACCATTTTTGAACTTAGGAACATTCCTCACATTCTTCTATAATTCCATATCTTTCATCAATTCCTTCATAATCCTCCTACGAAGAGATAGTTGAACATTTATATGAGAATGATATTATCTATCCCAAATCATCGTGATTTCAATATCCAAAATCTAAAAATCAAAAAAATTGGGTCTTTTTCAATACTTTTCATTGACAAACTAGCATAATCTTTCTGAATTAGAGAATCATCCACCTTGGTTACCTTCCCAAGTTGGTAATGGATTGAGCAGTCAAAATCATTGACCAAATCAAACCATATTATATAGAAAATAGTCAACTATTTCAATATATCTATATAATTTAAATTTTTATGATCAATATATATATAACACCCAAAAAAATTATGCCTCCACATAATCAATAAAAAAATTACTACTACCAGCTCCAAATCATGTGTCAGGTAATTCTTCTCATGAATTTTTAAATAGAAATAGAAATATGCTATGACCATGGAATTATTCAGGAGGATGGATCTCAATCATTTTTTAATGCATCACTATAGATCACAAACCCTTCTCTGTTGTAGGGTAGTGTAAGGACATACATTTTATCCCACCTTCTCTTTAGTTCTATGACATTATTCTCTCATTCATCATTTCATGTGAACTTATCCCCCTTATTATTAAACTTGTAATGTTTATTAGATAGGCATGATAAATATATAATGAAGAATCTATAGTATCTAGTCAGCCCAAAAAACTATTTATCTTGGTAAGAGGCTTGTTCATAATGGTTGGTCTATGTCATTTCTCAATAGATTCTATCTTTAAAGGTTGGTCTAAAATTATTACTAGTGGGAAAAAATGGTACCTATCAGAATACTCTCTAGTTGGATAAACCTCCTAGGAAAAACTCATACAAATATCCCTAGTGGAATACCTTTCCTCATGAATCCCTTGTGTTGAGATCAATTTTTTCCCTATGATCACACATGAGAGTTCCCATGGATTGGATTCCTACCTTTGTTGTGATACCAACTATAATGACCCACACATTTCATTCATAGATATCACATCTAAATAGATGAATATTCATTACATAACATAATAATAAATTCCAGAATTATATAGGTATTGTGATATTGGAAACATGGAAACAGAATCAACTGGTTCATAAGTGAGCTACATAATCTCTCCTAATTATCACTGTTCTTATAAATATCATACATTATACATTTCTTCATAACCTTTGAAAATGAAACATAATAAAGGGTGATCTCAGATTCAAAATAAGTGTAAAAAAGATAGATATCTATATAACATGAGTATAAGGGTATGATAACATGATAATAATATTTGAATACCATACCCTACATATCATTTATCATAATCTTGAGTCGGTGAATAAATATTGGTAGATCATAAGACATGAATCATAATAGAATCAAAGAGCATGAGCCATGAGAACATAAAATTAGTATAAGACAATGATTTGTGACCTAAAAATAATTATTGAAAATAATTTCTTCAGTAGTCAAGGATTATTTCTAAAGATATCATAGTGTAATGGGTTCACTCCTAAAACTATTGTTGTAGTCAAGGTTAACTCTCAAGACTAACATAGTGTACAAAATACATTACTGGATAAGGTTCACTCCCTATTCCAGTCCTAATTTTCTCATGAGATATCAATATTTACCTAATGCATTGAAGGGTGATATAGGTCCCACCCATTATATAATCCATACATTTTTGTACCACAAGATCATAAAATATTCATCATATCAGAACCCATGAATAGAAATGGGTTTCAAAATCTTTTCATCAAAGAATAATCCATGGGAAATAAATGGGTTCCATATGAATTTGTCTTCATAATCAAAAAAAACTTTTAGAAAAATAATAAGGATGTTATAATTGGATAATATCCCTAATAAATCTAAACTAACATTAAATGATGTCATCATAGATGGAAAATGATTTTTAAATATCACATGGAACATTTTAGGAGGAAAATAACCTTTCCACTTTGAAAACACATATGTAAAATCTTAAAACTTACTAAATATGAAAGGAAAACATTATTGTAAAATAACATTTGAAAGGTGAAAAGTAATATTTACATCATTGAGAGGTAATGACGATAGAAAATATTGTTCTACCAATAAACGTTAAAACAAATATTTCTTTCATATTTTATGTAAAGGGTCAAAAGATCCTTATCTAGAAAATGATAAGAATATTTATTTTAATCCATTCTTAAAGAAATTAAGACATTTATAAATGATTATTTAAAAAATAATATAGGATTTTTAAAATATTTCTAAAAACAAATTAAGAAAATTTGGACAAGGAAGAAAAACGATTTTTGACCAAACAGAGAGATAAAGATGATTTTTCATGAAAACATTCTTTTGGTCTCTTTAGTATATAATGAGAGGAAAATGAAATGGAAACACATATTCTACAAAATTAACTATATGATAATAAAATACATGAGTTTATTTAGAGATGAATCATAGGATATCCTCATCTGAAGAATAATCATAAACAATCCTGATAAAGAATGAGATTGTAACATAAAACCATTAACACATTGATAATGTTATAAAATGTAAACCCCATGAAATAAAGAACCATATATGGATATGTGGATCCCCATATTTTTTATAATAAGACTCATAAAAGACATTATTGGGAAGAATATATACCACCCATAAGAAACATGTGCTGAATATGACATGTGTCCCAACGAAATAGAAGTGAGATGAAAATCCACTTACCATATTGAAAAAATTGGAATCATAACCCTGTTAAAGAATAACATAAAATGAAACATTAAATTTTATTAAAATAATGTGATTCTTTATATAACATGTCAAAGGGGTGTTTCAGAAATTTTGGAAGTTAGAATGATAGAATAGGTTTAGAGATGAAGAAAAAATACATAAGAAAGAATCAGACAAGACACTAAGATTTACGTGGTTTGGGAAATGATCCTTATATACATGAAGATGAAAATATACCACTATAATCGGGAGTAATATTATATGAAGTATATCATAGTTTCACAAATATAGAAAACTTATCCCAAAATGGGCTAATAAAGAAGATGAAAAATTATTCCCTTAACCACACATAATGTTCATTGTGCAATAGTGAAATGCATTAGAAGTATACATCGGTACAGTTCCATGACCACCCATGTCCAAGCTGCTATAATGGTCAGTGGATAGAAGTTTGTGGAGATACAATACCATTTCCTTCAATGTCTAACCTACTATAATAGCTGTTTCAAAAGTCTATACTACTACAACACCCTATTAGTGTGGTTCGGATGCATTCGAACCAACATCATCCAAAATGGATTTGGCTACACAAATCAAAAAATATCCTACTTGGAGCATGATCCTCTATGATGGGAAACATTGATGACACTAACCTAAATAAGTTACTTATTATAATCTCCTCATATTATTTGCTCAAAATATTGTTCCTCCATTAACAACTTCAATTTGAAGATTACAATTCATGAAATACCAATTTTTTCTTTTTTATCCCATTTTGTCCTCCCTTATTCATCATCTCATCCTCCATTAATTATTGGACACTAACAGAGACACAAAAGTTCCTCAATTTCTATATTACCATCGGCTTCATCAATATATCTTCTAGATTTTTTATTCCAAAAATCTTATTCAATGTCATTAACACATCCTATATCAATCCAAAAATAAAATGGTACTTCAATTGAATTTGCTTCAACCTATAATGAAGCACTAGTTTCATTTCAATATTTATAGCAATTTAACTATCATAGTGCAATACATTTTCATCACTCTTTCTACCCATATCATCTAAGCAGTTCTTTAGCCAAACCATATTCTTTATAACTTCTATTATAGCAATGTATTATGCCTTTGTGGTGGATAAAGCTACCACCTTCTACAATTATGATATAAAGCTTATTGTAGTTCCTCCAGAAGTAAATACATAACCTTTGGTACTCCTACTTCTTTCAACAGTGCCTCCAAGGTTAGGATCCGCATACCCTTGTAATGAATTTCCATTTCCAAATCACAAAACTACCACCTTTCTTCCCATTTGATACCTCAATATCTACTTCACATCTTTCCAATGCTTCCATCTATTGTTATCCATGCAGCTGCTCACAAATCTCAATGAATTAGAAATATCGAGTCAAGTAAAGACCATGGAATACATCCTTCTTTCAAAAGTTGATGTGTATGTAACCTTTTCAATGTAATCAATGTCTTTTTCCATATTCGGTGATTTCTCCTTTCATTGTTTGAAATATCCCACCAGTGGAATAGAGGATGGATTTACTTCCAAATTAATGAATATTCTTAGAACTGTTCCAATACAGTTAGTATATGATAACATTAAGGTTCTATATACATGGTATCTCTTGATCTTTATCCCCAAAAATCTTTCCATATTCCCCAAGTTCTTTCATTTTCGACCCCTTAACTAGCTTCTCTTTCAACTCATCAATTTTCTTCATACATAATTCTAAAATAATCATGTCATCCAAATATAGAAGTAGTATAATATATCCATCACAAAAAGACATGATGTATCAAAATTATTCCATACCACATAGTTTATATGATAATTTAGTCATGAATGCACCAAACTTTTTGTTCCACTTCCCAGGTGCTTACTTCAACCCATACAACCTCTTCTGATGTTTACAAAAAAATCCTTACTTCTATGACTCAATATATAACTCTAGATGCTACATATATATATCCTCTTCTAAATATCCTAGATGTAAAGAAATATTCACATCAAGATACTCAAGATATAGGTCTTTTGGTGCCATAATTCTGATAATCACTCTGATGGGGTTAAACATAACAACAAGTGATAAAATTTTAGTAAAATCCACTCCCTCCTATTGAAAATATTTCTCCACCTTCCTTTCTTTGAACCACCTCTTTCCATCAAGTTCTTCCTCGACCCAGTATACACATTTTTTCATCAATTATTTCCTCCCTTATGGATGATTTCTCAACTCCCATGTATTACTTTCATGTAGTGAAGATATTTCTTCATTCATGGAAATATCCCACTTTCTTGACTCCTTAAATTGCATTTCTACTTCAAAACATTCTAGTTAGCCATATTTATTAAATATAAAATAATGTAAGGATATTTAATAGATTCAAATAAGACTTATATCCCATTGTGATATCTTCAAATTCACTCAAGGAGTAGGCTCCACTAGTTTAGTATATCCTTTTCAGATACACCTTCAAGCAAACAATTATCTTTTATCTCTGATTATTTGTTCCCAATTTCATATTCAGCTACAAGTAGATCCTTGTATATGAAAAATTCATTAAATATCATCTTTTGGATCCTAATTATTATGTTTTTGAGATCATCCCAAAAGTGATAACCAAACTCATCAACACTATAGCCAATGGGGAATCATGGTTTAGACATAGCATCAAGATTATACCTTTCATTTTCATTAATACGTATATACACCAAAATTTGAGAGACTTGCCTCCTTACCAGATTAAAGCTCCTTATGTAAACATTCTCCCATTGGTATAGATGAACTCTTGTTAATGAGATATGCTTCCATTTACAATACATTATCCCAAAAGGTCTTGGGTAACCCTTAGTGTAGCCTCAAGGTCCTAGAACATTCATTCAGTGTCCTTTTAATCCTTTTAGCTATACCATAATGTTTTATTGTTCCTAGTATAGTCTTATCCAACTTAATTCCATTATTGGAATAGAATTATCTGAACTCCTAAAGGTTATGCACTCCACCACTGTCAGAACTCAATCATTTAAGCTTTAGACCTGACTTATTCACCACCACAGTCTTCTTTTCTAAAACATCATAAAAACATATTATTTTCCATTTAGAATGTTAAATCCTACCTTCCTTGTTGATTCATCAATAAATGTCACATAATATTGTGACTCTACATGGTAGTGTACTATTACAGGGCCCCAAACATCTATGTGCACCAGGTATAGCTTCCTAGCCATCGATGATATTCCTCCTTCTATAAATGATACATTATTCAACATACCAATGATTTAATATTCAAATAACCCAACTTCCACTGACTTCAGATCCCGAAGCATTCTTTTTTTGGAGAACACCTCCATCCGCTTCTCACTCATATGGCCTAGAATGTTGTTCCAAAATTGTAAATAATTGACATAATATATTAATGAAAGCATGTCAATGATTTTTTTATATCATGTTTTCCAAGGTAAAATTACTTTCTCCTAGATCTATGACTATAGATCCCTTGGAAGTATTATAGAAACCACTATTTATCATGGTACTGAGGCATGAATGATCAAAATTACCAATTAAAATAAGATTTATTCTTAAACTAGGGATATAATTCACATTTTATAGTACTAGGAGACTCCCACTATTGGTATTGATCTGTGAAAACACCCTTCTCTATAATCTAAAAGGATTTATCTTTAGTAAGGTGTACCTTTCCAAAATTTCCAGAATCATAATTGTTTAGGAAAATATTCTTCGATGTGGAATGGAAAGATGCCCTTGAGTCTAAAATACAAGACTCCATTGGGTTATCCATGCTCAGTAGCGACACATCATTGGTTCCTTCTATCTTCATTTTACCTATATTGATTTCAGGAACCTTTTTTATTTCTCTACACTCTTTCATAATGTGTCCTTTCTTCCCACAAATCTAGAAGGTAGGACCAGTCCCCTTTTCCTTGTCTCAAATCTTTCCACTTGACTTTGATCATCCTCTACGATTATCTCACTACACATATCTTCCACTTCCGTTAACGTTTAGATAAAAACAAAATAATCTACCTAATTCACTACTTTGAATATCCTCACTGAGGATCAGGTCCTGTATATCCTTCAGAACCATCTTAGTATTCCCCAATGAATAGATTATAGTTGTTATAGTCACTTCCCAACTATAAGGTAAATAAGATAGTAAAACAAGTGCACATACCATATTTTTATTCACAATTTACACCAAATCCAACTATCTTATGATTTTTTTGAATTCATTTACATGGTCTTCAATAATTCTCCCCTCAACTATTTTTAGATTGAATAATCACCACATCAAGTGAACATTGTTTGATGTTAAAGGCTTATCATACATATTCGAAAGAGATTTCATTATCCCAATATTCATATTATCCTATATGATGTTGAACAATGCATTTTGTTTTAACATGAGGTGCATAAATCCTTTAAATTTTCGAAACAATAGATTCCACTCTGACTGTTTCATGTTCGTTGGCTTTAAACCTAGATGCAGAAAATGAATTCTCTTCTGGTAAAGAGAGTCTTCGATCAGTATCCTCTAGTATCTAATTTCAATTACATCAAAGTGGATAATATTTAAATTTCCTAATTCCATATCCATTGTTAAATTCAACAAATTTAAACTCAACATCGGATAATAGTAGTTTTGGAAATACTGGGAGTCACAATGGAATAATCGGATTGCCGGTGAAGAAAGAAAGATAGAGTAAATAATCACACAAGACACCAATATTTTTGTGTTTTCCTAAACGATCCTTATTACCATAAAGAGATTAATATATCACTTAATTAGGATCACAAATTATAGGGAGTATCTCAGAGTCTCAATCGCACAGAAATCCTAACCTATACTGGGATAATAAAGAAGATTGAGTGTTATTTCACCAAATGCACATAAATTCTATTTTGAAAGAGTGAATTATGTCTAGAATAGAACATTTTTATATTTTCTTGGCCACCCATGTCCATGCTACTATAGTGGTTAGTGGCTGGAATTCTGTGGAGTTACAGTCGCCCTATCTTCATAGTTTGACCAGCTGTAGTAGTTTTACCAGAAGTCCACTGTATGGACCACATGCATTCTGACCGACATCATCTAAAATGGATTAAGCTAAACCAATCAATCAAGGGGAAGTATATACACCACATAAATGAAACAAGTGGTGAATATGACATAATTATACCAAAAACAAGAGAGATACTAGAAATCTCTTACTTCATGTATTGACTTAATTCTTAAACATTCATACTTCTGTTATAATAATTATATATCTATTATAAATCTATTAAAACACCATAATCATATATGTCATACCATATATTTTTTACTTAAAAATCATTTATTAATATTTTATTAACAATTTTCTTATTAAAATCATGTTTCATGTAATAACTACTTCATTTTTCATGTATGTTTTGGTTTGGTATTTTCTAAATTATTAATTAGATCATGGTTCCATCATATCCATAATTATATAAATGATACTAATATCATATATATTCATTATATATATATTTATAGTAATACATAATGGTTATATATAGAAAATTAATTACATCATTCACTGAGAGAGTGGGTCATACGAATGCATGAATGTTGTTTCCATTTTTTCAACAAACAAAAAAAAAGAAATATAAATATTAATTAAAATTTATAGAATAATTTTTATATCATATATATTCATTACATGTACACTCATTACCTTCCATTTCAAAATAAATGGAAATCATGTATCATCGCCTCATGGAGGTGGTAGTCCACATGTACACATGAGCGATGTTATCATTTTTTAACAAATTGGAAGGTTAGGAGGAAGATGTGTTATTGAAATTATAGAAGTAAAATTATCTCATAAATATTATATAAATGTTTTAAATTCATCTCTATATCCATTCATGAGAGATAGTGATGGAAAACAAATTACATCAGTTAGTGAGGCGGTAGTCCTCCATACACATGATCAACAGTTTAATTTCCAATTTAATAGAGGGGGAGATGTTTATAGTTTATGAAAATAACATAATAAAATATTAGTATATGGGAGATATTTTTGTTATTATATCAAATATTTGAATAATATTTATTGAATGTGGAATAATAAACAAAATAATAACGCTTGGTAAAAAATGATACCTCTTCTTCAAATAACCACCTTATGTTTGAAATAATATACTTATTTGGAGGGTTTCCTAATTAAAATAAGGCCTATAGAATGTGGCGAGGGAAGTAAGGAAGGGATTTGGTTAGGTATTTTCTGAAATTAAATCATTGGGAGTGTGAAGATAATATGATCATAGGTTCTCATTTTATATGTTGGTGAGAGGACACAATTGATATTTTTAAAAGAATAATGTATACCCACTTTTAAAATATGACACAGGGCTCAAAAATGGAACATTATCGAACCACATATGATATAAGGTCAAATATGGTAATAAAATAGTATTTTTACAAGATTATAGGTCATTTTAACACTTATCCTTTTAGTTTTACCCATTGGTAAACCAATTTTAACCTTAATATGGAAATTAACATTTAGTGATTTTACTATTCATTTTGACCACAAATTTTGTTAACCTTATTATATAATATTAATTATTCTGATTAAAAAATTGAAATCTGTATTTCCAAATTCAATTCACATAATTCTTGTGATTTATTTTAAAAATAATCATGTTGACACGATGAAATCAAGATTCTCCAAAGAAAAACGTTTTATAGGCATAGAGCGTTTTAATATCAAAATTGACTATGAAATTGATTAATTTTAGTTTTAATAGGAATATGAAAAATGTTATATAATGGGATTCAATATAACAATTAAAAAGTTATTAAATAAATCTATTAAATATTTGAATTAGTTATAAATTTTAATTAGTAAGTCTAATTAGCAACGAAATAAAAGATTGAATGTAAGGATATTTTTTTATAGATGTTCAAGGAAAAATGGCCCTACTATAATATTATTCCTCTCTAATTGGTGAGAGATATGTTTTGAAATAATTTTTTTAATGAGGAAATATAAACCAAGTTAATCCAATTTTTTCTAGTGGAAGTATAACCAAAAGACACATAACTTTTTAATAGGGAGTCATGACCCATTTACAACACTAACTATTGATTCTGAGAGTCACAAGATGAATGCTATAGAATTTAAAATTTGGGAGTCACAACAAAAATATATAAAATTATTTTTATGTAAAAGTATAATGAGAAAGTGAAAACACATGATATGTGGGATGAAGTGTTACAAAATCTAGCAACCAAAATGAAATTGATAGAAGGAAAATAAAACACAACTACTGGTTCTTAAGTGTCAGATCAGCTTAATTGTCTTTCCAAGGTAGTATAAGAAGATGTATAATTTTTTTAGACGTTGGGAGATCTTCCATTTGTATGAGAATTGTTCAGCAGATTCAGAATGTATAACCCAACATAATAGAACACCATAACACTTTTCACATTGTTTCTCTTACAAATATGAATGCTCGTGTTGAAAACTATTGTATCTAAATTATATCACTTTACTAACTTCTTTAGTAGAAATACTCAAACCCTTTTTAAAACAAATAAACATTTTATAGTAGATTGGATTTTTTACATTTTAATAGTACTAGAATATCGAAGATGACAAAAATGTTATATTATCACTACATAATAATTACTCAACTCGTGATTGAAAATTAAAAAATGAAGAGTGATTAAAAATAAATTTAAATCCCCAATTAAAATATTTAAATTGTCCCTATAATAACATGACAATGAAATATCCCATAAAAAATCATGTCTGAATTTGAAAATATAAAATTCAAAATAAGTGTTCAAAATAAGAAATAAAATTGAGGATAAATTCTAAACATAATAAAACAACATTAATTATATTAAAACAATCATGAATAAGTTTAATTTAAATTAATATTAATTTATAAATAATAAAATATAATAAAACAATATAAAATAATAAAAATAATTTTTTAGTTTCAAGTTGTGCGTTTCATGCATAAAAATATAAAAAACCTTGATCATCAAAAAAACATGCTTAAAATTTTCAAATAACTCCACATAGGTCCTAAATAATAAATATAAAATTATAGTAATTATAAAAATTTAATGATATTAAATTATTATGCATACAATCATAATATAAAACAAATCATAATATAAAGCTTAATTTCATATTTTAGAACAACCTATATAAAATCATTGAATTACATAGCCAAATTCACATAGGAGTTTTGTCATAGTAATATTCACATAAGGGAATAAATATATCCAAATATACATAAGGTAATAGACATATATATATCATTTATTGGATTCACATAGGTGATTCAATTAAAAATATTCATCGCCTTGTTGATTCACTCACATATTTGAGTTTCTAAAATGTTTAAATAGATTGACTTCTCAGATTTCATATCTAAAATAGAACATGATAATGAAAAAATTAGTTTTTTTGCATTTAAATTATATTTATAAAATTCCATTATATTTCTAAATATTAAATAATCACCTTAATCTTATTTATAATACTCACGTTATTATTAAAAAACTAAAGCAATATAGTTTTGAAAAACTACAAAAAAGACACTAAAACATAAACTAAATTCTAGCCTAATTTCAAAAAATATAGACATCAATTCATAAGTTTATATATTTTAAATAAATATAAATAATCTTCTTATATTCCCAAAAAATGAAACAGTAAATTTGGAGTATTGTAGCTCACATTAAGGTCAAACTACCGAGGGTAGCCAAATCTGGAAGATCGGCTAGGTTGTTCACAAATCAGCATTGTAAATTTAAAATCAGTTATGTGGTTAGCATTTGGATACATGTTGAACAGTGATTTTAAAATATGGGAATAGTAAAAATGTGTCTAAATTATATTTAAAGTCCCAAAATACTTATTTCTCCTAGGAACACATCATGAATCATATATAACAAGTTATGAGAAACCAAAACATGAAATATAAATATCTTTTAAGAAATTAAATATAAGGATATGATCAATATTAAACAAACATAAATTAATATACAATAAAATGCAATAATACAACTAAAGGAAATAACTCATATATTTCATCATAATTATCAAAATATAAAGTAGTTCAAATATCAACTCAAAAATCTCAATGACCTAAATTGGATTAATTAAGATATAATTTAACCAAATTTACATTTTAAAACCTTATTGAAAAAATTAATATCTTAAATTTTTTTTGAAAATAGAATGTTTTTAATCAAAAACAACATTTTCTACAGTTCATTATAAAAAATTTAACTTTCCAGAAATATCCCAAAAAATAACGTTAAGATAATTTTAACATGTTGATTCAGAAAATTAGGTTCATTTTTTCAATTAAGTTTTCTAAAAGTGGAAACTGTTAATTTAATTATTTGTTTAAATAAAGTAACAAAAAACATTTTTTTAGAAAAATTTATTTTCAAACCATGTATACTTTACAAAAATTAAGTAATTATTTATCAATATATTTTATTTATCTAAAAACATTATACTTGTTTTCAAAAATTTGGTTATTCCTATTCACACTACCAATTTTAATAGCTAGGTTATAACAATATTTTTTAGATAATAATATTTATAATATATATCTGTTTTTTAAAATTTAGTGTTGCGTGTAATGCAAGATATCGAAGAAATTAAATTTATTTTAAAAATAATATTTCATAAATATCAATGTGTTACATTTTGACCCATTTAAAATAAATTTCACCCTTGAAGTTTCATCACTTTGATACATATAACTAAGGATACTTTTGCCTCATCACATCCATAGGTTCTCATGTAACTTCCTTTTGTTGGTGGTTATTCCATAAAACCTTGACCATGTGAGTGGCCTAGTTTCATAGAACATTCTCTATACAATACAAAAAATATATAGGTTTTTATTTATAGGAAATATCATGATTCAATGGTACAACCTCTAAGTTTAGTACTTGTGAAGGATCAGGTATGTACTTCCTCAGGATAGATACAGGGAACACATTAAGGACATGAGAGAGGCTTAGGGAGAGTTCCAAGAGATAAGAAATTGTCCAAAATCAATCAAGAATCATTAAAAGGAATATATACCTAGGGATCATCTTTCCTCTTTTCATGAATCACATAAACTACTTCTATGGATAAATTCATAGGAAAAAATTCTTATTAACTTCATATTTTAGATCACATTGATGATTGTCAGTATACATTTTTTATCTACATTGAGCTACCTTGATGTGTGGCTAAATGGATCTGACATTATCTTTTATTTCCTCAGCTAGATCAGGTCTCAATATCTTTATTTCTCCAATTTTATCCAATCATGTTAGATTTATACACTTCTTTCTATATAAGAATTCATAAGAAACAATTGAATATTTGAGTGAAATTTAATATTGTATGAAAACTAAAATATAATAATGTGTTGATGAAAATCACATTTGAAATCTATAGAACATGATCTTAGAATATTCACTATGGTTTGAATGGTTCTCTCAAGCTAACCATATATCTGAGGATAATATTTAGTGCTAAAACTTAGCTCTATATCCAAAACATGATGAATCCATTTCCATAAATTCACGGAAAACCACATATCCTGATTATACATAATAGAATGTGGTACACCATGAATCCTTACCACTTTCATTATTTATATCCTAGAAAGATAATCCATATTGAAATCATATCTGATAGAGATGATTTTTGTTGAATTCATAAGGTGATCAACTACAAACCATATAACAATGAACATTTAGATGTTTTGGGGGGTCTGATGACAAAATCCATGGTGACATTTTCCCATTTTCATTATGGTATGGTATATTTTGGGAACATCCCCTTATAGTTTTATCTCTCATCCATAACGTTCAAAAAAACCAAGTAATGAGATAGAAAATCTATAATATCTCTCTTCATACCATAACACTATAAATAATATTTAAAATTTCTATATATCTTTGTGATTTTAGGATTAATAGAGAATAAATTACTATGAGCATCCTCCAACAAGTCCTTCAAATCTGGTATGGATGGAACACATACACTATTTTGAATTATTATCATTATTTTTTAACTATGTTTCAAATTAGGAACATTTTTCACCTTATTATATGTGTATAAATATTCATTAAATGTCTCATTAATCCTCACATGGATAGATGGTTGAACACTTATTTGAGAAAGAAAATATTTCTCCCCCTTCAATCAAGATTTATAGATTAATCCGTTTAAAATACATTGATATTGGAACATTTTTTATCCTCGTCATGGATGAGAAAGCCTGCTCATTTCAACTCAAATCATTGTCCACCATGTTTCTTTTCCTATGGTACTAATGCATGGAGTATTCATAGTATTTAATAATCTCGAACCATCTTCTCTAGTGTATATTCAACCCCTTTTGGGTGAATATCTACATTAAAATTTTATGATCATTATATATATTACACCTTTAATAATAAAGATAATGTCTCCATATATTTAATGAAAAAATTACCATATGAATCTCCAAATCATGACTTTCATAATAGTTTTCATGAATGGATAATTTTGGTGAGGCATAATCTGTAACCATGTAATTATGCATGATAATGCATCATAATCCCTTCTTTGATGTATCACAATAGTTTAAAAACCCTTCACCACTATAGGTAAATTTAATCAAAGGTTTTCTATTAAATGTTCTATTCTATTCCTTGAAACTTTCCTCATATTAATCTGACTAGAGGAACTTATCTCGCATTCTAGTTAACATATTGAGTGGAAAATATAGCCATGATAAATTCTCCAAATATCATCGATAATATCAAGAAAAACCAAGAAAACTAAAAATCTTAGTCATAGTGTTTGGTATAGGCCAACCATTAATATCGTATTTCGTTTATGGACCATATATATAAACTCTGATAATATTATAAGACATAAAAATGAAACCTTTTTTAGACAAGATTCATGTTTGGTAAATTTTTTATACAACTTTTGCTTCCTCGGGGTCTATAACACAATCCTAAAATGATATTCATGATCTTACTTTATCTTTGAATAGATAAGAATATTATAAATAAATACTTCAAAAAATGATTAAGGTAATATCAAAATACTATATTCATTGATAAATATAGAGGGATAATTAGTAATATATTCATAGTGTTTATACCTTTGTGGAATGTTGTATTTTGTGTATCCTCTTTATTAATCCTCAATTCATGATATCATGAATGAAATTCAATCATTGATATGTATTCAACTCTATGTATATGATCAAAAAATTCATCAATAATGGGAAGGGGATACTTTTTATTTATTGTGATCTTTAAAAACCCCTTATAATCAATGAAAGGTCACATAAATCCATCTTTCTTCTCAAAAAAATAACATGTTCACCCTAAAATGACACACATGGAAGAATAAATCCATTTTTAAGATTCTCCTAAAATTTATTCTTCAATACATGCAGCTCTATTGAGTCAATTATATATGGAGTATTTAAAATAGGTGTGCCACCAGTTATGAGTTCTATTGAAAAATCAAATTCACAATTCAATGGAATACTATGAAACTCTTCTAGAAATACATCAACAAACTCTCGTGTAATAGGCATATGATCGGTGTTGAGTTTCTTCCCATGAATTTGGTATAAAAACCCCATTTGGATGGGAATCAATACCCAATAAACGGATTTGATTTCCATTAGATATTTATATTTATCATCACATTGATGGATGATCATAGGTTGGTTTGGAATATCAAAATGTGACTTAACTTCTTCAGAAATTCATGTGAGGTTTAATCACAGAAAGATAATTCATGGCTAAGATAATAACAAAATCAACCAAAAGAAGAATAAAATTATTAATAGAAAGAAAATTACCATAAAATTCAACTAGATAAGAATTATAGACCTGGGATGTGATGATCATACCATTAGGGGTTTTCCCTGAGAATTCAACAACAAATCTTTGTGGATATGAATTAACATTCCTAGATACTTATCATCATAATAGTGAATTCGTATAAATATTATCATATAAGAGACTCCAATATTTTAGAATACCTTTGGCCACCCTAACTTCATAATTCTATTTTCATTCCCTTATTAAAACCAAAATAGTTATCATGTATATTATGAATCATTAATTAGAGTGGTCAATAATGAAAAATAATTCAAATAATTTCTAAATCATGTCAACTTGTTTTTAATCTATATCACCCTAGGTTTTACCATGGTCATTTAGTGTCATCATCTACTCAAATCGTTCATGATGGTTCATAAAGAGATTGTGACTTTCCAAAACATACCCCTTGGGAGTGTCAATCATGATGTATAGTAAGGATCATTATCAGGCACTAGGTGACAATCGAGTCAAATATCATTGTGCCCTTTTTTAATTTATTACCCCTTGGTACAACTGTGTGAGAGCCACATCCACATATAGTATCCAAACAGGGATGTAATTTCTTGGAAACCAGTCACTCTATACATCACCAAAATTCCAGAACATTTTTATATAATTTAGTATATTTTTATAATTACCCATAGACATATCCCTATACATATCCCTCACGAGATAACTATTTTTTCCCATCCTAGTTTCCAAATTTTCAACTAATCATTTCTATGATACCAAATATAGTAGTATAGAATTATTAACAATGGGTTATATTTAGTACCTCCAAGAAAACTCCATGATTAGATACACCTCCTAGGTGGGACTCTTACTAGCATCCCCAGTGGAAGAAATTTCCTCCTAAAGGCCTTTGGAAGATAGTTTTGCTTCACCCAATGCTCACACTTGAGAGTTACCAATTATTGTATTCCTTTATTTTCTTTGATACCAACTATAATGATCCAAAAATTTCATACGTAGATATCTCATCTAAATAAATAAATATTCATTACATAACATAATGATCCATGACAGAATCATATAGTTCTAATTCCTTTGGAAACATTGATACAAAAACAATTTGTTTATTGGTGAACTGAATCATCTACCATAACTAGCAAAATTCATAGAAATATCACAAGTAATACCTTTCTTCATAACCTAGGGAAAGGAAGCATAAGAAAGGGTGATCTGATATGCTCAGTAAAGATAAACAAGAGACATATTAACATAAAAAGATCATGAAGGTATGTGAACATCAGAATGACAATTGAAAACCATACCCTGCATATCATAGATCATAATCTTGAGTCACAACATAAATATTTATAGTTCATAATACATGAATCATAATAGAATCAAATAAAATAAGACATGAGAACATATCATTGGAATATGACATATATTCTTGGCATATAAATAAGTATATAAAATCATTTCTTTAGTGGTAATGGATCATTTTAAAAACTATAATAGTAGAATGGGTTGACTCCTGAAACCATCATAGTATCAAAGGTTCACTCTCAATACTATCATAATGGACACAATACCTTACTGAACTGAGTTACCTCTCCATTACAGTGTTGATTATCTCATGAGATATAAATATTTTATCTATGTATTTGAGGGATATATAGGTCCCACCAATCAGATAATCTATAAATTTTTATTCCAAAATATCAAAAAACATTCATCACATTAAATCTAATTAAAACAAATGTGTTTTATAAACATTTCATCATAGTATTACTCTTGGGGAATAAATGGGTTTCATAACATTTTTCATCATAATAATAAACCATCCAATGAAGGAATATGGATGTTATCATTTGATAATACCCCCAGTAAATCTTAAATAATATTAGAGGATTATATCTTAGAAGGAAAATGATTTTGAATAATGACTTTAAATATTTATTGAGGAAAATAACCTTTCAAAATTAAAAACACTTACTTAAAATTTAAAAAATATCAAAGTATTAAAGGAAATGTTTTCTTCTAAAATAAACTTAGAAACATCCAATGGAATCATTAAATCATAGAGATATCATGAAAAAATTAATGTTCATGTTTTATATGTTAAAATGGAGATTTATTTCACGTTTTCCATATAAATTAAAAATATCTTTGTTCAAAAAATGAAGAGAAGATTCCTTTTAAAACATTTTATACAAATTCAAAAATGGATAAAAATATATTAAAACAACCATTGTATAATTATAAATTACTTCCTAAAAAATAATTTTATAAAATATGTACACAGAAGAAAAAAGATATTCGACCAAAGAGAGATAATGTAAATTTTCCTTAAAAACATTCTTTGACTATCTTGAGTACTTAAAAAGTAGAAAATGAAAGGGGAAAATGTATTATCTAGAAATAACTAGAGGAGAATAAAATATATGAGTTTATTGAGAGAAATATTATAATATTTCATCATAAAAAGAAAAATCATAAATAATCTTGATAAATAATGAGATTATAAGAAAACCATTTACCACATTGGTAATGTTTGAATCGTAATCCTCATGAAAGAAAGAAAATTAGATGGATAATTAAATACCAATAATTTTCATAATAATAATCATAAAACACATTCATGTTCACAAGATACACCACTAAAAAATAAACAAGTTGTTAATAAGGTGTGTGACCCTTGAAAATAAAAGTGAGATGAAAATCCCATTACCACTTTTGAAGTTTTCGAATCATAATCTCCCTTAAATAATAACATAAAATGAAACATTAAATATAATGAAAATAATTTGATTCAAGATATAACATGTCAAATGGATAGTATATACAACAAAAGAAATAAATAAGAGGTGAAAATTTCATATGCTTCCCAAAAATAAAAGGAGACTAGAAATATGTTATCTTAATTCTTGACTTTCCCCATGTAATGACTCAAACATTCATGAATAAAATTCCATTTATTTTATTTAATTAAATTTCTTATAGATACATAAAACACATGTAATATTTTTTTATTATTGGGTTTAAATAAACATTAAGTCTCATTACCATTAATAATATTGTTGTGGAAAGGTGATCACAAGACTGATATAAATTTAAGGGTTTTGAAAAGAATCATTTTAACAAGGAAAAAGGAGTGGATGGCCACATCTAGTAGACACCATCCAAACAATGCTCATTTTTTAGAGATCAAAAATAAGTTTGCATCACCAGGTTCTCTATTAACCAAGCCCATTCCAATCTTCAACACATTAAACTTGAATGGAATTTCATATGAGAGAAGTGAAATTTAATAGACATTAACACCCAAGCAAAGTTATTCGAGTCCCCACAAAAGTATGTCACCATCTCCGAAATTACCATTATGTATTAAGAGGGTGTATTAAGGGGTTACGTAATAAGGCATTAGATAATTTTTTCTATAATCCCATTTATAAATAAAAGTCTTATTCAATCAATTCCTGTATGAGAATATTTTTTCTTAAAAATATAATGAATTAGATAAATTGATTTTTCAGGTAAATTGGTATTTTTTAAATATATAAATTATTATATTAAACTGATGTTTTATTAATATTTTAATTATAATAGTGTTATAATAACACTCCATTTAATTATAAGTGGTAATTATATTCATTATTGTTTTTACTCTATAAATGATTAAGTATTCTGTTTGATAAGAATAATATTTTCATATGATAAAACATAAATTGTATTTTTAATTAAATAATTTATTTTAATTAATTAATGTAATTTTGGAATAAATAATATTTTAATAAAATATAATTATTATTATTATATAATTTTTATGAATTATCATATAATTTTTATGAAGTCAAATTTAATTTTTATTAAGGTTTTGAAACTATTTTTTTGAAAACCTGTTAATTTTCAGTAAATGACCGTTTTTATTTTAAAAGAAAAAATTACTATATTTATAAAATTATTCAGATAAAATGAATATTATTTTTGGAATCAGGATTTTTAAATTATCCAATGGTTAATTTGTCAAAGGATTCTCTAAATATTGTATTTTTGGGTAAAAATTAAATACCGTATAAATATATCAGGTGTTTTATGAAATCATAATGAACCAATAGTGATGTAATAAAATACCATAAAATCTATATTCATTTAATATATGTTTTAACTTTAAAATAATTTTATTTTATATTTGTTTGATTAATTTTATGATGCCTTAGTGGTCCCTCCAAGACTTATAAAATATTTTAACATTTTAAATTGATTTCCTTGAGAGTGTGACTCACCTTTCCATAATAAAGTCTAACATTTTAATATGTTAGGGAATTGGAATTATAAAATAATTTTTTTCACTACCCTTTGGTAAAAATAGTGTTCAAAACCATGGTATGTTTTGTGATTTTGAATATCTAATTATATTGATTCCAAAACCAATGTTTGTGAAATATTAAAGAATTTCCCTATCATTATCTATATAAACCCACCCATTCTCCCACTTATCTTTACTAAAAATACTTGGATAACATACCTACCTTTCCCTCCACTCTATATAATCCTCCCAAGTCACCCCAAGCTCTTAGAAATCCCCTCCTCAAGATCTTTAAGTTACACACTAAAGTAAGGGATTTCACTCTTCTCATGTCCATTCAAGCTACTCTTTTAAATTATGCTTCTTATTTTCCATATTTATATGTTGAAATATGACGTTAAATTACCCCCATACTATAAATTTTAATTATATATGATGATAAATTCATTTAAATCTCATCAATCCCCCCATGATCCATTAAACACACCCTTAACTATGATGAATTTCCGTAAGGGATTTCTTCTTTTCTCATTTTTTCCATGTTTTTTATGTTGATATACCATATTCTTTTCAATTAAAAATGTTGTTTTAGGATTTCTCACCCCCCATACATCCCTATTTAGGTTATAATGATGAAATTTAGCTTTCTCTCTCATTAATACCGCCCATGTATACCCATCACCATGATGAAATTTCATTAGAGTAATTCCATTTCTCATCTTTCTTCATGTTTATTTATTGTGTCATGCATTCTATTTCAAAATTCTTTATGTTATAACAATTATATATATGAGCCAATTAATATCCATTAAATTTAAATTTTATTATATACCCTTTTTCCTCTCATCAACCATTTTTTATGAATTTTTATGTCATGTCGTTAGGCTTCCAAAATTGCACAAAAAATTTCCCAAGCCGAAATCATCATGTAGTGAATAACATGCCCATTTATCTATCAAGGGTATTCAGCATTATGAACATATACTTATTGATTATATAATTTCATTTATGTATTCCACATTCATTTATCATTTAATAAATGAATATTTTTAATGATTCTATGTTATATGATCCATGTGGCACATTTATGCACGAAATGAAATGTTTAAAAGGGATGCAACCTAATAGTGCTCCGATTAATTGGGTAATGTTTAGTATCGTGACATTCTAAGTGAAATGAGGGTTTTACTCTTTCTAATTCAAGTATAATTAGGGTTTACTCATGATAAATCATGTGCAATAAGGTTTTACTCATGCTAATCTATGAAAAATGAGCCTTGGCTCATGAAAATATCATGTTGTATATCGTTTCCACATTTCTATGTTGTGATAATCATGCTAAATCATGCCTTTATGTTCATGATTCTCTTTTGATCCATTGATATTTCAATTTCATAACATGTACTTTATTCTTCATGTTAGGCCTTGTTTACTCCCTTATTGGGATTTATAGATCACCATTTTCGTATGTATATCCATAGGATATCCCATGAAATGCGAAGTTTGAAGGATGTTGTGGTCATATAAAATAAGTTTTCAATAAAGATATTGTATTTTATGTTTTAAGTTGTTATTTAATGTTCCTAATTTCCCACGACACTATACCTCTCAATCCTTATAGTTTTTAAGTGAAAGTCTATTTAATAAATTATGTTTAAGTGTGTAATAAAGAGAAGGATTGTTATAGTTGGTATCAGATAATAGGTTTAGTTATTTGTTGGATTAGGATTAGAAAACCCGAGTGAAAGCATTAGGGAGAAGAATAAATATAATAAAAAAATCCTTAATTTTTGTGATTATAGAGTAAGTGATTTATAAAGAAAACACACCCCTGTCTGGATATAAACTAGTAAATGAGGCTCTAGAACATATGTATCTTGTGGTAAAACCTGAAAACACTGCTTTGAGCTAGACTCAAATTCGAAATGGTGCAAAAAAATGGGTCTTGATGCACTCTTGGTATGAAACTCCTAATGGATATGCTTTGGTAAATTAATAAACATGGTATGAACCATTTATTAAGGCAAAAAATTCCCCTAAGAATATATGTTGGGATGTAGATCCTGGATAACAATGATTGAAGTCTATAAATTCATAAGTTAATTAAATAAATTTAATTTATAAGATATCCATTTTTTATTGGATTCCCCTTTATGTGTTACCACTAACATTCATTTTACTCCATCCAATGACTCGTAATAGGAGGACTCTGGATAACAATCGATTTGAAGATCAATGTGATGATTGTTATAATGAGATACCCAATATGATGGGAGTGGGAATCAGAAACCTTATCATGATAATCTATTAGTTAACAAAATTTTTTAATAGAAAAATGTGTCAAAAAAACTTATAACCCCCCTAAGAAAGAACAAGTCGCAATCGAGAGCTTCATGAGAGCAAAGCCTCCTACTTTTATTTGATCATCTAATATATCAATCGACGAACAACAGATAATCTTCATTGAGAAGATCTTCTCTATCATTCAATGTTCCAAACAAGAGAAGGTTCTTCTGTATGTTTATCATATGGAGGGTAAATCTGATCAATAGTGGACATTCATCAACTATATGATTCCTGATGAAGAGATTGAGGTGTGGAATTGAAGGATTTCTAGAAAATATTTTTCGATAAATATTTTTCACACACCCTCCGACTTATATGGAAAGGGACTTCCTTTACCTTAAGAAAAAATATGATGAATCCATTGGAGCGTACAAAACAAACATCACAAGGCTTGCACTAAATGCCTATAGCTTTGTTGTTACCCCTGAATGCAAGGTTGACCGCATCTTTGGTGGGCTAAAACCTAGCCTAAGGAAATCCCTAGAGATCCATGACTTTGATAGCTATAATGAAATTATTCGATGTGACCTTGAATTCAAAATTGAGATTGGTGATTCTCAGGGGCATCATGGGGATAAGTAGCAGAATGTGGACTTTATTTCTGGTGGTCCAAAGGATAAATCCAATGGTGCTAAGAAATTCTAGCACCCCACTTTCTAAAGGTGTGGAAAGAAGCACCTCAAAAATTGTATGAAGGGGAGGATGAAATGATTTAGGTGTGGAAGAAAAGGGCACTTGTTCATTAATTACCGACAAGAAAAACCCATTGTTGTGACATAGGAGAGGAACTCTCCATCAACCCTCAACGCATTGTTAATTTCTTCATCTACAATGAACCGACACACTATAAAAACTATTACCCTAAGCAAAGGGTTTTTGGTGGCAACCAACAAACTCCAAAGAAGCAAGGGAGAGTTTTCCATCAATACTGAAGAAGAAAATCCTGACAACAATTTGGTAACAGGTACACTAGTTATTCATTCGTTAATAGTGAACGTAGTTTTTGATTTTGGTTCTATGCATTATTTTATATTTTGAATGTTTAGTAGAACAATCCCAACACCACCAAAAATCATGGAAGTAGGGATGTCTGTGAGAATAGTAAATGGGGAATTATTGCATCCGATTAATATAACTCTTCCCCATCAAAATTTATGGATTTAACTTCCTGAAAAACCTATTCATACTCCATCTTGTAGAATTTGATGAAATTATTATCAGGGATTGGCTTTCCCTATATAGAACCAACATAAATTTTCTTGAGAGGGAAATAAACCACTATGTGGAAAATCAACCCCTGATTCTGTAAAAGTGAACGGAGAAGGATGAATCTTATTTAACACCATCATCTCAATCATGTATATTACTACCCTATGAGAATGTGTTTCTGTATTAGATGATTGAGTCAATGGAAGGAACCATCCTTTAAGAAATGCCTGTTGTGAGGTAATTCGATGAAGTGTTTCCGGAATAATTGCCTGGTCTTCCTCCTAGAAGAGATGTTTAATTCTCAGTTGATCCTATACTTAGGGATTTTGCAATATCCAAGAATCCATATAGAATGACTATTGTGAAGATTATGAGCTAATGAAAAAACTAAAATAGAATCTATATAAAGGGTTTATATTCCCATGTTCTTAACCAAGGGGTGCACCATTCCTCTTCATTAATAAGAAGGATGGATAGATGCTCCTTCACATTAATTATTGTGTTCTCCAAAAATACTGATAAAGAACAAGTATCCCCTATCGTGAATTGATAACTTGTTAGATCCGTTAAGTGGAGCCCAATACTTCTTCTAGGTGGATCTATGGTTAAGTTATTACCATGTAATGGTGAAGAAAGAGGATATCCCCAAGATTAATTTTCGTACGAGGTACAGGCATTATGAATTCATAGTAATTCTTTTTTGACTCACTAATGATCCATCAATCTTCATGGACTTGATGAATAGATTCTCTATAGATTACTAAAAAATATTTGTGGTAGTCTTTATAGAAGATATTATAATCTACCTCAAAACCAAGTAGGAGCATGAGGATCATCTAAGCACTGTACTAGTGACCTTGAGAAAGGAGAAACTCTATGTGAAGTATAGAATGTGTGAGTTCTGGTTGAAGGAAGTCTCATTAACGGATCATGTCATAACAAGTAATGGGTTATCTATGGATCCCTCCAAGAGAAATGAAATTTATGGATGGTCGAGGCCAACATCTGTGATGGGTATTTGTAGCTACCTTGGGATAGATGGATATTATCACTAATTTGTGAGAAATTTACCACAATTTTCGATCACTCGTACCAAGCTAACTCAGAAGGTATTCAAGTTTTCATGGAGTCTGTAATGAGAAGATATCTTTAAGTATTTAAAAATGATGCTTGTCACTGCACCAGTGCTCACAATACCCTCAAGTGGAGCAATTTTTGTGGTATTCATTGGTGCTTCAAAGAAAGGCCTAGTCTCTGTGTTGATAAAAAATGGGAAATTCATTCCCTATAATTCATGTAAATTGAAATTTCAAAATAAAAACAATCCAACACATGATCTAGAGTGGGATGGAATAATCATTGCATTAAAAATTTGCTGAAATTATCTCTTTGGGGAGAAGTGTGAAATATATATGGATCCAAAAAGCCTCAAGAATATATTCACACAGAAATAGTTATGTATGAACCAATGAAGACGGTTATAGCTAATCAAAGACTATGATTTTCCAACCCATTACCACCCTGGAAAAGCGAATAGGGTGGAGGATCCTCTAAGTAGAAAGGACTCCAAAATTATATCATTGATGAGAATTTAATGGGATCTAATCTTCTTATATTTGATGAAGATGGACATGGGAATAATAATGAAGGGAAAATCATCATTCCATTCACAAATAATTGCTCAACAGACTCTTTTGGAAAGGTTAATGGATTCTCAAAATGATGATGCAAGAATTAAGAAAAAGTTGGAAACTATTAGAAAAGGTATATCCTTGGAGTTCAATGTTAATGAAAAATTAATTGGGATATTTGGGTCAAGAATATGTCTTCCATAAAATCCATAGATAAAGAATGAACTTTTGGATGATGCACATAGTTAGAATTTCTCCATTCATCCAGGAAACACAAAGATGTATCCACATCTCCAAGAGAATTGTTTGTGGGATAACATCAAGAAAATGATCACTGATTATACATCAAAGTTCCCAGAATATCATCAAGTAAAGGATGAGAGGCATAATTATAAAAATATAATGCAATAATTACCCATTAAAACATTGAAATAAGAGAACATCACCATGGAATTTTCACCGCACTTCCAAAGACATCCAATGGAAATAATGTTATCTGGGTTTTTTTGGATCATCTTACAAAGTCTACACAATTCATTGCAATTCGAGAGGATTTTTAATTGGATAAACTGATATGAATATAGATTAGATAAGTGTTAAGGCTTCATGGATTACCGTTATCCATTGTATCCGATCAAGATACATGATTCACCTCTATGTTTTGGAAGAGTCTCCAACATGCTCTAAATAGTGAGCTAAAATTCTGTACATCTTACCATCCTCAAACTGATGGACAATCGGAGCGTACTATCCATGCACATGGGTACATGTTGAGACCATGCTCAACGGAATTCAAAGGAGCATGTGATCAACATCTTTCTCTGGTTGGGTTCTCTTACAACAACAAATTACACTCTAGCATCTAAATGGATTCTTATGAAGCCCTTTATGGGAAGTGGTTCATAACATCAGCATGATGGGATAAGGTTGGGGATCGAAAACTCTTAGGTATAAAAATGGTCAACGAAATGGCGGAGAAGGTTAAGACCATAAAACAACACATTAAAGCTACTCAAATTTGAATAAAGAACAATACTGATAATCGTAAACGTGATCTAGAGTTTGATGTTGGAGGCATGGATTTCCTTTACATATCACTGTGGAAGAGAGTTATGAGATTTGGGGAGAAGGGAAAGCTTAGTCCAAGGTACACTGTCCCTTTTTAGATCCTTGATCGCATTGGAGGAGTGGCCTATTGACTAGAACCCCCATCGAACTTGTCTTAAGTAAATGACTTATTTTATGTATCACTCTTGAGGAAGTACATACCTAATCTATTTTATGAACTGAATTCAGAGGTGGTACCATTGGAGAATTACCTCTCCAATGAAGAGAGGCCTGTGAATATCTTAGATTTAAGGTAAAAATTTCTACGGAATAAGATAATTCCCCTTGTCAAAGTGTTCTGGAGATACCATAAGTTTAAAGAAGAATCGTGTGAATCAGAGGAAGTGATGAGGTGGATTTACCCACATATATTTTAGTGTGGGAAAAATATATTTCGAGGGAAAAACTTATTAATGGGGGAAGGTTATAATGACCCAATCATTCATGAATAAAATTCCCTTTATTTTATTTAATTAAATATATTAAGGATATAGAAAATACATGCTATCTTTTTGTTATTATTAGGTTTAAAGGGCCATTAAGGTTCATTAACATTGATAATATATTCATTGAGCAGTGATCAAATGATTGATATAAATTTAATTTTCATAAAAAGAATCATTTTCACACATATAAAGGAGATGATGGCCTCATCCAGTAGACTCGATCCATAAGAAGCTCAATTTTTGAATATCATAAAAGAGAGAGCGTCACTAGACATCGCTCTTGACCAAACCCAAGCCGAGCTTCAACGTGTTAGGCTTGAATGGAATCACCTATTGGAGAAGTGGAATTTAATATAGATTACCACCCGGGAGATGTTTTCTGAGCCATTCTAAGAGTTTTTCACCATGAAACACCTTACCCTTAGGTATTGTGTAAGTGTTATGAGGGGTTATGTAATATGGAATTAGTTATTTTTTGTGTAATCCGTTTTATAAATAAATTCCTTATTCCATCAATTCCTGTAATGGAATATTTTTCCTTAAAAATATAATGAATTTGATAAATCGATTTTTTGGGTAAAATGGTACCTTTTAGAAATATATAAATTATTATATTAAACTAAGGTTTATTAATATTTTTATAATAATAGTATCATAATAACACTCCTTTTAATTATATGCGGTGATTATATTCCTTATTTTTTTACTCTATAAGTGATTAAGTATTAAATTTCATAAGAATTATATTTTTATATGATAAAACTAAAATTGTATTTTTAATTAAAAAATTTATTTTGATGAATTAATTAATTTTTCTAATAAATAATATTTTAATAATTTATTATTATTATATAATTTTAATAAATAATTATATTATATTTCTGAAGTCAAATGTAATTTTTATTAAGGTTTTGAAACTGTTTTTGTCAAAACCCATTAATTTTTATTAAATGCTATATTTTATTTTAAAAGTACAAATTTACATATTTAGAAAATTAGTTAGATAAAATAAATATTACTTTTGTAATCAGTATGCCGAAATTATCCAATTGGGATTTTTCATAATTTTCTACGACAATCAAATTTTTGGGTAAAAATTATATATCGTATAAATATACAATGGGTTTTATGACATCATAATGATCCAATAGTGATCTAATAAAACACTATAAAAGGGATATTAAGCCAATATATGTTTTACATTTGAAATAATGTAATTTTAAATTTTTTGGATTAATTATATGATGCCTTAGTGGACCATCCAAGAATTTTAAATATTTTAACATTTTGAAAATGATTTCCTTTAGAGTGTGACTCAACATCACATAAGAAGCCTAGTATTTTAATAAGTTCGGATATTGAACTATAAAATATTTTTATTCAATCCAACTTGGGAAAAACCTTGGGAAAAAACCTTGGGATGGTTTTTGTTTTTGAATATTTAATTATATATATTCCAAAACCTAACTCGGTGAAAAATGAAAGAATTCCCCTCTCATTTCCTATATAAACCCACGCAATCTCCCACTTATCTTCCCTAAAAATCCTTAGATCACGTCTTTAATTTTCCATCCTCTCTATATAATCCTCTCAAGGAACCTCCAGCATTCAAGAATCCCCTCCTCAGTCTCTTGAAGTCACACACTCATGTAAGGGATTTCACTCTTCTCATTTCCATTCAAGCTACACTTTATATTATGATTCATAGGTTCCATATTTTTATGTTCTATTATGTTATTCCACAACCCCAATACTATACATTTTATTTATAGATTATTATATATTCCATTCACTCTGTTCAACCCCCCCTAGGATCTATTAAGCACACATGTTACTATGCTGAATTTCTGTAAGGGATTTCCTCTATTCTCATTTTTTTCCAAACTTAATTATGTTGATATACCCTGTTATTTTCAATTTAAAATGTCGAGGTATTATATATAACCTCCCCCATACTTTCCACATTATGTTTTAATAATTATTGACTTCTTTATCTCTGATTAATCCCTCCCATTTATACCCATTACCAAGCCAAATTTTTGTAAGAGTTACTCAATTTCTCCTCTTTCTTCAAGTTTATTTTTTATGTCACACCTCCCAATTACCAATTATATGTGTAATGAAAAGTATATTAATGACCCCCTTAACTTCCATTTAATTTAAATATGATGAGACATCCCATTCTCTCTCATCATCGATTTTTTATGGATTTTTATGTCAAGTTGTTAGGCATCCAAAATCGCACAGCAATTTTCCATGCCAAAATCATCATGTAGTGAATACCATGACCATTTATCTATCAAGGGTATTCAATTTTATGCACATATACTTATTTATTATATAATTTAATGTATTTATTACACATTAATTCATTTTTGAATAAATTATTATGTTGAATGATTCCATGTTCTATGATCCATGTAGCACAATTATGCATGAAATGAAATGTTTATATGGGGTGCACCCGGACTTCCCTCCAATGCTTTGGGTAAAATTTAGTATCACAAAAATTATAGTGAAATGAGGGTTTAATAATGATAAATAAAGTGAAATGAGGGTTTAATCATGCTAATTGATGTGCAATGAGCCTCAGATCATGCTAATATCACATTATTTATCTTTGCCACATTTCCAATTTAAGATAATCAAGATATGTCATGACTTTATGTTAATGTTTATATTTTTATTCATAGATACACCTATTTTCTAACATGTATTGTATTCTTCATGTTATTCCTTGTTTACGCCCTTACATGGCTTTATAGGTCACCCTTTTCTTATGTATGTCCTTAGGTTAACCCATGCAATGCTTAGTATGAAAGAATATTGTGGTCATGTAAAAGAAATTTTCAATAAAGATATTGTATTTTATGTTTTTTGTTGTTATGTAATGTCCCTAATTTTCCAGGACACTATAGCTCTTGATCTTTAGAGTTTCCTTAAGTTCAACGGTATGTAATAAATCATGTTTAATTGTGTAATAAAGAGATGGGTTGTTATACCCTATGCCCTCTTAAACCTTCTATATAATAAATATAGTATTATTATACATATATTCCATAAATAGAATCAAATATATCATAAAATATATTATTTACTTATGATCCATTAAGTACATATTTATTAAAAATTTCCTTGTTGAAATCACATTTCGGGTATTAACTCCTTCGTTTTTCATATATGTTTTGATTTTGTATTTGCAACCCTTTTACATTGATCAAGGTCCCATCATCACCATAATTTTAACCATGATATAAATATTATATATATACATTATATATGTATTTATAGTAATTCATAAAAGTTATAGATAGAAAATGAATTACACAGTTAATAGAGATGGTAGGTTGTATGTATGCATGAATGTTGTTTCCATTTTCTTAATGGATGGAATGAAATAACTGTAAATATTAATTAAATATAATATATTATCTTTTAAATCATATATATCATATATTTTCATTAAAAATACCCCCATTATCATTATTTTAAAAATCAAATGAATAATGTTTCACATCGCTGTATGGAGGCGGTAGTCCCCACGTACGCATGAGTAAAATTATTATTTTTCATTGGATCAAAGGGAAAGAATTTATATGAGATATTATATTTAAATAAGTATAATTGTTTCATAAGTATCATATAAATAGTTTTCATCCATCATTATATCCATTCATGAGAGAAGATGATGGAAAACGAATTACATTTCTTCACGAGATGGTAGTCCATTGTACACACAATCGATGATTATGTATCACATTTGAAGGAGAAGGAGATGGAAATAGGTTATTTCATTAATATAGTAACACATAGGTTTATGGGATATAATTATGTAAATATATCACCATTGGTTAAAAATATTTTAATGTTTTGGAAGAAAAAAAATAAAAAAATCTTGGTTAAGAACCATGTCTCTTATTTGGACAACCTCCTTAGATTAGAACTAAAATCCTAATTATAACGGTTTACTAATAAAAATAAGGGATATATAATGTGCATAATAAATTAAGGAATATATTTTATATTTTATTGGTCAAAACAAAAGTATTTTGGAGTGTTAAGAGGAGAAGTGTGGGGGTTTTATTTTATAAGTGAGGGAGAGGATACTCTAGGAATTGTTTAAAAGAAAATGGTATAACCACATTCTAAACATGCCACAGGGCTCCAAAATGGATCAATATATAGCCTTAGATAAAATAATGTATAAATAAAGCCATAAAATAGGATTTGGAGAAAAAAGGTCATTTGAACCCTTACATTTTTATTCTAAACCTGTTTTAACCTTAACCACGATAATTAATTTTTACTATTTTCAATATTTACCATAGATAAAAATTTAGTTAAAATTATTATATAATACTAATTATGTTCAATAAAAATATGGTATTAATTTTTCTAAATTGAATTTACAGAATTGGAAGAATTTAATGTAAAAATAAAACCACATATTTGACAAAAAACGGTTTTCAAAAGAAAGTGTTTTCATAAGTATAAAATGTTTTAATATAAAAATTACTTATGATATTGATTACAATAAAATAAATTTGATTAATTAAGATATAATTAAACAAATTTTACATTTAAAATTATCTTAAAACAAAATAGAACTTGTAAATTATTTAAACAAAAATTCAGTTTTTAATAAAAATTAGTATTTCTCACTAATCGTTAAAAAAATAAACTTTTTAGAAAAATCATAATAAAAAACTGTAAGATAATTTTTATGTATTAATTAAAAAAATGAAATATATTTTAAAAAATAAATTTCCTAATATTGGAAAAAAATAATGTTATTATTTGTTTACAAGAATAAATGAGATTCATTTTCTAGAGAAATATATTATCGAAGCATATAAAGATTTTATAAAAAAATATGTAATTATTTATCAATATATTTTATTTATCTAAAAAATTTATAAATTTTTTTGAAATTTTTTTATTCTTTTTCATACTTTCAAATTTAATACCTTGGCCGTAACAGTCATCTTTAAATAATAATATTAATAGTATATCACAATTCGTTAATACTCGATGTTGCATGAAACTCAAACTATCAAATTAATTAAATATATTTAAAAAAAATATCATAAACTCTCTGGGTGTTATAGAAAGATCCACTGATATACCATCACATGATTTCCCTTGAAGATACAAGATCTAGAATTTTTCTGCTCTATCTGAATGGAACTTGTTACTATATCATCATTAATGATAACATTTGAGAAACTAGTTCCTTGTGAACACTCAAAATAATACCATAAATTATTGGTTAATATTTCTTTTTTTATAATGTATGTAGTATAAAAACATTCCTAGATAACCTTGTAAAGTTATCCTCATACTTTTCTAAACACTATTATTTATTCTTCATTAATGTGAAGAAATTCCTCTTTATTTCAGTTCACTGTTCTCAAGGGAAGTATTTCATGAACAATATCACCTTAAATCATATTCATACCATGAGTTTTAGTTATTATATCTCTTTAGTGTTTTAGATCGATGACCATTATTGATTGTCATATACTCTCAAACAATACACTGCTATAATATATTTTTCACTTAAATTACATCCCAAATTTAGGAATATCTTTTATGGAAATTAATCCATTAATTAGCTACCAATAGATTAGTATTTCCATTAAATGATGGAGGCTTCTATCACATGAGGTGACCCAGGATAGGTGAATAATGTTGTGGAGCAATAGGTATCTTCATACATGCAAGTTTATTAATTATAATTGGATACAACTATCTTAATATGGTCTTGATCTTCTTGGTTGCAACACTAGTTGTATTGGATAGCTCTGCAGGGTGATCCCTACACACTATAAAAAGGGATAGTAGTGGTGTGTTTTTTATGAAATAACGCAGGCTTTAACCAATTCCTAATATTTTATAAGAGTTTATTAAAATTGATGTGTATTTTATGGTCTCTAGTCATTTATAGGGGGGTTAATTTAGTATTTGTTTTGTTATGTCTCATTTTTGGAGCATTTAGCAGTGCCAACTTGGTTATTTTGAGGCGGTTTTTATATAAAAAATATATCCAGGGAGATATAAATAAAATAAAATAATCATTATGGAACATATTAGTGATGGTGTCTTTTATTGGTTCTTAAGAGTAATTTACACTATATAACTTATTTAAAATGTATTTAGCATTGTTTACTTAAAGCCGCTACAAAATAATTTTTTTTTAAATTTTAATAAAAAATTGTAAATATAAAAAACTATCATATAATAAACTAAAAAAATAAATATATGATAAACCTATCATACATATATCATAAATACACCCCCATATAAAATCATCTTGTCATCATAACTTCAATTTAAGTCAACCCATACATCTCTCAATATACATATAAAGTATGTCATCCCATTTCCAATATACATCCATGTCATGACCTGAACTACATCTGTCTACCTCCACATCATGTCATCAAATGAAACCGATCACTTCATCTAACCAACAATAAAAAAAGGAATACAAAAATTAAAACTACATGTAATAAATAAGAATTATAGTAGAATAATGGAAAACATTTAACATAGCATGGAAACTGAGAACTATCACGATTGTATTTTGAATAATGTCATGGATCAGAATCCTCAACATCCCACCTACTATCGGGATCTATCACCAACAATGAAAAATATGATATTTAATAAAAGAAATGATAAAGAGAAAAGGAACATAATATATTTATAATGTATCACATAAAATTATTAATTTTGTAAATCAAATAGAAATTTTTTTGATTAAATAATCAATACATAATGAAAAAAACATTAAAAACATAAAAATATATATTTAAGATAAGATTCAATAGTTGAATGTGAAAAGGGGTTAATAATTATTCCAATTTACTTTTAAAGAATCATGTGGTGTGCTTGAAATTTACTTAATTAACAAAATTTAAATTATTTGATATTAAACCATGTCCTATGTTTTAAAAACAACTTAGTGGTGATTTTCCTATAATTTTACATCAATCTGATGTCCTTTTCTATGGTTTTGACCAGTCCATGAACGATTAAGTGTTTTAAAACAAAAAAATTGTATTTATGGACATAACATGAAAACTGTAATTTGGAATGATGTTTTCTCAGTTCCTACATTAAAAAATTAAATATATAGATGTTTTCTTATTACTTTAGGGAAATATGATATCATTTTCCTTGTTTGGACACCCCTATAGTTCTTTTTAAAGGCTTTTGTACCTTTCAGAAGTGTATTCTAGTAATTCTGACCTCACCACACATGATATCAATGTGTTTCATATATATACATGTAAAATATAACTGAAACATGATTGTATCCTGATTTCACATCAATATGAGGTTATTTTCTAGGATTTTTACTATTTCACACATGTATTAGTGTTTTAAATCACTAAAAACTGGTTTATATACATTACTAGAAAACCATAATTTGTAATTTTATGGAGTCGGTTCCTATATATAACAATTAAATATATAGTTTTTTCCCATGATTTTAGGGAAATATGATGTTTTTCCTAGTTTTTACCCCCCAACAGTAGTTCTTAATGCTATTGTACCTTTCAAAAGTGTATACCTAGTAATTATGACCACACCGCACATCATATTAACATGTTGTCTATGTGAACATGTCCAAACAAAATCTTCAGTGGTTTTCCCATAATTTCACATCAATATAAGGTTGGTTTCTTTGGTTTTGACCATTGCACACAAGTTTTAGTGTTTTAAAACACTAAAAATGCATTTATGGACATAATGAGAAAACCATAATTGGGAATTCCATTTCGTCAATTTCTACATTTCAAAATTAAGTGTATGTTTTTTATCCCATGATTTCATGTAAATATGATGTCATTTTCTTGGTTTTGACCCCCTGACACTTGTTTCTAAAGGATTTTGTAGCTTTCAGAATGGTATATTGTGTAATTCTGACCACACCGCATATTGGACTGATATTTTGTCTACGTGTGCACATCAAAAACAACTCATCGGTTGTTTTCCCATGATTTCACAATAATACGAGGTCTTTTTCTATTGTTTTGACAGTTCCATTTAGGTTTTTGTGTTTTAAAATAATAAAAACATATTTATGTTCAAATTAAGACAAATTTAATTCAGAATAATGTTTTGTCAGTTCCAACATTTCACAATTAAATCTATTATAATCGACCCATAATTTCAAGAAAATATGACATCGTTTTCCTAGTTTCGACCCCCCACACCCCGACAGTACTTTCTAATGGGTTTTGTACCATTCACAAGATTATATTGTGTAATTTCGACCGCATTTCATATCATGTTAGTGTGTTGTCTATGAATACACAATAAAAAGCTGAACGATTGTTGACCCATGATTATACATTAATCCATGGTCATTTTCTATGGTTTTGACCATTCCATGCATGTTTTAGTGTTTTAAAACACTAAAAACATATTTATGGTCATAACCAAAAAAACCATAATTTAGAATGATGTGTTATCACTTCCTATATTTCAAAATTAAATATAAAGTCATTTAACATGATTTTAGGTAAATCTGATGTCATTTTCTTGGCTTTGACCATGACACTTGCTTTTAAAGGATTTTATACTTCATAGAAGTGCATACTGAGTAATATTGACCACACCGCACATCAAATTGTTGTGTTTTCTGTGTGTACATCTTAAAAAAACGCGTCATTGGTTTTCCCACGATTTCACATCAATATTAGTGCATTTTCAATGGTTTTTACCATTAGATTCTTGTTTCACTGTATTAAAACACTAAAAACGTGTTTACATCCATAATATAAAAATCATAATACAGAATGACATGTTGTCGATTCCTGTATTTTAAAATTAAAAATATGGCCATGGTCTTATGATTTCAAGTTGATTTGACATCATTTTCCTAGTTTTAACCTCTGACACTTGTTCTTAATGGCTTTTTTACATTTCAAAAATGTATACTGAGTAATTTTGACCACACCGCACATCAAATTTACATATTTTTTATATGTATATGTCGAAATAAAATAATGGTGGTTTTCCTTTTATTTCACATCAATATGAGGATGTTTTATATGGTTTTGACCATTCCAAGCATGTCGTAGTGTTTGAAAACACTAAAAATTCATTTATGGCCATAATAAGAATACCATAATTCAAAATGGAATTTCCTTGGTTACTAAATTTTACAATTAAATCCACAATCATTTTGCAATGATTTTAAGGAAATACAATATTGTTTTCCCAGTTTTGACCACCCAAAAAAGTTTTTTAAATGCTTTTATACCTTTCAAAAGAGTATATCGAGTAATTACAACCTCACCACACATCAGATTGATGTATTTTTTATGCGTATACATTAAAAACAACTCATACATGGTGTTATAATGATTAATCATCAATATAAGGTCTGTTTTTGTGGTTTTGAACATTCCATGAACATTTTAGTGTTTAAAACACTAAAAGCATGTTTATAACCAAAATGAGAAAACTGTAATTCAAAAAGAAGTTCTGTCAGTTATTATATTTTAAAATTAAATTTATAGTTATTTTCTAATGATTTCTAGGAAATACAATGTCATTTTACTTATTTTTACCCCCAACACTTGTTTTTAATGGATTTTGTACCTTTTAAAAGTGTGTACCGAGTAATTATGACAGCACTACACATCAAATTGACATTATTTCTAAATGTACACATAAAAAACAATCCATCGTTGGTTTCTCCATGATTTTGAATCAAAATGTAGTCTTTTTCTATGGTTTTGACCATTCAATGCATGTTTTAGAGTTTTCAAACACTAAAAATTCAATTACAGCCATAGCAGAAAAATCATGTTTCAGAATGAAATGATGTCAGTTCTTAAATTTAAAAATTAAATCTTTAGCAATTGTCTCATATATTCACATAAATATTACATTCTTTTACTAGTTTTGACCTCCTGAAACTTTTTATAAAGTATTTTGTACATTTAAAAAGTGTATAACGAGTAATTCGGACAACACCACACATCAGATTGACATGTTTTCTATGAATACACATCAAAAACAACTAAAAAGTAGTTTTACCATCAATTCACATCAATATGAGGACATTTTCTATGGATTGACCATTTCACACACGTTTTAGTGTTTTAATTCACTAAAAACATGTTGACAACTATAATTGGAAAACAAATTTGGAATGATGTGTTGTTGGTTCCTACATTTTACAATTAAATAAAAAATAGTTTTCTCCTAATTTTAGGGAAATAATATGTTGTTTGTCTAGTTTTGAACCCACGACACTTGTTTTTAAAGGGTTTTGTTTCTTTCATATGTATTTACTGAGTAATTACAACCACATCACATGTCATATTGATGTTTTATCTATGCGTATATGTTAAAAACAACTCAAAGGGGGTTTTACATGATTTTACATCAATTTGAGTTTGTTTTCAATGGTTTTCACTATTCCATTCATGTTTTAGTGTTTTAAAACACTAAAATGCGTTTACGGCCATAATAGGAAAGTTGTAATTTAGATAGATGTGTTGTCGGTTCCCACATTTCACAATTAAATATATGGGTTTTTTCCAAATATTATAGGGAAATATGACATAATTTTCTCGGTTTTTACACCCCGATGCATGTTTTTATAGGATTTTTTAAATTCCAGAAGTATTTACTGAGTCAAAATTGTGTAAATAATATTGAATTGTTTTCAATCTTATAGATAATGATATTTAATTCATTTTGACATGTAGAAGTTAACCATATATCAATACGGTATAATATGTGGTCGGTATAACGCAAAATGAATGTTTTCTATATAAAAGTGTCATTTTAGTTTTATTTATAGATGTTGTAAATATTCTTTGAAAATGTGTGAATGAAATATGGAATTTAGAATTTATCTCATCAAGATGAGATATAAGGCTAGAAAGTTTCTCAAGGATCATGCCAGTCATCCACTGAAATTCAAATAATAATGCATTTTCTATTTATAACCACCACTGATCTTATGTTTACCTATAACAGTCTTGTTCATTCACTTTTTCTTTAAATATTATAATTTATCATTTTAATTTCCTATCAACATGACTAATCCAACCACACCGAGTGTAGCATTAGTGAATGTCATTTCCCTACCAAAGAAAACTGATGGATTAAGCCTAGAAAAAATCCCCAGTACACGTTTGGGATGCTCCTCCCCTAAAACTATTCCAATTGCATCATTTTGGGAAAATGATGCTGATAGTTAAGGGTTCACATCCCATACTTCTTGAATTTTAACCTGTTAATAAAAAAAATTTAATAATGATTTTTTAAAATATCTAAATATCATAATGTTTTCTAATTAATAAATTTTTCATTATAATTTATGGTTATTTAAAGACTATAAAAACATAATTCTGAATATTCTACTATAACAACAAAGAAACCATAATCCCAGTTAATTGGGGTCAACTATATGTATCAAATGACAATAAATTGGAATTTTTTGATCCAAAAAATTGGCCCCATTTAATTTTGTTTAAGTATTATTAATTTTAATAATATATTTTTCATTATTAAATATTTTTGGTAATGAAATAATATGAAATGGTAATGAAATGTACTAAATCAAACATCTTTGGTATGGTCATTTATAAAACAGTCATTAGGTTTCCTATACACATTAAACCACATATCTATTTATCCAATAGTGTAACCTAATTCATTAAGATTTATAAAAAATGTAAACAAGTTAGAAAAACAATGAGTCATAATAAAATTATATAAATTATAATGAATAAAAAATAAACCAAAATTGTTCATTTTCTTGTAAAACTCCAAGACCAGAAATGTATGGAATGACTTTCTCCTCATGATTCAAAAACCTTGTTTTATATAATATCAAAAAAATAGGAACATTAATAAAAATTATAATTTAATTTTGTTTATGTTTTTAAGATACGATTAAATATGCAATTAACTCAAAAAATTAATAACTTTTGATATCGATAAAGAGTTTTCATTACTCATTAGAAATACCTTCAGGTAATTTATTATACATTTTTTATGAGTTTAGATAAATTTCATTAAACTCATATTATAATATCTATTTAAAATATCTCTCTTTCCAGCTGACATTTTTCAATGTCCATGGGTGTGAAATAGATTCAGGGATATCAAAATGAAAATACATCTAGAAATAAATGACATAACACATTATTATTATATTACATAATTTTACTCAAGAAATTAAAATTAGTTTCTAAATAATATTAAATTAATTTTACAATTACATGAGTATAAAATACCTCATTTTTTCAAACTGTTGGATTATTCCTCTAATATTTATAATTAATGGGAAACCTCACAATCTCATAAGAAATATGCCTAAGAATATGCCCAAAGATTCTGATAGAATCACCGGTTGGCACCCTAAATTCATCAATTGGAATGATAATCTTGATGTCCTTCAGGTCCCATATATCTGTCATGTTCATATTTGTATGCCTTCTATGGTTGTCTTTATATGTTTGAAAAATACAGTAAAAATTAATAAAATATTAAAAAAATGAAAATGGATTATATTCTAGTAACGACAACTCTCCAATATCCCCTAGATAGAGGGTTGATTAACTACTCCATCACTAGAGGTGAATGACGTGGTGGGATAAAAATTACATCTAGGAAAACAGCTGGCTTTCTAGCATTCTCAGGTACCATGGAATCACTAGGATCCCTAGAAGATTACGATAGAGGTGGTGCACTATGAGATGCTGATCAGCTAAGATCCCAATTTTTTTCTTCTCAGTATTCCTCATTTCAAATGGTTAAGGTATATCAAATATAAAAAAAAAAGAAAAACTAAAATCTTTTTAGAAAAAAGAAAAGAAAAACTATAACAATGTATATTTTTACAAAACACTAATCAATGAGAAAAAGAGTATTTTAGCATTAGAAATTTATACATTCAATTTTCTTCATCTTCATTATCTTTATTGTTATCAACCACCATTTCTACGAGTACTTAATTTTCACCCTCTCTTAGAAAGTTCTACTGCTTTGATATTGTCAGTAAATAATTTTTCAATGTGTTTTGGTTGATGAGGTTCACTATCAAAAAGCACCAATTGATCTTCGTCACCGATATCATATAATTCTATCATCTTTAAGTATACAACAACACTCCAACCTTGATGTATTTTATTATCCACATAATAAACCACCTTCTCTTATGAAGCTAAGATAAATGTTCATGTTCTTCATTCTTACTTATATCCATCATGTGAGAGAAGTAGAAAGAAGTAAAATGAAAAAAATCTTTTATTATAACCATATCAATGTTTACACAATTTCATTTGAATAAGAAAACTGAAAACAAAATCCGTGATAGTTTAATTCAGTCATATCATTCATCTTCTCATAGTATCCAACCTCTTCAAATGTAAATAAACCACTATTGAGAGTTTTCTAATATTATTCACAATAAATTTTATGAAATATGAAATCATGAATATTGTAGGAATTGAATATCTTAGAATTACTTAGAGGAACATGATCCAAAATCATTAAATCATTCGATATTTCAGCTTCATTATCAATATCCATTATCTCGAAGAAAATATATATGTTGTTACATTCAGCATTGAAAAAATAATTACACGCCAATAATATGAATATGATTATATACACACATGATAGGAGAACCATTCAAAAGCATCCCATTTTCAATTTTTTCATAAATAAATATTAAAACATAGTATCAATATTATTTACCTCCATGTTTATGAAATTTCTATTTAAAATAATTTAACAATTCTAAATAACATTTATAAGTAATATATCTAAAATTTAATAATTGTAAAAAAAATTCACCTTGGATTTTATATAATTTATCTTAGAATTCATCTTTAATGGAGTATATCTAGATAAATCCCATGACATATTTGAAAATAAAATGAATAAAATAAAATAAATTAATCAAAATATAATTAGGTATTAAAATACTAAAACTTACATAATATATACATTCATAAACGTTTCATTTACATCATCATGGATCGAATATTGCTAGTACAATGTCCTCCCTTTTATTCAAAGAATAATCAAAATCCCATGAACACCAATATTTAAAAAAATTTAATATTATTGGTTAGTATTTTAAAAGATATAAATAACTTTTTGAGAAAAATGTTTCATATTCATAAAGATAGGGAAACATGTGGAACTGAATAATTTCATACTTCTGAAATATTTCTATAATATAAACAATTTTTTTTGTATCATTCATTGTCCTATCAATAAGTGAAATAAATTATCAATCTATAAATACATATACTTATACATTATCATGCTATTTACAAATTTTATAAATATACCTAATATAGAATGAAAATAAGTATACATTTCCAATAAATTAAATGATTGTAAAAAATTTGTTAGTTAAATTAAATGGAAAAAATATGCATCATGTTAATACCCAATAGATACCCATCTATAAGATCCATGATGTAATTTTTCAAAATTCTCACTTTCATTAAAATCCCACAAAAAAATATCTTAAATTGGAATATCATGTACATCTAATAACAAATTTGAATATCATGAAATTCTATCAAATTTAGTAGAAACAGTATCTGAAATAAAAACACATTGTATATGTTGTTGACTATATAGTATTTATTTATCTATAAAGTATTCTTATAAGAAATAAATAAATATATATACCTTATAATGATAAAACAAATTTAATATCAAAATAAAATAAATGACATCATATAAAAATACCTCTATTGTAATATGTCGAACAAGTCTAAATGTCCAAGATATAAAATGGTTAATACTTTGCCCCACTATAGACAAATATCATGTACAAAACTCTGCAATATCTTTAGAAATATACATCTCTACAATGGTGGCTTCAGGTCGATATGGATTTTTAACACATACCTTTAATAACTTCATATACCATTCAAAAGTATATATACAACATAGATATATTGGTCCATAAATATTTATTTCTCACACTAAATGAACCATGATATCAAACAAAGGATAGATGAAAATACATTTCTAATTAAAATGCTATATTAAATGCTTAGTTATCCCATTTTTTCAATGTTTTCTGATCAATCAGCTTATTAGAAATTGAATTAAAAAAATAACACACCTCCATGATAGTCATTATAACATGGATGAGACATATTCCATGCAATGTAACTAGTTTTAGTTGTTGCATCATGATGTGACAATCATGAGATTTCATACCTGTCAACTTCAAATCTTTTAATGAAACAAAATTTTTTACATTTGAAAAGTAACCGTATGAAACATTTATATTACAAAGACACTAAAAAATCTAATTTTCTCATTAGTAGGTAATGTATAAAAATATGGGGGCATGAATGTTCTCTCTCCATCAGAAGTGGGATATAACTCCAAATGTATTCCCATTGAGAGTAATTCCAATCATTCATAAAACCAATTTTTAGTATTTCCTTTAATATATAACAATTCTCTAATAAAGATATCATATATATTATTTTCCATTTGTATAAAATCAATTTTATTTTTGACCTCATGATATATCTAATATGGTAGCTAAATAAATATTGATCGTTTCTTGAAAATATTTCAATCATAACCAGATTTATATGTCTTTACGAATGTCACAATAATGTTTTTAGCACTCTCAAAATACTGATCGGTGGATAAAGATTTTGGAGGAATAAAAAATTCATGTGATCCATGTAATTCCTTTTTTAATCTTGTATAAGAGTGACCCATAGGAAAAAAGTTTCATTAACATATGAATGCTATTTTTCTCTCATGATGTATTTGATAATATGAATGTTGTTGTTCACAAATTGGGAAAGCATTATTCGTCTTGACACTATATCCAAAAAATTACCATATGCTAAGACTTCATTTATAGTGAACATAATCATCTCATTTAATTAAAAATATTCCATTTTATAAGAATCATGCACATTAATACCTTTCTCCCATAAAATTTTTGATCATCAGTTAATGGTGAAAAGAAAATATCAATATCTTTTTCATGTTGCTTTGGTCCAGATATCATTAATCTCAACATGAAATTTTTTTTCCTGATATAATATTCAAGAGAAAAGTTGTAAAATACCAATAAAATAGGCCACGAACTATGTGTTCTACTAATGTTTTAATATGAATTCCTTCCATATATGCGTTGTCCATGTTTGATATTTCTATCTTCCTTTCTAAATATAGGAAACTAGTGATCAATTTTCTTCCATTGTGGACAATTACCTAGATGCCATAATTTTCCATCACATATCTACTCATTTTCATGCAATGTTATCCTATTTTCATCATGTGAACTTTTAAATAAATGTTTTAGATGGAGAATTATAAGAAGATACCAAATTTCCTTAGTAAGGTTCTCTATACCTACTAAATCAGGTTATGATTTTTCTTTTAACTCATACTGTCAGGTACCACATTTCGGAAGCTCTGATAGAATTTCTTCTTCTATTCTATATAGCACATAGTCATTCGAGAAGAAGTGTATTCTCTGGTACCCGAATCCAATCAGGCATAATATTTTTATCGCTATAATACGAATAAAGAATTTTTTTTGTCTTTAGGTATAATTTATTTAAATAATTATAACAGAACATTAAGACTCTTGTCACTCCATCCAACTTTATCCTTTAGGTTAATCATTCTTAACACTAATGATAAAACCATGTATTCTATACAACCTGGAGACAATGGTTTTCGACATCACCTATATAAACTCTCAATTTTTGATTTTCCATCAATTGTCTCTACTTTAATATCATGAATCATTTGATTAAGTTGATTAGATTTATCATCCTGCAAAGCACCATCATCAATAAATCCGAAATTCTTCCTGGTTTCACCATGCCGGATCCAAGGAATGTAACATGAATTAAAACCATGTAAAATTAGATGATATTTGACCTCTCTAAATTTAATATTATTCAAATTTTAACATTTCATACACAGATAGAAAAACATGTCATTGTTTGGGACATTAGCTTTAGAAAATTTCAAAAAAACATCGTCGCCATCCTAATATTTATCACCAATAAAAGGTGAATTAATATATCTTTTATTTATTATTATTTATAATAAATATCAAAAATAAAGATAAAAAATGGAGTATTTTATAAAATATTGACATTATAAATGACATTGAAAAATATAGAAAACCAATAATGGAAACATTAGAAATAAAATATAATTTTTTGATGAGAAACTTCATTCATGCAAAAGGAATTAAAAAATAGATTCATTTTAAAAACTTATAAAGTTAAAATAATTGAATATAACCTTATGAAATTATTAAAAATATGTATAATGATATCGATAAGACAATATATAGAATGAGAACAAAAAATTCACACTAGAAATAAAAAATATTTATGCCTTGATCATATCAATTATCAAAAATCATTTTTATATGGTTGAAATAATTTTTCAAATAATGATTTTAATTTAAATTTTTATAAATAATTAAAATGAACAATTCATAACATATATATAAAGACCTTTATATTTTTCCTTTTTTTTTGAAAATTACATTCCCTTAATAAATAACCCATATAATTTCCTTATAAACATCTAATTTCCAAATTATAATGCATTATATATAACATGAAAGTGTTATTTAAATATTAAATATTTTTATTTTAGATATAAATTTAATAAATGTTTTAGAAATATTTAATTACATAATTATAAATATTTTATTTTTATTTAAATAATCAAAAAATTATAAATTAAATTAATATCCCCAAATATATTTTTTATAATTTATAAAGATTTTATATATAATATAATTAAATATATATTTAATTATTTATAAAAATAAAAAAAATTATTCTATTTTGTAATTAACAATATATTCAAATCATAAATTGAGTTTTAGTTTAAAACAAATGTCAAATTAACCCAATTGGCCTCCTACTTTAAAAAGTAAACCCATCACCCATTCAACCCTTTTGTAATGCCCCAGAGTACCATTGAAACACATGAACATGCATAAAAACACCACTTAAAGATGAACAATGTTTCAAAACTCTAATATGAGTCCCATTTATCAAATCAACCTTACTTACATAGAAGGAATTCAATCTCTCAGAAAAATTGATTAATCTATAATGACTTGCCCCATTATAAACTCCACACCATAGGTATTCTCATCAATAAGAAGCATCTATGACGATCCCTTGACTCTTGATCATCCATTAGAAATGGTTTTCACTACTAATTACCAATTTCAAACTCTTCATAGCTCCAAAACACCCATGTTTGGTCCATCCCAATGAGTTTTTTTACAAAAAATCCCATTATAATCTATAATAAACACATGCCATCTATTAAAAAACAATTAAAAATCTATCTTGTGATGTGACATTACATGAAATAGAATTTTTCATCTCTCCCATGTGCCAAATTTATCAAAACTGATATGAACCCACTGTGATATCAACATCTAATTAATTTAAAACCCAACTTGTTGACCTAAAATACAGTTTATAAACACACAAGATCCACATATATATTCTTTTGAATAAAACTACATAGAATGAAATATTTAATAAAATAATTTTAATTTAATCTAAATAAAGAAAAATATATTGAATGATAACAACTAATTCATACTAGAAATAATATTAGGAATAAATAATTAACACATTCATAAAGATATTCAAACCTTCAAGAGAGCTAGATGGAGACAAGTAGATCTAGAATCAAAGGCCAAATGATGAATATGAAAAGGCCAATCGTGTATGAAGGTGGTAATGTGAGAATGAAGGCCACCAAATCGTTAAATCGATAGTTAGAAATCCATCGCCAAAGAATGACCAAAATTAGATAAATGAAAAATTTTGAGGCTTACTTCAGTTCTATATTCGATGCCCAACATGAGGCTAATGAAACACGAGGAATTAATTAGATCATAATGCAATATTGGACCACCAAATCATAGAAATGGTTGAGTAAGGGATTGGGAGAGAGAGAAACGAGACCTGCCTCGTGATAATGGATAACCATAAATTGAACCCTCCTTTTATTCATAAAATGTTAAAATATATATACCTTTGGTTATCATAAAACCAACATAAAAAATCTCCCATTCATGTTTCTTAATTGATATAAATGACATGAAAGAGTATAGAATATGAAATTTTTACACTACTTTTTATATAACCGACATGAAAAAATATATTTTCCACATCCATTAATGGAAAAATCGACATAGAAAATCATTATTCACAAATTTTCACATCATTTCTAGACAACTGATGTGAAAAATGAGATGTTATAAATAGTTTTTCTACTATTAATTCAATGATTTATTTGACATCTAGGATAATACAACTTCTTTTTCATGGATTTATATGAGATAGTTTGGTCACTTACCCATCCCTTATAAAAGTGAGATCCATTCAACTTCGATAAATCGTGAAAGGAAGCCATTATAACTTTGATGAAAAATTTGGTAACTAACTCGATCACGGTTTCTCTAAATTAATAGGATACCTTTGCATTGATGTGTGATGAATATGATTTAACTATAATATATTCTTTTGGACAGCAGGTTGACCTTATTTTTTTGCCTTATCTATTATGTCAATTTCACACTAAATGAAGACAACATAAAATATACTTCCACGAATAAGGAACATATAATTGTGGTATTTTATTTTTATATGTTCATATCGTATTTGGTACTCTCTAAAGTAATGTTCTATACTACTCATGACACCTTGATTTTTCTTTTGAACAAGTAGGATGGGAATCCAAGGTCGATTCAACAGATCATGTTTCTATAATAGTTTAACATCATGATCAAAGATAAAAGGTGACACGATAATGTAGTGGTTGATCACTTTTCAATATTATAACTGAAGAATGTGGAAGAATAATATGAGATATATATTTATGATGAGTTATATAATGATAATTTTTTTAATATTTACAAGATCATCAATAATTTTTCAACAGATCTAGTTACTTGGAATTTGGAGCAGTTTATCTTTTATACACCTATAAATAATGGAAGATATTCTGAGTCGAAATAGAAAAATTATTTTAAGATCATCCCTTATTTTCAATGAAATGTGTAGATAGAAAAATTCAGTGATTTTTCCCAAAATCCAAGTTGAAAATTGTAACATAATACAATAATTCATTGCCTATTAGAACATTCCAAGGATTTAATAGAAAAATGGTAATGATATTTAAAGGTTGATTATTTTTCCAAACATTGTAACACCCTAACATGAATGAATAAATCTAATTTGGAGTTCCACAGTGTCATATGCACTCTTACCTATACTCAATAGATTTCCAATTATAATTGAGGGTCCAAGTACCATCAGTGGGGAGACTATACCATTGGTATCATAAAATAAAAGAAGAAATAATAACAAAAATAAAATAAAAAATAGTGATATAACAAATTAAATGGAATGTAACTCATGTCATAAAGAACAATAAACCGGAGACCCCTAAAGAGACATATTAAAAAAGAGTAAGTGTGAGACATGTAATAAAAAAATATTACAATGTCACTCTAGAGTCCATCCCGACACTACCTTTGATTACCATACTCTATATCCGTGCTCCCTGTTAATGGGGAATTTCCCTTACCTAAATCCTTGATCATGAAGTCTGCACATGCATTGAGATGGCCATGTTAGTTGTCAGATAAACACAGTAGGACACCACCAGTGTTTTCTTAACATGAGTGAACATGCATAAGAGTTTATATTAGGATAATAAATAAATTTTCAAGATGAAAACATACATTCACCTACAGAGTAGGTGTGCACTGACAAAGATGACACAATGTCCAGGATATACCTTATTTATATCTATGCTGAAAACATAGTCAAAATAATAATTGAGAACCAGTGTCGACCATGAGTTCAACACATGAACTCCTCCATATCCACGAGGCTAATGATTCTCTAGTAGGGCCATAAGATTTTCAAGTCTAGAATATTCCTTTTAGGTTAGACCCCAGGGTCATCATACCCCATCTCTCTCTTGGGTCGAGCCACATAGTAGTTATATCCTGATATTCCCTTAGGTCAAGCCTCAAGGATTTCATACCCCTTCATTATGTCTTATTCCATCATCACCCTCATCATATTTCAATGTCTTCCCCCTCTATGGGACAACCAAGACACGAAGGTTCACCTTATATTTTCTAAAAAATGGAAAATCTCTAAAGGGAATCCATTACATCTAAAAGGTCATAATATGAATTAGCACAACATGTAAAATCAAGCATGAAAACCATACTGCATAGGAAGGATAAAAACCATGGTAATGGTTTTATATTCATCGTGATCATTGAAACAATCATATTTTAGAATATTTATTCCTACAAGTAAGCAGTATATAATGATTACATTCGATTAACAAGGTCAATTATAATACCAAAATTGATTTCATGTTTTAAATAATTAGGACTTATTATTTTGAATATTGTGGTGGTATTAAAGAGACATGATACATGGATGGTATAACCGCAATACCAAGGACGCTCTATTGGTAACAGTAAGTCATTATGCCTAAATCCAATAAAATTATATTTTTCATAGAAACTTCTAATGATCATTTAATTGGATATAAGATGTCAACAACAACTTCCATGTAAGGTATCCATACGATTTTACTAGAATGGAACAGTGACACCATAGAATTATAATAAAGGGTGAAAGTTATTCAAATCCAATTCATGATTAAAGTAAGAGAAAATATCGGAGAATATTCATTTGGAATGAATCTTTGGCTTATATCTTCTGAGGTTAGTGGGAGCGCCATTTTTTTCAAGTGATATACAATTGGTAACATATGAAGAATATTTATAGGTCTTGCGGTTAGTTAATACTATAATGAATGTGTCTCTCTAGATATTGACTTAAAGTAAAAACTTAATTTCTAGGGAACAATATCTACTATGATATATCTAGATGTTTTTTAAACCTAGTAAACCATAAATATACTAACAGGGTATTGAAAAATACAAGTTGAAACAATTCAAACCAGAATTGTTATCAATGTCATGTGGCATAAATCTCTCCAATAATACATGCATGGGAATAGGAGTAGATTAAAGTGGTGAGTTGAGATTCTATATGCTTCAGTGATGGATCAATCATGTATTCCATGATCTGTACAAGAATTGATATATCCAACATATAATTTATGATAGGAAAATATAAATTATATCCAGAAGAACTGCATGGGAAGAATTCAAAAAATCCAATAATACTAGAGAATGTAAAAGAATATATACCTTGTATCTGGAGAATAATAGACACAAGTTTTTAGGGGATAAAAACTATTTTTCATTAGATCTATGTGATCTAATATCACATTTAGGCTAAGGGAATGAGTGATATAAGCTCATTCAAGACAGTGATATCTATATCTACAAATACCAAGTGTGTTGTAGCTTCTAAGGTATATAAACCAGTATAAAATATGCAATGATTTTTTTCAGTTATTAGAATCAAAACTAGTATGTAATGTTTTGTCATTATTATAATTATATTACTAGTACTATCCAAGATGTCAAATTACAATAGTGGAAAAAAAGGAAAATACCTGGGGGGTTTTATCTCTATAGAATTTTTACTCAAAAAGGTGCAGTCACACATATCAGAATATCCATGCAGTAGAGATGTGGAAGACCTAGAAACAAAATTATTGACTCGGTAGAAATATGATCTTAATCAGGTAATAACTAACAAGAATTGTTAGCATATTTGATCTAGTGTGGGTGAGAATATTGTAATAATGGGTTCCATAATCCCAACTAAATAGTACTTTTCAATTACCATTCCATGTACACGGTGATATATGTATGATATACTCTTACCATTATAGTGCATACATTTTTACATCCACTATTTATCTGGTAATATCAATATAAAACTGTTCATATCAAAATCTAATGGAAGATCCCAGACTATGATGAGAACCTAGATATACTATGACATTATTTTTTAAAAATATTTTCTGGTCAAGATACATCATATTGGTAGGACAGAATTTATTCCTGATTATTAGGTTTAGGGGGGGTCATAAGCATTGATACATATTCTTATTAATTTCACACTTAGTGATCTATGGTAGTAGAGATCATGTGGAGATGCCCACTAATATGAACACACCATGCTTCATGTGTCATTGGTTGTTCCAATCTATAGACATGTGTATGGGTCTCCTGACATGAGACCATTATCAATGTGTTCCATTTGATCACATATTTTGATTCAAGGAAAAATCCATGACTATGACACAAGTGTGCATCCAACTTTATGATATATCAAAAGAAAAAGAAATTATATTATATAGTGTGTTTTCATAAGTTGGTTGTCATTGTTGTAACTTTTCCTGGTCATGTTAGGGGCCTTTATTGGTTGTTAGACTCTTCTCATGGTATTTTAATATTATTCACTTCTACCGAAATAAGGATCAGTTGGGTCACACACAATAACACATTTGAGAATACTACCTATTTAGGTGAATAAGTATATTGGATATGGTGGGCCCCACCATGGGGTCTGAGTGTCTTCCATGTTTTATCAATCACTGATAAATAAATAGATTCATTATTATTCATGTAAAGAATAATTGGGTTACATCGCAGGTTGTTTTGGTTGTTTTTGGGTGGGTCATTCCTGATTGGGTTCCTGATCGGTCCGTTTATGGCTGTTGTATTTGGGTGTTTTGTTTTGAATTTCGGGTGGTTCTGGTCCTCAATTGGGTTCTTCAGTCAAACCATTAACGGCTCTTTGTGGATGGTGTTTGTTGGTTCTCACTTACCCTTAAAAGTGATTTTATGTTCTAAAATCAAAAAAATGTTATTTGGATACGAATGAATATTATTTTAATATTCCAAGTGCAATTAAGATTAATGATAATTGTTAATTGAGTTGAATGACTAGGTTTTATATTGTAATATATTTAATATATATTACAAGTATCTGATAAAATATAAATAATATTTATGACACATATAGTTCATCATAATTATATATGTATTACTTATTTAGTGAATGTTAAATATATGGATGTCGGGGAACCGTTTCCTGGTATTTGAGAATCTATTATATATAGATGGAGAGAGGCTCTCGCATAATGAAAATTCACTAGGAGTTATTCATGCCTCACTATCCTCTCCTGCTTTATAAAGTGATAATTTCATCATCCAAGGGATTGGATCGAGCTCATCTCGTTGAATCTAAGGAACTTCGATGTGGTGATTTTCTAGAGGTTGAAGTCCTAGTCAAATCAGCAAGCTAGCACATGGAATTAGAAGCTCAACACTTCTGAAGATTTTTGAAGCGTGTGTGGATAGTCTAGAGGGATTATTATTTTTATCCTTTAAGAATCAATCACTAGTGAAAATAATATTTTGAGCATGGCTTCATATCGAAATAGGTATTTTTTATTGTTTATATTTTTTTTCTCTGTTTAATTTACGTTAGATCCCTAGATTGTACTAGAGATCAGATCACCAAAGATGACATGTTTCATCATTCTGGTGATAAAAAACTTAAAATCTCTAACCCAATGGATTCCATTGCGTGCCTTGGTATCAACAAGTTGTATTCTAATCAAAGAGTTTTATCATGATATATACTAAAAACACTATGGCATTACTCTAGAGCTCATTTTAATGCCACCTCTAATCACCATGACCTATCTCTAAGCTCCCTATTCTTGGGCCCTTTATCTTTCTTGTATCCCAAGTTATGAAGTCCGCATGCACATTGAGATTCCTAGGGGGTTGTGAGATTAAAAATGTTGGACAATACCAATGCATCCATAACATGAATGAATGTATATAAGAGTGTATTTCATGATAACAGATAAATGTTAAAGAAAACATCATACAATCACATTTTGAGCGGTCGGACACTAACCAAGCTACAAAAAACCCCCAATTGTGCCAGCATCAGCTTTGTGATAGAAATATAATCAAAATATAAGTCATTAACCAAATTCAACCACAAGGTCACCAAATTTACTCAATAGTATCCATTAGGCTAATGATTCTAGAATCAAACTACAAGATAATCGAGCCCCAAATATACCTTTGGGGTCAGACCATAAGGTTATTTCACCCCATATCTCTCTTAGTTTGGGACACATTGTCATCATATCCCATCATTTCCTTGGTTCAAACCTCAAGGACTTCATAACAATTCATTGTGTCTATGATCATCATTATTGTCATTTCATATCAACATCCTCCCTCTCTAAGGGACAATGAATCCATGATGGTCCACCTACCATTTTCAAATAGAACAAAAATCTATAAAGGACATATATTACACATAACAGGTCATAAAATGCATAAGTAGAACATGGAATATCAAGCATGAACAACAGTATCCACACACACACATGTGATCAAACTCAAACATAGTCCCAAAGGTATTCATGCACACACACATGTAATCAAACTCAAGCATGTTCTATGAATATTGGTTCGAAATGACATCTCATGCCAAAAGGAAAAAATATGGCCTCTATATGATAATTAACTTCGTATGTCAAATGTGACATCATCAATAGAAAGGTCCATCAAAGGGTTACTTGAACAACATTCACACACAAATTGGAACATGATTTCATGCATAGAGTTCCTAGAACTAATTCCAACAAGATATGGTTCAATAACATAACTCAAGAAAGAAAATGATAAGGGGTGGAACAAACACTAACCCAACGTTCAACACCATCAATAGAGGAATTCTGGTCTAGTTGAATGATGAGAACCCAATTCTCCTAGAATAGTTTTCAGAGAAGATTGAAATTTGGTTTCCACAAATATGTATCAACAAGAAAAGATCCCAACTCCCAATATTCAATCTTAAAATATGGTCGAGTAAGGAGGGTTAAGAAAATATAAGTTATCTATGGATGCAACTCAATCACATGGTGGGGTTTTAGGTTCTTCCAAAGAGAATCTAGGAATTCATCTAGATCCAAAGGGATCAACAAGGAGGAGAATCCATAAATTAACAGACATAATAATCCACTTAAAAAACATTAAAATACACTGCAATAATGATCCATAAATTTCTCATGGAAACGGACATGGTCTGAGGAGAAATGTTGATTGTTCCAACCATTTTGAGGTCAGAACAACCTTTTCCACACCCTCAACCATGGAATGGAAACAGTTTTGGTGTTCTTGAATACACAATGAAAAACTGATTCCCAACAATGTGCACCCAAGAGTATGTACATATTCCTTTACCGAGACCTCCGACAAGGGCATTGTGAGGTCACTAATGTAGTGGTACACTAAGGGGCCTGCAGCACTCCATGGACATGACTACACCCATATCGATCATTTCTCACATTCCCGTTTTACATAAGGCACACTAACAACCATCAGAACTTGAATAACTACCATTGTGTCTCTTTTTTTATCCCAAAATGGTTTAAAATCCAATTTTAATCTTTCCAAATATTCTCATGACCCATAATGCCACACCCATGAATGGATCGACATGGATACTCAATGTTGAGTTGGAAAACAAGGTTTAATGCAGTAGGGAATAAAAATTTAAGGCTTTATATACTCTCCAAAAATATAAAACATGGTTCATAAATATCTATAATCAATTATAGAAAACTAGCCCTATTGAAATGGGAAATGAAATTCCATAACACCAAATTATTGAGTTCAAAGTGTTCGATGTTTGGGGAACTTATTACATGGGACCCTTCACAATATAATTCAATAATAAATATATTATTTTGTGTGTGTAATATAATTAAAAATGGGGAGAGGAAAATTCTACATTCAAGAATACTTCCATTGTGGTGATTGGATTATTAATGAATAATGTCTCAGTTTATAATTCCTCGGTTAGTAATAAGTTATTAGGGTACATAGTTCAACAATATCATGTTGAGAGGACTGATTTAAATGTATCTATTTTGATACAAAATAATCCCTCCTTATCCCCCTTAAAAAAGTGGGAAAGTGGAATTATTGAAACTTAAGATTAAACATATAATTGAGAAAATATTAAATTCAAGCTAAAAGGGATGGATAAAGACTATTGATGATTCATTATGGGAGTATAGAAAATCCATTGAAACACCAATTGGTATGAATCTAAACCATACCATTTATTTGAATTTATGTCACTGGCCAATGGAACTCAAACATCGCCCATATTGTGATATGAATAAAGAGAACATGAATTTACAAAAAACAGATAGTTTCAACTAGATAAACTAGAAGATCTATGGAGAGATGCATATCAAAATACAAGGATTTATAAATAGAATACTAATAAGTGGAATGAAATATGAATTAATTGATTAACACTCACACTCAAAGACAAGTTACTCTTATTTAAATCATGTTTGAGATTATTTTGAGGTAAATTGTAATCATGTTGGTTGGGACCATTAATAATGATTAAATTCTTCTAAAATGGATCTATTGAGATCAGATGGGATCATGGACCTTCATTCCAGGCGAATGGATAATAGTTGAAACATTACATAGAAAATATTCTAGAGGGATAAATTATTTCACTCAATTGTGACTGAGAACACAAAGGTATGTCTAGATATAGACTGTAAATGAAGTGGTATCTTGAGGAAAACCTAGGTATGTTTTCCTTTTAGATTTATCCTTTTATATAAATCAGGTTACATCAGCTTATTAGTAGATTAGTTTTAAGAATCTTGGGTGTTGTCATGTAGTCCCATGATAAATCTTAAAGGGATAACAATAGTGGATGTGGAGACAATATCAAAACATTCATAGTAAAAAAGGATTATGATACATGAAGATGACTCATGTCATAATGGTATGTTTCTTGAATATAGAAAGCTATGTTCATGTCACAATAACTAGTCCATGACATGTCATAGAAGAATACACTTAAACATCCTAGAATTGTTTTTTTACAAGGAGACGCATTAAAAACCTATACCACCACATTATATAAAGAAAAACTAAAATCAAATCATAGCATAGAATACTCATCATTCTAAAAATCAAAATGTTAAGAGAATACAAAGAAGCATAAATGTTTCACAGGGATTATGCCATACCACAATCACTTTCGATGAGCACTAGCCATGTATAGTGACAACTGGGATGCTCTGTGATGGCATAGCCCACACCATATCTATTTTAAGGAACTCAATTTTCAAAAATATTATGTGTTTGACCGTAATATGCATGATTTCGTAAGGATATAGTTAATATTGAAACTCGTGAATTGAGTTTATAAACTTAGTGTAAACCATAAATTATATTATGATGTTACATATTCCACTCTCTAGATAATCCATTGAACCTCCCTTTTAGCTAACCAAACCACTCCCAAACAACATTAATATACAATGTAACCCCAATATATCCACTATAGATTTATTATCATACCTCTCTATAACCATTTCAACAAATTCATCACCATTTTTTTCCAACTGTTAAATTGAAACCTCTTTGTTCCCACCCAAACTGATATGCACTTATCAAACCACCACCAAACACATCTAAAACCCATCTATGAACCCCCATTATCCATCACATGCCCCTATACATACTTAAAATTTACTATTCAAAAAAGGATAAGGAACCTACCCATACCCTAAGGCCTCACCTAACACCTCCTCTAACCCCTCCCCATCAACCTACCCTGCCTAAAACAAAAAAAACCACCCCTCAATAATCTTCAAGATTATATTCATTCTAGAATAACATCCATTTTTACCGTCAATTTTATAACCCTACATACCATGATAGATTAGGATTACAAAAAATAAATTCCATAAGGACCAAAAAAACTCTATATATAAGGGACATGGAGAATATTTATATATATTACGATCTAATAGATTTTTTGAATAGTTTAAAAATGGATCATTTATTTCATGTTTGAGAGAAATATTTTTGAGATATTGCCTTGAAGTTTCAATCTACACTCATGTTCAAATTGTATATTATAATGTTTAGGGCTATAAGGAAATATTAGAGCCTAACATTAGATGAGTTTGGATCCTGGTTGGACATTTATAGCTTATGTGTTTTAAATAAAACCATCTTATTTTGGTATGATCTTGTAGTTGAGTAAGAATCAAACTCATCTGAGGTGGATGAAAATTATTGTAGACCCCCTAAGAAGACATGGCCTTGCTAAGACAGAGTACCATGTCGTGGATCTCTCTCAAGAAGATTCATCATAGGGATATCACTTATACTTGTCTAGGAAATTATGAATCGAAGTGTTTAGTAAGCCAGTGCTGTCACATTTTCATTATACATTAGTAAAAATAGATATGAAAAGTAATATGTCCCCACAATCCACATTATATAATGTGTTCCAGTAGAAGGAGATAAATTATACCATTATGGGTGGTAATTTAATCTCTCATTTATCTATGCACTCAGATATCATTGAGCCCTCCTTTCCCCTTACTTAATCTGGAAATATTTTGTTGATCGACTAACCTCACTTAGCTAATATGGAACTATTGAAGAATGAAGGAAATAATTGTGAATAAACTGAGGTGTATACATGTCTTTTAGAGTATTATGAAGCCACTATGTTCTATTCTCATTTTTTCTCAGAAGCTTTATTAATGACTTTATAAAGAGTCCCTCTTACGATTTGCCCAACCAAAAAACCACTGCCCTCTATTTATAAGGGGGAGTGGAATTTTTATTTTTTATTGGAATTTTTATGAGTTAATGAGTTAAATTAGAGTATATTTTTGACATTTCATTAACCATCTGATCAACCTATAGTTTCATGCACCACACTAGTTTCTTATCTGAAACTACATGAGACATCATCACAGTTTATGCCTATTACCCATTTTTCTACCACCCACCCATAAACCTCCATTACACATTTTATCCCTCCCCTTAACTTGTTTCAGTATACAAATCAGATTCATTATAAACCCTTTATAGCTTCCCTTATGAAATATTTACCACTTCGGAGAATGCCACGTCCCAATAACATTTAAATTTGGATGCCCAGTGAATGTTCAAGGGCTTGATGATTTATTATATTAATGTGGTTGTGTTTTCATACTTTTCTCCACACCCATTATTATATTATTTATTAAATTTTCAATACAAATATCATGTATTTTGTGGAATTATCAATAATTACTATATTTTGAAAACTACATTGTAAAAAATGAATGCATGTGTTTGTTTCTCGTTCTTACTTATATTGTTTTTCAATTACACAATCAATTTATTCTTTATAATCATTTTCTACTTTTTTGATTAATTTACTTATTTCTTTTATTTGTTTCATTATTTAATTTTCTTCTAGAATAAAAATTCTATTTAATTAATTTATTCTTCTTATAATTATTTTCTAATTTAATAATATACATTTCAATAATATACTTTTTTATTCATTAATTATTTATTTTTAATTGTAAATAAATAAATTTTTTCACTTTAGTGCTTAAATAATTACGTTAAAGTTAACAATTGAATTCAATTCTTTAATTATTTTAATACTTAAATTTAATTTAGTTAATTTATTTGATTATTTATTTATTTTTCTTTTACTGATTAATTAAATAATGCAAACATATTTAATTATTATTGTTGTCAATGTTAATTACAAGTTGTGATTAATTTTATTTTGCTGATAAATGTATAACTTTTATTTTGTTAAGTAAGTTTTTAAATTAATTAATTTAGTTGTAGTTTTGTTAAATTATTAATTTATTTCCTGTTATTTATTATATTTTAACATGGTTGATGTGGTGTGTAGGTCTCACGGACAGCTCCTGTCGGTGACTCATTTGAGTCACTGATGATTGAATCACCGACGCTGCCTATCAATGCCACAAATGAGTCACTGATGCACCCCAAATGCCATAGTCACTGAAGCACACCCCATATTTTTCTCTCAACAACATTTTTCCCTATCTCTCTGTCTCACTGACACCCCCTTTTTTCATTGGTCTCTCCCCGACTAACTAATTGTTCCATCGGTGTGACATGTCTCACCAACTCTCCTGCCGGTATCAGTCTAACCAATACTTCCACCATTTCTGTCTGTCTCTCCATTCCATCCCTGGTCGGTGACTCAAACGCAACTCTATATTCTTCTCTATCGGTCTCACCAATGATGCTCCTCCATACCCTCTTCTATCAGTCTCACCGAAACATTATCTCATTGTTTCCTCTCCTTCACCAGCTCCCCCATCTCACTATCTTCATCCCATTCATCATCTCACTGACGACTCCATCAACAAGAACAGCCAGTAAATCCAACACCAACTGGGTAGAGAAAATCCAAAGAAACAACATGAAGCCACACAGTAGCACAAAATGCAGTTTCACCCACATTAGTGTATGAACGAAATACAACAATGCAACAAAAAATCACAAAACAAAAAATATACAGAAGAATAACAAATCGATTAACCATGATTTCTAAGAACCCCAAATCACCCGAACCCTAACCAGATTTGTACTTGCACCTGAAGCCATGGCTCACCGCACTGAGCCCACCGTTGAAGCCAATGCATAGTCATACCCCCTTGCACATGAACCCTTCTCCCCTCTCCAGAACAGATCTGAGCCACCACTTTTACTCACCCCTGCCACATCTGCATCCCCCTGCGCCTTTTACAGAAGAACCAAGACCCCTTCCCTTACCATGGTTTACTAACCAGACTGATGTCTGCCTCACCTCTATCCAATTCATCATTTCCACTACAACCTCACCCAACCCCCTCAACCTCTCTTTTACACAATAACTACCCTCATCCATTTATTCATTTTTTTCTTTCCCTTTAGTTTTTAGTTTTTATTATTATAATATAATATATAATATTTATATTATATATATCATATACTATATAATATTAATAATACATATATTATTAGTAATAATAAATATATATTATTTACTTGTAATTATTATATGTATAATAATTGTTGTATATATTATAACTAATATTTTTATAATTAATATTAGTAAACATTAGTAATTAGTAACACTTGTGTATATTATATTTAATTTAACAAATTTTAATAGTTAGTTATAATTTTTTATTTTTTTATTTTTTAAAACAATTCATTAAAAAAATATTATTTTACTTTTAATTATGAATATTACATTTATTATTTCATTTATTTTTATATGTATTTAGATATATGTATATATTTTAATTTATCAATATAAGACTTTTAATAAATATGTTCATTATTTGTTTTCATTTTATTTTTTTATATTAATTATAAAGTAAATTATTTAATTTATTTTTTTATTCTAATTATTTATATTATAATATAATATGTACTAATAATCACACATACTTTTAGTTTTCCATATATCAAATTATTTTGAATTCTGTTAGGTTTATATTTCAAGGGGTTCATGGTGGTCATTATTCATTCTGTTAGGGAGTACATGCTTCAATTACTGTTGGGGAGGAAGAAACATAATAAAGGTTCCAAGTGGAGGATGGGGAATAATTTTTTAGTGTTATAGAGTCCTCTATTAGTGGAGTAGTGGTGATGAGCACCACACACAATTCCACATCTATTAACTTTTCCATTAGAGACACACTCACTTACATCCATCAATTCTACTTTATTCCACTTCCCGATATCCAAACTCACATCAATCCATCCAAAACTCCATCCCTGACCACTTCTATGAGCACACTTCACAACCACATACTAAGAAGATTACAACAGCATAGGAAAATCAAAATACTATTCCCAATTCCCATGGTGGGAGATCTGGAGAGCAATTAATCCACCAACGAGCAACTGGGCAGAGAGTCAAAGCATATTGAGATTAAGAAAGGGGAGCGATACATTTTTTCTTACACTGTTTTTATGAAATTTTATCAGTAAGAACATCTTTAGATTCATTAATATTATAATTTTCACTCATACCATGATATATGGTTAATCTTATCTGGTGGAATAGGCTAGTTGGTTAGATCGACCTTTCCCTAGTTCATGCACTAGTTTACTTCTCGATGTCTCTCTCTCCCTCTCTCACATTTTTTGGACAGTCACATTTTCAAAACATCAAGAATCAGTAAAAATTGATCTTGATAAAATCATAATTCAACTATTTTAATTTCAGAATTCAACAACAGTTAATCAAGCTTAAGAGAGAGGGAGACTCAGTAAGATCAGATGAAAATATGAACTCAATGAATTCTAATTTTTACTTATTGGTTGATAAAATAATCAATTCAGTTGAAATTACTATATAGATTATTTAATCACACATTAACATGATGAAAAATCGAGCAAAAACATTCAATCAGAGCCAAAAACATTGATTTAAGTGCATGAACAAGGGAAAGTATAATTGAAACTGACTAGTTGATTTCCACCTTTGTCATCCATTGGTTGTTATCACTACCTGTTGTTTGCATGCTTGTTGTCTTCCCCTTTTTCTTATCTACTTGCACACACCCACACACAAATCAACACTCAATCACTATTTCATACACATTACATAGTCACCATTAGATTGAACCATTATTTTTATGTGCTTTTTTTGATTTATTTTTATGGATCACTAAACACGACTTTACACATCCCTATGGATTGACTCTATCTTACCACTATACAAATTTTTATGTTGGTTTATAAATTTTAATTTGTTCACTCATACTCAATGATGCACTATGGTAAATTATGGGGCTGTTACTGAGGAGGCTGAGTGTGATATTTAAAAAAATCACCTAAAAACACACACAAAAAATTTAAAAAAAAATCACAAACCTGTAAAAATAATACAAAAAAAAAGTTAAACAAATGAAAAAAAATTCTTAAAAAATATTTGAACCAACTACTGCATGATCACAAGGTCCAAATATTAGACTTCAGAACCTATGAAACATGAGATTTAGAGACACTTAAAAAATTTGAAAAATAACAAGTAGGGAAATAAAATGGAAGACAAAATAAATGAAAAATTGAACAATCCACCTCTGGAGAATTTGAACCAACCTAGAATGATTAACCAACCTAGAAATGAGATAGGTGAGAGGAAAAACCTATGATAATTCCTTCTTCCCTCTGAGTATAGAAACCCTTCATGCATTAGGCTCTCTCATAGGTCAATAAACTACAAAATTAATCATTCCATGTTCAGTCACCTTCCGAACTTCATTGGAATGCCTAGTGAATACTCTCTTGACTTCATTTGGGATTTCTATTATAGTGTTAAACATTTTCCACTAAAAGGACTTTGTGAGGAAGAGCCTAAGTTGATAGTTATCCCATTCTACCTAAATGGAAAATCTAGGAATAGGTTACAATAGTTATAGGAGGATATCTTTGTATCCTAGGATCAATTCTATAATTCATTTACCATGATGTTCTATCTGAGGATGTTTATATTTGATATTGAAAAAAAAATCAGTAGATTCAATAATGTTAAGGGAGATTTATTTCATTAAGGCTAGGATAGGTTTAGGGGACTTCATAAGAAGTGTCTTAACTACCAATTCATACCTAAATTCCACATTGAAACTTTCTACAATAATCTCACCCCTTACCACAAAACCTCTGTAGATTAGTCTGTTGGAGGGGACTTTAGTGATAGAGTAGCTGAGAAGCTAAAACAAATTTTCAACACCTTACCTTAAAACTCCCATCACAATTGTTCTAGGAAGAGAACCATTATTAAGAAAAAAACACCCCTATCGCTCAAGATAAATCCCAATCTATAGGCTTCTTCAATGAAAATACCCATACCACCCTTAGGGAGAAATGTCACCATGATGGCATGTATGGTCTTTCACAGACTTTTGTCCAAGCATTGATATGTCTGTCCAGTCTCATGAGAGTGAAAATTTTGTTGGCTATGGTCCAAAGATTCATCCTAGGAATGATAATTTTTCCAACACGTATAACCAGGAGAATAAGAACAACTAAAACTTGTCTTAAAGGTAGAAGGGATTCATTTGACATGCTTCCCCACTTAGATACTAGAAGTATCCTGGAAAGTTGTTCCAACACCAACCCCAAATCAAGGATGATTCATCCAATTCTAAATATGAGGTTAAGGACATGTTTCATCAGCCGGTTGGGAGATTTAATGAAAAAAGACAGAAATTTATTATGATAAAATTTAAATGGTTTCAAGAGTGAAGAATCTGGAAATTCAAATGGGGAAGTTGGCTATGGATGTGGGAAATAGAGACAAAGATAGGCTAACCACCACCATTTAAGCCAATCCCAAGTAAAATATCATGGTTTTGACCACCATACGTGGTATCTAAACCCACCAGTATCCTAGTAAAGAACCTCAAACTGCTAAAAATGAACATCTGGATGAATATGGAAATTCCAATCTAGAAAATCCTAAATCAAGAAAAATGGACAAAAGCACTGGTAACCCACTAGTTCTTATTATTCTAGCTCAAAACCCCAAATAAAATAACTTTAAAAACAACGAAAACAAATATAAAAAGAAATTTTAATAAGAATATGTATAGATACCCCCAATTTTGAGAAATATTTCCTCCATAATTCATTTTCATGAATGTATAAAAAACAACTAATGTTTCTGAACTTCTTAAATTTCTAAAAATTAGTAAGAAGGTGAAAATTGATATCTCATACCATGGACCCCTTATTCAAATCCCATCATACATAAAATCACTCAAGATAATATACTCAAATAAAAAGACCCTAGAATAGTTTTTTTACGTATATTCTAACAGATGATTGTAGTGCTATGTTGTAAAATACAATGCCTCTTAAACAGCAAGACATAAGAAGATTTTTCAACCCCTACACATTTGGGGATAGTGTTTTTAAGTTCAACTAAATGTGTGGCCTTGATACTAGCATTAATATTATTCCTATTTTACTTTTCCAGCACTTGAGATTAGGAGTTCCACAACCCACTAATATTTTGATACAACTAGTTGACAGGTCCATCACTCACTCAATGGGTAGGATTGATGATTTTCTAGTGGGAGTAGGTAAACTCTTTTTTCCTACTTACTTTTTGATTCGTTATATGAAGTGTGATCAGGAGGTTCCTATCATTCTTGGTAGAACCTTCTTGAAGACAGGGGGAGATCTGGTAGATTTCATTAATGGGAAGTTGTTTTTCAATCTATGTGAAAAAATAATAATTCAATGTCTTTAAGAAAATCAAAGAACTCACCAACCAAATATTTTCCAAAGATGAGATGCTAGTTGTTGAGTGTACTATTGATGAAGAAAAAGTGGATTTTCTATGTATGATGGAGGTGATCAACTGTAAACATGAGATCCCTCCTTCCATTTGCATGGAAATCAGCTCAAGTAATTAAAGAGAGCCCATAGATGAGATTGAGGGAGAGTTTTTGGAGCACCTAGATGAGTTTTCTATGGAACACATTCATTCCCCAAGAGAATAGACTAAGTTTGAGGAGAATTTTTCTAGATTTACTAGTGGTGAGGAGGAGGCCTGCTTTACTGGCTTCTTCAAGAGGCATCATAAAGGCCTAGGGCCACATGGCCACAAGTTTCTTCCCTTAAGTGAGTCACAACATATTCTTGACCTCAATCCCATCCCTTCCCATCTCAAATATTATTTTTTATGAGAGAGTTACACCCTTCCTATTAGTATCACATCTAATCTAGATAAATGTTATGAGGGAAACCTGTTAAATGTGTCGCGCAAGTACAAGTCTCTCATGGGACGGACAATCGGTAATATCAAGACGATATGTCCAACCTTATGTATGCACAAAATTATAATGGAACCTGACTGTAATACTACAGTGGAATCCCAAAGGACACTCAATCCCAACATGAAATACGTTGTTAGAGATGAAGTGATTAGGCTTCTTGATGCTGGAATAATATTTCCCATTTCTGATAGCCCCTAGGTAAGTCATGTCCAGGTGGTCTCCAAGAAGAGTAGAGTGATAGTTGTGTCAAATTAGAATCATGAGAAAATACAGAAAAGGATATTGATTAAGTGGAGATTTTTTATAGACTATAGGATGTTGAATGATACCATAATAAATGAACACTTTCCCATTACATTTTTGAACCAAATGTTAGAGAGGTTGGCATACAATGAATTTCTCTTCTTTCCGGATGGTTACCCTGGTTACAAGCATATATCCATTTCTCATAAGGATTAAGAGAAAACCACCATCACTTATTCATTTAGGAAATTTTCATACAGGATGAATCCCTTTATCTTGCGTGGTGCCCCTTCCACTTTTCAAAGATGTGTGATAAAAATTTTCTCAGAAATTATTGAAAGGATAATTGAGGTTTTTATGGATTATTTTTCTGTTGTGGGAAGTAATTATGAGAATTATTTTGAAAATCATGAACTTGGGTAGGAAATGTTCCAAGAGATATATTTGGCCCGGAATTGGGAAAGGTTCCAATTCATTGCTACTGAGGGCCTATTTTTGGGTCACAAGGTATCTAAGAGGGGGATGGAGGTCAATAATTCCAAAGTTTAGATCGTCCAAAAGCTTCCCCAACCCGAAAATGTTAATGGAATTATAAGATTTTTGTAATATGTAGGGTTTTACAAGAGGTTCATTAAATATTTCTCTAAGATTACTAGACCCTTATGATCCCTATTAGTTATAAATACACCATTTGTTTTTTAAGAGAAGTGAATGAAATTTTTTAATCTGCTCAAATAGAACCCGACAACCTCACTAGTGATCACTTACCCAAACTGAAATCTACCTTTTGAGGTAATGTGTGATGCTAGTGATTTTGGAGTAGGAGATGTTTTGGGTCAGAAGAAGGATATGAAGCTGCATGTCATTTAGTATGATAGAATGTTATTGAATGATTCCAAAAATAATTATTCCACCCCTGAAAAAGAGTTGGCTGCTGTGATGTTTTCATTGGAAAAGTTTAGAAAGTACATAATAGGTTCTAGAGTTATTATTTTCCCTAATCATGCAGTCCTGAAGTACTTGATGTCAAAAAAGGACTAAAACCTCTTTTGATGAGATAGACCCTACAACTGAATGAGTTTGATTTGGTCAATAAGTATAAGAATTTAGATGAAAATGTAGTGGTGGATCACTTTTCTATGTTTTCCAGTACCCACCGTGAGTAGCCAAAAGAGATCAACACTTCATTCCTTGATGAACAATTTGTTGCTGCTTCTGTGCGGTAGTCTACATGGTTTTTAAACGATGCAAAATTCCTAGCCGTTGGTGTCATCCCTAATGACCATTTACACAACCAATGAAAGAGGATTATTTATGATCTGAATTATTATTTTTGGGATGATCCTCTTCTCTCTAGGAATAATGCTGATAAAAGTTTGAGAATATTTTTTGTTGAGGAAGCGATGTTTCCCAAACTTGGGAGAATACATTAATCACCTTGTGGTGGCCACCATGGAGGAGAGATATCTACTCAAAAATTCCTACATGTTGGTTTCTACTATCCTACTTTGTTTAAAGATGCTAGGAGTTTGGCTATATTTGTGAAAAGTGACAAATTATGGGAAATATAGGAACATGGTAGGAGCTACCTAAAAAAAGAATTCTGGACGTTTAAATATTTGATGTGTGGGATTATATATTATGGCAATGTACTCATCCTCTTATAGGAATGAGTAAATTTTGGTTTCTATGGACTATGTGTCCAAATGGGTTGAGGCAGTATCTCTTCCCTATAATTCTACTACATGTGTTGTCAAATTCATCATGAAAAACATTTTTTCCAAATTTGGTGCCCCTAGAGATTTAATTATTGATAACAGAACATATTTCAAAAATTATAAACTCAATAGTTTGATAGATAAGTTTGAATGATATCATAGGATAGAAACCACATACCAGTCACAATCTAGTGGGATTGCAGAAGTTTCAAATAGAGAGCTTAAAAAGATTTTGGAGAAAATAGTTTCTTTCTCATTGAAGGATTTTTAAGTGAAGCTGGATGAGGCTCTGTGGGCCTACAAAATTGCTTATAAGACTCCTATAGGTATTTCACCATACAAGGTACTATTTTGGGAGAACATTTTATCTACCTATTGAGTTACAGAAGTAATATTATTAGCCAGTGAAGTCCCTCAACATTGATTTCATGTCTTCCGGTGAGATAAGGATGTTAGAGATGAGTGATGTAGAGGAGATAAGAAGGGATTCCTATGAGAATTCTGAAATTTAAAAGGATAGAAAAACGATTTTTATGATTCTATCATTCATAATAGGAATTTTAAGGTCGGTGAGAGGGTCCCGCTATTTAATTCTAGACTGAAATTGTTTCCTAGAAAGTTAAAGACCATGTGTTCATGACCCTTTACCATTGTTAGAGTAGTAGTTAATGGATCATTGGATCTAGTTTGTGAAGATAAAATACCATTTTTAGTCACTGTCAAAAGGATAAAACAATTCTTTGAAGGGAAGCCAAAAGGATTGTATGCCATATCTAACCTATATTAATGAGCTGCTTCAGTCTAATTAAGGACTGTAAACTCACTATTTCATGGTAAATTACCCATGGTTGTTGTGATGTTTTCCTTTTATTTCTATTTTAAAATAAAAATAATGGATGATGCTTATTCTCCAGTGTGTCATCTTGTGTGCTTGATTGTGTCTCTTTAATTATTGCTGCTTCAAAGAGAGAACTATTACTGCTAGAAACTCGGCAATGGGAAATAATGGGAGCAGCCCAATACATCATATGGATAACATTTCGTTCACTCATCCATTAGTTTAATTTTTCTTGAACATTAATGTCTTGATTCTTATTTTCACTTTTTCATCTTGCAGGTAGTTTAAAAAACTGTTCACATGGTGCTTCAAAAGTGGATATTTTAAATAGACATTTATAGTCAAAGCCCCACTTTTATAGGGAAGTGTTATTTATTTTTCTATTTTAATTAGCTGATCATATTTAACAATCTATTGTGTGATTTAAGTGTGGTGGAGTGCTCTTTAAATATTTTTAGAGTTGAAATTATTCTTGGGTGCTTGATTATTTTGATCTAGAGAGTTGAAAATTTATTTGAAAATAATAGTTAAACCAACTTGAACCCACATACTTAATAGTCACTTAGATTATGCTATTGTTGTGTATACATCACATGACATATTTATACTATTTAAATTTTAAATGTCTTGCTACTGCGGCTGTGATTTCTTTTTAAAAAAATTACTTTTTTTGTTTAATTTTGTATATATAAATTTTTTATTCTTTTCTTTTCTTTTTGGTGTGGCAAACATTCTTTTGAACATTCATGTCACCCCTCAACATTCTTTAAAGTGCTGAATTATCAATTTTTTTAGTACTATCTCCCACCTTAGGATCTAAAATTGAGAACAATGAAGTGTTTTATGTGTGGGGGAGAGTGGTTATTTTGTTTGTCACTTCAAATTCCCCCTTCCTAAACATGAAGTTTGTGTTTGTTTACAAAACAATGATCAAATTTTTTAAAAAATGTTCAAAATATTTCAAAATTTTCAACTTATTTCTTCACTTGAGGGTTATTTGAGGATCAATTGGCATTTCAATTTTGTCATGTCCAGTGAATTGGTAACGACCCAAATCCGGAGCCCCTCCACTATTGCCACGTACCCGGTGCACCACATGACCTCAAGTGCGTTTCCCCAAATGCCAGAGGCTGCCGACTAGCAGTGAGGGCCTTGGTGAGTCGGTGGGGAAACTATTCCCCCATTCGGTAAGGTATACAAGATATGGAATCAACAATAAATAGCGAAAGCCGTAAACAACATGAATAACAATAGAAACCAAACAACGGAAGCAATGCAGATATATAACAATGTTGACAATAATGCAACAGGTACAAGTATCTATGGAAGGAAGAAAACACAAAAACATGATGGAATAAAACTGAAGCCTAGTGCAAAAGAAAAACAAAGAAAGCGCCTCAGCATCGCGAGACATGGCTTGAACACAGGCTCCCCAACTCCAGTGCAATAAAAAACCTGAAGTAGAAGGGTGCTTTCCCTTATCTATACATGGAGCAATATAGTCTGCTTGGGCCCAAAGCATGGCCCAAACAGGGTGTGAGATACAATCCCAGAAGGCAATCAACCAAATAGTTGTGCCTAATAGTCAATGAATACATGGCAGTAAATAAACAAGAAGCAGTAAAAAGGAAAGCACAAGTAGCTACAATCCACAGTTCTACCAAGAAAAGTACACAAGTAAGCAACCTGCAACAAGAAAAAACAGGTAACGCTCTGGGTAGCTCTCATATCCTAACCCCTATGGTTCAACCTATGGTACAAGAAACCATATGGGAGGCAGACACAGTCTCACCCCTTAGGTTCAGCTACGTAATTAAGTAGACTCTCTGGGGAAGCACTCACCGTCAATTCCCCCTATAGTCTCATATCGTGCTAAAGGATATCTGGGGAAGCACTCAACGTTTATTCCCCCTGTGGCCCGCGTTGAGAATCTACAGACTCTCTTGGGAAGCACTCAACCTCAATTAACCCTATTGTCTCACATCGTAATTAACAGTCACTCTGGAGAAGCCCTTTCATCAATTATCCATTTGGTCTACTACTCTAGGTTCTCACAATACTGAGTATAACTAATCAAGCCCCGCACTCGTGTATTGTCCAAGTAATCTGCAAGAACTACATGGCTCTCAACTAGTGCTCAAAGACATAAAAAGTAACAGTTCCACTATCCTATGACTAGGCATGGCAACTAGAAAAATTCCAAATAGGAAAAAAAGCATACCAAACAGTCTAAGAACAAAATAAATTACTCTACTCACAATCAATAACCTCTACTAAAGCAAACAAACAAAGCAGTCAAATAGCAGGGGAAAAACAGGAAACATGCAATACCCTGTTCACGGGTATTGGTGGAATTTGAACATAATATTCATCAAATATCTATATAAAGGAAAAAACCACCTACCTCGATCCTAGGAGATCAATATACGTGAACAATGATGACAAATTCTCCGTAGAACGATGAAGATATAAGAAAACTCATAAAATGATCATCCCATGATAACTTGGAAACAAAGAGGAATCAAGAAACGAGGATAAAGTAGAAGGAAGAACTAACAGCTGCGATTCCAAATCAACTTTCCATGCTGAAATCAGAGAACGGATGGCGAGGCTGGAGTTCATCGAAGATCTGGCCATACGGTTGCTCTCGGACGGACAAATACTGGTGAAGAAGATGAAATTAGGGGTTTGGCGCGACCCCGGTTCGTTTAATGGGAGAAAAAGTACAAGGCGTTTAGTTATTGAGTACACGGCGTGTACTTCAGTTTTCTGTACTCTGAATTAACTGGCCTCTACCTCAGCCTTACACACCGTGTGTGTGGCCCGGGCACCACCAGCACACGGCTTCGAGCTGGGGAAGCACACACTGCGTGTACTTAGAAAGTACATGGCGTGTACTTCTGAAATTTCCAGAAAATTTATTTTCCTTAAAAACTCCAGAAAAAAGGAAAACATACTTGAACGAAGATCCAGGTTCTTACAAACACCCCCTTAAAGAAATTTGTCCCCGAATTTCCCTAACGAGGTGGAGAAGAAGAATCCCCAAATAGCTCCAGCCACTGTGATCGTACATCGGCCTCTCTCTCCCAGGTCTCGTCATGTACTCTCCCATGCTGCCATAGCACTCATACCAGAGGAACAGATAGCCCGCGGAGAACCTTCATACTGCGATAGACAATATGGATAGGATGCTCCTCGAACGATGCATCCGCCTTAAGCTCGACTTCCTTAGGCTGAAAGATGTGAGATGGGTCTGAAATGTAACATCGGAGTTGAGAGATGTGGAAGACGTCGTGCATTGCCAGATAACTCTGAGGTAGCTGCAACCGATAAGAGACCAGACCCACTCTCTCCAAGACCTCAAATGGCCTAACGTACCACGATAAAAGCTCACCCTGTCTCTTAATCCTTTTGTGTCCCAACCACGGTGTGAAACGTAGGAAAACTTGATCACCAACCTCAAACTCCAGAGGTCATCTCCACTGATCAGTATAAGACTTCTATCGAGACTGTGATGTAGCCATCCTCTTCTGAATCAGCTCTATCTACTTTGAAGTCTCCTGAACAAGATGGGGTCCAATCAAAGCTACTGCTCCTGCCACCAGCCATTATAAGGGTGATTTTCATGGCCTACCATACAAGGCCTCGAATGGTGCCATTTTAATGGTCGCCTAAAAATTGTTGTTGTAGGCGAACTCCACCAGAGGAATGTGCTTCTCCCAAGAACTACAAATGTCAAGGATGCATGCTCGAAGCATATCCTCAAGCACCTAGATCATGTGATCATATTCGCCATCAATCTGGTGATGGTATGTTGTACTCAAAATTACCTGTGTACCCAATGCCTTCTGAAGTCTCTCCCAGAACCAAGAGTTAAAGAGCGCATCTTTGTCTGAAACAATAGAGCGTGGAACTCCATTCAGACTAACAATATCTCTGATGTATAGTCGTCCCAGATCATCGACACTAAAGTTCTCCTTGATCGGCATGAAGTTAGCAACCTTCATAAGTTTTTCTATGACAACGCAAACACCATCGTTCCCTCAAGGTGATCTCAGCAACCCGGTCACGAAGTCCATCACAACATCATTCCACTTCCACTTCGGAATGGGTAACTGCTGTAAAAGGCATGCTGGTCGCTGATGCTCTGCTTTCACTAGCTGACATGTAGAACAACTCATGACAAAACCAGCAACATCTTTCTTCATACCTGGCCACCAGTATTGGAGATGAAGATCCCGATACATCTTGGTGATGCTAGGTTGAACTCCCCCAACTGAGGAATGGAAATCCCACATCTCATCCTCGCATATGTCTGCTCGCACTCATACGCGTCCATGGAAACGCAAGATCTCATCCTCGCCCACTTTCCATCCAGTAAGAGGGTCCCCTCCTAACACACTCTCCCACAATACTAAGCCTTCCAAGTGTGATAGCTGCCTCATCCGTACCCGATCAAGTAGCGTTGAGGTAACAGCTACAGAAGATAGAAACGTCTTTCCCTGTCCGTCGTGCACCTCCAGATGCATCTCTCAGAATAGAGCCATCAGCTGCCACTCACTACTGGCCTCCTAAACTGCCTAAATCTGAGTTCTCCTGCTCAACGCATCTTCCACGACATTTCCCTTTCTCATCATATAGGCAAGCTTGAAATCAAAAGACTGAATGTACTCAACCGACCTAAGCTACATCAGATTTAGATCACACTGAGTGAAGATATACTTGAGACTCTTGTGGTCAGTGAATACCACAATGTGCTCTCCTAGAAGATAGTGTCTCTAATGGTGCAAGGCATGGACAAAAACTGCCAACTCTAGATCGTGCGTTGGGTAGTTCCTCTCATGTGGCATCAGCTGTCGAGACTCATACACAACGACTCCATCTCCCTTCATAAGCACTGCTCCCAGCCCGATACTCGAAGCATTACAGAAAATAGTGTAGCTCTTTCCTGGCCCTGGAAAGACTAATATCCATGCTGACGTCAACCTCCCTTTCAGCGTGAAAGGATGACTCACAAGAGTCTGACCATAAGAACTTCATCCACTTTTTGGTCAGACCTGTCAAAGGTGCTGCTAGAAAAGAAAAGTCCTGAATGAAGCGTCTGTAGTATCCAACCAGCCCTATGAAACTCTATACCTCAAAGATGTTCTTCGGATGCTCCCAGAAAACTATTGCTCTCACTTTCTCTGGCTCCACAGATACTCCTGCCTCTGAGATGACGTGGCCCAAGAAGTGAATCGGATCCATCCAGAAGTGGCACTTCGAGGGTTTAGCATAAATCCAATGCTCTCTCAGTGTACTCAGAACGATCTCATGATGTGTGGCATGGTCGTGTCGAGTGTGAGAGTACACCAAGATATCTTCCACTAAGACCACGATGAAGGAGTCCAAGTAAGGATGGAACACTCGGTTCATTAGTGCCATGAAAACTGTAGGTGCGTCTGTGAGACCGAAAAACATGACTGTATACTCATATAGACAATACCTGCACTTGAAGGCTGTCAGAGGTATATCTGATGGTCTAACGTGCAACTGATGATAACCAGACCTCAAGTCGATCTTCGAGAACACCCGGTCTCCTCGAAGCTGATCGAAATGGTCATCAATCCGTGGAAAGGGATATCGGTTCTTGACCATTCACTGGTTCAGCTTCCGATAATCCACACAAAGTCGAAGGGTACCATATTCCATCTTTGCAAACAGAACAAGAGAACCCTAAGGAGAAGTACTGGGTCGGATGAAACCCTTAGCCTGTAGCTCCTTCACCTACTTATTGAGCTCCTTCTACTCAGGTGTGGCCATCCTATACGGAGGAATGGACACTAGTGTCGCTCCTGGCATGAGCTCAATAGAGAAGTCTACCTCACGCTCCAGAGGCAAAACCGAATTGTCCTCTGGAAAGACATCTTTGAAGCGATCCACCACTGGAGGAATGTACAACTGTGGAGTCCCCTGATAATCCAGGTAAAGGCTAGCAATCTGGGCTATCACCCCTCCTAGCCTAAGATGCTCGGGTCCCACCCGACTCGCCCGAACATCCCATTTGCCTCTATGAAGGAAAGATTCACCTTCTGTTGAAGTGAGACTGACTCTACGGCGATAACAGTCAACGATTTCCTGGAAGGGAATCAACCAATCCATGTCGAAAATGACATCATAGCCTATCATCTCTAGGATATAGAGATCCCATATGAAGCGATACCCAACAACCTCGAGAGGGCACTCTCTACACTGGCGTACACTAGATGTCCTCATCCCCAAAGGTGTGTCTAGTGTCAATGAGTCGGCAGAAGAAACGATGCAGGGTCCAAGGCCCTCCACAATGGCAATAGAGATAAAGCTATGTGTAGAACCATTATCGAAAAGGGTTGAAGATAAAACTAAGTCTACTAAAATTGTACCTCGAACAGTAGAAGGGATGGGACCCTGCTCATGATAAGTCTACTCCATAGAGAAAGACTGGACCGTGCTGTAGCCCTGCACCCCTGGATTACAACTCTGAGATGAACCTCCCTGCTGGTGCTGAGGAACTAGTGGCTGACTTCCACGGCCTCGACCTCCCCCTCAGCCCGAATTGCCGGAAGAACTCCAGCTTCCTAACTGGTGAGAAACTGGTGGGGCTGCTCCTGAACGAGGAGTCATGGAAGAACCCATGTCACCTACTGCTGGTGAGAAAACCTAGAATAAATGCTTATGGTGACCCATTTTGTTGCAAGATCAGCACTCCGTGGGGTATCTCTGGCACTGTGGCCTCATGTGCCCTGTCTGGCCACACAAGTAGCATGTCACCTGGCTGCCTGATGGTGCATTTTTCTTCCTCAAAACACCATGCGTAGTCTCCCTATGACACTTCTTGCTGTCATATGAAGGTAAGATAGCTCTGGAAGCTGAAGTACCTTGACTCGCAGCTCCAGAGTCTCCCATATTGCGCTCCACAATTAGTGCCTGGTTGACAATGGAGGTAATGGAAGTCAGCTAGAAGATGTCCACTTGTGAGCGGATCTCCCGCTTGAGTCCATCCTCAAACATCCATGCCAAGGACACCCCACTCCCATCCCGAAGGGGTGTAAAATGCTGCAGCTCAGTGAAACAGGAGGAATACTCCATGAAAGATAGAGTACCCTGCTCTATGCTCATGAACTCTGAGGCTCGATCGGCACTCAAGGTCTCCCGGTAGATGTTGTCGTAGAACACATGTTGGAACTCCTCCCAAGCCATTTCCTACTATTGACCCGCATTTGATACCACGTCCCACCCCCTATTGGTGGAGTCTCATAGTATGTTGGTGGCGAGATCGACCCGCATCTCTGGAGGTGTCTCCAGATGCTCGAAGATAGTTAGCATGGATTCTAGCCATGACTCTGCAGCCTGAGGTCCTCCCTCCACCAAGAACGTGGGAGGATGCTACTACTATAAAATCCTTGTCAAGTCTACCATAGATGAGGAAGGAGTCGGTTCTCCCTGGAAGGCCTACATCATCCTCATGAAACCTTCCTTGAACTACGCATCAGCGCCCGTGACTAGTACAACAACCGGTGCCAAGGCTGGCACGACTGGGGATCGACATGAAGTCCCTGATTAGTCCTATCTGGAGTCTGATCACGACCTGACGACAGACGTACGACTAAAGGACATCTCAGAGGCATATCTCTGAAAGATCAAAAGCACACCTTAGATCAGTAAAACAAGGACAGGGAACACAATAGTACAAAATGGGAACTGGGGATGAAAACACACAAGATTGCAAAACACGACTACACGACGTGTCTTCTTAAACAACTGACATGGGCATGTACTCTCACCCTACAAGTCATGTAATGCCTCAACCACATAGCGTGTTGACCCCAACCCATAGCGTGTACATGAAAACTATCCCTTTCGCGTGTCTCTTTACACGGCTAACCCTCACGGTCCGACTTAACTCGAGACTACATGGCGTGTTCTAAACAAACACGAAGAGTACTAGAAAAGGCGTTGGTGGCCCGTGTTGTTGGGTACATGGCCATATACACGGATGGACCATACACGGTGTTCGCCGAACAAGCCCGACATGCATAGGTGAAGGTGACATCGTCTTGTGTTGTTCGTGACATGATAGGGTACCTGGCATGACTACACGGCATGTTCCGAGAAAACATGGCGTGTGGAAAGGAAGGTGACACCGGCCCGTGTTGTTCGTGACACGGCCGAGTACCTGGACATGACTACACGGCATGTTCCCTATGGACACAGCATGTTCTACCCGAGCTTCCCGACTCGTGTTGTTAGTGACATGGTCGGCTACACGACTCTGAACTCACACGGTGTGTACAAATGGTACATGCCATATTCCCAAAGTTAGTCCCACGACATCGTGTTATACTAACACAGTCAATGACATGGCCTGAAAAACTACACGACATGTATCTTAAAAGTACACACTGTGTATTTGGGGTTTTTCTGGGAAGTAGCTCAGAAATTGCACCGAATTCCAAAAACACTGATAACAAGGGAAAAGATGCCAAATTCCAATCCGTGAGGGCACATAACACCTCAAGAACCAAATTTTTGGCGTTCAATTTAAAAAAATAACAAAAAAAAAGTTTTCTAACATATAAACATAGAATCTATCAAGAAACTATCACAATAGCATGCATAATCTACACAAAGTCTATCACAACAGCATGCAATTGCTAATGCACCCTAGATGGCATGGAAAGAATGAATGACATGTGATTTCTACAAGTTCATATATGATGCATGAGATGGCATACCCTCATCTCATCGGGTTGCGACAGAAATAGAATCTAAATATCAAAACAATAAACGCACAAGTCATGTGAATCACTCTAGGTGAAATCAGATCAACTATAAAATCTCAAAACCAAAAAACTATAATTAACAAGGTTGTATGGCTTTTCCCTATACATGGGTTAGCCACTCCTGAGCACAGCTTAATTCCAAGTACCAAATCCATCATATCCCTAGCTAATGTCTACAAACAGTAACTCAATAGAAAATAACTCATCTGATACCACATTGTAACGACCCGAATCCGAAGCCCCTCCACTAGTTCCCCATACCCGGTGCACCACATGACCACAAGCGCGTTTCCCCAAACGCCAGAGGCTACCGACTAGTAGCGAGGTACTTGGTGAGTCTGTGGGGAAACTATTCCCTCATTCTATAAGGTATACAAGATAAGTAAACAACAATATATAGCGAAAGCAGTAAACAACATGCATAACAATAGAAACCAAACAGCGGAAGCAATGCAGATATATACCAATGATGACAATAATGCCGTTGGTAGAAGTATCTATGGAAAACAGAAAATACAACTACGTTCTACAATACAACTGAAACCAAGTGAAAAAGAAAAAAGAGAAAGCTCTTTAGCATTTTGAGCCATGGCTCAGTCCCATTCTCCCCATCTCCAATGAACTCAAGAACCTCAAGTAGAAGGGCGCTTTCCCTTATGTATACCCAAAGGAACATAGTCGGCATGGGCCCAAAAGAATAGCCCAAAAAGGGTGTGAGATACAATCTCAGTTGGAAATCATCCAAATATCTGTGCCTAACAGTCAATAAATACATTGCAGTAAATAAACAAGAAGTTGTAAACCAGAAAGCACAAGCAGCTACAATCCAATAAAGTACACAAGTAAACAACCAGCAACAAGAAGAAAATAGTTATCCCTCTTCATAGCTCTCACAGCCTAAACCCTATGGTTCGACCTATGGTACTATCAATCCTATGGGAGGCACACACAGTCTCACCCCACTGGTTCAGCAGTGTAATTAAGAAGAATTTCTGGGGAAGCACTCACCGTCTATTCCCCATATAGTCTCGTATCGTGATAAAGGCTCTCTGGGGAAGAACTCAACGACAATTCCCCCTGTGGCCCATGTAGAGGATCTAAAAACTCTCTGGGGAAGCAATCAACGTCAATTCCACCTATAGTCTCGCATCATAATTAAAAGACATTCTGGAGAATCCCTTCTGTCAATTTTCCCTTTGGTCTACTTCTATAGGTTCTCACAGTCCTAAGTATAACAAAACATGCTCAGCGTGTGTGTATCATCCATGTAAACCTCAAGATCTACATGGATATCAACTAAGGCTCAATAACATAAAAAATAACAGTTCCACTATCCTATAACTAGACATGGGAACTGGCAAAACGCCAAACTGGAAAAACAAACATAGTAAACAATCTGATCACAAAGTAGATTACTCTACTCACAAGAAATAACCTCTACTAAAGCAAATGAGAAAAGCAGAAAAATAGCAGGGGAAAACAGGAAACATGCAATACCCTATTCACCGGTATTGGTGGAATTTGCGCATAATATTCATCAACATTCTACAGAAATGCAAAAACCACCTACTTCGATCCTAGGAGATCGATATACATGAACAAAGATGACAGATTCCCCTTAGAAAGACAAAGATCTAAGAAAACACACAAAATTTTCATCCCACGATAACTTGTAAATGAGGAGGAATCATGAAATGAGGCTAAAGCAAAAGGAAGAACTCACCGCTGCGACTCCAACGCAACTGACCGTGCACGAATTGAAGAACAAATGGAAAGGAGGGAGTTTTTTGAAGATCCAGTTGTACGGTCGCTCTCGGACGAACGAAAACTGGAGAATAAGAAGAAATTAGGGGTTAGGCGTGACCCCGGTCCATTTAATGAAAAAATGTACACGGCGTGTACTTCTTGATTACACGACGTGTACTTCTGTTTTCCGTAATCCGAATTAATTGGCCTCCACCTCATCCTTACACACCGTGTGTGTGGCCCAGGAACGGCCATCACATAGCTTCGAGCTGGGGAAGAGTACATGGTGTGTACTCAGAAAGTACAAGGCGTGTACTCTTGAAATTTCAAGAAAATTTATTTTCCTTAAAAACTCCAGAAGAATGGAAAACATACTTGAACGAAGATCTGGGTTCTTACAGAATTACTGCATGTTGGATGTTGAGAGTCACACATATTCTGAAACTATTGAGGATGCGTGATTGTTGAGTGGTGTTTTTCACTGTTTTATAGATTTTTCTATTTCACAACTAAGGATGGGAGTATGAAAGGATGGTTCTAATGTAATGAAGATCATTAATTAGGGTAACTAGAACTCTTTACTAGAAATTAGGGGACTGAACTTTTTGTAAAAAATTATTTAATCACTTTAGGAAGTCAACTCAAATGATTATTAGTTAAATCCGATGTAATAGAAGTAAAATGGGCATATGGGACCCCATATTGAGTATATGATAGAAGGTGCACTGGGTTCATTTTTTTGAATAAATAAATCCAATTAAAATCTGAATAAGTTTTGTGGATAGTCCTCTACACTTGGAATATGGATGGGAAAAAAGTAAAATAAGGTTCCCTTATCAAAAATGAACTCCTTAAGGTGAGAGGAATTTTGAACCCAGATAAAGAAGAGAGAAATTGACTTAGTTTAAATTCATTTTAGTTGAATCAATAATGTGAGGAAATTAATGGAATTAAATTTTTGGATCCTAAGGGAAGGTGATAATTAAAGGTGCCTTTGGTAAAGGTTTTTATTTCCACTAGATATAACCTATCACCACTCTTTGAATCAGAGCTTGTATAGGAAATGAAGTAGGACAATTAATGATTTCATATAGGAGGCATGTCATACATAACAATGTGAGTTTGTGAGACCTTAGATTTCTCGTGAGCATTTCAAACTAGGCAGGACAGCTTTTGAATGCACCTTTTAAATGTCAATCCCGCTGTCTATTCATCCTCACTTTGAAAAGTGTAGTCATGCGCTTTTTGAACTGAATATCACAATTTCTATCTTTGTTTTCTTAAGTCAAAGGCATTCATTTTGTAGGAAAACAATGTTTTTAGTGTGTGGGAGATTCATGTGGATGTCTTTTCACACTTTTTATCACACCCATTTTTATATTTTTTATTAAATATTCAATATAAAAATAATGCATTATTGTGGGATTATCAATAATTGTTGTATTCTGTAAACTACATTGTAAAAAATGTATGCATTTGTAAAATTTTGTTTCTAGTGTTTACTTTTGTTGTTTTCCAATGACAAAACTACTTTATTCTTTATAATCATTTTGTATTCTTTTATATAAATTACTTCTTCCTTTAATTTGTTTCATTATTTTATTTTTTTAGAATAAAAATTCTATTTAATTAATTAATTATATTTTAACTAATTTTCAATTTAATAATATTCATTTCACTAATATAATTTTTGATTCTATAATTATTTATTTTTAAACTTAAATAAATATATTATGTCACTTTCGTGTTTAAATAATTAAGGTAATTTGGATATTTTAATTCAATTCTGTAAGTATTTTAATACATATATTTTATTATGTTTTTTTTATTGTATTGGTTCCTTATTTTTCTTTTAGTGATTAATTAAATGATTCAAACATATATAATAAGTATTTTTGTTAAAGTTATTTGCAAGCCATAATTAATTTTATTTTGATGATAAATTTTCTAACATTTATTATATTTTGTTAATTTAAAAATTAATTAATTTAGTTTTAGTTTTATTAAATTATTAATTAATTTCATGTTATTTATTTGTTTAACTTTGTTCATGTGCTGTGTAGGTATCATTGACTACTCCTATCGGTGACTCATTTGAGTCACCGACACTGCCTTTCAGTGACTCAAATGAGTCACGGATGCACCCCCACTGCTCTAGTCACTGATGCACACCCCATATTCCAGTCTCACCAATACCCTCCCATGTCTTTCTGTCTCACTAACACCCCCTTGTTGCAGTAGTCTCTCCCTGAATCACTAAATCATCCATCGGTGAGACATGAATCACTCAGTCTCCTGCCAGTGTGCGTCTCATCGATACATACACCATTTTTTTGGGTCTCTTATTTCTATCCCCTATCGATGACTCAGACGCCACTCTATCTTCTCCTCTATCACTCTCACCGATGCAGCACCTTTATCCCCTCTTCTGTCGGACTCACCGACCCATTGTCTCACCATTGCCTCTCCTTTTCCAGCTTTGCCATCTCACCATATTCATCTCATTCATCATCTCACCTAAAACTCTAGCAGCAATAAAAACTAGAAAATCCAACACCAATAGGGTATCTCAAATCCAACGTAACAACATGAAGCAACACCGCAGCACAAAAAGCTGATTCAACCACAACAACAGAAGAAAGAAATAGAACATTATAATAAAATCTAAGAACCCCAAATCACCCAAACCCTAACCAGATCTAAACCTGCACCCGAATCCATGCCTTGCCGCATCGAGCCCACCATTCAAGCCACTGCTCAGTTGTACCCCCATTAGCGCAAACCCTTCTCTCCTTGCCAGAATATATCTGAGCCATCTCTTTCCCTCTCCCTTACTGCATCCTCACCCCCTTGCAATTACTGTATGTATATTAATTGTTGTATATATTATAACTACTATTTTTATAATTAATAGTATAAAATGTATGTAATTAATAACACTTGTGTAGATTATATTTAATTTAAAATTTTAATAATTAATAATATTTTTTAATTCTTTCATTTTTTGTAACAATTTATTAATCATTGTTATTTTACTTTTAATTATGAATATTAAATTTATTATTTCATTTATTTTTTATATGTATTAAATATATGTTTATATTTTAATTTATAAATCTAACACTTCTGATAAATATTTTCATTATTTGTTTTAATTTACATTTTCTATACTTATTAATAATTAATTATATTATTTATCTTCTTTCTTTTATTCTAATTATATATATTATAATAAAATATGTAATACTAATGCCAGGTAGTTTTAGTTTTCCCTAAATATAATTCTTTTTTAATTCCACTGGGTTTCTATTTTAGGGGGGTTCGTGGCACGCATTTTTCATCCGGATAGGGAGAACATGCTTCTGTAACAGTTGGGGAGGAATCAGCTTGGTGAAGGTTCCAGGTGAAGGCTAGGGAAGACATATGTTGTATTCTAGAGACTACCATTCATGTAGTAGAGGTGACAAGCACCATACAAACTTCCACATCTACGACAACTTCTATTATAGACACACTCACTTCCATCCATCGAATATACTTCCTTCCACTTCACGATATCCAGACTCAATTTGATCCATCCACAACTCCATCCCCAAACACATCCATGAGCAGGATATACAACAACTTCATGAGAAGATTCTAGTAGTAGAGGACGATCAACATATATTTCCATATTCCTAGGATGAGAGATCTAGAGAGCACTTCATCCACCATCGAGTAGAAGTGAAAAGAATCAGAACATCTGGAGATTGAGTAGGAAGAGTGAGACTTTTTTTACTTACTCTATTTTTATGAAATTTTCTCCATAAAAACATATTTTTTTCATTTATATTATAATGTTGACTCCAACCATAATCTCTAACTTGTATCCTCTGGGGTAATAGGTTAGTCGGTTAGATATGATTTTCCCTAGTCCATGTACTAATTTGCTTTTTGATGTCTATATCTATCACACACACATTTTATGGACTATCACATTTTCAAAACATTAAGAATCAATGAAAACTGATCTTGATAAAATCATAATTCAACTATTTCAATTTGAGCATTCAACTAAAAAGTTAATCAAGCTCAAGAGATTTGAAGATTCAATGAATTCAGAAGACAATTTGAATTCAGTGAATTATGATTTTTACTCATTGGTTGATCGAATAATCAATTCAGCTGAAATAACAGTAAATATTATTTAATCACATGTTGACAATATGACTAATCTGGTCAACAAATTTTAATCAGATCCAAACAAATTGATTAAAGTGCACGAATAAGGGAAATCATAATTGAAACTGACTAGTAGATTTCCCAATGATTATCCATTTTTTTATCACTATTTTTTTACTACATTCTTGTTGTCTGCATCTTTTTCTTATCTTCTTACACTCACCCTCAAAAAACTCATCACTCACTCACTATTTCATGCACATGACACCATCACCATTAGATTGCACCATTGTTTGTTTTGTGTGGTTTCGTTTTGTTTTTTGATTACTAAGCATAACTTTAGACATACCTATGGTTTGATCGTATATTACAACTATATTAAGTAGTAATTAGGTTTATAAATTTTAATTTGTTCTCTTGTGCTCAATGACACACGACAGTAAACTATAGAGGATCCTCCAATTATATAAGTATGTTTCCATCAGATAAACTCCATCTAAATTAGGGTGAATCCATATTAGGATGATCTTGATAATACATTGACCACTACTACTAGTATAACCACTCTTACAACCCTTATTGGTGAATGTCCAACCATATTTTATGATATCCATCATACAATTGGTGTGACCTCTGAGATGGTAATCGTTTCATCAATAAATCATACTACTAAAGAATCTCTAACCATAAAGGCAACTCCAGAAGCCCCCCCTGAGGGATCTACCATAGTTATTTCTATGGTCAATCAACCATCTTTGTTATAAGAAAATTCATCCTTGGCTCCCATTATGAGTATATTAGGCATGCTGATAGAGGTCACTCTATAGATTTTGGTAGCTACTATAAGAATTATAGTAGAGATATAAGAGATATAGAAATGATAGTATCTGTCTCTAATGTTATTAATATTTTCATTACTTATTATATAATCCCTTTAATTATTTTATATGAAATGTGCATAATTTGTGTGAAATATTAATGTTTTTATACTAAGTATAATTTTTGAGCATTTTTAGAAGTAGTCCAATTGATGCAGTTTACTATGTTATTTATAAATCTCACCTTTATGATCAAAATTGTTTGTTTCTTGTTTTTTAGGATTCCTAGTTCAATATAAAACATTTCATTAGAAGGGATCATGAGACAATTCTTCCATTTTAAGGGTCCTATGGACCACCCAAAAAGGCCCAATGTATCTGTGAACAAACTAGACCAGCCTTGATGATTGATTTACTAGGCTCAGTCCATAAGTCCATAAACATTAAGTCACCACCATAACTCAGGGGACACTACATGTGATATTGGATAAAAACATTATGGCCCAAACACAAGTACAAGGGTCCCAACTGATTCATTTAAATACAGCCCACCATTCTGGCCGTGAAATAAAATCAGCACACAAATATTGACATTTCTCCTACTGTGGACATCCATTAGAGCTGATAATTTTCAGTGTGAACTAGGAGATATGGAAAAACAACTCATATGAAGAAGTTATTTTTATTTGAGGGCATAGTTCTATTCCAAAACCCATTCACATTATGGGCTTCAAAAAAGTATGGATTGAAATGGACAGTTTACATTTTTTTAATAAACCGCCAAAACTTTTTCTAAAAAGTCTATAGGTGGAAAAAATTAATGATGGATAGAATACATACATATCTACATCATTTAATAAGACACCAAATCATGATTCATCTGTCTAGATTGCTAAATCTGTGGTTCAAGTGGAGGGACAGTTTTGGAATGCAAACAGTCCACTCCTTGGGCTATAAATACATCCCCTCCACTCCATTAAAAAGGGTCGGTAGTTCAGATTAGAGGAGATCATATTGACCCGACCAAAGCCTTTCCAAAGGCTCGGGAGGACATTCCAAACTCAATTTTGTACTTGAGATACCTTTCCTCCTCTCTTTGTTTTCACTTACTTTCGTGTTCTTCGTTTTTGTAATCTTGTAAGTCTCTTTCTTTGTAATTCTGTTTAAATGAAAGTTACTTCTTCAATATATCTTATTCTCATACACCATCTATAGTTTAATATTTTTTTCTTAAAATAGTTTAAATTCATTTTAATCCCCTTAACTTATTTTTCTTCCACATTCAATAAAAAATCTGTTCTTAATTTTCTTCATCATTTGTGTGTGTGTTCAATGCACTACTCTTATCTTGTCCCTTTCTTTTTATTCTCTTTATAATTCATCACCATAAACATATATTACCTAATTAATAACCATCGCAATTGATGAGTAAATATTTCATTAGGTTTAGTTTTAATTTTTGTATGTTAAGCGATTGAGAGTTTTCGCTCGATGAGTATTCGTTGAATTAACATTGTGTATGTTGGACTAAGAATGTCATGGATTTATGACTTGTTTGGTTTAACGTGTGGTTTCCATGGATTATTGGAACCATAAATAAACTACCATAAACAAGATATGATCAATATTATTACCCTATGTTAATTTAAGTCTTGGATTAAAGCCTTAACACTTGGGAATTCAAATCATCGTCATCTTGTGACATGTGTGTTAATTTAAATGCAATATAAAGCAAAGCTCAAGGATATGAAATGCTTAACTAACCTAATGATGAAATCCCCCCAATCATTATCAATATGTTAAATCAATCATAATAAATTATTCATTTCAATTAAGCTCTGCAAAAAAAACCCAATAAGAATATAATCAACAAAAAACAAAAGACTATTTCAAAGTATCTTCGCTGAGGATTCGACCCAAGTGCTGCTATACACATTAGAAGAGCACTGGAAATTTGACCGGTTGATAGGCGAAAATCGGCCACACGTTTCAATTTCTCATGGAGTTCATTCTAGCCACTACTAAAAACATAAAGGTAATGGAGACTAATTGGTGGATATGGGATAACAACACAGATCAATAGGATTCTCCCCCTCCCCAACATTTGTGTGCTTGTCATTTTTTCATCATTTTTCTTAATTTTTTATGTTTATCATGTATCTAATTTCTACCTAAGATTATTACTTATATATTATTAATATTCTATTGGAATATGTTAATTTTTTTTGGAGTAACCATATATTCTTTAAACTTTATTGTTATATACTTTGGAATTTACCTTCTTTAAAATTAAAAAAAATTTAGGTAACCAAACCAAGTGATAAACTAATTGAAAAAAACATCAATGAAAAACCCCAACCAATAATCTTGTAAAATAACCATGTTTATATAATGGAGAATCCCAATTTATTTATAAAATTTTTAGTATGTACTTTACTATATTTATATGGTTTATCATGTGTAAGTTTCTCATCATGATTTGAAACATCAACCACACTGTATGCTATTAAGTTTGGTGGGAGATTCATAGGAAAATTTACTTAACATGACCTAGCCTAATAGGAACTGTCATGGGCCTACAGTAAGATGATATTTCACCCCAAGCCCAGCTCCAACAGGTCAATGGATGGTGAGAAGCACCAAGTAGGCATATCTCACAATATGTGGGTTCGTAGCCTATAAAATCATGTAATAAAAATATCTCGAATAAACAAGGTAATCAATATTATTAAAATTATATATATAACAATAGAATATTATCCAATTAATGAATGAGATAATGAATAAAAATACATCCCACTAGGTAAGTATAAAGGAAATAATATATCTGACAATACTCTAAAAATAGGGTACTGAGAAGGTCCAATTCATCATAGGAACTCGTGGATCATTATTCTTTCAAAGTAATCATTTCCACTACCATGATTCACCATGCTCCATAAAGCATCACCAAGAATCATCATGTGTTAATTTATAACAAAACATGCCTACTCACTATAGGAAAATTCAAATTTCACGGTGGTTATTTTTTGGATATGGAGGCAGTTTAAACCGCCACTATGTGCTTCTCCGGGGGTTTTTGAAAATCGATGTTAAATTGTGTGTCGGGAAAATGATGGTGATGGTTAATGCAGTTTAGCGGAGGTTTATGGGAACCATCGTAGATGGAATATTTCATGGTGGTTATAATGTTTTTAGCAGTGGTTTTGCTGGTCAGGGGATTAATTTTTTTAGCGGTCGTTAAAAATGACGATAAAATCATTATAACCACCATGAAATGCACCTAGAAGATGGGACATTATAACGGCGGTTAAAACCATTGCAAAATGTAAGAGAATATTAGTAGTTTAAACCATCTCTAATTGATAAAAATCGACATTTATATGCGGTTAAAACTGTAGCTAAATATACTTATTACAGTTAGTAGTGGTTAAAACCACCACTAAAAATAGATTTACAAAAAAATAAGTAGTTTATACAACCACAGTAATAGTTCCATGAAAAGAAAAACCATTCCAAGAATACCAAAAGACCAAAAAAAACATACTACAGTCAATATGAAAATAGATTCCTAACTAAGCATAACCAAATGCATCATTTAGTGGGTAAATGAATGTAGATAAACTTATCAAATGGCCATTATTAAATTAACCAAATTATAAACAAGAATTTATGTCATATTTCATGAAAACAATGCTAAGAATAGGTTCAACCTATTCCATCTATACCAGTTCCATCCTTGAAATAACCATTCATATCAACGTACATCAACTATCATTGGTGCTAACTACTCCAAAAAATCAGGCCTCCCAACCCATACCTCATCAACCAATAGCCTTTCCAAGATCACATAACATCTTATATAAAGGCCTACATAAATAGAAATAAAAAGAAAAAATATCAAATATAGATAATATAGATTCTAGTACCTAAATTAATAATCCATCCATCATAAGAAAATGTGAAGATTCGACACAAAAAATTTATCTTTTTCAGACAAATTATTCATTTAATGTCTTAGATTAATAAATTTATTTATGATGTTTTAATAATATTAAGAATATAAATTAACAAGAATTTCAACCATCAAATATAATTGTTTAATTAAAATCAAAAGAATAATTTCACAATAATACGCCTCTAACATTAAAAACAACATGAATTTTTATCTTCATTATCTCTATCCAATTCCATTTAAATATTGATGAAAAATTTATATAATCATACATTAGGCATAAATTTATATCCACTAAATTCTAATTAATAATATAGAAGTAATAAATCCAGATTTTATTATTTTGGAAACCAATTATAACCAAAATTACATTGCACAATGATTTTCATCATATTATACATTAGGGGAACTTAGGTTTATATCCAATCCTTGGTTGATTTCACATAAAAATAAAACTATAATTCAATTCAAATGACACATTTTTATGCACGTTATAGTTGGGTGTTTCACCCACTAATATTTTTGTATTTGGATGGGAGGTAGTAATTGTGGGTCGTTCGTGATTTTAGAGGCATTTGTGAGATTTTAGAAGATCAATAAGCATTTAATCACTTGTCATTTAAAATAAAGACCATATTAAAATGGTAGGAGGAAACACATGTAATTCATTTTGGGTGTTTGAGTTAAATTATGGGAGTCTCCTCAATTAGGGAATCAATGATTGCTGAAGCAAATGATGGTCACACCAAAGTTTATGGGGTTGTTATGGATTATTAAGAGTGTCATGATAATGGAATTAAATTTGGAATATACTCCACAATATCAAGAAATGTGTGATGTTTTAAATGTCTATTATATTTAGTTGTACATTCTCTATCCAAATTATCTGATTAACTATATATAATTTCAGTTGGAGCCATACCCAACATTTGTTGAGCACTCGGTGTGAATCGTGGACTGTAGTGAGAAAACGTTTTGAAGACAGTCGATGCCACTTGTTAGAGTCATATGGGACCATGGAAATATGTATGAATAGTATTAAAAGTGATAATATGATTTTTAGGCTCAATAGCCAATGTTTTTTCGGTGTTAAATATAGAGGCACTACTCAAAGATGATAAATCCTAATAGGGTGAGATTATAATGACTTGATGTTTTCCATGGGACTTAAGCCTTACATTCTACCCTTCCTTAATTGTTTCTAATATATTAATTTATTGGGTGAATTCTTAGGTTGTTGTTTTTTTGGTTTTAAGCATTATAGAGGCCTCTAAATGGATGCATGATAGGAACATGGTCATGTGAAACCATCTAGTTCTCCTCAAATAACCATGTGGCTTGGTTGAATATGGGTACTAGGTGGGGCATGGTTGGAACATAGCTAGAGATGATCATGAATAAATTACCTTGAAATATATGTGTCTCAAAATAGAGGAAAAATAATTGTTAGCAAAAAAATTTACCAAATGAAAATATTCATTAATTTATGATGTTCTAGAATCTCATATTTAAACAAGGATTAATGGAGAGAAATGAGACTTAGGGAAAGTAGAAAATACCAAGAGTATCATGAATACTAGGGAAAGTAGAAAATTTAGATGTTCAAAAATTTTAAATGTTTGAAATGGAAATGTAGTTGTAAATTCATTGGTCTATAAAATGTAGGACATAGGAGAACTGATTTCAATAGTTGAATAGAATATCTTATCTTCACTTAAGACTAGTTGGTGGGTGTAGTTGTGGGTTTAGGGGAATCAATTTCGGTATCCTTAGCGATAATGTCTCCATTGATTAAATAAGTAAACACATGTTAGAATATTTTTCGGGAATGTATCATGATGTGTGATAGGTTTGAAGAATGTGAAACTATTTCAAGATTGAATTTTCTTATACATGGAGTGTTTATACTTCATAGCATGGTAATGGTCACATATTCCATGAGAGATGAGTTAATGAGATCCTATAATGATTTGAAGTGGGATGTTCACTCAGTGCTGAAAAACCAAATAAATTTAGGAAAAATGAATCATAAAAAATGAATCATCATAATAAATAATCGATATATATGTTGCATACCACACTCAAGAAATCAAGGCATAAAAGGAAACATCAAAAATCAATAAAATTCCTAAAAGAAAACATGAGAAATCAAGAAAATGTTATAGCATGAAAATGTTTGGTGGAAACTATGTTCCACACAAGATACATATACAAACTGACTATTACTATATTTGTCCAACATATCAAAAATACAACTAATCATACTCTGATTATGAACACATATTGTCACCTTCTCCACCACCATCTCCACTTCCTGCTACCACCTGTAAGAACATTATATTGAAAATTAAATAGTGTTGAATATTTATATTTAATCACAAAACCAATTAAAGTTTTCAAACTAAATTAGTTTGAATTTTTGTGATTTACCTCCTCACCACCAGTAGTTGAAATACCACCGAGGGCATATCTGCTCATCTGCTGATATATACCAGCCAACAATTTCTGCAAAGTAGATATATGATCCCCCTGGTCTTGAACAGTGTTTTCTAGAGAAGAAAACTCTCTCATATCATCTCTAGGTATGGACTGACTAAAACCAAGATTAGATGCATCTTCAATCCCTAGTGGCCAACAAAATACTTCAGATGGTCCGGGCCCCTAACCCATCCTACACACTCTACCAGGATGCTTCTTCCCAAGGACATTAGTAACCGAGTCATCCTGGGAGACTGAGCAGGACTTCCCAGGATTGGCATCCCATAGTTCTTTAATTTTTACCTATAAATAAAATATCAATATTTATTATCATAATAAAAACAGATAATAAGTTGTTATAATGAAAAAATGATTTCATGGCCCCAACTTCTGTGGCATGCTCATTAAGAAAACATCCATTAGATATTTTTTTGAACATACAACCAAACTTTAGTTCAGGATGCATCATTCCATAAACTATATGAATCCATTAAACAAAGATAATTCAACAATTTAATATATTAAATATATAATATTGTCCTATAAATATTAAAACTAATGAAATGATTACCATAGTAAATCAGCTTCTAGAAAATCTTTTCGACCCCGTGGTGTGAGGGATGACATGCATATCCTGGCTTGATGAAATCTTTCTTGAGAGATCCTGAAATAAATAATATGATATTTAATAGTAATGTATTAAATTTCATGTCCTCTTCATTTACATTTATAAATGTAAAATGATATTATTATATTAATATATATTTAATCACCAGCTTATTCTCATCATTATGTTTGTCAACAAAAACATTCCACTGTTCTTTGGGTACCCCATTGGGTAGCTTCTCATCCTATTGTTGGATAGTCAACGAAGTATAATTGACATCTATCTTCAATATCCATTTGAATTCTTTCTATTTTTTACCCAGATTTATCAACATCCACATTCATTCCGTCACATTAGAAACTATAAAATGTAAAACATCTGTATACAGAAATTCATTTTTAACATATTAATAACATAACATTAAAAAATACCATAATGTATTGAAATTAACTTTATTTGGGAATAAAAAGCATCATTTTTCCAACATGGAGGCATATGTATCCAATAATCATAATAAATGGGAATGGAAATGGTATTCCCTACCAGCTGGCCTAGAATTTGGTGAAGTAATCCTACGGAGTCATTCATAGGGACCCTATATTAATCAAAATGGACAACTATCTTCTCCCCATTCAAAATCCACAAATCTAAATTTTTTATATTTTTCACCACAATTGAATTTTTTTCATCTTTAATGAACAAAAAATAGTATAAAAAAGTGAAATAAATTTATTTATATTAAAATTTATACATATAATAGTGTCCCTCCATTATACCCATGATGAACTAGAAGTAGTGCGCCCCTGCCCCACTACTGAGGCTGTTGAAGGGGGAGTCGATGACTCAGATTCTAAAGGGATGGTCACATAGGGTGTGAGAGACGGTGTAGGGGGGTAGGCAGCTGGTGGATCAGATTCTGTAGGGAGGGAGATAGATGGATCATCATCTATCAAAGTAGTAGATGAAATAGTGTATCAATTCCTCCTTGGAATTACTATCATTTAATAAAAAAAATTAAGTTCAAGACTTATATTTAAAAAAATATGTAGAATAAAAAAATGATAATAGATGCCCAGTTCTAACAAAAAAAATATACATAACAATAATAATGAATGACTGCACAAATGAAATAAGTGGTTGCTGAATGAATAAATAATTATACATACAATCATTTTCCCCTTCAATAATGTCATTTTCCACTCAATTACTTCATCAAATTCATTCGTATTTTCTAGACTAATATTTTCAATATCATGATGGACAAATAATTATTCTTCTTGTTGTTGATGAGATTCAATTTCATTGGTCAAATCTTCCACTTCATCACCCATATCATACAAATCCTTTTGTATTACGTGAGCAACTAAACTCAAACCTTCTTCCAAAACATCATTCACATAATATACCATTTTTTCATGCGATGATAAGATATATTGATCATGTAGTTCATGACCATAAACATCCATCAAGTGAGATAAGTTCACAGAAGTAAATTGCAAGGAATCTCCTTTAACACCTATGATAATATCGACCCTATTGAATTTGAATAAAACAACTAAAAAATGTTCGTGGTAGTTTAATTCAATAATATCAGTTATATTTCCATAGTATCCCACTTCAGATAATATAAATATACGAATATGTTGTGTTTTCAAACCCTCTTCTTGATCGACTGTATGAAATCTTAAGTCATTCATGTTGTTAGTGTTGAACTTTCTAACTTGTTTTAGAGGACCTAGAGGAAGAAATATCAAATCTTGGGAAGAATCTACTACAGTATCAATATTCATGTTTTAAAAAAATAAATATACCTTATTATATTTTCAAAATATATATGTAAAACTAATATTCTTATGTATTACAATATTTATGAACTTACACTTCGTGAAAACCATTCTACAAACTCTTTATTAACTACTTTCATTTTATGTTTATCATTTCTTGTTTGGCCTCTCATTCATATCTTTTTATGTATCCTAATGTCTTCAATAAATCGATCTTCAATTTCACCATTTAGCAGAACATATATATGTGCCTATAATAATTTCAATTCTGTCAGTGTCACATTTGAGGCCCTACCAACTGATCGACCAACAACAAGAAATATTTTTGATTTATATTTTAATTGATATTATATCGATATGTCGAAAACATTCCCAACTCAATTAAATCTTGTCTCAATATCATCCAAGTGTCTATAACAAAAGGTCAGACACTCATTCAAATAGCCTTCATGAATTGAGCCTTCACGTTGAGTTTTATTTCTCACTTATGATTTCAAATGCCCAAAATATATGTAAAATAAAATAAAAAAAATTATGAATTTAATTATGTTCCAAATATTATTTACATAACTGAAATTCATAAAAATAATGTATCTCTCAATTAGATACATCAATCGATAATGAATGGGGAAAATTAATTTAGCTTCCTCAACCAAATGCACAGTTAAATGCATCAAGCTAGTAAAAAAATGACAGAGGAAAGACCATCTCCATTGCACATAGGGTCAATAAAATCCTTTCCTAGAGGTTTTCAATCTGAAATAGATGTAGATATTTCTCACATAGTTGTCTAAAAAATGTGCATAGTTTGAGTACAATAATAGTAAGTTGTTTAGGCAATAATGTACGCAATTCCAATGATAGTAACTCTTGCAATAAAATATGTCAATCGTGAGTTTTCAATCCATGTAACATAGGATTATTCGAGTCCACACAACTAGATATGTTTCTTTAATACCCATTAGATACCTTCACAGATTTTAACATTTGAAGGAGTGTATCTTTATCCATATTTTTCAATGAAAAAATTGACGGAGCATACTTTTCATTCTCATCTGGCTAGAGATCACGTTTTATGTTCATTACATGTAAGTCATTGCGAGCATTGAGATGATCTTTCATCTTTCCAGTCTCATTAAGAAATGTGAAAATAAAATTTTCACATGCATTTTTCTCAATATGCATCACATCAAAATTTTGCTGCAATAAATTAAATTCCCAATACAGATGTTTGAAGAATATACTTTTTTCTTCCATTGTTGCATTATTATTTCACTTGATGATGCACTTCAAACCCGGTTCCCACTATCATTCAAATGATGAGTCTTCGAAAATTCTATTTCAACATTTTCAAGTACTTTCAATATTTCAGAACGAGTTATCATCTTTGGAGGTGGTCTATAATCAATGAGACTGTTAAATTTTTATCTGTTCAACTGAAAGCTATGAGATGCATCGAGAAATATTTGATGACACAAGAAGCACCATTTTCTACTGTGAAGTAGCCATTTTGGATCAAAATCAAAGTTACAAATATGAAAATCCAAACACCTGTAAATTAACCAAATAGATAAATTCCCAAGCCCAGGGAAGTCACTAATGGTCCACATTGTAGCTGCATGCATTTTGAACATTTTTTTTAGAAGAAGCATCAAATGCCTCAACATCGTTGCACAATAACTCCTGTAATTCATCAATTAAAGGCTGCAAGTATACATAAATATCATTTCCAAGCAATTTTTTTCAAGAATAATCATCGAAATGATAAAATATGTTAGTTGCATACATATATATGAAGGCATACTATATGGGATCAAAAAAACTGGGCAAATGATATAACTGGAACTCAAAGTCCCAAATCGGTTGAATACATCAGTAGCCAATCCTAATCGAACATTCTTAAGATCCGTTATGAAATGTAGATGTAATGAATCAAATGTCTTCCTTGATTGTAAATATCATGGATGTATAATTATCCCATCATTCTTATTATCTACAGAATTCAACATCATGTGTTTGGAGGTTTTCGATGACATGAATAATCTTTTCAATCGAGGATTTAAAGGAACGTAATGAAAAACCGTTATATGATTTTTCCTTTTCATCGTCTTCATGAAAGTATATTTATTTAGACTTCCAGCAACACCCATTAAACACCATTTAATAGAAGAACATTTTTTGCAATTATGTCTAGTTGAATCTTATCTCCAATGAAGTATACAATCATTGGGACATGAAAGTATTTTTGTATAATTTAGACCAAGCCTGTTAACAACGTTTTCATATCATAAGAAGACTCGGGGATTTTTGCTTTAGTAAATGCATCACGCAAAAATTCCAATATCATGGACATTTCTTCATTTGTAATTTCATATAGAAATTTTATATGGTAAAACTTCATTATAAAAGAAAGATTTTAATATTTCAATTATCTACTATACAACTCTGGATTTCCATCATCAACTAAATCATGAAATGTATTTCCCTCAGTGAAGTTTTCCCTTACATTTTTCTCCACTGAATCATAAGGAGGATCCAATGATAAGTTATAATATTATCTGATTGTTTTGCAGTATCAAAAACATAAATTGTCTCATTGCAATTTATAACACCCCTATCGGGTTGATCTGTTATGTTTTGAAGTTGATAGTGGTGTCTTTAAGTGCCTTATGAATAATTTATGAGGTTTTTTAATTCATTTTCCATTATCAATGATGTTGGGAGCTCATTCTGTGGATAAACATCAGTGTTCAACCATTCTGTAACATTCAATTCTACATGCCAAATCCAATAGAAATTTTGACAAGGAAATTGATTCATTATTAAATGTTTATAAACATCATCTCTTTTAAACCATGTTCTAAATTTACATTTAGTACATAGACATCTTATTCTCCCTTCAATGGATCAATTGGAAATTAAAAAATCTAAAAATTGCATCAAACCCTTAACATACTGAGTTTTTAAAAACTCCATCAATACAAAATCTAAATACTCATTCAAAACAAATATTGACAAGGTAATTGCTTCATTATTTTTTTATGCCAACATTATTATGGAAAATGACGCCCTTTTAATCATGGAAGGTATTGAATATTCATAAAATTTTTCCAAATTTCATGTTGTTTTAACAATTCAAAATATTATTTTAATGATGAAATAAGTGTTTTAGAACAAATATAACATTATAGTGTGAATATACCTTGAAAATTGGAATATTTTCAATGATATAAATTGTTATATCATTTTGAAGTCATTGAGAATAATAGTATCCTTTGAGTGAGTATTTTATGGGGAAATTATGTCACTTAATTTTTCCACACATCTTTTCACCCAACACTGAAGTGTGAATTATTATTACTAAATATAATGTAAATATAAGTTAGGTTAATAATTATCTTCATTCTAAGATGGTCTTCAAAATATTTTTTTCCCTTATCCGATCTCTTTCATTACTCTAGCAGATTGACCTATACATGTGTACCTATTATACAACTGATGTACTCCCTAAAAAATAAAAAACAATACAATAGGGGTTGTGTCATGGGCAGGTAAAAAACCACCCTTACTCAACCTTTGATCTTGATATAAATATTAGAGTTAGTGTTGTGAGGATATCAAAAAAGGTATGAGGCATGATTGTGAGATTTGATCCTAGTGAAACTTAAAAAAACAATAATAATATTATTAAATGAGTTGAGTGATGAAATGTAAAATCTATAGTGATAAATAGTCATGATCTTAAGGATTGAATTTCGTTAATTCTTTGGTGAGTGGGTCTAGAAATTTGATTATAAAGGATGTAGGGAAGGTCTGATTGAAAAAATCATTCAAGTAGAAAAATGTGAAAATAACCAATATTTACTGGACAAAAAGTGGAAATAATAGCGTGGAATAGTTTTCACACAAACACACATGAATAATTAGTGGCATGGTTGAATTTTTAATTACATTTGTTGATAAATATCATAAATATCTTTGAATTTAATTTCAATATATCATGAGACAGCTTTTTCCATGATCACTGAGAATAACTATTTAGTGTGATTTTTTCATTAATCACATTTCTTTCATGAACCAAATTATCATTTAATGTTAAATTTTATTTATGTTTGGAGTATATTCATTAATTATTTTTCAATTGTTCCTTTTCTTATGAGTTTAAATGTTTCGGTGTGGGTTGTGATCGCACCATGGTTCACTATTCATTTCCACCCTTACATAACTATTTTAAACTAGTTTTTTATTGGAAATAAAAATTATAATAAAATATTTAAATTCATGATTAATTAATTTTTTTTGTTATTCTCACTGTTAAAAATGAAAATTTCACTTTTTTGGAAGATTTAAGTGAAGTCAGAGGTGATTCAGAGAGCCCATGATTATATAGAATAAAAATGGGCCAAACTGCATAGAAGCCCATGAACACATGTCCGCTCTTTTGCATGATCCAAAAATTCATGAATCCAAAAGGGATGAATTTTTGTGATCTCATCCATATATCTATGTTATAAAACTATTATGAAGGAAACTGACCCCAATTCATCCATTAAGAGGCCCAAAATAACTAATTTGTACAATAGAATGAATTTATATAGAGTCAAACGATTGCTTCTGTATGTTAGAAATATATACTATTATATACATTATCTGGTTGCACAATTTCATATGCAGATAGAAATGGTGTCTAAAAATAACTTCCAAGTTTTTTCCAAAGTGATTTAAGACTGTAAGAATGCCCAATAATATGGACCAAGTGGATTATTGAAATCAGGGTGCCCAAAATCACCTCCACTTTACCTATAAATTAGATCCTTGCGGCACCCCATTTGGGAGTTTGACCAAGAGGAATGGTTTTTCCATTTTTAAGTACCAAAGGAGTCATATAATAATACCTATATTTTTTTGAAGCTATGGGAAGTTGTACCTCAATATCTATTTCTTCATCCCCTCACATGGATTTCTAAACACTTTGTGATCACCTAGGGAGGAATGCGATGTAATCTCTAGCTTCATGAATGTATTATTTTGAAGTATCTTTTTAATTCCTGGATTTATGTAGTTTTTGTTAAACCTATATTCTTATTTAATTGAGTTATATACTAGTATGTCATACTCAAACTCAAATGATCATGTTTGGGGGTAACCTTTAATGTGATGTTTCACACACCGTTCATCCCATTTCTTCCCACATTAAATTGTGGTGTTTGTGTTGTTCATATTGCTCAATTAAACTCACATAAACACAAACAAGAAAATTACTTTAATTTCACATTAAAAAAACATACAAACCTAGACAACACATCGAGTTCTTCATGTGTTGCCTTGGTGAGTTTCGGTTATGAAGTCAACCACAAATCACCCAATCATCAGTGGTATCTGGTGAATCATTGCGTGTTTCTGACTAATAAATAGGAGGTATCCTAGTTTAAAATTAGTAAAATTAGGGTTCTAGGTGTTAAAAACTAGGGATTAAAACATCAAAGCCCTATCTCTTGAAGCGATGAATGATAAGCATCTTGAGATTTCCCAGGTTGATCAATCTTAATAAAGTCTATCAATTTCTACTTTATTGTATCGCTTTATTTTATATGATTCTATATTAAATAAAAAAACACAATTTCATTGAATCACATTTCCCTTTTTCAGAATCAAAACATTTTTATAAATTCATTATATAAGTCTCCATCGATAGATGACCTAGGGTTCCTTCTATACTTCAGAAATTTTAGTAAAAATTGAACAACTAATTTGACACACATGATAACGCGATCACCTATCATGGGGACCCAATATTCTAAGAAAATTGATATTCTAGGCCTTTAAAATATGTGTATGAGGCATAGGGATGATGTATATGGCCCAACATGGGTTTTTCTCTTTATTATATATAGGTAACATCTATTTAATTAACAAACCAATTAATCAATACATATTTAATTAAATAAGAAAACACCATTGGGGGTGTGACTACATGTCCGACCCATCATAATAAATGTATGAAAGTTATAGGAAATGTATGCAAACCACCTACATTAAACCGATGATTTCTATGTCATATCTAGCCTGACATCCTCTACCCAGTCCTAACCAAGGATATCCTAGAACCACCAGACACTTCACACATCCATATGTACCTAAATAATGTTAAATCACTAAAAAAAATTAATTATAATGGTAGGTCACCATGGTTGAATACCCTAGGGGGGGGGGGGTTAATCAGGGTATGATAGATTAAAACTTCTTCCCCTGTAGATATTGTTTCATTGTTAAAGAAACTCAATTCAGTCTTCCTCTTGTAGAAATATATGAATAGATATGAAATCATGCACACGAAATAATGATTTAAACTTGGTTCACACTCACTAGGCTACGTTCATGGAGCATAAAAATAAGATATTCTAATGTACTGAATTCACTAAGTCTAACTACCAAAAATAAGTACAAGGTTTGGTCTAGATCTTCTATGCCCATGTTCACTGCCTTTACAAGGCTTAGGAATTGCTCACTGCATTCCCAAGGGTTACTCCCTTTGCCTCTTTCTTTGGATCACTACCCATGAAAAGGGTCTCTGTATTCATGTTCCTTCACTCACAACTATTGGAAAGGAATCCACTCATAGTTTATATACTTTTATGTGGAACAATGTTTATTTAGTTGTAGGTCCTTTCATTTTTATGAATACTGATTCTTTAATTGTTGGTAGATTCTATGTTGAAGTCCCTTTTTCAACCACAGAAGAAACCCACCTTTCCTTGTAAGGTTAGGTAATAGAAATGAATTTTCAAACTAACTTAAATATTTTTCAAGATTCCTTTTGTGTTTTGTGAACCACCTAATCCTCCTACACTATTTTCTTGGTATGTTATGTATATCACCTCCGATGAATACCATTTCTACTTCCGCGATCCTCCCTTCATTCACAAACCGCCCCCACCTTCACTATTCATACCACCTACAGATACCAACTTTGTGAAGATCATTTAAAATCTACTTCTAAAAAATGTCTCTACAAACAATCCTCAATCAATGGACTATATTTTGTCTACAGACTACCTCTGTCTCTATGAACCACCCTCTCTCCGTGAACTATTAACTGTTTGCAGATTTCCTTCTCTTCCACATACTGGAGCTCCCCCTCCACGTAACACATTCTTCTTCTATGGACTATTCATCCTTTTCGGACTACAAAATCTATAAAAAACACTTTCGTGAATTGTTCCATGAACATCTTCATCATTTGTGAAACCACTTCTTGCAATCCACTTTTGGACTTCACCGAATTCCCGAAGCAAAGAGATGTTCTCTAATGATATTTTACTCACTAAAATCAGTGGGATTAGTGATCCTTATATAGTAAAATATATCAACCAAATATGGAAATCCAAGATTCACCAAATCATTGATTTGGTATAGCCTCCACCATATATTGATCTTTTACCACGAATCACGTGCATTCTGCGAACCATTTTTCCACCACAGTCTGCATATTGCCTTTGCTCCTATATGATTCCATTCCATTGTTCCATCCCACGAATCATCATGCCTTATGCATACCACAAACTCTTTACCACAAACTGATGTAGAGAACATATAACCTATTATAAATAATTATTCCATTTACTCAAAAGTGGCATAAACACAGAAATCCCACCGGGCGTCCAATCATTTTCATTTCATTGAAAAAGGGAATTGATTGATATGAATTTATACTATTACATGATTAACATATAGTTTTTATGGATATATTATGTTTTAATTTCAAAATATACTTTTTATAATCAAATATTGTGTTTTGGTTATTATGTAGTTGAATTTGAAGTTTCTTGAGTTTTTAGATGAAAGTATGCAATTTTGAGTTTAAAAGAATAATTGTTCTTAATTGTAAATTTTTATATAATTTTGTGATAAAAATTTATTGTTTTTAATGTAACATTCATTAAAATCCAATATTTATCAGATTTTGAGAATTTTGGATGTTTCATGATTAAATACCCAGGTTTTGTTTTTTAAAATTTAATATTAGAATTGAGTTTTACTTTTACTTTTTTATGATTTTGTTAAAATATTAATCCTGTTTTTTAGAAGAAATGATTTTAAAGTTTGAAGCATAATTAATCACTTTTAATGGAGTATTTTTCATCCCGTTTAATTCTGTGTGTAGAATTTCCTACATAACAGATTGCCTATATAGCAGCAAAGAATATAATCAAATTTAAGCTCCACTAACGTAGACACTTTTACATGTGATATGCACAATCCCAATTAGTAGTGGCAGTCACATAGTAGAATTTATAAGAGAAAAAACACATGCTAGAATTTCACAATGTAGAATTCATGTAACCGAATAAGTGAAACTGTCGCGTATCCAATTACAACCAAGTTCACATATCAAATCCAAGAAGGCATTAAAGTAGCTGATTTTTTATCCATCCATCTGTTTTGATTATCTGATCATGAAGAGTGATGAATGGAATATGAAACTAGCCTTTTATCTCGCCAAGAATAAAAGTTACAGAATAACCCTCCCACACCTCCATTTTTTCTAACACACGGAAATATCAAGGCTCTCTCACTGGATTCAATGATATCTCTCAGCATGAATGATTGAGTGTTGAAAGCTTCATAAGGCCTCCTTATATATCCATGGTGGGAGGTTTCAAGTTTGACACAAATCACACTAATCGCCTACCTGACATGGATATCTACCATGACTCTAAAGGGAATAGGGGATACACATGTAGAATGTGAAGCAACAAAAATGGAAGTATTCCATGGTGGGTGTGGTTGGTGAACCAGACACAAACCAATGAAGATAAAAACGTCCGTCAATTATCCCCCTCCAGTTGCAATCTGATTAAGAAATTGAAAAGAATTCACTTCTAATTAAAAACCCACTTTGTCAACATATCTGTATGGTTCTTCTTTATATGGATCTTTACAAGTCATACGAGTTTTTGATCTATCACTTCATGTATCTAATGATAGTGAATATTTATGTTCTTCACCTAGGAATGGTACATATAGTTATTACTCAAGTCACAAGCACTTTGAATATCGTAATGAACCCTATACTCCTTCCAGATGAATCCATGTTCCTAGATAAAATGATATAGTAACATTATATCCCATCCATATTCCAAAGAAATAATGTAATCTACTTCTGTCGTGAATAAAAAAACACACTTTTGAATCCTTGAATGCCATGATACAACTCCTGCAACAAATATATAGATGTATCCAGATGTAGACTTCATACATTCAGGATCTCTAGCCATATCTGCATTTGTATATCCCTCCAAGAGATTTTCGTCACCCCCATAGCATACAAATATCCTCAATGTAACATTATGATACATTAGAATCCACTTGAATGTATCATAGTGCCACTTCTCGAGATTGGAGAGAAATCAGGTCATGATTTCTACAACATGAGAAATGTATTGTCTCATACTCACTATAGAATACATAAAGATTCCAACTATTGAAGAGTATGGTATCATCTCCATCACCTCGATTTATTCCTTGGATGAATTGCATGAACTCTTTCTCAACCTCAAATTACTAGGAAGAGGAATGCTCACTAGTTTGGAATTGAACATATTGAAACATTTGAGAACACTTTCAACATACTTCTCCTGAGATAACCATAAAAACCTCCTATTTCATTCTTAAATGATTCATATCACCAAAATTTGTTTGAGCTATTCCAAATTCCTTGAAATCAATAGACTTGGATAAATCCTCCTAAAAACTAGATAATCGTTGTTGAATCCATCCCAATGATCAATATTTAATCAACATAAAGTAGAATATCAACAAAGTTACCATCCTGAAATTTATAGAAGTAAACACATTTATCCACCTGCGTTTGCTTTTAATCATAACCCACCATAAATGAGTCAATATACTTGTACCACTACCTAGGAGCTTGTTTCAGTCTATATGAGATCATATTTAATTTACAGATAAGGTTTTCCAATATAGAAACTTCAAAACCTTAGGGACTATTCATATAGAAATCCTCACAGAGGTCATTGTGATGAAAAGTTGTTTTCACATCCATTTGTTCAAGAACCAATTCCAAGCTTGTCACCAATCTCAAAATGGATCAGATTGAATCCATCTTTAGCATGGGTGAAAAGATCTCCTCAACGTTAACTCCGTTCTTCTGAAGGAATCCCATGAAAACTAAGTGATATTTTTTCTTGAACTCCTTTTTTATTCTACCCTTCTTTATTATGAACATTGATTTGTTCGTTAGTTCATTATTACCTTTGGGTAGTTCCACCAAATTTTATGCCTTCTTCTTCGTCAAAGACTCAATCACATCCTATATTGTATGAAGCCACATGAGTTTATCCAGATGACATACTACTACCTGGAATCCTTCTAGAACCCCCTCATTAGTTAGCAATAGGTACTCTCATGAATATCTTTTAACCTGTGAAATGTTAGGTTTTGGAGGAACAACATCACCTAGATCCTATGATGGTTATACAACTTCTTTTTGAGAGGATGGAATATCCCCCTACTCAATATCCTTCCCTATTGCCTCTTGGTCCACTTTCGATGAGTTTTTATGTTCCTCCTCCTCTTCCTTGAATGGTGGTGCTGGTACATATGTTGGATCTTGGATTATTTCCTCGACACATTCCCTTCAAGATATTCTAGTAATTTCAATGTCCTCAATCATTTGGTTTTCATAGAATACAAGATCTTTGCTTCCGATCACTTTCATATCCTTCATGTCCCAAAGCATGTTTTTGAAGTCCTCATCCCCATAGACGTTGAAGATGCATGGGGTAGATCTCTTGGATAGCTTCTCCTTGAGCTCCTCAGATACATGTGAAAATGATAAACATAAAAATAATCACAAAATAGAGTAAGAGGTATGTATAACAGACCATGTATTATGTGGAATCTCAAAATTTAGTGGGACCAATAGTGATCTATTAATAAGTTAGAATGATACCTAAATAACATACCACCAAATTGGATTAGGTATCCTATCCAAAGTCATCATGATTCCTACCTTCCCCATGATGGTTTTCTTCATTCATTCTGCAACTCCATTGTGTTTTGGGGTGCATGGGACCATCCTCTTATGTAAAATTCCATGAATCATCTAATTTGAATAAATTAACTAGATGTGTACTCTACTTTGTTTTCTAAATTAATACACTTCAGATTTCAACCAATTTCACACACCACCATGGTGTAGAACATCATAATGTAGTTCAGTACTTGTTCCTTCATCCGCTAGAATAACACGCACATTGTTCAAGATGCATCATCAATAAAGGATAGAGTATATTTGTTACCTCCTAGTGACTCCACCTCTAGTGGTCCGAATACATTAGAGTGCACTAGATCCATCAAATCTGATGTCCATGATGAAGCCGTAATAAATGAGACTCTATGATACTTCCATAAATTAATTATTTAAAAGGATGAAGTTATTTATCCTTGTAAATACTGATGTAATTATTCTTTTTGATGGTAGATTACCCTCTTTCACTCATGTGGCTAAGTCTTCTATGCCACATATTGGATAAATCCTATCCTTCCACTATGTAGAGGTTGTCTGCACATATCTTCACATGATTTTTATACAATGTACCACATATGTGTCCTCAAGTGATGAAGATGGATCCTTTCATAATCATTCATGCTCAATTATTTAATTTTCGGTTATAACCTTGTCGATCAAAGGATATTGCTAATAAAAAGTTGATCCAAAGGCTTGGAACATGCCAAAAATCCTTCAGGGTGATTTTTGTATCCATTGTTCATACTGAATTGGATATCACCCATTCCAAAAATCTTCTCTAAACTCGTATTTCCCATCTTGATTGCACTAAATCCACCAGTTTGATTAATTATGAAATACTCATGATGCAGAGTGATGTGGTGTGATGCTATAGTATTGACCACCCATTAAGTGTGTTGGCTTGGTCTATGAAATCATGACTCTTATTGATCTTTAGAGAAAAGAAAAATTTCTCCCGCGATGTTCATATACAAGTATACATTTTTTTTTAGTTTCTACATTAACCCTTTTCTTATAGAAAATTTCAAAAGATATTCTTCATGTGTCCCTTTATTCCATAATGGAAACACTTTTATGATGGTATCCATCAATCTATGGACCTTCCTATTCTCTTAAAATAGCCTCTACTTCCTTTCCCTTTAACACCTCGTTATTTTCTCCCTCACATATCTAGGATGAGAGCATGTGTCTGGTTGTAACTCGTGTCCTTCCATCACACCTCCTCATTGAATAGTGCATCCTTTACCATTATCATGGTTTGTATGAATCCATGTGGTGAGTTACTTAGTGAGACAACAAGCATATCCTATCTATTATGAAGTGTGTATAGTAGGTGTTTCTATTGATCTTCATCAGTCAAATTCTTACCTATACCCACAAATTGATTCACAAAGCATTGTAACTCACTAGCTTGCTCATCTATAAAGATACTACTTTGTAGTTGAAGATTCATCAATAGATTTAATAAGTGGATCATATTACAAGCGGTATTTGACTGGTATGTATTTTCAAACATCATCCAAAATTCATACGCACCAGTATCTTGTGAAACATGGCGGTAGACATTATAATTGATCCATTGGGGGATTTAATGAATCATCTTCTTATTCAGATTCTTTCATCCATCATCCTTGGTGTAATCATGGTTTATTCCCTCATTCTCAATGGGGTAAAAAATATCCTTATCATTAAAAAGATCTTCCATTTGAGACATCCAAATATATTAGTTTGAATAATTTAACATGACCATCCCTACTATGGATGGTCCCTCTGTTGAATTTCAATTCAATAAATATTAATATATAATTTTAAAAAATTGACTGCACCTTTGTGTCCTAAATGGTTGAAAATGGTGTAATTAACTCTTAGATCATCATTATCAGACACCGAATGATCATGATTTGACCAATATAGTGTTAAAAATATATATCAACTGATGACGTGGTGCTCATGTGGCTCACCAGAGTAGTTGACAGAATCTCGCTTGAAATTTCACTAGCATCCGGATATTACATTCTTCTCTAGAAAGGGGGCACTATAGCACCTGAATATAGACCAAACATACCAATTCTAGAGACCAAATTTGGGATCTTTTTTTATTGCATTAATGACATTATATTCTCCTCAACACAAAAATTCAGAATTTACCTTCAAAATAGGATTTATAGAAACTTTAATTTTTTAGTAACAAAAAAATATCCACTACTCACCACCATTTTCCATTAATGGATCTGATACCACTTGTTGGGATTTTATGTTCATGAAGGGAAATGAATTTAAGAATAAATAGGATTTTTATTTCACCCAGAACCAAAAGCAACAAAATAAACCTCATACACCTCCCTTTCTTCTCACACGTGGAGCTCTCAATGATATATCACCAGATACAATGATATCTTTCATCTTGAATGATTGAGTGATGGAATCTCCCAAATGACTCCTTATATATCCATGGTGTGATGTTTTATATTTTACACTACTCAACCCAATCCCCCACCTACCATGGACTTCTGCCACGACTACTAAAACAATAGGGCCTGCATAAGTAGAATGTGTATCATCCAAAATGGAAGTCTTCCATGGTGGGTGATTTTGGTGCAGTATAAACCGACCAATGCATCTAGAAAAAAACCATCAACATCAACATATTCAATTATAATTCAAGTTCAAGTAGACCTTCAGTAAATCTCCCATGTATGCAATTTACTATAGAACCATATGAGAAAAAAAGTGAGGAAGAAAAATTTCTTCCATTCGTTGAGAATAATGGTCATGACTGAAGCTAATTATACAAAAATCAAGACCAATAATGAGCCACCGTGTTGATGTGTTACTGAACTAAGAATCAAAAACTATTATTCCAAATAAAATTATACTTATTTCGTTCTTCAAAATGATGTTGGGACCTGATGCCTTGCAGACTGGAAGATCAAGGGAGAACACCTGATATTGAATGAATGATGATAATCAAGGGATGGGTCTATTTATGGAGATGAATCTGAGCTGTTGTCTTGGTAAAGTCCTATTTTTGAAGATAATATACAAACTATTTTGATGAATTCATCTCCACTAGTCAAAAAAATTGGTGAAGATAAACCATTGAATCTTTTACATATGATTTGAATAAGAACCAAGATATGGTTTAGCTGAACACCAATGAATCCCTCATTGAGGGATCTACTGAATATTTTGAAGATGATGAAACATTATCTTGAGTAAAAAAACAATCGATATTTAATAAATCATAGAATCAAGTGTGGATATTTGAGTCTCATCTGAACTATGAACCCTATCGAGCTTGATGATGTTGAACACATGTTTACGTATGATTTATAAGCCATTTAAGGCTTTGCCAATGATTAATGAAGATTCTAATATACACAATAATAAATCATGGGTTTATATAGAACTCAAAAAATAATTGGTATGGATTAATCTATTTGAGGAAAAGGAACTGTATTTATAAATGGAAATCAAGGCACATCTATTAGGTTTGATGCCAAATGGTGGGAACCCGAAGTAGGATCTAGATAAATTGAAGCTTTTAATGGTATTAAATCATTGATGTTAAATCATTTTGGGAATAAAATTGAACTAAAGATCACTATTAATGGATATTTTAGATTTATGGGTCACTATTTTTTGCCTATTGATTTGAAGATTCAATATATAATTGAAGATGATGGGCCTCCAATTGCCCGATTGTTGCAACTACATTATATGGGATAGGTGTGACTCAGCTGAGAAATAAAGTCATTAGGTTGATCCTCATATATATTTAGTTGAATAAAAATTATCATTTTAGAAAAAATTGCTTTTATATCAACATATAGTTCTAAGACATTGATTTTTTGACGGAAATTTTAGTTCCCAACTATTAGTATAATTTTCTGTTAATACTGGTAGTATGAATTAGTAGGTGAGTTTTTCTAAATTTACAATTTAATGATATAAGCCTTGAATCAATAATTAAAAACATTACATTGTCAATGATGATTTATTTGTAAGTTTATAAGAACTTAATTAAATAGAATTTTTTTATAAACGTATGAAACATACTTTAAAAGGGTAATTTTGAAAATCATAGAGAAATGTACTTAGATACATGATATAATAAGTGTATAAAAGTAGTCTATGAACACATTGGAGAATAAATAAACTAGAATAGTGATAGAATATTCCTCTATTATTTATCTAAATTCTTTTTTCTATATTATGGAAATCATATGTTTTTCTAAAATCGAAATTATTTTTGGCTAAATCCAAGAAGATGAAATAAAACTATTTGGGTTTTTACCTTTTTACTACATTATTTTTCTTTTAAATTGGATTTATTTTCATCAAAATAAATTTAAAAATTTATTTTTCGAAACCATGTTCAATATTTTCCCTATATTAATGAATTTAAAGGTTAAAAGATCTTTGAATTCATTTAGTAATCACTTTTACCATTGAAATAAAATTGTAATGACTACCTTGAATACTAAAAATCCAATTTAAATTTCCATAATAATGAATCAATTCAACAACCAACAATCGAAATTTACACTATATTATCCTCAGATTTTACAATGTTATTTATTCTTAAAAGTAATCATGCATTCTCTATTAAAATTAATATTTTCTTACTATTTATCACACTTTATTTTACATCACTTCACCACCTATTTCATTGTTTTTGTTTTCTTGGTTATTTACACACCTTCCTTGTGGGTTTGACCCTGCTACTACTACATTTGTTTTAGTAGGAATAAAAATAAATAATTTTGTCAATTCCAATATCACTCAATCAAATTTTGGCACTGTTTTAAAGAAAGTATTCATGAGACAAAGTCAAAGAGAACAAAAAATGAATTAAAAATTTAAAACGTCTCTAGAGAAAAATGATATAAAAATAATAAAAATAATAACTTTTTTGTTCCCACTAACAATTTCTATAATATGGTTTTTGTATGAACAATAGATCCAAAACTAAAAATATATATCCCTTCTTTCCATAAAAAATTAAGTTATATTTAACAAAAAAGTTAATGTTGAAATGAAAGATCATCAGGAAAATTTGAATAATAATAAAAAAGAAAATAATAATCAACTTTTATATGGAAATAAACTAGCTAAGAGAGTTGTCCTTGGGGAGTTTTAGGTGATAAATATATCTATAAATCCATATTCTATTAGGAACAACCCAATGGTGATATATTATGAGATTAAGTAATCCTATCATGCCATGTTTCCATCATACAATGTACTTCATAATAAAGACACATTGTATTTCATCAGAGACGTTTATTTTGAGGCACAACAACTATCATTGAAAGTATTGAGTGTAGAAGAGTTAAAACATAGATGTTTTACCTTTTTGATGGAAAGGAAATTCTAACATATGGTTTCAGGAAATTGATGATTAAATTTTAGTACATGGGATAAATTGTTTAATTAAGTTATATGGAAATTTTATCTAAGAATAATGAAAAATAAGATTAGGCATAAGATCGCTATTTTTATTTAATATTTGGGTGATTTGTTCAATGAATATTGAGATTAGTTTAGTCTTCTACTTAAGAAATATTTTTAATAACCAATAAACTTCACAATTCCTTATGGAGACCTATTACAATAGTATCATCACTTAACATTAAAGTTATATTAATTAATATTCTAGTAGATATTATAGTGATAAGACTACAAAATATTTGAAGAAAAATTTTATCTTAGTTACAAATAATTCAAAAACACAAATGATAAAGGATAATAATTATTATTAGGAATGAAAAAAATCATGTTCCTAACAATAATGTTCTTGTTTTAGGGTATTATAACAAAAATCAATAAAAATTTATTTAGGAGAAATTACAACATTTTTGTAATTTTGGGCTTTCCAACTCTTACTACCATAATTTTGATATTCCCACTAAATAAACTATTAATCCCAATTTTACTTATTATAGTCATAGGATGCATCTAAATGATTATCCCTTTTTTAATAATTACAATTAATGTCAAATAAATTAATCTAACCATTCAATACAATAATAAATAGTTTTAAGGCATAATATTCCCACTAGTCTCTATCAACAACCTAGAAATCTTTTCTTGAATTAATAAATCCCAATGACATTTAGATTTTAAGGGGAAATTTAGAAAAAAATTGTTTTATATGATGGACCAAATTTGGAATATGATAAATTTTCAAGATGTAATGCACAAGTCTTAAATTGATAAACAAAAAACCCAATATGATTATGGTAAAATTAATTCTGATGCTATGATGAAAAATTTGTAAAATCAAATGGCGAAACTTTCTAGGGGAATTAACAAAAGAGAAAAAAGAAGATTATAAAGGAAAATGGTAGTTAATTATATGGAGAATATCATGGATATAACAATTATAAGTGTTATTTATACTCACTATTAATACCCTTGGAATCCTAAACCAGCTAAAAAACATTTTAGAAGACAATGATAGCTAAAACAATGAAATCTATGAAACTGGAAATTAGGAAAACCCATTTGAAATCTACGTACAACCTACTATACAATCCATTAAAAAAGATTATAAAGAGATAAAAATCATGGAAAATAAAGGGGAAAAAATAATGATAAAGAACATAAATGGATTCTTATTTTTTTAAATAATTTGGATCCACACATTCTTTTTCTTATGAGTATTAAGAAGAGTAATCATTTACTTAATCATATCAAATATCATGGTTTGTTTAAAAAACATCACATTAATATCCTATTCATAAAATATCTAGATTAGGTTCCTTCATATATGAAAATGTTTAAAAATTGGTTCAAACAAGAAAACACTTATGGAATTTATAACATAAAATTTATCCAAGGAGTACTATATTATAGTTTTGAATATGATACCTCCCAAGATCAATGATACTAGTGTTTTTTATTATATGTACCTTTAGTAATAGTTAACATGTCAACTACAATGGTGAACTTGGAGCTATTTACAACCTTATTTAGTACTATTCATGCAATTGAGATTGGGAGAACTATTTCCCATATTTCTAGTATTAAAATTGGTTGATAGATCCATTACCCACTCTATAAGAAGAGATAATGATATGATAGTAGGGGTCAAGACACTATTTTACCTATTTATTTTATTATACATAACATATAGTGTGATAAAACATTTCCTAGGAATTTGGTAGGTCTTTCTTTATTACTGTAAGAGATATAATAAATGTTTCTAAATTAAAATTTATTTTTAATTTGGGATATAAAATTAAAGAGGTTACGGTTTAAAAAATGACACCATGATTCAAAAACTACTTTAGTTATAAGCTGCATGAATATGAATAACCATTTGATGAAGAAGAAGAATGATTTTTGTGGATGATTAAAGAAATAAATAGTAACACTACATTGGTTCAAACTTTGATGGGAATTAGTTATTGTAATATTTTAGAGTTTATTGATAATTAAGCGGTTGATTTTTTTTGTAAAATACTGATCAATCTAAAATAGAAATCATTTTCAACCCACTTCAAGAATCTAAATTTCCGGAAAAATTTATTGAGGATAGTAGTGATGAAGAAGATTGTTTTTATGTGACATTATTTAAGAGATAGATTGAAAACATAAAGCCTCCTAGACCTAATATTATACATTCTTACTCAACAAACACCTATTATATAGCTCAATCTGCTTCCATATAACATTAAATACTCATTTTTTGGGAGAAAATCTCTCACTCTCTATTATAATTTCATCTAATTGTGAAAATAATCAAGGGGGAAAACTATTAGATGTGATAAAGATTAATATCATCATATTTTATGCATAGGATACCAATGGGGACTGATCACATATTGAGAGTTGGGGACCAAAGTAGAATCAATCCCAATATGATGAATGTCATTAGGGAGGAATTAATCATCTTGTTAGATGCTATAATTAACAAATTTTAGAAAACCCTTGGGTTAGTTTATTATATGTTGTTCCCAATAAGAGTGGTTTCATAGTTTATACCAATGAAAAATGAGGAAATTAATACTAGAATAATTAACAAATGGAGGGTATGCATAGACTAAAAGAAACATTATTCACCCATTAGGAAAGATCAATTTTCTACTCTATTCTTATATTAAATTTTTTAGCGATTATTCTAAAATGAATACCATTTATTCATGGATGTTTATTCATGTTATAACTAGATTCTTATTGATCAATAAGACTTGGAAAAATCCAATGTAACATAAACATTTGAAAAATCATTCTATCTATGAATTCCCATTGGCTTTTGTGGCGCTGTATCTACCTTTCTTAGGTGTATGATGAATTTTTTTCTGATATGATTGAGAGAATAATTGAGGTGTTTAAATAATATATTTTAATCATTGGAAGTATATTTTAATGTTTTTTACATAATTTTTAATTAGTTTTTCAATGGATCTAAGAGAAAAAGCTTTTTTTTTAATTTGGAAAAGTGAAAACATATAGTCACTAAGGAAATTATTCTTGATCACAAGGTAAAAAAGGTGAATAGAAGTTAATAATTCTAAAATTGAGGATATTCAAAAGCTACACATATTGAAATTGTGAATGAAATTTGGTGTTTTTTGGGTAATGTGGGTTTTTTACCAATTATTTATTATTGAATTATCAAATATTTCAAGATACCTTTACCAATTTTAATTAAATACACACCCATCATATTTGATAAAAAATGATTAGAATTATTCAACATTCTCAAGGAGAGACTTACCCACTCACCCATATTCACTGATCTATATTGGAAACTCACATTTGAGGATATGTGCGATGCTAGTGATGTTATCATAGGGGTTGTTTTGGGGAAGAAACAAAGAAAATAGGCTTCATGTGGTGTGTTTTATAATTGTAGGTTTTAAGATTAAGATAATGAAAACTGCACCACAATAGAAAAATACTTTCTTTATGTTATAATATATTTTAAAAATAGTATAAAATATTTGATTGGGTTTAAGGATATAATATTTTCTTACCATGATTCTCTAATGTATCGTCTTAATAAGAAAGAATATAGGCCAATAATCATGAGATGAAGCTTTTTTTTAAAATGAAATGTCTTCAAAAAAAGGGAAAAATAATGGGACGAAAACATTCTTTCTTCCCACCTTTCTACTTTATCACATACTCAAAATGATGTACCTAGAGAGATTAATTCCTTATTTATAGATGAACAACTATTCTATTTCTTCAATGGATTATATCTTTTGTATATTGATATTTTGAAATTTTTAGCCATGACAATCATTCTTAGTGGTCTCTCACAAAACCATACACAGAAATTTATTTCAAAAATTAATTATTACCTTTTGGATGACTCATTATTTTTCTGGTGGTGTGCTAATAAAATTTTGAGAAGGTGTGTTCCTAAAGAAGGTATTTTTTCCGATTTTAGAATTTTTTTGTCCATCACCTTAGGGAGAACAACATGTGGGAGAATAGACATCCTAAAAGACTCTTGTGGATGGTTTTTATTATCCTTCACATTTTAAGGATACTGTAAATCTTATTATAGGGTGTGATATGTACCAAAGATTGAGATATGTTGGAAGGAAACAAGAGCTTCCCAATAATGGAATTTTAGAGGTTAGAATAATTGAGGTGTGGTGAATGGATTTTTTGGTACATTTACCATGATAATAGGGAAATGAATATATTCTAGTGAATATTAATTATGTTTTCAAAAGGGTAAAGGTAGTGGAACTACCAAATAACTAAGAAAACAATGTTGTTAATTAATTATTAATTTTTTTTCTGAAGATTTGGAATTCCCAAAGCCTTCATCATGTACAATATTACCCACTTAAAATTTTTAAATTAAAATATTTAATAGAAAAGTATATTTCTCTGCACAAAACAAGAACAACCTATCTTCCCCAATCAAGTTGACATGGTGAGATCTTAAATAGAGATTAAAAATAGATTTCGGAGAATACCGTGAGTAGCTCAAGGAAATAATAGATAATTAAATTGGATGAAGCCTTATAGGATTACAAAATAGCCTACAAAACACCCATATGAATATCAAATTATAGACTTATTTTTATAAAATCAAACCACTTTCATATAAACCTTCAACATAAATCCTTTTGGCTTGTTAATGAATCCAAATTTTAATTTTAATATTCCAGGGAAAAAAATTACTGGAGATAAGTGAGATAGATGGAAAAAATGAGGTATTCATGTGAAGATACAATAATTTAAAAGAAAATGACAATTGTTTTTCATGACACAATCATTCAAAAAAGACATATAAATATAGAAAAAAGGTATTTTTATTCAATTCCAGACTCAAACTATTCCCTAGAAAACAAAAATCTAAGTGGTATGGATCCTTTAACATCCTTAGAGTCTTGTATAATAGATTTATGGAGCTAGTTGGAGAATATAACCCACCATTTTTGGTTACTGGTCAGAGGAGAAAACATTATTTTCAAATGAAACCAAAGGGATTGTCTTCCATGTCTATTCTGGTAGATTGACGTCACTCACCAACCCACCAGGGCCTACCTGGACAATGGTATGTTGAGAATGACACCCCAATCCCACCAATAATTGGACATGGCCTTGATAAAAGTTATGATTAGTAATATCACACACAATATATGACATAGCCTAAGGTACCTACCCACACACACACATCTCCAACCACCAACACAATATTGAAATCTAAGATTCAATTGATACCAAAATGCATGAATAAAACTTATCCCGCATTAGAGTATTGAATAATTTTGAGAACACATTATGTTCCAAAAAAATCCCTCCAAAACTGTAAAAGAGTACAACATGATAATAAGGAGGTGACGACTGTCAAATGAAACTCCCGAAACCAACTACAGCTCGTCTAGATCAACTATGATTCACCTAATCCTAATCCACATAGGACTCCATCATAAGTTCTGTCATCTATATTATACATGAAATATATAGGAAAATCCCTTACAAGGGTGGGTATAACATACCCAGTAGGACACCCCAAAATCACCAAACCCAAAGCATCAAGAGGGAAGTCAGTCCATCATCATAAGGACATGTCAATCTGAATCCAGGACAATAAAAATAATAAACTAGAAATAATCAAAATAGAAAATAAGTCTCAATGTAAGTTTCTAACCACACTACAGCCTTGAATTCCACTTGAGGATTCTAGTTAATTTTCGTTTTGGAAAGCATTCTCCTTGGGTCTTTCTAACACTGATGATGCTCATCTAAGAGGTCATTCCTATCAAGCCTTTACCTAAATAATTATACACTGGAACGTAGATGATATCGATACAATGATAGATTATCACACAAAGGTCCTTTATGGGATACCTAACCCTATCCAGGGTAAACCACTAATATGGGGATCACATGACCAAGAAGTCAATAACTAGATACATATCCATAACTAGGGAGGAATGATACAGGATCAAACCTTGGGAATTATGGAGGGATATCTGACTCTATCCTTAATTAATATATTGTGGGGATCAATCATCCTATGCTCATGAATGGATGCCTAATATACCCTCACTATGATAGATAGAATTTAATCTATAGATATAGGTACAAACTAAAAAGAATGGGGTCCTCAACCTACCCTAGGAGAAGCACACAATGATTATAGGTAGTTCACATCATGTCTTAGATGGTCTGGGTATGCCTCTGTACTATGGCCCATGCACATGTACTCTGGATCATGCCTATATACTCTTTCCTATTCCCATGTACTCTTTCCATGCCCATGTACACCGGTCATGCCTATGTTCTATATCCATACCCGAGTCCACTTTCCATGTTAGGGTATTCATGCCATACCTATGAAATCTATTTGTGCCCATTTTCGTGCATGTGAACCCCTAGGCTACCCATCGATCCACTAGAATCAACTCATATATAATGTGAGAGGCCCAAAATGTATGTCATATTTAACTCTTCACAGAACTCTATCCACCACAGAGAGGGTACTACATGACATGTGTTATTCTGATGTATATTCCATGTATGTCGAGATTTTAAAGTAACACTCATATTATCTATTCATATCACCCATTCCATCACCAATATTTATTCTACTAAGAATCACATCCGTAGAGCCTAGATATGGGTTTGACCACACCAAAGATGTTAGTGGTGGATGAATTTCAACATCCCATCTGTTCGGTACTCGATCCCCATTGCACCACACCGATGCATTACCAAACAATTGAAAAACAATTGATTTGGTATCTAATACATGTATTAAATCGCATCAAACCACATCACACATCAATAATTATCCCATTATTTAATATATACCAACAGAAATGATCATTTCTACTAAATACTGACTGTGTAATGACCGATTCTTAGGAATTTTTCGAACCTCCAGACAAATGAAATGTCAATGATGAATACATGATGAGATATGTGAGAAAATAAAAATACACAAACATGAAGAATGAACCTAAAAAATTAATTGGGTTGGCCTTAATCCATTGATAGTAATATTTTGAACAAAAGTAAAAACCAAGGATCATTAAAAACAGTATACATTTCTAATTCTATGGTTCTAAATCAATACCCATAAATCAATGATTGTCCCACAAATAATTTTTTTTCTTGAAAATTGATTCCATTTTTACATGGGATAATAAAATGGGTATTAAAACAACATAAAAAAAATTTATACCTCATTATTAGATCAATCACTAATTAAGAATAGTTTTGTGATGATGTTGGTTATGATATCCAAGAACTTATTTGTCAAATACGAACTATGTGTGACATCGATCACTGCTCCACGATTCATTAACATTCACAAAGGTTTTCTTTCAATGACTCTCATCATATTCCTAGGGTTTTTTTTGACCGTAATGTTTTTCAATAATCTTTTTTAAATAGAAGAAATCGATTCTACTTTATTAAATAAATAATAAAATAATAAATTTATTAATTTATTTATTAATTCTCTCAAGACTACACATAATCCAAACACCCTATGGGTAAAAAGGTTTTGTACATCCTAGGGTAAAAACTATATTCTAGATATAATGGAGGTCTCATATTTCAAATACAAGAATCTTTTTAGGAGATAATTCATTACATCAGGAAACGTTTTTGCATGTGATGTAATTTATTTAATTTTTTTATTATATCGACATCGAGTCTCCCCAGGGCCTTGAATCCCACACAGACTCAACACATAGCTTCTAAAATATCTTTTAAAATCATCCAATGTTTTACAAGGAAAAATATAGACCCATTAAACTATTCTAACCTAAAATACTGTAATCCTAAAAACAAAAAATTCTTCTAAAAAAGATGAAGGTACTTGGCTCACATTTGTTTCTACTTCTCCTACGTTCTCCCCTGTAGATTCTTGTGTTGCAATAAAATAAGAATCATGGGAATTACATGCTCACAAGGTATCTTCTCCTACCGATCCATGATGTCTACTGCGTACTTAATGGATATATATATATCCTCGATTTCATGATTTTCCCAATCAATAACATGTGACGGGTTGTGAACATACCTTATCATCTGCGACATGTGGAATACATCATGTACTAGGTTTAACAGCAATAGTAGGGATAACTGGTATACCACCATTCCAACCATATGTAGTATATCTAAAGGGATAATGAATCTTAGAGATGACATATCACCCCAACTATATGTATAAAATCCTATCTATGGTGAGATATTTAAAAACATATGGTCTCACTCATTGAACTCCAATGGACTCCATCATCCTACTACATAAGATTTTTGACAGCACTAGGAAGTCCTTATCTTCTCCTAGAATATGTTAAACTTCTTTTTTATTTCATTCCCCATGTTAGGTCCCATATATGTCGACTCCCTTGGAATGGTCCAGCAAATTGGCGACCTATTGGGTCTCACATAGATGTCCTTGATTAGTTTCATACCAATGGTGGAGTGGTAAATATTGTTATATGTAAACACCACCAAGGTTATGTGATCATCCAAACATTAATTGAATTCCTATATAAAATCCTGAATCATGTCCTCTAGAATCTGAAAGATCTACTCAGTCTAGAAATTTTTCTGGTGGTGAAATGTCATTCTCATTAGGAACTGAGTCCCAAAGGCCTCCTAAAATTATCTCAATATTCGTGACTTGATGTGAGCATCATGATATGAAATTATTGTACCGAGAACTACATGGAGTTGTGATATCTCTTGAATATAAAGGAATACCAAACTCTCTACTGAAATCCTCTCTCAGATGGACATGAAGTGGGATGACATAGTGAATTGGTCTATGATCACTAAAATATAGTATTGACCTCTATTTTATCATAGAATTACATTTATTATGTACATGTATATTCCATCCAACTTCAACTATGGAACCCCAATTGGATAAAAAAAATACATTGGAAACTTTTTTTCATCCTTTACCTAATAAAAATTTCGGCATCGAGAGGAAAAATTGACTATACTTCTCTTTATCCTTAGCCACCAGAACTAATACTAAATATACTGGTATATCTTCTAAAACCTTGAATATATCGTAAAGGGGGATATCATTGTGTTAATGGTATCTTAATCTTCCCTTGTAAAAGAATGATATTCTTCCCACCTTTATAAAATCCATTATGGGCACGTATAATGGATATATGAGCATGTGAAGCCTAAAAATCGATATCTCCAAGATGACCCTCTATAACATGCTGAAAATGTGGATGAGTAACAACCACTAACTAGAGGTAAGCTAAACCATCCTCATCCAATAAGGACAAACATAAAAAGGAAAACTACTTTAATGGATCACTTAACAACTCTGAATGGGATCTCATACTAGGAGCATCTACCACTCACTATAAGAAAATCACCACATAGAGGTGGTTTAAACCACCACACTATCCTACTGTAGTGGTTTTTTGAAACTATTACTAAATTTTCTATCTCCATACAAGATTCAGTGCTTTCATCAATTTAGAGGTGTTTTATGGTAACCATCATAGTGAACGCATTTCATAGTAGTTTTTTTTTATTTTAGTGGCGGTTCTTCTGGAAAAAATGGATTTTTTATTCATGGTGGTTTACACTACCACTAAAAAATAATTTCATTTTATCTGGGTCAACAGCGGCTAAAACCAAGATAACTATCGTGAAATGATAATAGAAGATGAAAAATATGTAGCAGCGGTTTTAACCGTTTGTAAATTATTGTATGTTGTAGCAGTTTTAACTGCTGCTGATAGTAAAATACCAAATTATAGCAGTGGTTTTAATCTCCGATAAATATGATCCATTTACATAGAGGTGATTTAAACCACCGCTAAATCTAGATTTAGAAAAAAAACACAGCTGATTCTGTTGACCTAGTACCAGTTCCCTGAAAAAAAACCATTCCAATTTCTCATACACATATATCCTATATCAAAAATAATAAAAGGAAACTAAACATTTCCTAAGAAAAAGAACATTTAAATATACTCAATGTTGTATGAGTATCACTCTATTCATGGTGCAAAAATCATTCCACTGATCCCATCCATGTGTTCCCCCTTGGGAACCATTGTTTCTCATATGAAGATAAGTAACCCAAACAATGTGATCATCCAAGATATAAAATGTATCACACCTGATGTACAAAGTATCCACAACCTTTTATCCCGTCCTTATTATTCAATTAAGAGGAAAACAACATTCTTTCCGAGTGTAACTAATAAATTTATTTTCCTTATGTTTTAAATACTAATGATTCCATTTGTAGAACCATGCCATCTTATAAATCATTTGGATTTAATGAGGTTAGCACCCATAATAAATTTCAATTATAATGTCATAATGTTCATGTAGTAATCAAACCATAACTCATACTATTTAATTTAATTAATTAGGTAGTTCATTCCATAATTAATGGTTTATGAGAATTGAATAAAAGTAACAGGTCCATGTGGACTACCCATGGAAGTTAACACCAAACATGAAAATTTATGTGTTAGGCCAGGATAGCATGCATTACATATAGGAAGATCTAGTTCCCTCAATAATACATAGGCCCTAACTTCCAAAAAGATGGTTTTGTAACCACAACATACATAAGGGGTTGTCATATCCTACCACAATTCATTTGAACATCACTTTGATAGTCTAGAAAAAAATACACTTATTAGGGGATTTAACTAGAGAAAAACTAATTATATTAAGTCATTAAAGGATTACACTATTATGTGCAGTTCAAATTTGAGTTCCATGGTCATTAACATGGAAAATTTAATAAACAATGGACACTAATAGTAATGAACTATGATCAAAAAATTAAATAACAAATTCACAAGTGGCTGCATGGAAATCATGCTAGAAATCATTGTGACACAATTTAAAAAACATCAAGACTATAAGGTAAATTCTATAGACCACCTACCAAATACCATGGATTATTGACATGACCAATATCAATGCATGTTTCTATCCATATAGAGAGAAATTTTGGAAACATATGAATTCCCTCATAATATGGTGAATTTAGCTGCCCCAAAATAATTCATCTAGAGATGAGATAAATATAGAAAGATGGAAGAAAGATTCTTATAATCACTGAGTGGTGTAAAAGTCACTTGAATGAGGCTGAATTCAACACCATATAATGAAGATCAATCCAACACTTTTAAAAGAGAGGATAAGAGAATCCTCATAATATGATCCTTAAATAAAAATATCAATTAATAGAACATAAGGATTGTAAATTTCTAGTGTATTTGGAATAATGGGTTCATAATATATTAAAGGAAACCTGAGAAATCAATAAAATTTTAGGTCATGAAAATGTTTGTTGGGAACTCTGTGCCACACATGATACATATACAAACAAAATGTTACCATATTTGTCCAACATATCAATAATAATACTAATAACTATTCGATGATGAACATAGATCGTAACCCTCTCCACCTCCATCTCTACTTCCTACTACCACCTATAAGAACATTATATTGAAAATTAAATACTGTTTTATATTTATATTTAAACTTAAAACCAATAAATGTTTTCCAACTAAATGAATTTGAATTTTTCTGATTTACATTCTCATAACCAGTTGATGCAATACCATCGGGGTAAGATCTGAACATTTTATGATATAAATAAATCCACACATTCTACAATGTGAATATTATCCTCCAATAATCATTAGAAATACGAAGGTAAATAGGCTTCGCAGCCATCTGGCCTATAATATGGCCATATAATCTTACTATATCATCTATAAGGACCCCATATGAATCAAATGGGACAACTATATTCTCTTAAATCAGATTCAATACAGTATAACACTTCCTCCTTGGAATTATTATCATTTAATCAAATAAAAATAACTTCAGAACATATATTTAAAAAAACTTATGCAGAAAAAATAAAACAAAAATGATAACAGATGCACAATACTAACAAACAAAATATACATAACAATTATAAAGAATGATTTCCCAAATGAAATAAGTGGTTTCTAAATAAATGCATAATTGTACATAAAATATTTTCCACTTCAAAAATTTCAGTTTCCCGATCCATTACTTCATCCAATTTATCCATCCTTACTAGACTAATATTTTCATTATCATGATGGATAAATAAGTCGGCTTCTTAATGTTGATGAGATTCAATGTCAAATGTCAAATCTTTTAATTCATCACCCATATCATATAAATATATTTGTTTTAAATGATAAACTATACTCCAACATTCATCCACAACACCATTCACATAATATAACAATTTCTCATGCAATAATAAGATATAAGAGTCATGTAGTTCATGATCACCAACGTCCATCAAGCGAGAGATGTTCACAGATGTAAATTTTAAAGAATATCTTTTAACACCTCTGATAATATCGACCAAATCACATTTGAATAAAACAACTAAAAATTACCATGGTAGTTTAATTCAATAAGATCAGTCAGATTTCCATAGTTGACCACATTATCAAATTTAAATATACCACTATTCAGTGTTTTCAAAGCCTCTTCTCAATCGGCCATACAAAATCTAAATCCATTCACATTGTATGTGTCAACTTTCAAACTTGTTTTAGAGGACATCAAGCAAGGAATGTCAAATATTATGAAAAATCAGCACGAGTATCAGTATTCATGATCTAAAAAAATTTATATTATTATATTTACAAAATATATGTGTCAACCTAATATCTATATTTATTACAATATTTATGAACTTACATTTCTTAAACACCATTCTACAAGATCTTTATTAATACATTTTTTTATATCTTTCTCATTTCGTGTTTAGACTATCATTCATCTCTTTGTTTTTGTCCTAGACTCTTCAATCAATGGATATAAAATTTCACTATTCAGTAGCACATATATATATGCCTATAATAATTTCATTTCCTTCGATGTAACATTTGAGGTCCTCTCAATTGATCGGCCAATAACAGGAAATATTGTTGATTTCCCAGGTATTTGAGATTGATTCTATGTGTCGTCAACACATCCAACTCAATTAAATATTGTCTCAATATCATCCATTTATCTAGAACAAAAGTTAAGACACCCCTCTTCTAAATATCCTTCCTCAATAGAGCCTTCTTGTTGAGCTTTATTTCTCACGTATTATTTCAAATGACCAAGAAATTTGTAAAATAAAATAAACAAAAATAATTATGCATTTAATTAAGTACCAAGAAGTCCTTATTTAACTATGAAACATATATATAAATCACCTATTAATTGGATACATCCATTTATAATGTACGAGGCCTCATAATTTAGTTTCCTCAACCAAATGCATAGTTAAATACATCATGACAGTAAAAAACAATGGAGGAAAGATCATCTCCATTGTACAAAGTGACAATGAAAACATCTCCTGAAGGATTTCAAGATCAAAAGTATATAGAGATTTCTCACATAGTTTTTTGAAAAATGTGCAATATTAGGGTTCAATAGTAATAACCATATCAGGTAATAATGTATGCAATGCCAATGGTATTAACTACTGTAAAAGAATTTGTGAATTGTGAATTTTCAATACATGTAACCAACAATTCATTAAGTAAACAAACCTCAATATGTTACTTTAATACCCATCATATACCTTCATATGCTTTAAAATTTAATAGAATGTACCTTTATCCCTATTTTTAATTGCAAATGTTTCTGGAGAATACTTTTCATTCTCATCTGGATAGATATCATGTTTTATGTTCATTACATATATGTCTCTCTGAGCATTGGGATGATCCTTCGACTTTCCATGCTCATTATGATATTGGAAGATCAAATTGTCAAAAACATTCTTCTCAATATTCATCACATAACGATTATGCCGGAACAAAATAAATTCTCAATATGGAAGTTTGTAGAATATACTTTTTTCCTATATTATTGCATTCTGATTTCACATGATGATGGACTTCAATCTCATTATCCACTATTATTCAAATGATCAACCTTCCCAAATTCTATTGCAACATTTCCATGTTGTTCAAGTATTTCATAACCGCTTAACAACATTGGAGATGGTCTAAGATCAATGAAATCATTAAATTTTGATCTGTTGATCCGAAATCTATGAGATGCATTGAAAAATTTTTGATGGCACAAGAAGCACCATTTTCTTCTATAATGTATCTGTTTGGGCTAAAAAATAAATGTTACAAATACGACAAGCCAAACCCATTTAACTGTTCAAACCAAATAAATTCCAAAGTTTAGGGAAGTCACTAATGGTCCACATTAAAGAAGCATGAATTTTTAATATTGTTTTAGGAGAAGAATCATATGTCTCAACACTATTGCTCCATTACTCCTGCAATTCTTCAATTAAAGGCCACACGTACACATCAATACAATTTTCAAGATTTTTTTCCTAGAATAATCATCAAAATGATAAAATTTGTTTGTTTCATACACATCCACTAAGGAAGATTTTAAGAGATCAAAACAACTAGACAAATGCTATAACTGGTACTCAAAGTCCCAAATAGGTTGAATCCATTAGAATATAATCCCAATAAAACATTCCTAGGATCAGCTAAGAAATCTGGATATAATGAATCAATTGTCTTCCCAAATTTCGAATCTCGTGGATGTCGCATTAACCCATCAAAGTTATTATCTACAGAATTCTAGTTCATGTGTTCAGTAGTTTTCAATGACATGAGTAATCATTGAAATTGAGGAGTTAAAAGAAATTAACACAAAAAATTTCTAGGTGTGTTCTTTTTATTATTCATCATGGTAGTATATTGATTTATACTTCCAACATCAACCATTTAATTCCATCTAGAAGAAGAACATTTTTTGAAATCATGTCTACTTGAATCCCCTGGCCAATAATGCATACAATCATTAGTACACGCATGTATTTTTGTATAATTCAGACCTAAACTTCTAACACCGTTTTTTATATCACAAAAATACTTGGTGATTTTTTCTATTGGAAATGAATCACACAATAATTCCAATATGAATGGACATTACCTTATTTGTAATTCCACATAGACATTTGTTATGGTAAAAATTTAGCCGAAAAGAATGTTTTGAATATTTCAAACATACATTATACTACTCATTATTCCCATCATCCACTAGACCATGAAACATATTTTCCTCAGTGAACCTTTCTCTTACATTAGTGTCCACAAAATCAAGTGGATTATCCAATGATAATATTAAAATTTTGACCTGGTTTTCCTATAGTCTCAAAAAAATAACTTGTCATGTTGCTATTTATAGCACCCTCATCTAGTTGTTCTAATATGTTTTGATGTTGATGGTGGGGTATTTCAATTATTAATGCATCATTTATATTTTTTTTAATTTCATTTTCGATTTTAGACGAATTTGGGAGCTCATTTTATGTATTGACACCAGTTCGTAAACTTTCTGTAAAGTTCAATACTTCATCGAAAATACAACAAAAATAATGATCAAGCAATTGCTTCAATATTAAATGTTCATAAAATTCATCTCTTATCAACCATATTATAAATTTACATTTAGGACATGGAAATCTTATTCTCCCTTCAACGGATCGATTGGAAATTGAAAAATCTAAAAACTCCTCGAATCCCTTAGAATACTGAGGTGTGTTCCTCGATAATGTGATTCAACTTTTATCCATTTATATCACAATATACCTTCACAATATTTAAAAATTTAAAACATATAACTTTTACTAAATATGGAATGATATTAATATATACAAGTTTAAAAATATATAAACATGTAAAATAAGGTTTTCCTATATAAATACATATGGATGATAATGAACCCACTCACTAGAAAACCAAATCATGTAAATTAAAAAGATCAATCAAGGAATAGAGAGATAATAAAAAACAAACCATGCTATAATAAATGAACTATAAACTACATGCCAAGAAATGAATACATTAGTAGCATATCCTATAAATCAAAAACCAAAATTCTAAAAGAAAAAACTAGAAAAAACTTTGAAAATAGTCCCAAGTCCAATCCCCATCCAAAACACCCATGATTTTTCCAAGTAATCCAATCATCAAGCATTGAGCCCTTCCGAAACCCAAGCCTACAATCAAGTAGCATCAACTTGGGTACCAAGTTCCATCGTATCCGGAGAAAGGTGTGACTATAATTAAATAATCCACCACCAATGATATCGCTAAATATAACTAGACTATAATAATGTACATGTAGAAGTTGTACAAATAAAAAAATTAATAATTTAATTAAAAGGTAGTAAATAAGAACTAATGCCCGGGCTCTGTGATGACACCTGAGAAATTGATGAAAAAATATCTCCTATGAAAGAAAATTTAATGAATATATGGATGAAATACATTTCACTGATGATAATAATATTGAATGCATTATTGATCACAGAATTTATATAAAATAAATAGAAGAAACAAATGACATTGCTAAAACAAAGAGTATATATGATGAAAATTACACTAAAAATATTGATCCAATTGATGACATAAAAAAGGATAGCAGAAATTAAATGGATGGCATGGAGTACATGATAATGAAAAACATCACTAACAATGTTTATTATTCCAGGAACAACAACAATCACAATGATTGTGGTGATGTTGTAAAAAATTTAATGATGAAGACCCCAATTAATTGAGGAACCAAAAAAAATGACATTGATGAAAAAACTAATAACCACAATGACACTAAATAAATAGATCATACTAATGTAATTGATGAGATGGACCATACCAAGGGAAATTATGACATAAATAATTTCAATAATGCTAATAAAATTGAATACATTTATGAGAAAAACAAAATTAGTGATTTCTATGAGATGAAACATACTGAATACACTCTTGAAACAAATAAATCATTGGAAACCAATGAATCTAAAGAAATTGAAAGCACATATCACAATGATGATAATTATTACCATGATCACATCAACACAAAAAATATGATAATGAATGTGACAACACAGATGACATAAATGATACTGATGACTCTAATGAAACCATAAATTCTAGAAAAACTAATGAACACAATGAGACTGGAGATCCAGATGATATTGAAGAGATAGAAGAGTCCAATTACATCTCCATCACTTATGAACCCAATATCAATAGTGGTATGTGTGACATTCAGGACATTGAGTACATTGATGATATTACAGATAATAACCAATATAAAAATATAGTTTTATCTAATGGAGCTTAATGCATAAACAACTTGGGTGACACTAACAACCCTAATAAATATTATAAAATAAATGAAACTAATGATGTTGATGACTTAAATTAAACTAACAAGACGGATGAAACTAATGATATAGATGAACAAAACTAATGATATATTTTTACCGCATTTAGGGATTTTGGGGATCATCGGGGACGAGGGGGTTCCTGGTGTTGCTGGTTCCTAGGGATTTTTGGTGTCACGTGGGTTGTAATGGATGGAAAGGAGCAGTGAGGGGCGGTAAGGTGTGATGAGGGTTTTGGGGGGTCACTAGGGTCATGCGGGTCATTGGGTCTAGGGTTACGTGGGGTCGCGGGGTAGGGAGGGGCGGCGAGGTGTAGTGAGGTGTGGTGAGGCATGTTGCGGGCTTCGGAGGGGGGGGGGTCTCTGGGGTCGTGCATGTCACTGCGGTCTTGGGTTTCGGGGGGTCGCGGGGGTCCGGGGGGGGGGGGGTCCAGGGGGTCAGGAGAGTCGGGGGGGGAGAAGTGTCATTGCTATAAGAAACCATTATTCATAGTAGTGTATTAAAAACCACCACTAATTTATTTTTAAAATAATTAGTGATGGTTTATTAAACTGCATCTAAAGAACTACCGCTAAATGCTAATAATGTTGTAGTGACTATGCTACCCTTTTTGATATTATAGACTATCTCAAATTCATACTCCTGGAGGAACACTATCCACCACATTTTTATCAATTTAATATTTTTATATGAAATGATATACATGTGACCGTTGTGTTCTTAATAGATGATAAAATGATCACCCATAAGGTTGTGTCACCACATCTCTCAGATAGAGACCACTACTTCTAACTCTAGATTATGGGTCACATAGTTCTGATCATGAGGTATTAGCCATCATGAACAATAATAATTCACTACATACCTCTACATCAGAACACATTCAATACATTATAGAGAAATAAAATACTAAAAACCCTCCTCTGTCAATCTCATGATTATGTCTCTCATAAACTAATATGACAACTCTATAAAATCTTACAGGTACATCTTTTCCCTTAAGAAAGGCCTCCCCTTTCAGGTCAATGTAGATGAGGGTTATTAATTCATATAAGAATCATGAATGAATATTTGATATTATCCTACTAAGATAAAAATTCTATGCACCTTAGTTACGCTCATTGGTAGCTCTCAAGCTAGAACCACTTCATCATTTATCGGGTCCACTGCTACCCCCTCTTCTAAGATGACTTATTCCAGGAATTCAAGAATCTTGAATGAAAAACTGACCCATTATGATATCCCCATAAATATGGTTCACTAAAATTATATATAGAAACATCCTTAGATTTATCACATGCTCCTCTACTGATATTGAGTAAACAAGGATGTCATTGATGATGACTACCATGAATCGGTCCAAGAAGGGGTGAAAGATCTAGTTCTTAAGTCCCATGAAATCTGTTGGGGTATTTTTCATGCCAAAAGGCATCACCGAGTAATCATAGGGATCATTGGGGAATCATAATTCTATCATTAGTATATATTCATCTCATACATAGAGCTAATTATAGTCTTCTTTGATTTCAATCTTTAAGAACCACTTCTCCCCTTTAATCTGGTCGAAGAGGTCATTAATACTCTAAATTGGATACTTATTCGTGAAATTTTCTATATTTGAGAAATGTTAATACATAAATAATCTCAATATCTCATCCATGATCATTGAGAAAAAAACCAGAGCTTCCCAGGTTGACACACCAGGTTTAAAAATCATTTCCTTCGAAAATCCTCTAGCTTCAACTTTAGATTGTGGAACATAGTGGGATCCATACGATATACTATTGTTGATATCAAGGATGTACTTTAGTGAAAGTCTATGTAGAAACTGATATCATTGTATAATTGTAATTCTGTCACATCCTTAGGGAAGAATTCATCATACTCCACCACCATAGTAGGGAGCAGAAAGCTCATAACATCCATTACTCTAAGGGAAATAATTTCTAACTAATGATTAATTATTATTATCATCCTATGAATGATCCCATCATACTATATATGGGGTTTATTCTCAACAAAGAAGGAAAAAAATCATCCCATCAACTCAGAAACCCCACATACCCCACCTAAAACTATCAATCTATGCAATAACCATGGATAGTAAGTCCTTACCATGAATGACGTCATAAGGACTAAACATGGCCATGAAAATATCCCAAAAAATTCTTTCCCATCCAAGAATCAGGTAACAATTTTGGAATTATTGTGTGGTTGTTGAATCTTCTCTAGATGGATCCTCCAAATAAAAGGTTCAAGCTAAAGGCTCAAATAGAATATCTAGATCTCAAACAAGGGATGCAGAAATAAAATATTGGATCTTCCTTATGTATATTAATATTGTAGCTAAATTAGAGAATAAATATCTCATACCTCAAATTATCTCTATATCCCCTATTCCATAGGCCTCTACTACCTAATTTTTATCTCATCCTGACTACTAGGTCACTGAGCCTGGCGTAATCCACTTGGGGGTGGTGGTAGAAATATATCAAAATTTCAACAACCTCCTACTTATCTCCTAACTCCTATTCCATTTCCACAACCCTGAGGACCTCCCTATTCTTTCCAATTACACTTCCTAGGTTATCTATCAACCTTATCCCTATATGCCACATGATGGGATAGATAATCCCACCTTACCTTTCCTTGACGATTACAAGAGTAGCATCATGTCTCCTTCGACTAACTAGAATCTTCATGAGAGTCCTGAACTGAAGACCTTATATCCTGATAATGTATGTTTAAATTCATAGATCACTAAGTTCCCTAAATATGTTTTTTTCTACCAGCTACCGAAGTCTCATCTCTTGGGTTCCCACTGATAGCAGCAACTATTGTTGTCTACTCCCCTAAGAAGCTCTCTACCATCAAGGATCGCTTGATCAATCCATCTTAAGTAGGAATGAAAAGGGATACTAATCAGGCATGAATATCTATATAGAGGATGATCTTGAAGCATCACTCTCAAAATAACACATCTCTAACCATATCCATGGAGTATCATGAGATTTTAGTGAACCTCGACACATAATCTACTACTTTTAAGATACCTAGTTGGAGCTCCAGAAGCTCCTAGATATTTGTCTCTAAAAATAGTTGTGTATAACTTCTATATGAAGAGAATCTAAAACTATATCTATGATAAAGTCATCTAGTCACTTTCCTGGGTCACCTGACTCCACCATCTGCTTGTGCAACCATTTAAAATACTCATAGCTAAGACCAATATTTAATCAGGAAGGGTCTTAATAAGGTGGAAAACTCTTCCAAAAACCTTGATGCAGTCATATGATATATGGGGGTCTAGATCACCCTGAAACATACGGGTTCATTATCCCTGAAACACATTGATATAGCTCAGCCTGCACACATTCTCTTCCAACACTACGGGATCAACCTACTTCTCACCTATTAGAGGTAAGACTAGAATACCATTTGAAGGTACCATGTCTTATAAAAGCCCCTGAAGAGAAGCCTCATCACTGGGTGGATCAACATCATGATTTCATTGTGGAATCCTTATTGGCAATAATTATGGATCCTTCAATAAAAATTCAAGACACGCCACAATCAAAGAGTATACCTAGGGAGCTAACTCATGAATGATTTGGAAACCACAACCCATTCCTATATGATCCATGTACCAATGTTTTCCCTACAACCCGTGCCTTTATAAACAGATTCAAAAAGAGGATTATCAGATTCTGGGTGAATGGATGCAACAGATGCTCCACCATAATTTGGTTTTCTATCCTGAGATTAAAACTTGGGACACATTAACATTATTTACCTAGTTCACAAACCAATACTCATAGCTATAATATCTCCAAACTCTAGTCAGAAGATGATCTCTTTTGATACCAATTTATCATTACTTGACCCACATGGGACAACTTGGAAGGCAGTAAGATGATACTAACACCTCAATACCACATCCAATATGCTTGGGGCTGGTGACATGCGCCATTTCGGTATATCACACACATTGAAGGCATTATCCAAAGATATCTAGACACCCAAACACACACACACACCTATAACCATCAATAAAATTCATAAATGTAAGATAAAAATGATATTAGAATGTGGGCATACAACTATATCCCATATCAGAGTACAAATAAATTACTTGAAAGCATAAAGATATAAATATAGGCCCATTAAAATTGTAAAAAATTAAAACTTGATAATCAGGAGGGGACATTTGTCAAATGAGAATCTGAAAACAATCCACGGACCGTCAAGCTCAACTATCCTTTACCTATTCATTTCCCACGTTAGACTCTATAGTATGTTATATTATCTTCATAAGATATGACATGTGAAGGAAAATCCCATCCAGGGTTGAGTATACATACCTAGTAGAACACCCCAAAATCACCTAAAACATCATCTAGAGGGAAGTTGGATCATCATCATGAATACATGTCAATCAATATATGAGACAATAACAATAATTCCACACATATACTTAAGATAGACACCAAGTCTCAATGTAAGGTTTCAAATATACTACCATCCAAAAATTCAATTTTATGACTCAAGGTAACACCTGTTTGGGAAAAAACACTCCAAGTGTCTTGATAACACTGATGGTGCTAATCTAGTAGTTCTGGCTTGTTGGATATTCCCATGAATAATTACACCCTAGAACTTATAATATATCAATAAACGAATCGAGGATCACACATAGAGATTATAAGGTATAAATGACCCTACCCATATTAAACCACAAGGATGGGGATCACAAGCTCCGGAAGATAGTAACAGGGTACCTAACCCAATCACAAGAAGAATGATAGAATATCACACCCCATGAAACATAGAGGGACAATTAACTCTATCCAAGAATAATATAGAGTGGATCACTCATCTTATTAATAGGAATGGATGCCTCATATACTCTCATAGGGATGGACCAAGGGAACATACTCTATTGATACAATTCTAAAACTGAATTGAACGAGGGCCTCAACATACCATTGAATAAGTACATTACATGTATAGGGAGTACACAACATGACATGGTTATTCTAGGTATGCATGTGTCCTATAGACCATTACTGTATAATTTATCCAATGATTTTTTACTCTTCCCATGCATGTTAACTCTAGTTGTTCACATGTACATTGGCTGTGAAAATTTAATCTAGCTGTGATCGGGTGCTTTAACATTATCCAGGTACTTAGGATGTGCATGTGTAATCTGGTTGTGCATTTGTATTACGCTTCATCGATGCTCGTGTACCCTCTTGTTACACACCAAGACACCTATATCAAACTAGCCATTACGTTGGAGGCCCACACGATGTGTGATGTTTAACTCTGAACAAAACCCTATCTGCTATAGAATGGGGACTACATGTTGTGTGTTTTTCTGAAGTACACACCGTGTATCTCATGAGATTCCAAAAATTCCCATCTACTCTACGAATATCACATATACTACTGCTACCACTGATATTGATGTGAATCAAGACTTTATATCCTCTATTTCAGGTTAAACACACTTGTGAAATCACCAGTGGATAGATTTTGGCCACTCATCTATTTGGTACTTGATACCCATTTCATCACACTACCACATACCCAAACCATAAATGAAAACCCTCAATATAATCTTTGATTCAAGTTCGACCCCCAATTACACCACATCACTGCACAATAATGCTTCTATTCCTAAATCATTACCTATAGAAATGATCCTTTTCACTAAATATTCATTAGGTAATGATTGGTTTCTATGTATTTGTTGAACCATCAACCAAATTAAATGCTGACAATGAACACATAGAGAACATTGGGAGAAAATCAAAAAACAAAATCACGTGGAATGTACCTATGATTTGTTTATATTGGACTCAATAAATTGATAGAAAAAACATAAAACAAAGGGAATATTCAATAATCATAAAAAATTATCCATTCTTAATTCTTGGTGGGTAAATCAATACCAATTAATCAATGATTTACCCATGAATCAATTTTTTAGAAAGAATGATTCATGTTTGATGTGGAATAATCAAACAAGGATTATAATTACTTAATAAAAAGTTCTACCTTGATGCTGGATTGACCACTAATGAATAACAGTTCCATTCTATTATCATGCTGAGATCCACGAACTTCTTTGTTTAAGACAAACCCCATGGAACACTGATCCCTTTTTCGTGATACATTATCATTTTTCAAAGGTTTTCATCCATGGATCCTCTCAAATATATAGGGTATGAGGTTAACCCTATAGTTTCATCATATCTTGGTTTAAATAAAAGAGATAGGTGTGAGACATTAAATAAATTTTATATAAATTAATAAATTAATAAATTTATTAATTCTCTAATGACTACACATAATCCCAAAACCAATCTCACATAAAGGTTATCACGAACTAAGGTTAAATCCCACATTCCTAATTCATTATAGGTCTTATATTTTCTATATGAGACTTTTTTTAGGATATATTTCATTATTTTAGGAAAATTGTTCTTGCATGATATAATATTTTTAATATTTTTATTATATCAACACTGAGGATCCCTAGGGCCCAAAATCATGTTTTCACTCATCTCCTAACTTCATATATAACCTTTAAATTATTAAAATGTTTTATAAGAGAAAAATAGATTTTTTAAAATTGAGATATCACTAAATGTCTAACTGAGGAATATAGATTCAATGCTTCATGGTATTAAACCAATAGTTATTCTTATCTATGTACGTTTGTTTGTTTTAAAATAAAGTGGTATTTTGTTCTCTATTATATGCTTCATCTACATCTATTTTTTGAAAAAAGTCATACTGAGTGTTGAAATAATAAGCGAATAATCTCAATAGTTTACAATTCAAGAATGAGTTTCTTGATTGAATTTTCAGGATTAAACTTCCTTATACTCTACCATTGGTTTCATATTCATTCACGTTGTATTTTTGAAATCTAATTAATATCCACTTAACTTATAGGAGATAAAAGTTGAATACCCATATTGGTTTTGTAAACCCTAAAATTTCATTAATTTTTTTTGAAATAAATATTTTTTTATAGTCTGCATTTCATGCAAAACTAATTTTTAACAAAACGCGATATACTATTAATATTATTATTTAACATTCCCATTAATCTAGGAGGTATGAATATTAATAAATAAAATTTTTAAAATAAGTATGAAGGTTTTATATAAATAAAATATATTTATAAATAAGTACATAATTTTTGGTAAAGTCTTTATATGCTTCGAAAATACATTTGCCTCAAAAAATGATTTTTATTTATTTTTATGAAAAAATAATAAAATTAATTTCCAACAATTTTTGATAGTTTTTTTTAAAAAATTAAATCTATTTCTGGAATCAACATGTTGAAATTATCTAAGGGTTATTTTTTGGGTCTTTTAAAAAATATTCTATTTTTTAATGAATAATGAAAAATACTGGTTTTTATTAAAAAATATCTTTTTATTTTATGTATTTAAAAGTTAAATTTATTTAATATGGTTTAAAAATTAAGATTTGTTCAATTATATCAAAATTAATCCAATTTATATAATTTTAATCAATTTTATATTGAATTTTGAAATGAAAACATTCTATACTTATGAAATCTTTTTCGTTAGAAAACTGTATTTTCAACGCATCTGTGGGTTTAATTTTAAATTAAATTATACCGCATACATGAATAATTTTTTTAAAAATAAATTACATATTTTTAATTAAAATATATAATATTATATAATATGTTCAAATTAATTTTTGTTCATAATGAATAGTAAAAATTGAAAAAATTATTTATCACGATTAAGGTTAAAACGGGTTTACTGAGGATTTTAACTAAAATTATAATGATTAAAAAGAACTAACAACATGTCCAAATTCTATTTAATTTCTATATTTAAATCTTATCTCGTATAAAGTTTGATAATGATCCATTTGGATCATTATTTCATGTTTAAAATGTGTGTATACCTTTTTCTTTTCAACAATTCTATGTGTGTCCTCTCCCCCACCTATAAAAGGGCTCCCCCACTCCTCTCCTCTTCACAAACCCAAAATTGTTTTGTTTTGAATATTATGACCAAAATATATTCCTTACTTCCCTTCCCACATCCTATAGGGCTTGGTGTAATTATTAAACCGTCCCAGTTAGGATTTTGGTGTAAACCTAATGATATTGTCCGAAGAAGAGGTATAGCCCTTAACCATGCATTTTCATTTTATATATTTTTATAAACACAAAAAATATTATTAAATGATAATGATATAATAACATCAATATATAAAATATACTGAGATTTAAATATGTTAAATATATTACCAATATACATCTCCTATCTCATAATATAGGAAACGAAACTATTGATCATGTGTACGACAGACTACTGTATCGCAAACCGATGTAATTCATCTTCCATCACCATGCCTCATGGATGGATTTAATAATGGATTTTTATAACATAATTATTCTTATGTAATTATAATATCACATCTACCTTCTTACCTCCCAATCCTTTGATAAACTATAACATCTCTTGTGCGTACGTTTGGACTACCAGCTCCACAAAGCAATGTGACATGTTTTTTCATTTTATTTTAAAATGGATGGTAATGTGGTAATATTTGATGATTTTATATGATATATATTATAGAAAAATAATTCTGTAAATGTGAATTAATATTTACTTTTCAGTCATTCCGTTTGACATGAAAATGGAAATAACATTCATGTATACATACGACCTACTGTCACCATGAATGGTGTAATTCATTTTCTATCCAAAATTTTTTGGATTACTATAATGAAATATATAATAAATATATATGATATTCAAATCATGTTTAAAAATATATAGACTATGGAACCATGAACAAATTAAAATGATTTAAAATACCAAACCAAAACTTACATGAAAAATGAAGAAGTTATTACCTGAAATGTGATTTTAACAAGAAAATTGGGGTATATATTATTCTCATGAATTTATTTTATTATTCTTATTAGGAAAATTATAGTGGATTAAATATTCAGATAGGATACATTATTTCACGGGTCTTATGATTCTAAAATCACCAAAGTAGCTAATGTTTTATGTTATAATCTTATAGTTTATTGGGATTCGTTGTGACTATGCTTCTAATCATGAAATATCACGATCTATCTCTCAAAAAACGCATATATTTTTATATAATAAAGTTATTTATATATAATAAAATTTTCCATTTTATTTTACTCTCTTTAAATACACAATATATTGAAATAAGTTTCTCAATATAAAAATATTTTATCTCTATTCGGTCGAAAATCCTTTTATCCATGTCTATGTTTTATACAAATTTCCTAAAGAATAATTTGCAATTATCCAATGATTTTTTAAGGAAATATTTTAACTTAATTTTTAAAACATGGTTTGAAAGGAAATTTTTTTCATTTTTAAAATAAGTCCCTTTTGAATTTTTGATTAAAATGTGAATGGAATTTTTGTTTTAACACGTACAACATGAAAACAATTCATCCCCTTTGACAATTAAATAATTTAAAACATTCCTTTACATTTTCCAAGGTTATTTTCAAATAAAATATTTTATTTAATATTTTTCAAAATTTTATATATTAAATATGTGTTCGAAAATTGAAAATGTTTTTTTACTCAAGTATTGTTCCATGTGATCTTTCACAATTATTTTCCATCTAAGATGACAAATTTTGATGTTACATAAGATTTACTGGGGACATGGTCCAATGATACCATCCTTTTTGTTTATCATAAAGGTTTATATTTATTATTACAAGTTTTCTATAAAACCTACTACTTTTTCAAGGGTTATTCTATGATGAAATGATGAAATATTTATGAAATCTGTATTTATGTGTTATGGTATGATAAAATGTTTATAAAGACCATTTATTTTAATGTGTTATGATTTTATGAATATTTATGATCTTGTAGAACACATATGTTTTATTTTTATTATGTTATGGTTGTGTCCTATATCTCCCTCTAATGCAGAGGGAAATTATTGATATCTCATGAGATAAATAAGAATGGAATGGATAATTTGTCTTTTGTTAGAATTGAGAGTTAACCATGACTATTATGATGGATTTGGGAGTCAACCCATTCCACTATTATAGTTTTGGAAATAATCTTTTACTATCAACGGAATGATTTTCTATACTTATGTGTTTTCCAAAATTCTATGTCTTATGATAATTTTATCTTCTTATACCTCATGTTATTTGATTGCTTATGTTTCGTGTATTATGAACTGGAAGGATTTATTCCATGAATCATGTTTACGATCTAAGAGATGTAGGGTATGGGTTTGAAATGTTATTATATTTTTTTAATACCATTATGATTATGTCATGTTAATATACTCTGTTTTACCCTTAATGGGAATCTGAGATCAACCTTTATTATGATACTTTTCCCTAGGTTATGAAGAATGGTATTATGTATGATATATTTAACATGGGTTCTAGTACGAATGAACATAGGGAGAGATTATATTGTTCTATTATATACTAGTTGTTTATGTATCCATATTTACAAAGGCACTATTAATATAGTATTTTGGTGTGGATTTTTTTTGTTATATAATGAATATTCATATGGTAAGATGTATATCTTGGTATGAAAGGAATTGGTCAATATATTTGGTATCATATAAAGATTTATTAAAACCTTTTCAAACTACGATGGGAAAAATTTAATGATATCCCTGGGGATATTTCTTGCGATATGTATAATGATATATAAGGATATAATGAATTATAGGAAAATATCCGATAATTTTGGTGAAGGATGGAGTGAGTGGTTTCCAAAATATTACTTCACTGTCTAGATATTACAAGTGTATGTGACTTTGGTATACTTTTAGCTAGGGGTAATAACTTAAAAAAGGTGATATTGAGTTCAACATGATCATGACCTGGGGAATGATAATGGGCCTTGTGACAGACCTAGTTTGACACTCCCGGGGGATATCTTTTTGAATCTAAACAAAATATTTATTGACTATCATGATGGATTTAATACTGACCTTGCATTGCCTAGGTTAAGCCTAAAATATCATAGATTGAAATTAATCTATCATTATTTAGACAACATATAAATTTTTTATATGATTATGTGGTTTCCCACTATGATTATTTTTGCTAACACAATGTTTTTTGGTTTTACATAATGGTTGGAACCTAATGGAATCATCTTAATACTGTATGCGATAGATAATTCAATGATTGTTCACATGTGAAACCAAATGTTATGGGAGATGGAATGACAAAATATCATTTCTATACTCACACAACTTTATCAAGCTATGAATCATGCTAAAATTCCAAATGCAAAAAGGAGAGAACTACATTCCATTGAGTTCTTCATGAGGTAAACTTGTCCTTCTTTTGGTGATTATACTAATCCACTAATTTCTGATCAATAAATATATAACATTGAAAATATATTTTCCATTCCCTAGTGTTCAGAGCATATAAATATCATTTTGGATATATATAATTTGAAAGGATATGTAGATTAAATATGTGAATGAAGCCTTTTACACATATTATTAGATTATATCTAAACATAAATATCCATTAATAAAATATAATTATTATAATGTCTTATCATCTTAGTAATACTAAGTTCATATTACATCAAAGTGAGACTAAAAATAAATTGTTTTAATTTTATTCTCAATAATGAGTTCCTAAATCCTTTTGAGCTCCTAACCTCTATGGGATAACCTTTTGAATTCATAGACCAAAGGGGTGATCTAAAAGTCCTAGTAAGGGAATAAATATGATAAAGTAACATAACGTTTGAGTCTAATTTATATTGTCATATCATAAATAGAAGGCTCATGAGTAATAATGTAGAGTTATAACATAAATAAGATGGTATAATAAGATCATGGTAGCATATGAAATGTGGTAGAAACACAAAACATAACAAAAACATGATTCAAGGATAAATACCTAAAAAAATCTCACGGTGTACAATGTCCCGTAACGGATTTGGTTTACTCCCAAATCCCATGAATGATGCCTCATTAGACTAAATATTTACCCAATAAATTAAAGTGTTATCATGTTAGACTCATCATAACATATTTGTGATCTATGAGTTCCATATAAAAGAAATAAATCATAAGGCATAAAATAATAATTTCCCATAAAAATAAAATGGGCTTCATAATATTTCTTCATATCACAATCAAATGAAATTTCATAATGAAGGTATTAGAGAAATGATCATTTGACAAATATTATGCTATCAATAGAAGGGAGAATAAACTAGGTATATATGTGAGATATAAATACATAATTTAGAAGAAATAAAAAATCTCATTGGATATTTTCATTAAGGAAAATACTTTTTAAAAATATTAATAACATTATTGAGTAATATACCCTTTTTCACATTGAGTAACATCAATGATTTTATTTAAGTTTTAAAATGATTTTTAAATATCACTTCAAAATTTTTTGATGAAAATATCCTTTAGATTTTGAAAACCCATAATTTAAATATAAAAAATTCCTAAAAATTAAGGAATATTTTTAAATATCCTTTGAAACATAAATATAAATCTTTAAAACATTCAGTGCATATGATGGTAGAAGAGTTCTATTCATAAAGAATATATAGAAAAATAATGATTCCTTTCAATTTTCGATAAGAATATTAAAATAGAACCTTATTAAAAAAATGACAAGAATATCCCTTTTAAAAATATTTTTTGAAAAACCAATTAATGGAATAATGACATTAAATAATCCTAGAAAAAAATTTATGAAATACTTTTTAGAAAACATGGATTTGGAATAAAAGTTATTATTAACTGAAGAGAGAAACAAAGTCGTATTTTTTTTAAAAACATTTTATCAATAATTTTATCTACCAAAGAGAAGAAAATGATACAATTATAGAGAAAATTCATGAATAAATAGATTTTAATAAAATGAAATGTGTTTATTATACAATGATTAAATAATTTCCTTCAACAAAATTTCACGTATAAGAAATCACCGTTATAATTAGAATGAAACATAAACCCTTATCACATTGGTACCATTTGAAAAATATATTCACATGAATTAAGAGGATTAATTGAAACAAAAAATGTCATGATTTCATAAGGATTCACAATATAATATGTAACGGGTCCATTTATACACCATTCAAAATAAATTAGGTTCATAAAAGATCATGTGTCTCAAATAATGAAGTTTAAGGTAATGCCCTTATAATGTTTGTATCATTGAGGTGATAATTAATAAATGTGATAGTTATGTGTAAAAAATGTGGATCCAAAAAACTTAATGTGGAAATAAAACATAAAGAAATCAAATCAATTTCCCAAAATTGTTTTTCATAATATATTCAATGAAGTAGTCATATAACCCATTGAATGGAAATTGAGTTATAAAACCCCTTACCTCTACCTCTTTTTCGTTGAGCACTCTTTTACCTCAGGTATAGTGGTTTTAAACATTTCATTAACTTATTAAAAAACCAAATTTATATTTATAATACCATATATGATCCTTTAATTAATTCTTATTACTATTTCATTAATAATCTTTTATTATCACTATTTTTTTGTGTGTCAGTTTCCTTGTTTTATCGGGCATGTTTAATCATCAATGTTCTAGATACCGAACATATGATATAGATAAATAATCTAAATAATTATATTAAATTTTTAAATATAATTTTTTTATTATATACCTCTTAAGAATCATTATTGGATTTTTAACAGGGAGAATGAATCACACCTCTCTGTATAGACGATAGGCCGTACGTACGCACGAGCAACATTATCATTTCCTTAATGAGTGAAAGAGTATGTAAATTGATTGTATATTAATTATCATGAATAAATATAATTTCATATATATTAAATATATTAATTAAATTTATCCCTTATTACCTTCCATTTTAAGTGTTTGTGAAAGATGAATCTCATCACTTCACAAGGTTGTAGTCCCCCATACATATGAGCGATGATATCATATTCTCTATGGAATAGAAATTAAGAATATAAATATGTTATTATAATTTTAAAAGTATAATTATATCATAACTATAATATTTAAACATTATATACTTCATTATATTTATCCTAGAGAAGTGGTGTTGGAAAACAAATTATGTCGAATCGTGAGGTTGTTGTCCTCAATACACACAAAGAATGATTTTTTACCATTTGAAAGAGGTGGAGATGGTTTTAGGAAGTGAACATAAAAAATCAGTATATTTAATATATTTATGTTATAATTTCATAATTTTTTATTAATATTTGGTTGAAGTTGGGGAATAAATAATATAAAATGTTTTGTTAAAGATGTTACCTCTTCTTCAGACAACTTCTTTTGGATTACACCAAAAGACATACTAGGATGTATTTATGAAGAAAAAAATATTATAGGATGAGGGGAGGGAATTATTATAGTTATTTGGGTAGTTATTTTCAGAAGAAATGGTTTTGGAAGGTTGTAAAAGAAGAGTAGAGGGGTGTGGCCTTTTATATGTGGGGGAGAGGGAACACTTGGTATTTTTGAAAAGAAAGAATTATAACCATTTTTTTAAAATGAAAAGGGTTAAAAAAAATTTCATATTTTATACCCTTATAAGATATAAGGTCTATATATGACTAAAAAATATGAATTATTTATTTTGTGGGTCATTTTCAAGCCTAAAAATTTAAGTTTAACTCCCAATAATCCCATTTTTACCTTATTCATAGTAAATAAATTTTATTATTTTCACAATTAATTATGTTAAAAAATTAATTTGAAGATATTAGATTATATAAATTATATAAATTCAAAATATTTATTCTCTTTTTCAAAATCCAACTTTCAAAATTGGAATAATTTAATTTAAAATTAAACCCACAGTTATGTAAAAAATGGGTTTTGAAAAGAAAAAATTTCAAAAGTTTAAAAGGTTTTTATATAAAAAAAATTATTAAATTAATTAAAAATACTTAACTTGGATTAATATTTATATAACTTAACTGATTTTACTTTTAAAACTAAATTTAAATAAAATTGTGTTCATAAATGCTCTAAATGAAAAACCTTTTTTTAATAAAAAATAGTATTTTTCATTATTCATCAAAAAATGGATCTTCATAGAAACATCACAACAATTAACCCTATGATTATTTTGAAATGATTATTTCAAAAATAAATTAATTTTGAAAAATAAATTTTCTAAATGTGGTAAAAAATAAATTTAAATTATGTGTGCAAAGTGCTACAATATAACCTTTTAAAAAAATACAGTTTTTCAGAAAAAAATTATTTTTCTTTTAAATAATTATTATTTTAATCATTGAATTTATTTTAGACATGTGTAATTAATATAACTTTTATAATTTAGTTATTCCTATTAATTTCAATCATTTAAACATCTTGGTTATTATGGTTCATTTAGACATGGGGTTTTATGTTCCACAAGCTATTGAATAGATTTAATTTATTTAAAAATAAATATATCATAAATCAAAGAGGTGTGAAATTCTATTAAAATATTGGTTTCATTTGTTATATAATATATCAAACATGATTTTCCTCTTAAAATAGTAGGGTGTCACATTATACCTTGCATAAATTAATTTCTTTCTCATAATTTAATCTGGATATTGGAAATGAAGGGTTTTAAATTTTCTTTATGTAAAACCCACATCATATAAAGTGTTCTAAAACATTATATTAAAAAAATTAAAATGGAAATATGAAATTAATCACAAAAATAGGTTCCCACATAGGAAAACATTGGTGAATTGTAAAGATATAGTCATAGAAGAAAATAATAAATAATTATAGAGAGTGATAGTGATCATTGATCTCAATAAAGTGACTGATCAATAGAATGTTAAGGAACCTAGAACCATAGATATTTAATGATTTTAAATACACTTTGAGTAATTTCCTTACTTTTTAAGAATATAAGTAAATATACTTAAATGATATATTTATATTTCAAAATAAATAATTCATCCTTTGGTTGTTATTTGACCAATTTACTCTTTATCTCTTAATCCAATAAATTAATATCCAACAAAAAGAATTTTTTATTCACGAAGCACAAAAATTACCATTTAATATATCATAAGTTCGATAAAATAGTGACAAGTTAATCCTTCTATCTATACTAAAAACAAAATAATTAACATAAAGTAAGATCATATCCAAAATGAATATGAATATATTAATATCCAAAATTAAATAATGAAGTGAATGTTTTAGAAAAGATTATTCCTTAAATAAATGTCCTCATATCCAGAATAACTTCAATAACCTCAATGTGATAGAATATTTTATCCTCAAAGGTTATATCATACAATTTCAAATTACATCGCAAAAACAAAATATCATTCTTCCAAAATAATCCTTTATGTTAAACCAAAATGTTATAAATACCTCAACCCAATAAAAAATCTCCCAAAATATAAATAGTCACTCCAAAATAAAATTAATTGATCCCATAATATGTTACTCAAAATAAAATTAATATTTTAAATTCAAACCATATAAGTAAAAACAATGTTATACTAATCAGTACATCACATTGAATAGTGGTAAGAGTTACACCCTTATCACCCTTCGGATGTCGGTTCAAGCCCTCTAGCCTTACAACATATGTTGGGATGTCACTCGACTTGCAGATAGTCCTTTTTCTAAAAATATGAAAAAAATATGTAATGATCATATTCATAATTTTATATGATCCTATAAAATTATGAAGAATATGATGATCATTTTAAAAATAACAGAAGTCATCAAATAACTTTTTTTAACCAGTACATTTTTCTATAGAACTCATTATTTTCAATAAAATCAACTTATTACCTCAACATTAAGCACATTTCTAGGTCATTATTAAATTCAATATATTCTTATAATTACTTAATGTAAAACATATATAGATCAATCCTCATATATATATTTTAGGATTCACATAATTCATGAATTCCTATACATAATCATTTCAATTATTTTAATTCATTCTTAATTAATTAAATAGGATTAATCATCTTATTCAATAATAAATCATTAATCTCATATTTAATTTGTAGTCTCTTCATTATCAACAACAAAAGCTCTACTAACACAACCTTTTTGATCATATTATTTATATTTCCTTCTTAAAAAATCGATTTTTATAATGCCTATTCCTTCCACATTTAAAACATTCAAGCATTGATTATGCCTTTGGGAAAAAATTATTCTCTTCCATTACATTAACTGAACATTACATTTTTCCTCATAAATTAACTAATTTATTCCCTAATTATCCCCACAAAAACATCTTTTCATTCGTTTGAGACATTACATTTAGTGATTCTTTCTTCACTGTCAACATATAACAAACTGAATCATTTTTCATCCATGGGTCCCCACCACCAGAAATCATAGAAAACTTTATCATAATATTCTTTTGTGATTCTTATATTTAGTTATGGTGAAAGTTTTTAATCATATATCATGAAAAATGATTATTAATAATCACAATATTCTTTACTCTAGTTATTATCCCATTTTGTTTCTCATCAACTCAAGGTGTATAACAATCGACATTAACTCGTTCCTTCTAGATCCCTCCATTGACTAAAACCACAAATCATAGTGTGACATAAATAATCATAGTGTGAGACTACATAATCATGAAAAAATCATTTATAGGATGTCTAAATAACAAAACCTTATTTTCATTATATGAAACCTTAGGTTTTTTCTAGTACATTAATTAAAATCCTTTGTGATGGTTTTTAAAGAGTTAATGAAATTCAAAATCATATCCCCAAGAAGTGCCAAACTAGGTTCTCAGTTATTCATGTTTTCATGTCATAGGAAATTATTAAGTCAAATTAAATGTGCCTTTTTTAGAGTTATTACCCTTAGGTACATCTATTACAGAAAAACATCCACTTGTAGTATCTATACAGGGATATCATTTCCTAGAAACCACTTGCTATAAACTTCATTAACATTACAGTATATCTTACTATACATATAATTATCCTTATACTTATCCTTAATATTACCATTAGACATTACATTTTGGTTTTTATTAAGGTTTTCTCATCCTAGTTTCCAAAGGTTAACTAAACATTTTCTATGATACCAACTATGACTACCCAAGACTTTTATACCTAATATTACAAGATTTATAAACATAAATATCCATTAATAAAACACAAGGATCATAAAGTCCAAGTTTATCTAGAAGGTAGGTTCATAATACATAAAAGGACTAAAAATAAAAAAACATTTATTCTCCATAATAATCTCCTAAATATTTTGGAGCTCAGAAACTACATGGGACAACCTAGGGAATATATATAAAAAAGGGTGAGCTAAAAATCCTAGTAAGGTAATTAAAATGATAAGGAAACAAAATGTGTGATTCAAAATTATATCAAAATATTCTAAATAGAAGGATCATGAGTAATCACATGGAAGCATAACATAAAAAATAATATATCATAAGATCATGGTATCATAATAAATTCGTAATAAACAAAAAATTGAGTCATGGATAACTTCATAGACAAAATAAAATGTGGGAAGAAGTCCTATAATCTCATAGGTTTACTCCATAATCCCATACATGAAATCTCATGAGACAAAAGATTTACCTAATGCATTTTAGTGCTATCTGGGTTCACCTGTAATAGCATGTTAGTGATCTATGTGTGTCAAAAAAGTAAATCAAACTTTAACAATAAAATATAAACAAACCATGGAAATAAAATGTGTTCAATAATCGTACTTAATATCATAATCAATTGTAATTATAATTTGAAGGAATTTGAAAAATAATCATAAATCATGTTTTACCCCATCATATAAAGTGATAATAAACTAGGTATATACATGAGAGTAATATATTCCTAATATAGAATCATTCCATAACATAAATGGTTGTTTTCATTGATGAATTTTTTTAAAAAAATATAAAAAAATCTAAATGAAAATAACCTTTTCAATTTGAGTAACCTCCAGGATTTCATATTAGATTGAAAATGATTCCGAAATATCACATTGAATATTTCTTGAGTAAAATATCATTTCCAATTATAAAAAAATTATTTATAATATAAAATGTATCCAATAATTAAATATATTTTTGAAAATAACCTTTGAAACATAAAAAAGGAATCTCTAAAACATTGAGCGTTTTGGATGGTGAAATAGTTTTTTTTATTCTAAAAATGTTAAAAAAAGATTACTTTCACATTTTTTTAATAAAAGTAATACTATAACTTTTTAAAAAAACTAATAGAATATTACTTTAAATTTTTTATAAAAATAATATTATTGGTAAAAAAATTAAATTGTCATAGAAAAACATTTTTTTATTTTTTTAGAAAAAATTAATTTCGATGAAAATTGATTTTCCACTAAAGAGAGAAATGAGGTTGAATTTTATTAAAAATGTTTTATCAGTAATTTTAAATACCAAATAAAGAAAAATAATTCAAAAACTTGAAAATTTCATTAATAACTAGAGGATAATAAAGTTAAATTTTTCTTTTAGGAAATAACCAATTAATTTATTTCAATGGAATTTCAAGCTTAAGGAATCCCAATTAAAATGAGATTGAAACATAAACCCTTAACACTTTGGTATATTTTGAATCATAAATAACCATGAATAAATTAAAATAATTATAACTTGAAATCTAGTTATGTAGGAAGGATTCATGATATAGTTTCAGTATATACACCATTCAAAAAAAATTAGTTGCATAAAATAACATGTGTATCAAAGAAGTAAGTTTGAGATTAAACCCTTTCAATGTTCATATCATTGAGGTGAGAGTTAATAAATGTGGTGATTATTTGTAAAATAAATGTATATCAACAAAAATAAAAGTGTAAAAAAACATAAATCAATCAGAATTCATTTAACACATAATTTTGGCTTAATATAATCAATAAAGTTGTTATATAACCCAATAAATGGAGATTGAGTTAAAAACCCCTTACCTCACGCTTACCATTAGTTGATCACTACTTAACATACTTTATAGTGGTTTTAAACATATTATTAAATTATTAAAGAACCATTTTAATATTTATAATAACATATATGATTCTTTTATAACATCTTATTACCCTTTGATTAATAATCTATCATTATCACTATTGTTGATGGTGTTAATTGCATTATTTTCTCATGCATGTTTTGTCACGAAAGTTATCAATCAAGATCATATGATATAGTTATATAATATCTATAATTATATTAGTTTTATAAAAATAATTTTTATTATACACATCCTTTTAATCATTATTGAATATTGAGCATGGAGAATGAATCACATCACTTTCTAGAGACGTTAAGTTGTACGTACACCCGAGAAACATAATCATTTATTCAATGGGTGAAAGAGTAAGGAAGTAGATCATATATTAATTTTAAAAAATAAATATAATTTCATCAATGCCACATATATTAATTAAATTTAACCTTTTTTACCTTCCATGTAATGCGTTACTGAAAAATGAATCACATCTCTTCATGAGGCTCAAGTTCTTTGTACACATGAGTGGAATTGTCGAATTCTTTACAGAATGAAAATTAAAAAGGTATATATGATATTATAATTAATAAATTATTATTATATAATAAATATAATATATAAACATTAGATACATAATTATATCCAATGGTGAGAAGTGGTGATAGAAAACGAATTACGTTGGTTCATGAGGTTGTAGTCTACCCAACACTCTATCAACAATTTTGATTCCATTTTGAGGGAGGAGGAGATGGTTGTAGGTAATAAACTTAACATTAAAAAATATTAGTATTTTTAATATACAAAGGAAATTATTTCAATATTTTTTAATACGGTTTTGAGGAGGTGGATTAAGGAATAAAATAAAATTCCTGGTTAAGGATGTTACCTCTTATTTGAACAATTTGTATTTCATTACAAAAAAATCCTTCCTTTTTTGGATTAATGACCAAACCAAGGATTCTAGGAATTGGGTAAGTAATTATGGAAGTAATATAGGAAGGTATTATATTAGAAAATGGTTTGGAATGTTTGGAAAGGAGAATAAAGTGGGTGGGCCTTTATAAGTGGGGGAGCCGATTTACTTGGTATTTTTGAAAATAAATAATTTTACCCGTGTTTTTTACTATTAAAAATGGATAAAAATATAAAATTTTAAAACATTATAAGATATAATGTCTAAATATGAGCATAAAATATGAATTAGAAATCTTTAGGGTAAATTTTAAACATTTTCTTTTATGTTTATCGCCTTAGTAAAACAGTTTTCAACATACTATGGTAAATAATTTTTATTATTTTAATAATTAATTATGGTAAAAAATTAATCATAATTTATTATGATTAAAAATATTAATTCTTTTTTTTTAAATTCAACCCACACAATTGGATGAATTTACATTAAAAATAAATCTGTAGTTGTGTCAAAATAATTCTTTTCCAAAATAATTTCAAACATTTAAAAAGTATTTATATAAATATTCAATATGAAATTGATTAAAATGAATTAATTTAGATAAAAAAATATATATTTTTACTAATTTTACTTTTAAAAACACATTAAAATAAAATGGGGATTTTAAATTACTTAAGCGAAAAGTTATTATTTTAATAGAAATAATGTTTTTCACTATTAATCAAAAAAATAATTCTTAAAGAAAAAATAAACAAATTCAACCAAAGATAATTTATATATATTTATATTAAAAATTAATTTATTTTTTAAAAATATATTATCTAAATTTTGTAAAAAATAATTTTAAATTATGTGCACAATTAGCGAAACAACCGTCTTTTAGAAAAATATAGTTTTTCAGAACTCATTTATTTTTTATTTAAATGATTATTATTTCATTTAATGTAAATAGATATTCATTGAATTTATTTTATACATATTTGAACCATAAATTTTTTATAGTTTAGTTATTCTTATTCATACACAGGAATTTAACATCTAGTTTGTCATGGTTAATTTATATTCGAGTTTGTATATTCCACAAGTTATCGAAGTGTTTAAATTAGTTTAAAAATAAATATATGATAAAGTCTTGGGTGTATATATTATATTATATTATTTGTGTTTCATGTCATATATGCTATTAAACAAGATTTTTCTCTTTAAAAATCGTGATGTGTTACATCAATGGTGGGCTCATACCAGTAATATTAGTCAACAAGATGAAATTGACTCTATGGAATGTAAAGTGTTTACGAACATATTTTTCAATAAGTAATTTCCTTGTATTCATAGTATGAAAGTTGAGAAAGTATTCATTGAGTTAAATAATAAGGTTTTTTAATATATTGGTGCATATGAGGTTAATATTACAACACTTGTGAGATATTCTTCTGGTATCATCATCCAACATGAAAGTATGGTTAATTAATTTTCAGTGGATTAAAACCAAGTCTCTAAATGGAATTTTCCAAAAGGAAATTCAGTATCTGTGTAGAAATTATTTGATGCTATAAAAAAGTGGAGATGGATATTTATGTTACCCATTAATATTAATATTTTCAAATGATAATAAAGATGAAATTAAAAGGAATCTTTAAAAACCATAATGAGAAGAAGATGATATTTTTGTCAACATCAAAGTGTGAAAAAGAACACTGTGAAAATTGTCTTAAGGTGAGTGGTAAATGTTTTAAGTATGGAAATTAAGGTCATAAAGGAATCAATTTTTTATTTGATGGGAATAATTTTTTAAAATATTTGAACAAAGATAAACCCCACACAAAATGAACTACCTATAGTGTTTCAAATGTAAGTAGTATAGATATTATGCTAACTAATAGCTAAATACAATGGTTAATAATGATGATTGACATCAGCAACCTCTAAATACAAGAGAAAAAGGATAATATCATCTGATTACCATTTTTGATGATGGGTGTGATAATAATGTTGGGAAAGATACACTAATAATTTACTCTAGATCTACTAATGTGTTATTTAAATCTCGATCTACCCACTCTTTTTTATATAAATAATTTGATAAGGGTATCAAAATGACAACCCAATAATTATATATTGTATTATCAGTGAAAACCCCTAATGGCATGATGACAACATCTTATGTCTATGATTTTTCTATGGTTGAATTTTGAATGAATTGACTCCTTTCAAACCTCATTATTCTTTATTTGGTTGAATATGATGTTATCTTATGCATGGATTGTATTTCTCTATATAAACCCCACATCAATTTTCATGGAAGGGAAGTTACATTTGATATTCTAAACCATCCTACGATCTCATATCAGGGCGGTGATAAATATAAACATATAATGTAAATCACATTCATTATATGTGTCTTGATTCCAATTAAAAAAGGATGTTTATCTCATATGGTCGGGAAAAAAACTCAACATCGATTATATGCCTATTTTGTTGTAATGTTTCGATGTCTTTCCGAAATATTTCATAGTATTCCACCGAATCATGCACTTATGTTCTCAATAATAATCATACTTGGTACCACACCTATTTTAAAGACTCCATAAAAATTTAACCTAATTGAGTTGTATGAATTTAAGAATAAACTCAAGGAAAATATTTCCAATGGATTTATTCAGACAAGTTTGTCAGCACAGGGTGTAACTGTTCTTTTTGTTAAGAAGGAATATGGATCGATCAAAATATGTAATGATTATTAGAAGCTAAACTAGATCGAAATAAAGAAAAGTATCCCCTACCCCATATTAATTACTTGTTTGATCAACTACATAGAGATCCAGACTTTTCTAAGATTGAACATTATTTTGGACATCATAAATTGTGGGTTAAGAAAAATAATATATCAAATACGAAATTTAACAGAGGTTATGAACAATATGAATATATAATGAATCCATTTGGTCTTACCAATGTCCCTACTCTCTAGATATATTTAATGAATAGAGTATTTAGTGATTAACTTGATCAATTTTTTGTTGTATTTATAGATGATATTCTAATCTATCCAAAGAGTAATAAAGAGAATAAAGACCAATTGATAATTCTATTAGAGACATTAATGAAGGAAAAATTGAAAGAAAAATTTACAAAGTGCGAGTTTTGGATACAAATGGTTTCATATTTGGGTCATATAATCTCAAGAGAATGTGTATTAGTGAATCTATCAAAGATGGAGGATAATAAAAATTATCCCAGACTAACCAATATGGTTGAGATACATAGTTTTATTTGTTTTTTGGATATTATTGATGGTTTGTGGAGAACATCTCATGAATATCTAATCCAATAACTATTTTAACTCGGAAGGGAGCCAACATCCTCTATAAGAATGAATTCGAGGAAAATTTCAATGAACTAAAGAGATGGTTTGACAAAGCTCCTAAGATTAAATTACCTTACAATATAAAAGGTTTTTAATATAGAGTGGTGCATCGATATAAGGCACTAGGATGTGTTCTCAAGTAGAATGAAATGGTTAGAGCTTATGACTCATGATAATTTATGATTCATAAGAAAACTTATTGAAATCATTATTAGGAGTCACTTGTGCTAATTTTTCTATTAAGTATATGTATGAATTATCTTTATTAAGAATGATGTGATATATATATTGATCATAAAGGTTTAAATTATATATTCACACAGAAGGAGTTGAGTATGCGCCCAAATTTTTTTTTAGAGTTAACTAAATATTTTGACTAATCAATGAATTACCAACATGGGAAAGAAACAAGGTGGATGATTCTTTGAATCAATATAAACATACAAGATTATCTATAATAAGGATCACAAATGATCCAATATTTCTAGATTAGTTTAGGATAGATCTTGAAATCATAAATAAAGGGGAAAATATTATATTTCTCAAAGACGTGTTTAAACATCCATCCAAGTGAATATTAAAGAGGCACAAAAATAACATATAGAGATACAGAAGATAGTAGAAAATATTCATATGTTTTACTATGATTATGATGGAATGATATAGTTCAATAAATATTTATGTGTTCAATCCATACTAGATTTGAATAAGGATTTTTTAGATGAAGCTCATTATCCCTCATTCTCTATTTCTTTTGAATGTATATATATATATATATCTGAAAGAATATTTATGGAAGAGAAATATTAAGAGAGATATTCCTGAGTTTGTATATTGATGCTTGGAAAGTATACTAGTTACGGTTAAATGAAAAAATGCTATGGGGATATTACAACCAGGAGATATACTAGAATGGAAATACAAAAACATAACAATGGATTGTGTCATCGGACTCCCCAAAACATTTAAAGGGAGAAACTATCTATGGGTTTTAGTTGACCACCTTACAATGTTATCACACTAAAAATCCTTAAAAAAATATTTTTCTCTTGATAAAATTTCCAGAATATACATTGAAATTGTTTTAAGGATTTTTGGTGTACCACATTCAATTGTACCTGAATATGAACCATGGATTAATATGATGATCTAGTGAAGTCTTAAGAATGATCTGGATATGTAGTTGATATTTATCACTATGTATTATCCTCAAATAGATGGATAGTCTGAGAGAACAATTTAGACCTATAGGATATGCTGAGAACTTGTTTTATGGATTTCAAATTTTGTTGATTTGAACACCTTTATCTAGTTTAGTATTTTTACAACAATATCTTTTACTTAAGGATTCATATAGATCCTTATGAATCCCACTATGTACATAATTGTAGAACTCCAACATAAAGGTATGATGTTGTAGAAATAAATCTATTGTCTCCTGAGCTAGATAAAGGAAATGGAAGAAGAAGTCAAATCCATTCAATAACACATTAAGGAAGCTCAACATCAGTAAAAAAGTTATGATGACAATTGTTAGTGTGATATGGAGTTTAATGATGGGGAGAAGGTTGTGAATTTCTCTATGGAATAAGGTTGTGATATTCTGGAAGAAATAAAACCCTATACATAGGTATATTTTCCTCTTTTAGATTCGTGATTGATTATAGATGGTTTCTTATCACTCGTCTCTTCCACCAGACCTCTCTCAAGTCCATGATGTGTTCCATGTATCTCTCATGAGGAATTACATACCCAATCATTTAAATATATTTATCTTAAAGTTCATACAAATATATCATTATGTTTTCTATGATGAATAACCTATAGAGATTCTATATCATAGAGATAAAGTTATATTAAACAAGACCACTCACCTGGTCAATGTTTTATGGAAAAACTAAAAACTTGATGAAGCTATGTAGGATCCTGAGCATAAAATGAGGCAGAAGTATCCTCTATTGTTTGTATAAAATTGATTTAATTTCAATTTTAAAATAATTTTATAGTGGTAGAATGTAATAACGTTATATTTTATAAAATATATATATTTTTCAAATAAATTTAATTTCTTTGATAGCATGTGTTACATGTGACACCGAGTTTTAAGGAACTATGATATATAGTTAATGTTTTTATTTAAAAAGGACTATTATAACCCAAACATTAAAATTTTAGAAATGAATAGTATGGATTTTTTTGGAAAATAAGTATGAATTTTTTATATAAAAAAATATCTTGATAAATAAATACTTATTTATTTCAAAGTCTTTATATTATTCGATGATACATTTTTCTCCAAAATTGAATTAATTTTTAATTTTTTTAAACAAATAAATTAATTAATTTTTGAAAATTAAAGAAAATTTATTTGAAAAAATGATATTTATTTAATCAATATGTCAAAATTATACTAGGGTTATTTTTTTGGATTTCTATGAAAAATTTAATTTTTTAATGAAGAGTGAGAATGATAATACAAAATTAAAAATTAAATTTTCATTTTATTAATTTAAAAGTTTTATTTTGTTTTAATATGTGTTTAAAAGTAAAATTAATTAAATAATATCATAATTAATACAATTTAATTTATTATAATCAATTTCATATTAAATAGTGATATTAATATTTTCTATACTCATAGAAACGTTTTCATTATAAAACTATTTTTTTTTCATCTCGTTTGTGAGTTAAATTTTAAATTAATTTTTTTCACTTTTATAAACTAAATTTGGAAAAATGGATTCCAAAATTTATATAATAATAATTATTATTATATAATAAGGTCAACCAAGTTTTTGGTTATAATTAATAGTATAATGAGTAAAAATTAATTACCAAGGATAAGGTTAAAACGTTTTACTATGGTGTAAAAAAATATAATGGATAAAATGACATAAAAACATTGAAAAATAATATTTTTGATCCATATTTAGACATTAAATCATCATATGTTCTATAATTATCCATTTAGAATCCTTTTTTAATGTCTAACTCTTGTTTATACATTTTTATTTTCAAAAATTACAAGTGTGACCTATCCCCAACTTATAAAACATCAGCCCCTCTCCTCTCCAATTCATGGTCCCAAAGCCTTTTAGATCATCCAATACCTATAAAACTATCTTCCTTAATTACCTACCCACATCCTTCGGGACTTAGTTTTATTATTAAACCCACATATGATGGAATTAGGTATAAACCTAATGAGGATCTCCAAAGAAGAGGTATAGTCCTTAATTATGAATTTTCATTTTATTTATTATTATAACATGTTAACATATTCTTCAACCATGATGATATAAAAAATAATTATATAAAATATAATTAGATGTTTATTTATTGTCATAACCTATATCCAACTCCTTTCCCATTAAATATGAAAGAAAACCGTTGATTGTGTGTTTGTTGGACTACTGTCATGAAAACCGTTGTAATTCATTTTCCATTACCACCATGAATGACTAGTTATAATGATGAATTTAACATATATAAATGATATTTATGTCATAATTCTACTTATATAATTATAATATTACATATACCTTCTTACCTCCAAATCCTTTTGAAAATGATAACGATGCTCGTGTATATGTGTGGACTACCGAATTAATGATGCGATGCAACCCCTTTTTCATATTATTATTCCATTGATGATAATGGCGGTATATTTAATGAATTTAAATGACTAATATTATATAAAAATGATTATATAAGGGTGAATTAATATTTTACTTTTTCTGTTCCATCCATTGTGAAAATGGAAACATTGTTCATGAGTACGCACGACATACAATCTCCATGAATGATGTAATTAATTTCCTACATCTAAATTTTATAGATTACCCTAAATAAAAATATAATTAATATGTATAATATTTATATCATGGATAAAAATATTTATATTATTTAACCATGATCAAATTAAAACGATCTAAAATACTAAACCAAAACAGACATGAAACATGAAGTAGTTGTTACCTGAAACATGATTTAAACAATAAATCTTTTAATAATATGGTAATAAAATGTCATAATAAAATCATATAGGATATTATATATATATTTATGGGTTTATAAAAAATATATATATAACCTATATTTGTTATATAATAGTTTTGAATGTGTAAGAATAAATTCAAGACATGAGGTAAGAGGATTTGCATCTCACTTTTATTTCCATGGGACAAATGCTATATTCACAATTTATGTATTTTGTTAGGGGTATATTATAAAGATTAGTGTATTTTTTTGATTCTTATTAATGCTATTATGGGGATTTATATATGCATATATGTTTCATTGTTTCATAGGTCTTATGATTCAAACATTACCAAAGCGGTAAAGGTGTTATGTTACAATCTCATTGTTTATTGGGATTGTTTATGATTTTTCTTTCAATGATGAAATATTATGATCTATCTATAATAAAGCCCACATATTTTATTATACTAAAGTTATTTATATATAATAAATGTATCTGTTCCATTTCACTCACTTTATGTACTCATGATATTGAAATAATAGTTATATGGAAAATCGACTTCATTTATCAGTTTAGTTGAAATTATTTTTTATTCCATTTCCATGTTTTCTAATTTTTTAATGAAATATTTTACAACATTCTAATGATTGTTTAAATGAATTTTTTCAATGGTTTAATTTTTATAATATGGTTTAAAATTAATAATAATTTTATTTTCATAACAAAGAATGTTTTAATTTTTACTAAAAATATTAAAGGAATCTTAATTTTAATGTGTACAACATGAATAATATTTTCCATCATCATTACCTCTAAATGAATTAAAAATTAATTTAAAATTTTCCAATGTTATTTTTAATGAAATATTTTTCTTGAATATTTGGATATTTTTATATTTTAATTAATTATTTTCAATGTTGAATGATTATTTTCCCAAATAAATGATCCAAGTGGTCTATCTTTTAAAATCATTTTCCATCTAAGATTGCATCCTTCGATGCTACTTAAGATTTTATGGGGATAAAATCGAATGATACTATCATTATTATTTATATGTGTGGTTTATATTTATGATGTATTTTTTTTATAAAACTCAATACTTTTCCAATATTTATGCCATGTTGAAATGGTGAAATGTTTATAAACCTGTTTATTTTCCATGGGATATACTATGATAAAATGTTGATGAAGCCCTTTTATTTTCATGGGTTTTGATATGATGAACAGTTTATGATATTTTTACAAAGATATGTATGATTGTAATTTTTTGATAAGTGGTTCTTATATCTATAACACCCTGATATTGTTCTAAAAACCACGTTTAATAGTATATATAACATGTCACCCTAAGTTTAAATAAACCATGATATAATATAGAAATATTATTATTTAAACATGATAATTATAACCTAGACATTAAATTAGTAAGTATAAATATTATTAAAAAAATTATTAAATATATATAATGGTCCTAATAGATATAAATGTTTTGATAAATGCTTATGAAATAAGCAGTTGATTTCTTAAAAAAAATACATTCCATTCAAAAATCATTTTTACTACTTTTTGGTAGAAAATATTATAATTAATTTATATTAATTTTATAAATATTATTTTTAATGATTAAAATAATTTTTAAATTAGAATAAAAAATTAAATTATGGTGATTGTTTGGTATTCTTCTGAAATGTTTGATTTTTTAATGAATAATAAAAATTTCCGATTTTTCAAATTCTTTCATTTCTGTTCATTAAATAAAATAATTTTAATGTTACATTATATTTTTTATTTTGATATTAATGTGAAATATTAATTATTTTATTTGTAATAATAAAAATAATTTCATTGAAATCGTCAATTTTCCGGATTTCAATATAGGTTTTTTAGGCTTAAAAATTAGTTTTCTTTAAATTAATTATAAATTCATAATGCATATCGATTTTAATTTACTAAAATAAACCATGGTAAGGAAATAACTAAATGGAATTTATATATTATAAATTTATTTATATGAATTTAAATTCATATAATGATGATTACTTGTCATATATTTAGTGAAAGATCATCTTATTCTTTAAAAATACATTTATTGAAATAAAATTCAAACCATTTTTTGGTTTTAATTTGAATTTACATTTTTTCACTTATATGAATTAACTTTCATAAAATGTATTATATATTTTTAATTAAAATAATTATGGTCATAAAATTAGTTAAACTGAATTTTTGTTTATAGTGAATAGTAGAAATAGTAAAAATCTATTACAAGGGTTAATGTTAACATTGGTTTACCAAGTGGTTAAACTAAAGAAGTTAATGTAATAACATGTTTAAAACATGTTTATTTTTGAATAGTACCACTGTGGATCTATCATATCACATAAAAAATATGTTATTTATCAATTTTGGAGGTACTTGGATTGAGAGTGACTTACCTTTGTTAAATAGTTTTGGGGATCTATAACAAATGTCACTCCACCTCAATTATAAAAGGTAATCCCCTACCAACACTTATTCACACCTCTCAATACATTTATTGATAGGTTCTGGGGCCCGCAACAAAAGCGAGTTGGCTGGGGATTTTAAAATTTTCATCGGTGGGATGACAAAACTTGATGTCAATGGTGATCTGAGCCCCGGATAGGTCTGAGGATCTCACATAAATTATATAGTGCACTAATTAAAAATGAAAACTTAACCGTTTCAAATACGATGTCACAGTTGACTGCAACAAGTCGACGGTGATCATCACTTGGGGGATCAATAATAGGATCCCTCTAGTTCATTCACATGCCCTTTAAAAAACCATTGGAGAATCGATCTCCAAATTTCGGGTTCTTGAACAGAGATCTGATGACGCTTTCGACATCCAGTTGATCACTGCATCGAGATGCCTTCAATGTTGAAGAGAGATCTTCAACCAAGCTTATTTAATCAAGAGCTTCTCTCTCTAGAGAGCGATAGAAGAGAGAGGCTCTCAACTTTCATTCCATGAAAGTGAATGAATATTTATTAGCCACACATGTGAGAGATCCTCCTCCTATATTTATAGTGGAGTTGAGAATAACCTGATAGGGTTTCCTGACCCTCGTTTATTTCATGATCCACTAAATAAATAATATTGACAAACTAAACTATGCCAAAATTATTTTTTATTTTATCACATACTTTTAATATATATAAAATATATTACATGATGAAAATCATGTCATTTAACTTGATTCGTTGTCCCGCTTAATATTAAAGGATCCTTTAATATTAAAGTAATATTTGTTCAATTAATATTATCTCTTATTTACTAAAGTTGTAAATAAATTAAATATATTCAATCCCAAATAATCAAAATTTGAATGATAATGAATTTATTTAATTTTTTTGGTGATCTAAAACATGGACAACAGTCAGACCCCGTAGCGGGGCCCACCGTGTCCATACACCTATTCAACTGAATAGGGCGGATTATTGAATATGCTATTTTGTGTGACCCTCTAGGCCATTATCATGATAGTAGTGAATAAAATCTACAGATAAAGAGTGGATTCTAGCAACACATCATATCCCCTAAAGAGATAAGAATTTTCATTGTAATGACAACCAACCTACAAACATTGACTGTGTAATATACTATCTTTGTCATTAAATATATCATAAAGTAGGATGCAAACTCATGTCATCGCCATTTTTTTTCTTTGTTATTTTTTATCTATATGGATGGATTTACTTTGTACTACATTGTCCAAATACTTGTGAAAGCATCACCATGTTGATCAACCTAGCCTGAGATATACAACTTTCTAAACATAGAAGTGACAAATCCTTTCTTGACCATTAAACCAATGTCATTCTACCAATGACACACACAATACAAGCTACCTCACCACGATCTCTATACCATCATTTTTTCCTGACATCAAAGTACACAATCAAATTATATATATTGGAAATGGTCTCAAGTCAGGAGTCCAATACACATGTCAATATATAGGAATGGCGAATGACACCCCAAACATGTGGTGTTCCTATTGGAGGGTATGTCCTCATGATATCACTACTAAGTATCACCATGTGAAAAACTTCATGAGAAGATGTCTCAATGATTATGATCCCTCAGCACTTAATAGTCAAATATATACACTGTCATGTTTTTAAGATGTATCTAGACTATAGAACATATATTTAAGGTCAATATCATTGTATCTCGAGGTTCTCATTATAGACTTGGATCTACTATAACCTCTCGATATAACAATTAATATTCTGAAATTACAATTATAATAGTGGACGTAGAAATGTCTAGACTATAATTGTAAGATAACATCATGTATAACTAACTATAAACATGATATGGTAATCAAATGTACTGCATAGTTGGGTATAGGAAACCCACTATCTCAACACTCCCACTTTCACTAGATCCAACATGATAACAAAACTTGTTAGTTACTCACATTATAAAGATCACGATTCTATTGAGTAATGGATTTAACTACTGGGCCTACTATCTTTTTGCGGTGTGTCATATCTGCTGTATGAAATCTCATCTCCTTGAGTAAAACTGCTCACGATAAGGTATCTTTGAGTATATTACTTTTTTATATTGTCTTAACTTGACCAATTTTCTATTATGAATATCATAATGATAAAAATTTTCTTATTAGTTGATATTTCATGAACTAGAACAAATCATTGCGATTTGATATCTACATTATAGTTGCCTTAGACGCTACAACGTACTCATTAATTGTAGGTATGGATACCACTAGCTTTTATGAGCTTGAATCGCTCATCACCACTGCCTACCTACAATACAAGACCAAAATAATATAAGTATTACTTGTTTGTGTCCCACAAATACTAGTATCTTTCTTCTCCACATACCATGTACATATGATTTGTACTCTCCTAAGTAAAAGCTGATAGTTCTGACCACTTAACTTACAATGCTCCTGGATATAATTGATATATTCCTACTATAAACTATATCCTGATAGTATTAATTCGTGTACATATTGTGGCACATGTGATTGATCCATCACTGGAGATTATGGATGTCACACCCGTCTTTTTTATATATATATATATTTTATTTTATTTTATTTTTCTGTTGGGAATTAGATAGTTTGGGTCAAGGCCGAACTTAAATTTGCTGAGTTTTATTTTGAAACACACTTTTTGGCCTTTTTGGTGCTAAGCGCACCGTTGTCAAAGCCGCACGACCTCGCTTGCGTAGCCGCGTGACCTCGCTTGGGTAGCCGCGTGACCTCGCCCAGCTTACCGGGTGACCTGCCGATGTCTAATTAACTAAATGGCATGAATTAATAATGACCAAATAAGATGATAAGAGTTGGATACAATTAAAGTTAATTGTTTTAATGGTAATAATAATAATATTATTTGAGAATATTATTATTATTATTATTCCAATTTTAATTTACTACAATTATTTTGTTTTGTTAATTTTATTATTATTATTATTAGTTTCTTTTTATTTATTTTGTTTTTACTTTTTCCCTCTCTTCTAGGGTTCGGACCCCCCTTCTTGTGCGTCGTTTTTTTTTTCTCCCCCTCCGGCAGATCGCGGCTCTCTCCCCCTGTCGCCCCGCCACCGGCTCTCCAACCTTCAACCGACCTCTCCTCCTCTCGTCGCTCCCCGCCGGCGCCCCTCCGCTCGCCGCTCCCCGTCGGAACCCCTCCAAACCGCCGGCCTCCCCTTCGCTCGCCGATCCCTGCCGGCGCTGCAACTCCCGGCGGACTCCGCCCCTGCCCTCCTTCCTCGGCTGCTCGTCTCCGCCGAAAACGCCCTCCCCAGCCGGATCTCCTCTATTTCGGCGCCGTCCCGTTGCCTTGAACCCGCCACACCCTTTTTTTTCCACCACTGCTCCTGGCCGTTTGCCCCCTTCCCATGTCGCCCCCTCTTCGGCTCGAGCCGCTGCACGAACCCCCGCCTCACCGCTGGCCAGCCCTACTCGACCCGCCGACCTCCTATTTCCGGCGACCGAACCCCCCTCGGCCGAGCGCCTCCTTGGCGCGATGCTCCCCCTTGCTGTCCTCCTCCTTGCCTAGCCGAACCCCTGCCGAACCCCTCCTATTAGGTGAGTTTTATTTTATTTTATTATATGTTCATCTTCCAGCAGGTATGATGTTTTTTTTATGGTTTGATATTGATTATTGTTGGTTTGATCTATTGTTTAGGGTTCGCATTTGAGTTGTTGAGTTTCCGGTGAGAGTCACATGTTGTTTGGGGTCCAATTTGTGCTAAATTTGGTCTGATTTTAATTCTTATGTCGATATTTTGTTCTTTAGGTTCTTTTTCTGAGTTCGTTGTGGTGCTTTTGGTGTGCATTTGAAGTCGCGTACTTTTTTTTTTCTGAAGTCACTACACACAGGTAGGTGGTTCCGTGCTATACCATCATTAGATGATTTAAATTGCTCCTTAATTAAATTGCAATGTTTTCTAATGATAATTTGTGTGATGTGAAATTTATTTTAGGCATGCTTCGATTTTCAGATTTGATGAATTTGAATTGTTCTTAAGTAAATTCCAATGTATTTCATGTGCGTCTAGTTTTTGAAATCTTTATATGTATTTTGGTTAATTGGTTAAGGTGTGAAAATTGTGTTTTCAAGAACGCTTGAGGTGCAAGGGTGATTAAATTGAGTTTTCCTTTTAGAGAAGATAAACAATTTTGATGTGTTAATTTTTATTAAGAACCTTGAGTGTGTTTTAGGGGTGCGATTGATGTTTTAGAAAGGTTAGGATGTGCAATTGATTTTCAAATGGTCCCGGCATCTAAAATTTGTGTGTTTTTAAAGTGAGTTTTTGTGGTATGCATATGTGATGTTTTATTAATTGAAAAATTGTTTTATTAAGTGACTTTTGAGGTGCGGAACATGGTTAGGAAGGTTTTCGAGGTTGTTTGGTCGGTGCGAAATGTGTTTTCATGTTCTTTGAGGTGTCTAAGTAATTAAATGTAGATTTTCAATGAAAATGAGTCACTTTGGGTGTGTTTGCAGTGTTGCGTACTTTTGGAATTAAATTGAAAATTGTTTGAACAATGGGAAAACATGTTTTATATTGTATGAGCTGCACTTTCGGTTTTAAAGTGATGTTAGTATATGAAATCGAGTTTTTCGTTCTAGTGCAATCCTTTGCTTTCTAATTTTAAGTGTTTTATAATTTTTTTTTTAATTGCACTTAGTAAATTATATTTGGAGCGCGAGAGTTGTTTTTGACAGAATTATGTGTGCGTTAAGTTTTGAAGGTATTCTTACTTGTGAAATTGGACATGTCTCATGTGAAAACTCCTATTGTGCTATTTTGAAATGTTCTTCTAATTGTTTAAATAGTTTATCAAGTCACGCAAGTGATCTGGACTATGTGATAAAATGGTTTTGGTGTGCGTGTGTTTTTTTATGGTGTTTGGGTATGCAAATGGTGACGTGTATGTGTAATGTTTTGTTTGGTTTGAGATATGTGGAAGCGATATACATTATGTGAATGTGAAACTTATTTGAGCACAAGGGAAACCCTGGGTATCTAGGTGGGCAGACTAGAACTAGTGTGCTAGTGAACCGGATGGGTATCGTCCCTGTTTCACTTAGCTGGATTGACGATTGCAACACTAACAAAACATGATATCTGAGGGTCGTGGCCTTCTAAGCCACGTGTTCTGAGGGTCGTGGCCTTCTAAGCCACGTTTTTCTGAGGGTCGTGGCCTTCTAAGCCACGTTTCACCGAGACACGAGGTTCTAGGGTCCCACTTGAGCTAGATGAACCTTAGGGGATTTACCCGTAGTGCTCTACCATCTTTGGCGTGGTGCCTTCCGTCGGCATATGGAAGACCACTTGAGTATGTGTGTGTGTGTGAGTATGTGTGTGTGTGTGTGTGAGTATGGGTGTGTGTGTGTGTGTGAGGATGTGTGTGTGTTCCCATATTGAACATTTCTCTTCCCCTTTAAAAATCGTGTTCATTAAATGAGTTCTTTTTAATGTTTTTCTTTTAGCGTTTAGCTTGTAAATGTTTTCTTTAAAAGAATTTTTTTAAATTAAAATTTTGAATAAGCACTTTAAATTGTCTTTTGATGTTGTGGCATGGAACCATTTCTCGGTGGCATCCTACTGGGCTTTTAGCTCACACCCTGCATACACCCTTGGGTGTATGTAGATTCTGTTTCTTCTGTATTCCAGGTTGCGACTTCGTGTTCAGTGATGGTGGTTCAGGTTGCAGATGGTCTTCTCGTGCAGGTTAACGTTTGTGACGTGTGGACGTCTCACTACTCTTGTCGCTTGGAGGTTTGAGTTAGAGTTCTAGCCCCTGTTGTTGTCGTTTATTTTGGGATGTTGGCTCTAATTGTAAACCTTTAAATTTGATTTCAGTTCAATGGTCTCGTTGATTGTCTTTTTCCCCAGTTTTATTTTATTATCTTGCTAGTGTTTGTGCATACTATTTCGGGTAAACCGTTCCCACAGGTTGTTCCTAGTACCCGGGCACTTGTGCCAGCCCGTGGGGATCGGGAACGCCCTTCGGGCCTTGCCGCGGACTGGGTCGGGCACCGGGTCGGATGGCGACCCGGCCTGGTTCGTGACAAAATGGTATCAGAGGGCAAGGTTTGCTCTCTTGGGTCATGTTCCTTTGAGATAGAGTCAGTGTATAGACTTGAGTTAAGGTTGTCGGAACTCGGCGTTCTAGCTACGAGCAATGTGCCTGGCCATCACACCTCGTAGCGGGACTCGAGTTACCAAAGTAAGTTGGGTTTTGTCCGAGTCATTGTTCCGTGTGGTTAATCTTGCTTAAGGGAAATGAAAAGAGAGTGGGGCCAGTGGTCTTAGTGAGCTCGCAGGGTCTGGCAAACCTTGTGGAGCCGGGGACACTGTCCTAAAATACTCTCCGTGGCCAGTGGCGTGATTGGCGTATGGCCGCCAACCATATGCTTCAATCACCCGCTGACACTAGTTTTCTCTTGCGTCGTTTCTCGTCTCATTGTTTTGGATTTGTGGAAAGTTGGTTTTTAAGTTAAAATGTTTTGGTCTTAGAAAATGTTTTCAAATGAATCACATTAAAAATGAAATGATGTGGAAGGTTTGAAAAATTTGGGTTGGATGTTTTGGTTCTGGAAAAAATGGAAAGGTTTGGTTTTGGTACTTGGTGTTCTCGTGGGCGACCACATGCATAAGTGTATATGGAAAGAGAAAGGGTTAATGGCACGAGCGGATGAGTGCCTGGATGAATTTGAGGTGGGTGCCAGTGCGGCACGGGAACATGCATGTGCGAAGCTCACGGGACGCCATTGGTGTTTGTGCAATCTACTGGCTTTGCTTATTTTTTTTAAAATGTCTTGTTAAAGAAAAATGTTTGGTGTTTTAGTAAACGGTGTTTGTGTGGCGTGTCCTTGTGTTTTTGAGATGTTGGATGTGTGGCGTTTTGAACTGAGTATTATTTCTGAATGGTTTATGTCCCGAGTTTGAGTTCTTATTTGTAAGTTGGTATGTAAGCGTGTGGTTAGTAAATTCCTTTGAAGAGTACATCGGGGAGCACTTGCAGTGGTTTCCCCTGCACGGTTGGTGTTTTCTTGTGGTATGTCTTGACCGTTGGACCAGTTTGGTTGGGTCCATCGTTTTCTTTCTTGACTAGTGTACGCCCCCCCTATAAAGCGCTGACATGTGATTGAAGTACAACTACGGGGAATTCCCTGTTGGCCGACACTCCAGATGATCGAAGGATTCTCTTTTTGAATTCTGGAATTAAACCCACCTTTACTTTTTACAACTAAGTGGATCCTCTCGCACTGGGATGACAGATGCGAGGGGAGTTGAACAGAGTTTTGGTTTCTTTGAGTTTCCCGAGTCATCGAGTATGAAATTTGACGTCGTTACGCTTGAAGGTTTCCCCTAGAAACGGCGAAAGAAATTCCAGTGGGGAAGGGTAAAGGAGATTGAGAGCTGTCAGTGCTTATCGATGTCTTGAATGGTTGGTAGTGTTTACATTAGCCGCAAGGGTCATGTTCGGTGACGTCTTGCAGCGTGAGACCTCTTTGATAATCAACAGTGGTTTGGAAGCAACCCTAAGTCGTCGGTGTAGCCTATCATTCTAAATGACCTCTGATCTTTGGTTTGTCTTGTTTAAGGAAGAGGTTTACGTTAGGCCACTAGTGTGGCAGACCCAGTCACATGGGGATGCTACGGTCAATTGCAGGAATCATGTGTTGTTTAAGACCTAGTTTGAAGTCCTTCTCCGTATAATGTTCCTCTCAACAGTAATGGTCATGTTCGGTGACGATTTGCGGTGTCGTGTTCTCATCCAGTGTGACAAAGGGTGATGCGCATGCACCATTGCAGCTCTTATGTTGGTTAACGTTTTGTGTATGATCAGTTGGATGTCATGGTGTGTTGTGTCTGATGGTGTATCCTCAGGTGCAATAGGATTTCGTGTGACACCAAAAAGGAGAAGCTCCGTTCGAGAGTTTTCCATGCCTGACTACGAGGCAGAAGATGCTTCAAACATCAGGGCTCCAGCCATAGGCCTCGGAGTGAAGCTGGCGCGTGGTCAGGAACCCCAAGAGTATATGAGACCCCGACCTTATTTCTGTCATCAATGTTAAAAGTAGAGGCGGTTTAAATTATCTCTATGGTTGTTCCACTACAAATGAGTCGTCCGATTGCGTAAGGTTTTCGTGTCCATGTGGAGGCGTGTTCGTCTCGTGCCTTAAAGTCTTGGGGGTTGCGTCCCACTGGATGCAATCACTTTTAGTGGTCCTTGAGAGTCTGTTGGGGAAAAATCAGTCCCAAAATTTTATAATGCTCATCCCGGGATGTGGATGTGTTGGTCAGGTCTTAGGTCATGGTTCTGACGCCCGGGTGGTTAGGCCCCTCCCTCCCCGCCCCTTTTGGTGGGGTGTTTGGTCACCATTGAGAAGTTTTTCAAAGTTCTATGCATTTTGTTAGTTCTAATGGTGGGGAGTCCTCATGGACCTCCCCATGTTGGTTTTCTAGTCTCGCCTTTGGCGTTGGCAGGTTCTTAATGGTGGGGAGACCCACATTGGGTCTCGCACGAATGTCTCTAGGATGAATCAGTGCTGGACTTTTCTTTACTGGCGGGGCTTCTGCTCGAAGCATTCCGTGCCGGTTTTCCAGTCTCGTTTCGAGTGTCAGTGACTTCCTAATGGTGGGGAGCCCCTCGGGCCTCCCCATGTTGATCTTTTGCTTCTGTTTTTAAATATGGTTTGGTGATAAGTGGTAAGAATGTTCCGTGGATGTTGGTACCTTATTTGTTCATTCTATCTAAATGGTGTGGTTCCGGTCTAATAGTGCTTGAGTTGTTTCGTCTTCTGAGGTTGGTCTCACTGGGTGCGAGAGATTCCTTCCTTGATCAGTAAACTGGAGGATTTTTAGTTCTTTGGGGTGGGCGACACTTATCGGAAAGTCTTTTATGCATTTCTTGATGTTGTCTTTGAGTCACTTTCTCTGAGCACGATGTTTCTCTCTCTCTTTTGTTGATGTTTGTGGGGATCCTATTTGATCCTTAGTGGGGTTCCGTTTCCTGCTTTGGGTCTCAGCCTTAGTTGCGGCTTTCCGGGGGCGGAAAGCTTTATGGTGGGGAGAATTGTCACACCCGTCTTTTTTTTATATATATATATTTTATTTTATTTTATTTTTCTGTTGGGAATTAGATAGTTTGGGTCAAGGCCGAACTTAAATTTGCTGAGTTTTATTTTGAAACACACTTTTTGGCCTTTTTGGTGCTAAGCGCACCGTTGTCAAAGCCGCACGACCTCGCTTGCGTAGCCGCGTGACCTCGCTTGGGTAGCCGCGTGACCTCGCCCAGCTTACCGGGTGACCTGCCGATGTCTAATTAACTAAATGGCATGAATTAATAATGACCAAATAAGATGATAAGAGTTGGATACAATTAAAGTTAATTGTTTTAATGGTAATAATAATAATATTATTTGAGAATATTATTATTATTATTATTCCAATTTTAATTTACTACAATTATTTTGTTTTGTTAATTTTATTATTATTATTATTAGTTTCTTTTTATTTATTTTGTTTTTACTTTTTCCCTCTCTTCTAGGGTTCGGACCCCCCTTCTTGTGCGTCGTTTTTTTTTTCTCCCCCTCCGGCAGATCGCGGCTCTCTCCCCCTGTCGCCCCGCCACCGGCTCTCCAACCTTCAACCGACCTCTCCTCCTCTCGTCGCTCCCCGCCGGCGCCCCTCCGCTCGCCGCTCCCCGTCGGAACCCCTCCAAACCGCCGGCCTCCCCTTCGCTCGCCGATCCCTGCCGGCGCTGCAACTCCCGGCGGACTCCGCCCCTGCCCTCCTTCCTCGGCTGCTCGTCTCCGCCGAAAACGCCCTCCCCAGCCGGATCTCCTCTATTTCGGCGCCGTCCCGTTGCCTTGAACCCGCCACACCCTTTTTTTTCCACCACTGCTCCTGGCCGTTTGCCCCCTTCCCATGTCGCCCCCTCTTCGGCTCGAGCCGCTGCACGAACCCCCGCCTCACCGCTGGCCAGCCCTACTCGACCCGCCGACCTCCTATTTCCGGCGACCGAACCCCCCTCGGCCGAGCGCCTCCTTGGCGCGATGCTCCCCCTTGCTGTCCTCCTCCTTGCCTAGCCGAACCCCTGCCGAACCCCTCCTATTAGGTGAGTTTTATTTTATTTTATTATATGTTCATCTTCCAGCAGGTATGATGTTTTTTTATGGTTTGATATTGATTATTGTTGGTTTGATCTATTGTTTAGGGTTCGCATTTGAGTTGTTGAGTTTCCGGTGAGAGTCACATGTTGTTTGGGGTCCAATTTGTGCTAAATTTGGTCTGATTTTAATTCTTATGTCGATATTTTGTTCTTTAGGTTCTTTTTCTGAGTTCGTTGTGGTGCTTTTGGTGTGCATTTGAAGTCGCGTACTTTTTTTTTTTCTGAAGTCACTACACACAGGTAGGTGGTTCCGTGCTATACCATCATTAGATGATTTAAATTGCTCCTTAATTAAATTGCAATGTTTTCTAATGATAATTTGTGTGATGTGAAATTTATTTTAGGCATGCTTCGATTTTCAGATTTGATGAATTTGAATTGTTCTTAAGTAAATTCCAATGTATTTCATGTGCGTCTAGTTTTTGAAATCTTTATATGTATTTTGGTTAATTGGTTAAGGTGTGAAAATTGTGTTTTCAAGAACGCTTGAGGTGCAAGGGTGATTAAATTGAGTTTTCCTTTTAGAGAAGATAAACAATTTTGATGTGTTAATTTTTATTAAGAACCTTGAGTGTGTTTTAGGGGTGCGATTGATGTTTTAGAAAGGTTAGGATGTGCAATTGATTTTCAAATGGTCCCGGCATCTAAAATTTGTGTGTTTTTAAAGTGAGTTTTTGTGGTATGCATATGTGATGTTTTATTAATTGAAAAATTGTTTTATTAAGTGACTTTTGAGGTGCGGAACATGGTTAGGAAGGTTTTCGAGGTTGTTTGGTAGGTGCGAAATGTGTTTTCATGTTCTTTGAGGTGTCTAAGTAATTAAATGTAGATTTTCAATGAAAATGAGTCACTTTGGGTGTGTTTGCAGTGTTGCGTACTTTTGGAATTAAATTGAAAATTGTTTGAACAATGGGAAAACATGTTTTATATTGTATGAGCTGCACTTTCGGTTTTAAAGTGATGTTAGTATATGAAATCGAGTTTTTCGTTCTAGTGCAATCCTTTGCTTTCTAATTTTAAGTGTTTTATAATTTTTTTTTTAATTGCACTTAGTAAATTATATTTGGAGCGCGAGAGTTGTTTTTGACAGAATTATGTGTGCGTTAAGTTTTGAAGGTATTCTTACTTGTGAAATTGGACATGTCTCATGTGAAAACTCCTATTGTGCTATTTTGAAATGTTCTTCTAATTGTTTAAATAGTTTATCAAGTCACGCAAGTGATCTGGACTATGTGATAAAATGGTTTTGGTGTGCGTGTGTTTTTTTATGGTGTTTGGGTATGCAAATGGTGACGTGTATGTGTAATGTTTTGTTTGGTTTGAGATATGTGGAAGCGATATACATTATGTGAATGTGAAACTTATTTGAGCACAAGGGAAACCCTGGGTATCTAGGTGGGCAGACTAGAACTAGTGTGCTAGTGAACCGGATGGGTATCGTCCCTGTTTCACTTAGCTGGATTGACGATTGCAACACTAACAAAACATGATATCTGAGGGTCGTGGCCTTCTAAGCCACGTGTTCTGAGGGTCGTGGCCTTCTAAGCCACGTTTTTCTGAGGGTCGTGGCCTTCTAAGCCACGTTTCACCGAGACACGAGGTTCTAGGGTCCCACTTGAGCTAGATGAACCTTAGGGGATTTACCCGTAGTGCTCTACCATCTTTGGCGTGGTGCCTTCCGTCGGCATATGGAAGACCACTTGAGTATGTGTGTGTGTGTGAGTATGTGTGTGTGTGTGTGTGAGTATGGGTGTGTGTGTGTGTGTGAGGATGTGTGTGTGTTCCCATATTGAACATTTCTCTTCCCCTTTAAAAATCGTGTTCATTAAATGAGTTCTTTTTAATGTTTTTCTTTTAGCGTTTAGCTTGTAAATGTTTTCTTTAAAAGAATTTTTTTAAATTAAAATTTTGAATAAGCACTTTAAATTGTCTTTTGATGTTGTGGCATGGAACCATTTCTCGGTGGCATCCTACTGGGCTTTTAGCTCACACCCTGCATACACCCTTGGGTGTATGTAGATTCTGTTTCTTCTGTATTCCAGGTTGCGACTTCGTGTTCAGTGATGGTGGTTCAGGTTGCAGCTGGTCTTCTCGTGCAGGTTAACGTTTGTGACGTGTGGACGTCTCACTACTCTTGTCGCTTGGAGGTTTGAGTTAGAGTTCTAGCCCCTGTTGTTGTCGTTTATTTTGGGATGTTGGCTCTAATTGTAAACCTTTAAATTTGATTTCAGTTCAATGGTCTCGTTGATTGTCTTTTTCCCCAGTTTTATTTTATTATCTTGCTAGTGTTTGTGCATACTATTTCGGGTAAACCGTTCCCACAGGTTGTTCTTAGTACCCGGGCACTTGTGCCAGCCCGTGGGGATCGGGAACGCCCTTCGGGCCTTGCCGCGGACTGGGTCGGGCACCGGGTCGGATGGCGACCCGGCCTGGTTCGTGACAATGGAACTCAACTCACAACTTTAATCTCTTCCTATGATCCGAACATGTCAACCTGAATAGATTAAGCCATGTGACATAGGCCACAATTTAAAACATGAGTTGTTACAATTTTTATTTTTCAATATAATGTCACTTTATGTAGGATTGAGTAGGTCCAAGAAACCATTAGATATACTTTAGAAGAGCATGTTCCCTAGAAACATTGGTTGCTACTTTATGTCAATCATTAGAGAATTAATTTTATCTTGATCTTATATAATAGTAAGACCAATAAATGTTTTTCATATGTTGATGAACATATTTCTCTTGGAAAACTCTAGCGCTCCCAGTAACCTTTGGGAGACAGAAGGTAATGATTCATTTGAAATGAATGATCTACGATCTTGTTATATACTTTAATCTAGAACTGAATTTCAGTAACATGTAACACTTTTTAGCATCATATGATGCCATCATCCCTTTCTGGATACATTTTATAGAGTCTTTCATAGAATGATTATGTTGACATCCAATGACCAATATAATGATATTAGAGAATAGCTATGACAAGTAAAATTCTCACAGAATTAGGCATATCGACTTGATATAATCAATCGATCCTTTTTGGTACCAGGCTTGTACCATCCATGCATCATATCATTTGAATACCCACCACAATATTTAATTTATAAGCCCCTTTTCAATTTTATAAATGGAATCCATTTTTGAATTTTAATTGTTCTTTTCAATAATTGGTAATTTACATATACTAATTACTTGTAGGAATTATTATTCTTAATGAATAATGTATCACCGACCATGGTTAACTTAAATCCATCACCATGGTTTCATCCTTTCTACACAGTATGTGTCATTGGAACATTCCTATTGAATATGAACTTGGGGAACATGATCCTATGAAAACTATTTGTGCATTTCAAGCATTAACTGATCTCATGTAAATCTTGCTCCCACTATCTATAATAGAGATGTTCATCCTTATATCGAAATGTAGTCTCTCACTTAACCATATAATTTCTATATTAGGGATTTATGTAATATCCTAAGAAACCGTTAGGATAATTACCTTCGATGCATAACGTGTTTAACATGATGCATGTTTGTTTAAATCCTTAACAAATACATTGCATACCAACACATGATCTAAGACATAATGGATGTGGATTATACCATGACTCTTATGATATCCATTTATCATTTATTAGTTGATTTATTGGTTCTGTTATTGCTCCATTTTTTGAAAAAAAATCATGAAATATAATGGATGTTTTTGGTGGTTATAACAATGATATAACTAAAATCATAACCTTTATGTATAAAATGTGTTCTTAGGAATTTCTCCACGCTACATTTTGTTCATAAATGTTAAAATGTAAGGCTTTGTAATTGATCCTTCTTATGAACATCAATACCATGATATAGATAAGGTAACATGCATTTAGGAATTACTCCACACTACATTATCATGATCAATGAATGTTTGTTCAAGATATTATTCGATATGCTGATACAAAGCAACTCATATCTTCTTACCAAGCATATACTTCACTATTATATTCCTTAATAACTTAAAGGAATATTATGAAGTATCTTTACCTCTATCATTTTTTTGTAATAGTTCACACTCTCTTTTTGAACTAACCCTAAAATATTTGTGGAATACCTTTATTTTTAAAGGTTTATTTGTCTAAACTAGAGATGTCAATTATAACATAGCTATTTAGTTGTGCAGAGAATAAATACCAAACTGGGTATATTCTGGACGTCCACTTTTTTTACTTTATAATGAATCATATGGCCACATATGGAAAGGTATTATATTTTATATCCATCATGTATTGCCTTTAATTCAAGTATGTCTGAACTATATATTGAGTATTTTACACCACAAACAAAATTAATCCCAAAACATGTAATAATATCTCATTATGTCCAAAAAGGAATGTGAGATAATGTTTTTTGGTTATAGTCAATAATTTTTTCAATTTGAATCAATGACTTGGCAATTAGAAGTTATGTGTTTTTCATCACTGACTTAGGAATAACACTTTATCAACTGCTTGGAGGAGACACATTAATTCTTATAATGTTCCTATACTTACATGGTTACTATATTTAAATACACATATGTTTTTGGCATATGGTATTCAATATCCACGAATTTTGTTAGAAACAGTTAATTTAATTGGTGAATATACCTGAATGAGAAATGGGTACTTGCTTCTTGAATTTTAGTTCATTTCATTTTTAATCTTCCATAAATTTAGTTCATTATGTGATGCAAATAACCTCCTATTTAATAATCAATTACTTTTCCTTGAATGAAATGATGATGGTTCCTTTGGAATAAATTTCTATAGGCCTTTTCGTCTTGTCATTCAATATATTCATCATAAGAACAAAATATGGTGTTATAATTAATGTTATTATTTCATAGAAAATGTTACCTAAAAGGTAATGAAATACTTACTCTATACCATTCGTTTCTATCCATAAATGAAACTAGAGTAATTGGGTGTAAATGGTATAAGAATTTGATTCCATGAATGATCAAGAACTTTATTTCACTTTACACAAAGAGAGTGCAATCACCACATTCATATCTTGATTATCTTTCTCCTCATAAACTTCTTGGAGATGTGACTACATGCAACATCATCCTTATCATAATGTAGTGACATCAAATAAAATCATACTTTTATGATATTATTATGTAGAACCATTATATGTTTGATTCATGAGTCTCCTGAAAACAATTTTACACCCTTTCTTCTTGAGGTGTCTTAACATGTAGGGACACAAGCACCTTTGATTTCCGTTATAGTAATATTGTGCGTGAATGCCTATAATATGTTTTTGAAATTTTTTCTAGTTTGGAAGTTAACATTGTATAATATTTATCAAAATTTTATTATTGTATTACTTGTCATTTTCTACAAATATAATTTATAAGATTGTACTTTTTTTGTTGATTACTGAAAGTGACATTATATATTAATTTAATCATTTAGTGTCTCCCACTAATTTTTCTAACTCTAGGAACCCTCTATACTAGAATCCCAATACTATATCTATTGATTATTATAGTGTAAAAGATATTTTAACCTCCCTCATAGTATTCAATCTATGGCTATGCCACTATCAGAGGGATCATGGTAGGCTTTTGGTTGGCCAACCGCATTAACTCGCGGTTCCTTGATTTGTTATGTTGAGTCCCAGCTTCAAAAATAATTTTTGTATTTACTCAAAACATGACTCTAAAATTAAAAAAATCTAGATATGAGTATTTATTTTCTAAAACATTATTTAATTCAACCCACCACTCTTATAAGAGCTCCCCGGTAGTAAGAGGTACCCTCATCTATAACATGACAAGTACCCCAAACACCCATTTTTGTTCAAACATGAATGATGAAAGGATGTTGTGGCTTAATATTAATTTGAGGGTTTTTGGGATTTTCTCTCGACTAATGTACTTAATTTATATTAAACTTTTCCATCTATGTTGTCCTAATCACAACTGAACTTTATTAGAAAAACATACGTCGCTACGTTATGCATTTTATTATCTATTATTTTATGTATTTTCCTAATGTTCTAAAATGCATAAAATAATAAACAAATACATAAAGTTAAACTACTACTTGAGAAGTCTTGAGCATCTAAATGTCCTAAGGGCATCATAACTAAGTCGAAGCTTGATTCTTGATGCTTCTTTCCAGCATCTTGTATGTTCGCTTCTCTTCTGAAGTATCACCACATCATGGCAGGGTCGATGTAATGTCTTGGAGTACTGCCTCATCTTGGCGTGATCCATGTGTCATCATGCATCATCTTAGACAAAAAACACTGCCTCATCATAGAGGGGTCCACATCGTTCGCCAATCTTCATCCTAAGTACAATAATACTTGTGTGGAGGAGATGGGGACTAGTGGGATAAATGTACATCAGGTAAATTGGGTGCACATTCCCTTATACATTTTTACCAAAAAAGACAAATATGATGTGCAGACCATCTATTTCATGAATTACAATCATCGTACACAGTTAAATAATTAATTAAATCAAAGAAACATACACTGGTCAGTGCTCAAGACCATTAGATGGGTAAAATAGCGTGATAAAATTAAAATTAATTAATTAAGTATGAGTGTTATCTAAATTAAATTAAATGATAAAATAAATTCAAATAATTTAATTTAACATTGGCCAACTAATTAATTTAATTTTAATGCCAAATTTAAATTAATTAATTAATTTAATTTCATTACAAAATTAAATTAATTTATATATTTATGTATTAAAATAAATAACCAAAATTAATTCTAATTAATTTAATTCAGATACTAAAATTAAATTAATTAAATTAATTTATTTTGAATAATTTAGAAGATTGGCCCCTGGAACAACACTGTTGGTTCTGTGTTGGTCGGGCCAAACCCGTGAAAAGCCCTAGCAATCAATGTAAGGGACAAACTGGGCTGGACTGATCTGCACAAACCCGTTCTGGGATGGGCCGGTCCAGCCAGACTGCTTCAGGACCAAATTTTCTCTTCGTAAAAATCATGCAAACAAAATTAAATTACTACCCATGATGATGTGCCAGTTAGCAGCAGTAGAGGACAAGATATGACCTGGAGGGTGGTGCGACGGTGAGAAAGGCCTTTATGGGGCTCTGTAGGAATGGAAGGAGGTAGGGAAGGCCAAGCATGGTGCCTGGGAGCTGGATGACAGGGAAAACCAATGGTCGCCTACTGGTGTAGTGCCAGGATGTAACACCCTAACCCTAGTTACCAAGATTCGGTGCATTATTAAATATCGTTGGCATGATCACAAGAGATCATGTCCTGAAAATATGATTAGTTTAGTAGCCATGGAAGTACTCGATACATACATAAGTTTTACTTTACATCATGAAATAAGGAAAAAACAACATTGTGTCCCCTTTGAACACACTCAAATCCCATAGCCTATACCTACAGGTTAATCATGATATACTTCTTCACAACTTGGGAAAAATAAATCCTAGAAATAATTGATATTTATATTCTTAGTAAGGATAACAATATAGTGGAAAATTTCATAAATTAACACAAACATTTAAAGTAGTGTATATGACTAAAACAGAAGACATTTATACATAGATTTCTGCATAATATAGAAAATAAAAAACAAATAATTCCATTTACTTATTCACATGAATATTCTACTAGTCAAATAATCACATGTAATATCAATAGCTAATTTCATAAATATGGAATACATAATGTTGGACATCATAACCGCAAAGTTAAGGACTCATGCTGAGACTACAAATAATATTTTTTCATTGACTTATGACAAGACAGTAGTTTGCATCATGAGACCTACCGATGCATCGAGGAGCTATAGCAGGCTACACCCATCACTTACTAAGTCCAATTCATTCCTCAAATAAAAAGGTTGAGTCATCATCTAAACATTTGTATTAAAACTATCATATGAAATGTCAATATTTTATACAAAAACCATGAATTGTATAAAAATAGAACATCCACAGTCAATCATAACACATTAAATACGATAAATCAACCTCAATGAAGAATAAAGAAAGATATTTACATAGATTAAAATAATCAGTAAAACAATTTATGAGAAATATCCCCTTTTTCTTGAAAACATTTAAAAGCCTTGTTATTTATCAAGAAGGTGTTAAAAATAGATTTTTGAATCAATCATTCCCATTCCACTTCGAAAAATTTAAAATGAATTTTAATTTTAAAACATTAATGTCCATATAAATAAATCCATAAACCTATTTTTAAAACATGGACATTAGTGAGAATGATTTAGAAGAATAAATCTTAAAAAATTTAAAATGATATTTTAATTAGAGTCCTTAACCAAATGAGAGACGCTTGAATACAAATAATTGAGGTAATAAATAATTTTTAATATCATGAGAATAAAGGGATTCATGATATACTATGTCAATGTACAATATATACACCATATAAAAGTGAATTGGAGCATAACAACAAAGAAGTCTCAATAGAATGTAAATTGTTATGAATATCATTATAAAGACCATATCCTTAGGTTAAGGATAAATAAATTACATAATTATGTGTGGAAATTATAAATAAACTCAATATTATTGCATATTTAGTGTAAATAAACCAGAGGACATTCACATATATTCTTTTAACAACAACACTGATGACTTGGATGTTTATCTCAATGAATTGAAATTGAGTTATGATTTATCATATATGGTTTATATCGGTGACTTTAGAATTTATAAATGGGGTGATTATGTGTGTAAAAAGTATATCCACACAAATGGGAGTGTTAATTACAACATAAATAAATAAATAGTGATTTATCACATAATCTTGGAGTAAAATAATCAATGAAGATTGTGTAAAACTAAATGAGTGGAAATCAAAATTACAAATTCCATTACCAATTTTATAACTTACGAAACATACACCCCATGGAAGAAGAATCATATAATGAATTTATAAATACCCATAAAGTAAATTATATTACACAAGGAATACAATAATGGGCATTACATACACCACACAAAAGTAAATAGTGGTTATATAGCATGAATCTCACGAGAATAATAAGTGAGATGAAAACCCCTTACCATGTACTTTTTCTTAGTATAGGATAAGTTAACATTATATATAATGTCGAAATAATAATTATTAAATTATAAAATAACTAAATACATAAATATGATATCATATATAATCTTCTAATATTTCCTTTTTTATGATATTTCAGTAGTATCATTGTTTTGGGTGTTAACTGATTCATTTTACTTTTTATGTTTTGTTAGGTAATTAATGTTTTTTATGTACAATATGTATTTGGTTCATATAAAGAATAATATCATGTTATTAAAAATTATTTTTAAATCATTAATTAAATATTATTCCTGAATGGTTACGATGGGGATTGAATCTTATCATGTTTGTGGAGACGGTAATCCATACATACGCACGTGTAAAAATATCATTTTATTGATGGTAAAATCGAATATAATTGGATGGTATATCATATATACAGAATCATTAACTGGTTATATTTATTATTTACAACAATTTTACTCGTTATTATACTCATCCAAATAATTATGTGTTGAATAACAAACTACACCACGACGTGGAGACGGTAAGTTGTACGTATGCACATATGGTTACTTTTTCATTCATAGGATGGATAGAATAATGAATATGGTTATTCCATAATTATAATAATATCACAGTATATATAAGGTACTATATTAATTATTTTTGTATAGAATGAATAAATAAATAGCTAGTGGAAGAAGAAAAGAACTTTGAAAGATGTGGTGAAATAATTACCTCTTCTTCGGTTTCTTTCTTTTGATTTGATCAAAATGGATCCTTATGTTGGATTTCCAAAAAACATAAGGTCTCTTGGTTGAATTTTGGGATGTTGGAAGGATATTTTAGCAGCTATTGGTGGATATAAATGGATTTGGAGGTGTTAAATTAAGAGAAGGGGAAGTACCCTTTTTTATGAGAGGTGAGGTTCACTTTAGGAAAAGCTTGAAATATTATTTTATTATATAATCATTTTTGGATAATAATTTTTCCAAATAGATTTATTTCGATTATAATGTAGCGATGGGTCGACATAACTTCATCCAATATGTTTTATACAAGTTTAGGTCACTATAATAACCTTATATTTTAGATTTTACTCTTAATTAATTAGTTTAACTTTTACCATGTCTTATTGTATTCTTACTCTATATGGTTAATAAACATACTATAAACTACCAAGAGAAGTTCAAGTTGTTAATTAATGATATATATATATATATCATTATATAAGACCTTTGTCTGAAGTTGAGATTTTTATGAATATTATATCATTTAATAATATAATATTTGATTTAAAAACCCATTTATGTCAATTTTGACATGATTTAGTATTTGGTTTTTATGAAAGTTATAACAACATGATTAATTTGAAAATAATTCGTTGAATCAACCATAATAGGTCATATTAATCAATAAAATCCTTTGAATGCATCAAAAGAATCAAATTAATTTATTTTTAAATATATAATATCAATTATTTTAATCTCTCATTATTAAGGTAATTATTGCATCATCATTTAGTCATTAATAAATTTAAGTATTTAATGTCTGAAAATTATAAATAAAATACCAAGATATAGGAAATATTTTTATTTTTCTAATGAATATTTATAGTTGAATTTATCTTATGTATAACACTATATTAAAAAAGTTTTTGTTATCAAAATATGATTTTAACAATTTTAAATTTTCTTTAATTAAAATGATAATAAATGTCATAATCTAATCCCAGAGGTCCAAACATGATTATATTTTATTCCTAAGTTTTATTTTGGTTGAAAAAAACTTATCTAATAGAACTATGACATGTGGTAGGGTAATTATAATATCTTTTATACCATTAATTACACTATTTACTTTTAACCGTGGTAAATAAAAGTCAAAAGTTACAATTTTCCAAAAAAATATATTTTCTTCTTGTTGAACAACATATTATATACTGATGTCAATCATGTCACTCATATTTTTGAAATTTAATTTAAATAAGAGGTAAAATTATATTTTATAAAAATTTGCAAATGTGACTAGAAGGTGGGTAAAAACGTTAAAAAAGTTTAATAAAATTTTATACATCTAATTTTATTAAAAAATGACACTAATGAATTAAATTGAACTAATATAGGTATTTTGTATCATTTTTTAAATAAAATTAATTTAAATAATATAAATAATTATTTAAATAAAAATTTGGTTTTTAAACAACAATGCAGTGTTTTTCAATAGTCATCAAAAATTGAATGTTTTTAGAAAAATACAAAAAAATTACCCTAAGATAATTTTGAAATTCTGAATACAAAAATGATTTATATTTTACCAAATAATTTTCCTTTACTAAGGATATAAATTTGATAAAATTAAGATCCCAAAATCAACTAATAATTGATCAATAAAACAATTTAACTATAAATAATTTGTCACACTAACCATGGACTTCATGTAGTCCAGTGGTAGGAGATAAATCTCAGTCACACTTTGGTTGTGGGTTTGATTCCCACATCTTTGTCGGACACGACGGGTTCTCACATGGTCTGTGTGTTTTCCTTTTTCAAAAACTATATTTTATAACATTCCCAAAATGAGATATATTCCTCAAAATAACCATAACACAATTTAACCAGATGTGGTATATCAAACCTTACATTTTCATCCCAAAATTCAGTAACTTGTAATTGCCTCAAAATCAAGGATCATATAAACCCATATATTTATTTATAACTATATCCACAATAGAAAAGATAATTCTTCCTCAAATATCATTTTCACATAACAAACTGTAGGGTTACACATATAAGAGAAAAGTCTTCCAATGTATTCCCATCAACAAAGAGCACTAATTATTTTAAAATTTTCACCATCCATTTATTTCCACATAGGTTCATCCATGACTAAGAGATTATGATATACAATATGGCATTTTCAAGGGTAATTACCAGGTCCCCTACATTTATGGAAAATGACTGTAAATGTATTCTTGTGATCATTTGTATTTTCTTCCATAGTACTCATCATTTTTGCATGAAAATTCTTTACTTCATGTCGTTCATTTCCACACATAAAGAATTTCTTTGTTCAATTGGGTCACTTTTCTCGGTGTCTCCTTCAACATTTCCTCCATGATAAAAATTGAGATTTTTTCTCCATGGTCTCCACTATTGGAGCTCTTATCATTCCCCTTCTTTCTCTATTTTTTGAGTTCGTGAGTGGGTAAATATATATGTTGTTGATCACATATTTGGAAAACTTATTCAGCATGAACAGACTATCTTTTACACCTGTCAACATTCCATTTGTTTGCACACTTCCACCATCGTTCTCTCCATGTACATCATGTTCAATGTTACTATGACATTCATGGAATCCAACCATTCACTAAAACCAGAAATCATTGTGTGAGTAACAATATTCATAAAATCATTTACAGAATATCATGACACATTATTTTCAATCTAAAACAGATTATGATTATCCAAAGCTATTTATTCTCATTTTATATTAAAATCATTCAAATTGGTCTATAAAGAAAATGTTAATTATCCTAATCATATCCCTAGGGAGTATCGTAACCAAGAGTGCAGCAAGGCCTGTTGTTGTGCACCAGTTCCCATTTAAGTCTAGCTCAAAGTAGTGTTTTCATGTTTTACCTCTAGGTACATATGTGCCAGAGCTGCATCTACCGACTTGTATCCACATAGGGATGTATTTCTTGGAAGATCCACATAATATTTACATTACCATAAATTTTGGATGTTCTTCAATACTAATATCTAAAGTCTATCTTAGTGCAATGTTCTCTAATCAGAGTTTTTCAAAATCCAGTTTCCAATGTTTGTACTAAACTTCCCCTTATAGAAACTATAAGGCCCTGACCCGAGCTACCCAGAGTCAGTGAAATATTACATATCATTGGCCTGATCACAAGATATCAAGTCCTGAAAGAAATACTAGTTTAGTAGCATTGGAAGTACTATACACACATACATAATATTTAAATTACATCAAGAAATAAAGGAAAAAATCATTGTGTCCCCTTTGAACACACTCAGATCTCGTATCCTATTCTTATAAGTTATTCACGATATACTTATTCTCATCCTGGAAAAAATAAAACATATAAAGCAATGAGCTCAGATGCTCAGTAAGGATAACAATATAGCAGAATCTTTTATAAATAAGCATAAACATTTAAGGAAATGTATAGCACTAAAACAGAATCCTTTTAAACTTAAATTTCATAATAATATTGAAAATATAAATCAAATTATTCCATTTACATATTCACATGGATATTCTACTAGTCAAATAATCTCATTTTATATCAAAAGCTAATTTCATAATAATGGAATGCACAATGATGACCATCACAACCACATAGTCAAGGCCTCATGCCAAAAATAAAAATAATATTTTGTCAAGGCCTTGTGCCAAGACATTGGTATTTCACATGATACCTACAGATGAATCTAAGATCTATAGTGGGATCCACCCCTCACATACTAAGTCTAATGAATTTCTCATATGAAACAGTTGAAACATCATCTAAACATTCATATTAGAACTGCCATATGAAATGTCTATACTTTAACCACAAACCATGAATAGTATAAAAATATTGCATACACAGTCAAACATAACTCATTTAATAAAATAAATCAACCTTAATCAAGAATAATGAAGGATATTGACATAAATAAAAAGAATCAGTAAAACTATTTGAGAGAAATATCCCTTTTTTCTTGAATACATTTAAAATGATATTTTAGACGAATAAATATTAAATACATTTAAAATGATGTTTTAGATAGAGTTATTAACCAAATGAGAGACGTTTGAATACAAATAATTGAGGTAATAAAAACACGATAATATCATGAGAATAAAGGTATTCATGATATACTAGGACAAAGAACAGTATATACACCATATAAAAGTGAATTTGTGGATAACAATGAAGATGTCTCAATAAAATATAAATTGGGATGAAATCCATTATAAATACCATTTCCTTATGTTAAGGATAAATAAATGGTATAATTATGTGTGAAAAATATAAATACACTCAATATGATTGGATATTCAGTGCAAATCAATCATATGAAATTCACAAATATTCTTGTAACAACAACACTGATGACTTGGATGTTTAACTCAATAAATGGAAATTGAGTTAAGATTACTCTTATCAAGATCATATCGATGACTTGAGAATTTATTAATGGGATGATGATGTGTATAAAAAATTATATCCTCTCAAAGGGGAATATAAATTACTACATAAATAAATAAATAGTTATTTTACACATAATCTTGGAGTGAAATAATCAATGAAGTTTGTGTAAAACCAAATGTGTGGAAATCGAAATTTGAAATTCCCTTACCGACTTGGTAACTTATGAAACATACTCCCTATGAAATAAGGATCATACAATGAAGTTGTAAATACCCATAAATTAAATTATATTACACCAAAAATACAATCATGGGAAATAATTACACCACAGAAAAGGAAATAGAGGCTATATAGCATGAATCTCACAGGAATAAGAAGTAAGATAAACACCCCTTACCTCGTAATATTCATTATTATAGGGCTGTAAATTCTCATTTATAATGGTGAAATCATTGTTATTAATTTTTAAAATAACCAAATACATAAATATGATATCATATATGATCTTATAATATTGCTTTGTTAATGATATTTCTATAGTATCATTATTTTAGGACTTAACCGAATCATTTTCTTTTATATGATTTGTTACATAAGTCATATTTCTTATTTATACAATGTATTTGATTCATATATAGAATTATATTATGTTGTTAAAAATTATTTTTAAATCATAAAATGAAAATTATTCTTGAATGGTTATGTTGGGGAATGGAACTTTTCATGATTGTGGAGACGATAATCCATACATACGCACGAGTGACAATATCATTCAATTGATGGTAAAATCTTATGTAATTGGATGGTATATAATATATTAAGAATAAATAACATGTTATATTTATTATTTACACCAATTGTACTAATCATTATTCCCATTCAAATAATGAAGTGTGGAATAATAAACTACACCACGACATGGAGATGGTAAGACATACTTACGCACATATGGTGACTTTGTCATTCATAGGATGGATATAATAATTAACACAGTTGTAACACATTTATAATAACATCACATTTTGTAGAAGGTACTGGAGTTATTATTTTTTCTATGGAAACAACAATGAATGAGGAAGAGGAAGAAGATAAGAACTTTGAAAGAGGTGGTAAAATTATTACATCTTCGTCAATTTTATCCTTTTGATTTGATCAAAAGGGAACCATAGGTAGGATTTCTGATGAAAGTAAGGCCTTTAAGTTAATTTTAGGGTAGTTGGGAGGATATTTTAGTATGGTTTGGTAGAGAAAAATTCCTCTGGAGGTGTAAAATTAAGATAAGGGGAAGTACCCTTTTATATGAGGGGTGAGGGTCACTTTAAAAATATATTAAACTATTATTTTACTATATAATCATTTTATATTTATAATAGTTAAAAAAAGATTTATTTATAATCTAAGGTGGGGATGGTTCTAACTCCCTTTAACCAATATGTTTTATATAGGTTTAGGTCACCATATTATCCTTATCTTTTTTACTTATCTCTTAGTTAGTCAGTTTAACTTTTACCATGTTTTATTGTATTCTAACACTATATAGTAAATAAACATACTATAAATTACCAAGATAAACAAAAGTGGTTCAATAATGTTATATATATAATTATATAAGTCCTTTTTCGAAACTTTTATTTTTTAGGAATATTATATCTTTTTGTCATATAATATTTGTTTTAAAAACTGATTTATGTCAATTTTGATGATATTTAGAATTTGGTTACAGTGAAAGTTATAACAACATGATTAATTTCAAATAAATTAATTTAATCAACCCTAAAATGTAATATTAATTTATAAAATTTATGTAATTCATCAAAATTATAAATTTAAATTTATTTTGATATTTATAATATCAATTATTTTATTCCTTCATTAATAAGGTAATTACAACATCATCATTGTGGCATAAATAAATATAATTATTTAATGTCTGAAAATTAGAAATAAAATACCATGATTTAGGAAATAGTTTTAACTTTATAATTAATATTTATAGTGGAATTTATATTATGTATAACGCTATATTAAAAATTATTTATTTATGAAAATATGAATTTAACACTTTTAACTTTTTTAAATAAAATAATAGTAAATATCCTAATATAATCCATGTGGACCAAAGAGGATCATATTTTATTTCTAAGGTTTATTTTGGTCGAAAAACACATATCCAATAGAATTAAGACATGTGTTAGGGTAATTATAATATCATTTTTACCATTAATTACCCTATTTTCCTTTAACCGTGGTAAATGAAACTCAAAAGTTATTAATAAAAAAATTATTTTCATCTTATTGAACCATATTTTACATACTTATGTTAAACATGTCTCTCATATTTTATAAATTCAATTCAAATAAGTTTTAAAATTACGTTTTATGCAAATTTGCTAACGGGCCTAGAAGGTGGATAAAAAACAATAAAAAAACAATAAAATTTTAAACATATAATTTTATTTCAAAATGACTAATGAATAACATTGAACTAATATTTTTATTATGAAAATATTGTGAATTAAAATTATTTTAAATAATATAATTATTTATTTAAATAAAAATTCGGTTTTTAAACAATAACACAATGCTATTCACTATTCATAAAAAATTGACTGTTTTCAAAAAAATACTAAAAATTCACCATAAAATAATTTTGATATTATGATTCAAAAAATGATGTCTATTTTAAAAAATTAAAAATATAGAAGTTTCATTAAATAATATAAAATTAATTCCCATTGTCAAAACCAGAAAGCCGGTTTTTGAGAAGTACAAACTATCAAAAGATAAAAATGTGTTTGTGTCCAATTTAAAAGTGAAATTACTTCAAATGAAAATCATTGGATTAAATGATAAAAATATAATAAAATTATACTTAAAACCCATTAAAATTTATAATTTAACACTATAAATTTTTTTGATTAAAATTATTATCTTTCACTATTCATCAAAATATGAAAGTTATTAGAAAAAAACATTTATCCAAATTAAATTTTTATGTCCTTATTCTAAATAAGAATTCAATTTCTTCATATTCAATAAATAAAAGTGTCAAATATTGGATTAGATGGGGTTCTCCATTAAACGGTGAAAAAATATACATTTTTTGAAAAATATTTCTTTTGTTTGAATAATCGAATTTGTCCTTATATTGTGTCTAAGAAAAAAAAGATAAATGTTAAAATTTTATGTGATATATATAAAATTCAAAATGTGGTTATTAAAATTCTTAACAGCTTTTTAAATGGAATGTTTGATAGGTTATGGTATGCTTAAACTAGATGTTGTGTACATCACACGCTATTTTATTATTCAAAGAAAAACGATCTGTGGAAGCCTGGGGTGATACATTATTCCCTCCATAAATAAATTGCGTCCTCACAATTTAAAATTTATCTTTCGAAATAAAAGGAAAAAAAGTAGAAAATATTTTTTTGGAAAACCCACATTGGAAATAGGGTTGATAAATTTTAGTCATAATAAGAGGGACATAAGAATGAAACATTCACCACCAAATTAGGATTTAGAATAGGATAACATTAGTGGAAATTATAATTGGAGGTAAAATGTAAATATTTATAAGGAGTAATTGAGGTCATCAATCAAAAGCAACTGAATGGAAAACTGAGGGACTCAAAGCCATAAATCTATGATGAATAATTAAAGTTATTAACATAACAAATTTTTAGTTTTAGGATCTTAAACCTTATGTTTATGAATTAATTTATTCTTAGAATAAGAAAACAATATTTGATAAGTAGTGTTCCATACTTTGAATACTTTCTATCACAAACTCATCTTTCATTCAAACGATGAGTAATACAGATATCATAGTCCCACCTGAAGCACTAGAAATAGCTTATAGAGAATCATAGAATCCAAACATGATGACCTATATATTTCCCCTATCTTTATAGATTATCCAAAACCAAACTGGTTAGTACAAGATTAGATGATCCCCAAAATGGATAATCCTTTAGAGAAAGAAATAATAATCATAATTTCTAAAATTAAACCAACAATAACCAAAGTTCAATAAATACCATTCAATAAACAATTGTCCTTAAAATAATTCGATACAATGCAAACTAGATTGAAACCCAAAACTCAGAAGAATTTTATTACATAGTCTTCCACATTAAATTGAATCTCCAAATAACATCGACTACTCTTAAAGTCACATACTTACAAGTAATTAACCTTATAACATATTCTCAATGATATGTTAATAATTTCCATAAATAACATGAATCTTTATAAGTCCACAATAAAAACATAGTGAATAATCCACCCTTACCCCTCAAATGAAATCCCATTGTATTCTATATTCCATTGACATATAGTGTACTCAACATTGCGAACATCTTCCAAAATAACATTTATCACTTACTAACCAAATCATATTCCATTAATAAGGATATCCATATGATAAATATAAGATTCCAAATCAACTTATTATTGGTAAATAAAATAAATTTACTAAAAATAATTATTCAAACTAACTTGGGACTTCACATAGTCTAGTGGTAGGTGATAAATCCCAGTCGCACTTTGGTTGTGGGTTCGATTCTCGCAGCTTTGTCTGACACGATGGGTTGTCACACGGTTTGTGTGCTGTCATTTTTCAAAAAAGATATTTTATAACATTCCTAAAATGAGATAAATTCCTCAAAATAACCATAACATAATTTAACCACAAGTGTTATCTCATAGCTCACTTTTTCATCACAAAATTAAATAACATGTAATTTCCTCAAATTCAAGGATCATATAAACACAAATGGTTTTTTATAACTATATCCACAATAGAAAATATAATTCTTACTCAAATAGAATTTTCACAAAACAAAATATAGGGTTTCACATACAAGAGAAAAGACTTCCAAAGTAATCCCATCAACAAAGGGAACTAATACTTTTAAAAATTTCACCATCCATTTATTTCGACATTGGTTATTCCATGACAAAGATATTATCCTATATAATAGGGAATTAACATAAGTAATGCCTATGTCCCCCTACATTTATGGAAAATTACTTTAAATGGATTCTTCAGATCATTTTCATTTTCTTCCTTAGTACTCTCCATTTTTCCTCTGCAATTCTTTACTTTATGTCAATCTTTTCCAAACATAAATCATTTCATTGTTCCATTGAGGCACTTTCCTAGGTGTCTCCATCCACATTTCCTGCATGATGGAAATTAAAATTTCTTTTCTCAATTGTCTCCAATACTGGAGATCTTATTATTCACCACCATTCTCTTCTTTGTTGAGTCCAAGTGTTGATTATTATATATGTTGTTTATCATATTTTTGGAGAACTTATTTGGAATGAACACAACATCTTTGACACCAATCAACATTGCATTTCGTTTCACATTTCCACCACCGTTCCGACCATGTACATCATGTTCAATGTTACTATTACTTATTTGGAATCCAGCTATTGACTAAAACCATAAATTATTTTGTGAGTAAAAATAGTCATAAAATCATTTAGAGAATATCATGACACCTTATTTTCAATATAGAACACCTTAGGATTTAATACAGTTATTTATTCTCATGTTATATTAAAATACTTCAAATCATTTTGTAAAGAAATGTGAATTATCTAATGAATATCCCCCAGGAGTGTCGTAACCAAAAGGGTAGCAAGGCCCCTTGTCGTTCCCCAGTTCCCATTCAAGTCTAGATCAAAGGGGGGGTTTTGGGTTTTAACCCTAGCTAAATATGTGCCAGAGCTACCTATACCGGGTTATATCCAGATAGGGATGTATTTCTTGGTAAACCTAGATAATATTTACAGTACAAATAATTTTGGATGTTCTTCTATACTAATCCCCAAAGATTATCTTAGGGTAATATTCTCTAATCAGAGTTTTTCTAAATCTAGTTTCCAAGTTTTGTACTAAAATTCTCTTGATACCAACTGCAACACCCCAACCCTAGTTACCCAGATTTAGTGCATTATTACATATCATTGGCATGATCACAGGAGAACATGTCCCAAAAAACCAATTAGTTTAGTATCCTTGAATTACTAGATACATATATAAGTTTTACATTACATCATGAAATAAAGAAAAACAACAATTTGTACCCATTGAACACACACATATCCATTAGAATGTTCCTGTAGATTAATCATGATATTCTTCTTCACATCCTGGAAGAAATAAAACATATAAAGGGGTGAGCTCAGATGCCTAGTAAGGATAACAATATAGTATAAACTTTCATAAATATGCATAAAAATTTAAGGAAATGTATAAGACTACAACACAAGACTTTTAAACATAAATTTTATCATAATATGGAAAATTTAAACCAAATAATACCATTTACTTATTCACATGGATATTCTACTAGTCGAATAATCTCATGTCATATCAATAGCTAATTCCATAACGATGGAATGCATAATATCGGACATCATAACCACCTAGTCAAGGCCACATGCCAAGAATACAAATAATATTTTATCGAGGCCTTGTGCCAAGACACTTGTTTGTCTCATAATACCAACTAATGCATCGAGGATCTACAAAAGGCTCCACCAATCACTTAGTATGTCCTATTGATTCCTCAAATGAAATGGTTGAAACATCATCTAAACATTTTTATTAAAACTAGCATATGAAATGTCAATATTTTAACCACAAACCATGAATGGTTTAAAAAATGAACATCCATAGTCAAACATAACACATGCAAAACAATAAATCAACCTCAATGAAGAAAAATAAAGGATATTAACATAGATGAATATAATCAGCAAAACTATTTGAGAGAAATATCCCCTTTTTCTCGAAAAAACATAAAAATCTCACTATTTCTCAAGAAGCTGTTAAAAATTGATTTTTGAATCATAGTTTTACATATCAATTTGAAACATTAAAAAGGAATTATAAATATAAAAAATTCATTTCCATTTAAATAAATCTTTAAATCCATCTTTAATACATGGATTGTAGTGAGAAATATTTAGATGAATAAATATTTAAAACATTTAAAATGATATTTTTGTTAGAGTTCCTAACCAAATGAGAGAAGTTTGAATACTAATAATAGAGGTAATAAAAAAATTATAATATTTTGAGAATAAAGGGATTCATGATATACTATGTCATAGTACAATATATACACCATATAAAAGTGAATTTGTGCATAACAACAAAGAAGTCCAATAGAATATAAATTGAGTTGAAATCCCTTATAAAGACTGTATACTTAAGTAAAATATAAATCAATGACATAATTATGTGTGAAAAATATAAATATACTCAAAATGATTAGATAGGAAGTGTAAAACAATCAGAGGATATTCACATATATTCTTGTAAAAACAACACTAGTGGCATTGAATGACTAACTCAATGAATGGAAATTGAGTTAAGATTACTCATATCAAGTTTATATCAATTAATTGAGAATTTATCAATGGGTGGATTGTGTGTATCAAATGTATATCCAAAAAAAGGGGATTGGAAATTAATACACAAATAAATACATAGTGATTTCAAATATAATCTTGTAGTAAAATAATCAATGGAGTTTGCGTAAAACCCAATGAGTGGAAATCGAATTTAGAAATCCCATTACTGATTTGGTAACTTATGAGACATACACCCCATGAAAGAAGGATCATAAAATGATGTTGTAAATACATATAAATTAAATTATATTACACATGGTATACAATCATGGGAAATACATACACCACCCAAAAGGAAATAGTGGCAATATAGAATGAATCTCACAGGAATAAGAAGTGAGATGAAAACCCCTAACCTTTTACTTTTCCTTAGTATAGGGTAGTTTAATCTCCTATATAATGGTTAAATCATTGTTATTAAATTATACCAGAACAAAATATATAAATATGATATCATATATTGTAACGACACGAAATTTTTATTTAATTTTGTTTCCTAAAATTGTGTGTTATTTTATTTTAAACAAAACCTTTTTATTATTTAAAATGAGTATAATTAAAATAAGACTATTTGGTTTCGACTATTATATGACCGTTGGTCAATATGACCATTGGAAACTATATGTTGTGATTATTTTCCATAAATAAAAGTGATATTGATTAATTAATATAGAAAAATGATTTGATGGCCACATCCTGTAGTCTCGGGCCGATCGAAGCCCATCTGATGGAACGTGGAAAATAGGTCGCACCTTTTGGATTTGCCCTGGACCAAAACCAAGCCAAACTTCATCATGTGTAGCTATAATAAAATCGCCTTTGCGAGAAGTTCATGGTGATAGAAATCACTACTTGGGCAATGTTGGCTCAGCCGCCTCAAGATTCTATCACCCTAGCACACCTTAATCTTATGTCCTATGTTAGTGTAATAAAGGGTTATGTAAGGAGACCATAACTGCCTTGTGTAAACCGTTGACTTAAATAAAAATTCTGATGTCTTCTTATAGTGAATTTTTTGAATTTTCAAATGTCCGGATAAAAATAGTATGCACATTATTGATGAAATATAGAAAAATGATATTTTAAAATATATATGTAAACCATAAATAATTAATAATGTGTAATGATTTCCAAAATGTGGTTTTCTACAGCTGTGTTCAGTAATAAATTTAGAGTCTAATAAGATCAACATAATTTATGGTGAATAGTAAATAATGAATAGTGATTTTATCCTTATGATTAGTAATATGATCAAATGGATTAAGTAACTTCACTTAAGAAAGTATTAATATAATTTAGGCACCATGATTAAGTAATGCGATTCAATAAAATAGGTAAATAACTGTTTCAGAAATTATTGGTAAAGTATTAGTTTTGTCATGTGAATAATGTTTTTTATTTAAAAATTAAATTAAAAATATTTACAAAATTATTTTCATAAAATAGGGTTAATTTTTGAAATCAGAGCATCGATATTTGGTGAAGGTGAAATTTTTGGATTTTTCTGAAACAGTTGAGTTTTCATTGAATAGTGTTTTTATTTTAAAATTAAATTAAAAATATATAGAAAATTATTTTCATAAAATGAAGTTCATTTTTGAAATCAGAGAATCGATATTTCATTAAGGTGTGATTTTTGGGATTTTTTTGAGAAAGTTGAATTTTTAGTGAATAGTGAAAATATAGTTTTTGAGTTTCATGTGTTTAATGACATCATTAAGGATGTTATAATTATGAAACAATTCTGGTAGACTTATGAATAGTAATATAAGGTATGAGTTGTACCAAATGGCCAATAACATGGGAAAATCCCATGGTAAAGCCCGTGGTTTTTTCAATACCACCGATGATGTGTCCCTTCGCAATTAATGCTTTGTCCCCTCAATTATCCTATAAATACCAATCCTTTACCTCATTAATTTATTTTAAAAATCATCCCCAACAACGTTATGGTCTATTTACCACCCAAGGAGTCCTCCCAAGGTTCCCCCAAGCCTACCAAGGTCCCGTCCTTCAAGCTTTTCAAGTTACTCTTCAAGGAAAGGGATCCTTTCACCCTCCTCTTTTTAAGTCATAACTTCTTTTATGTTGTGTATTATAATTCCATCTCTTTATTTTGAGGGTATATTCTAATATGTTCTCATTTCTGTCCATTTTATGTATAATTTTTTAGAGACCCTATTCGCTCTCATCAATTTTTTTTCAGAATTTTTAAGTGACACCGTTATGATGCTGAATTTTTCGTAAAAGAAATCACATCTTCTCTTTTCTTTCATGTTTCATTTTCATGTGGTATGTCATTAAAATATCCATACCATGATATTATTCAGTACCCATACTGTATTATGGGTTTTTTTATGAGTGGGTGACCCTTTTCATCTATCTTTTGAATGTTTTATAAAACCATATTATATAGCCGTTATGCTGCAGAAATTCCGCCGCAAAATTTCTATCACTTTATCTCAAGAAATTATATTGTTTACTTATGTGAATACCCAGTATTATTTCATTTTTATCGGTGTTCATAAATATATAAAGATGATTCATTTGATTCTGGAATTGACATACATATAACCCTCAATCCCTTTCCATGGGTTATAACTGACATAATGATCTTCTTTTTAAGCTCTTTTTAAACATCACGATTTTGACATGAAACCCATTTCTTCGATTCCATTTGGGTTATTTATGAAATGTTTGATTATTATCTATAGGGATCACATGTAAGTGAATATATATTAAGGGGTCACCTTGATAGCCCTCCAATGCATTGGGTAAAGAATTAATCTCTAGAGATGACAAGTTTTATGATACCTTGGAGAATAACCTTGGTAATTGTTATGACACCTTGGGGTTGGACCTTGGTGATATGTTCATGAATATATAAATGAAATTTTGTAACCATATATTCATGTTATGTTCAAAATTATTTTCATTATGGTATTCCTATTCTTCCATTTCTCATTTATTTATGTTTTTATTCAAGTTCTTATTGATATCACAAGTACATTGATTCCCATGATTACCATTACTAGGATTTCTACTCACCCTTTCATTTGAATGTATGACTCTAGGTTATGACATGCATTAATTCTACTTAGGATGAACTTATGATGATGCTTTACGAGTGGTTTAGAAGAATGATTTATATTGTTTTCATGTATTATGTTCCTTATTTCCAAGATACTAGACTTTAAAGATACTATGTATGTTAAATGTAATGAAAAGTTATGTAATTAAAAGGTGTGATGCTATAGTTGGTATCAAAGTATAGTTTAGTTATTTATGGAAATTAGGATATAAAAACATTAGGAAGAACCCAATAGAAAAGTTTAAATATATGAAATATTCCTGGTATTTTGGTGAGTATTGAGTAAGTGGTTTATCAAAAAATACATCCATGTCTAGATACGAGAAGGTAGAGGTGGCTCTAGCACAGATGTATATAGGGGTAAAATCTGAAAACAACGCTTTGAGCAAAACTTGAACGAGGACTGGTACACAATAAGGGGCCTTTCTGAACTATTGGTTACGAAACTCCCAGGGGATATGTTTGGTTAATCATAAGATTTTTATGAATCATTAAGAAGGAATTATAGAAAAATGTAATTGTCTAAACAAGATGTTTTAAGACATAAAATCCTTTTTAGTTAAAAGATTCGTAAATGAAATAAGTTTCTCATGAAGGATTTATTCTTTTAGAAAATGTCCCCATCATCTAGGAATACATTTACATATTTCCTGAGGAGTTACCCGAACCTCCCCCAAAAAGAGATGTAGATTTCTCTATTGAACTCATACATGGATCTCATCTGATGTCAAAGACCCTCTATAGGATAGAAAATGTGGAGCTAGAATAATTAAAGAAACAACTCTGAGATCTTTTGGAGAATGGGTTTATTTGAAAAAATGTGTCTCCTTAGGGAGCACCAGTTCTCTTTGTGAAGAAGAAGGATGAATCGATGCAGATATTTATTGATTATAGAGAACTGAATGGGATCACAGAGAAGAAAAAATAACCCTTCCAAGAATTGATGACTTATTTGACCAACTTTGTGGGACTCCATTCTTCTCTATGATTGATCTTTGTTCTGGTTATCCTCAATTGAGGGTGAATAATGATGATATTTCAGAAACTGAATTCCAATCAAGATATGGGTATTATGATTTTGTTGTTATACCCTTCAGACTGACTAATTCACCTGCTATTTTTATGGATCTAGAATAAGTTGATTTTGGAAACTTATGTTTTATTATATAGATATCCTTTGTATAGGAAAATGACTTGCTGATTAAATTATAAAGTTATTCTGGATGTTGTTTTCTCTTTTGGGGTACTATATACCTAAGGAAAATAAAATACTACAGGATTTAAATTGAGGAGGAATGGTTGAATTTTTTTATAAGAATTTACGTACTTATTGTGGACATATGGGAATTTGGGTTATTTCTAGAAAATGATGAACCTATTATAGAGAATATGTGAATAGGTTAATTACAATTTAGTATGAGACTTTTATAGTAGTCAATGTTATTGGGAGATGAATGTTAAGATTTATTTGGGAAGACTGTGTGATTAAATTTTTCTATGTTTTGGGTTCCAATCTTAGTGTGGATTTTTCTGAATAATTTTAAGGATTATTGTGTATTGAATGGTCTTTCTGGAACATTGGGTACATTGGTTGAATATTAGAGGTTAATAGTCATATTTCATTTATTAAAGGGATATCCATTTTGGGGATTATATGATCTCGTACTAACCATTTTAGTTTTAGTTTATGTCTAAAGACAAGGGAAAAATATAGTTATTCTTTTGTGGATTATGTGATTCTCTAGAAGATGAATCTTGTGCTTTTGATGAGACCATGTCTTTTTTAATGCTCATTATTTGGATAAAAGATTATTATTGGTTAATACTTATGAAGGGATGAATCTAAACATGATGGTATGTATATTTCCTTATGTTTTTATTCTATTTAGTAAATGAATTTCTCAAAATTATGAAAATGAGCGTTAAACAAAATCACTCTTGGTTTACGTTTCTTACTGGGTAATCAAAAACTGTTTAACACATCCTAATCTTGTGATATTTTTTGTTTTATTTTCTTCTAATAATGTTTTCAATCACCCTCTATCAGAACACGACCCTTTGTTTTCTATTCCATATCCATTTTTTCATACATGGAATTCTAGTATGGGTTATATCGGGTGACCTTTTTACCTCCCTTTCTTTCTTTTAAAGTAATAGTTTTACTGACTCTTTTTCTGATGTAGGACTTTCAACGAAATTTTGAAGCCCAATTTTAAAGTAGTGAGGATGCAATTTCTTAATGGGGGAATATTGTAACGACCCAAAATTTTGAAAAATTTTGTTTCCTAACTTTGTGTGTTATTTTTTTTTCAAAAAAACTTTTCATTTCATTAAATTCGTATAATTAAAATAAAACCGCTGGGTTTCGACTATTATATGATCGTTGGTCAATATAACTATTGGAAAATAAATGTTGTGATTATTGTCTATAAATACATGTGATCTTGATTAATTAATATATAAAGAAGATTCGATGGCCCCATCCAGTACTCTCGGGCCGATCTAAGCCTATCTGAAGGATCTCGAGAAGGAGGTAGCACCATTGGGCTTTGCTCTGGACCAAACCGAAGCCGATCTTCATCGTGTGAAGTTGGAAAGAAATCTCCATCACGAGAATCTCAAGCTGATAGAAATAACTACTCATGAAATGTTGGCCAAGACGCCCCAAGATTCTATCACCCTAGCACACCATACTGTTAGGTCCTATGCTTGTGTTATAAGGGGTTATGTAACGAGACCATAACTGCCTTGTGTAATCCTTTGATTTAAATAAAAATTGTCATGACTTTTTATGGTGAAGTTTGTGAATTTTCAAATGTTCGGATAAATATATTATGCATATTATTGATGAATTCTAGGAGAAGGATATTTTAAAATATAAATGTAATCCTTAAATAATTAATAATGTGTAATGATTTTCAAAAAATGGTCTTCTATAGCTATATTCAGTACGAAATTTAGATTCTAATAAGATCAACTTAATTTTTCGGTGAATTGAAAATTATGATTAGATATTTTATGCTTTTGATTAGTAATGTGATCAAATGGATTAAGTAACTTGACTTAAGAAAGTATTAATATAATTTAGGCACCTTGATTACGTAATGTGATTCAATAAAATTATTAAATAACTATTTCAGAAATTATTTTTTAAGTATTAGTTTATTCGAGTAAATAGTTTTTTATTTAAAAAATGAATTAAAAATATTTATAAAATTATATTCATAAAATGGAGTTCATTTTTGAAATCAGAGCATCAATATTTAGTTATGGTGAAGCTTTGGGATATTTCTGAAATAGTTGAATTTTCAAGAAATAGTGTTATTATTTATATATTAATTCAAAAATATTTATAAAATCCTTTTCATAATTTTTAGTTCATTTTTGAAATCAGATCATCGATATTTGGTTAAGGTGAAATTTTGGATTTTTTCTGAGAAAGTTGGGTTTTCGGTGAATAATTAAAATAAAGGTTTTGAGTTTTGGGTGTTTAATGACATCATTATGGATTTAATAATTATGAAATAATTCTGGTTTACTTATGAATAGTAAGATAATTTATGAGGTGTCCCATGTGTCCAATACCATGGGAAAGCCCATGGTTTTTACAATAACACCAATGAGGTGCCTCATGGCAATTAATACTTTTTCCCCTCACTTCTCTTATAAATACCAAGAATTTCCATAATTCAATTCATTTCCAAATCCTTCTCAATGAATTTATAGTCTCTTTACATCCCAAGGAGTCCTCCCAAGGTTCCCTCAAGACTCACAAGGTCCCAAACATCAATCTTTTGATGTTATTCTTCAAGGTAAGGGATCCTTTCAACCTCTTCTATTTAAGTCAAGACTTCTTTTATGTTGTGTATTATAATTTCCATCTATTTATTTTGAGGGCATGTTATTATATGTTAACATTTCATTCCATTTTATGTATAATTTTGGAGAGACCCTTTCCTCTTTCATCAATTTATTTTCTGAATTTTTACGTGATGTCTTTAGGCTGCCGATTTTTTCATAAAAGAAATCACCTCTTCTCTATTCTTTCATATTTTATTTTCATGTGGTATGTCATTTAAATATCCATACCATGATCTTATTTAGTACCCATAATGTATTATGAGTTATTTGTGGGTGGGTTACCCTTTCCCCATCTCTTTTCATTGTTTTCTAAAACCCTGTTATATTGCTGTTACGCTGTAGAATGTTTGTCACAAAATTTCTAACTCTTTCTGTCAAGAAATTATATTGTTTATTTATGTGAATAAAAAGACTTATTTCATTTCCATGGGTATTCATAAATATATAAATATTATATATTTTATTCTATAATTGACATTCATATAACCCTCACTCCCTTTCCATGGGTTACAAATGACATAATGATCTTATTTTTAAGCTCTTTTTAAACATCAATATTTTGACATGAAACCCATTTCTTTCCATTTGGGATATTTATAAAATATTTGATTATGATTTATAGTGATCACATGTATGTAAAGACACATTAATGGTGAAATCTGATAGCACTCTAATGCATTGGGTAAAGAATTAATCTCTAGAGATGACAAGTTGTACGATACCTTGTTGAATAACCATGGTAATTTTTATGACACCTTAGGGATGGACCTTGGTTATTTGTTTATGAATGTCTAAATGAAATGTTGTAGCCACATGTTCAAGTTATGTTCTATGTTCTTTTCATTATGATATTTGTATTCCTCCGTTTCTCATGTCTTTATGTTTTTATTCATGTTCTTATTGATATCACAAGTACATTTATTCCCTTGCATACACTTACTGGGCTTTCTTCTCACCCTTTCATTTGAATGTATGTCTCCATGTTATGAGATGCAGTAATTCTACTTATAATGAACTTATGATGAAGCTTTAAAATTTGTTAAGAAAGAATGATTTTTGTTTTTTTTCATGTATTATGTTCTTGATTTTTATGATACATGACTTTAAAGATCCTCTGTATTTAAAATGTAATGAATAGTTATGTAATTAAAAGGAGGGATGCTATAGTTGGTATCAAAGTATAGTTTAGTTGTTTATGGAAATTAGGATATCAAAACATTTGGAAGAACACTATAGAAATGATTAAATATAGGAAATATTTATGGTATTTTGGTGAGTACTGAGTAAGTTGTTTATCATGAAAATACAACCCTGTCTGGATACGAGTAGGTAGAGTTGGATTTTGCATAGATATACATAGGGGAAAAACCCGAAAACACCACTTTGAGCTAGACTCGAATGGGAACTGGTAAATGACAATGGGCCATGCTGAACTCTTGGTTACAACACACCTGGGAGATATGTTTGGTTAATCGCAAGATTTTTATGAATCATTATGAATGAATTATAGAGAAATGTAATTATCTAAGGATGAATTTTTAAGACATAAAATCCATTTTAGTTAAAGGATTCTTAAATGAAATAAGTTTCTCACAAAGGATTTATTCTTTTAGAAAATGTCCCAATCATCTAAGAATATGTTAACATATTTCTTGATGAGTTACCAGGACCCCCCCCCCCCCCCAAAATAGAGGTAGAGTTCTCTATTGAACTCATACATGGATCTCAGCAGATGTCAAATACCCCCTATAAGATGGAAAACATGGAGATAGATGAATTAAATAAAAAACTTGGAGATCTTTTGGATAATGGGTTTATCCAATCAAGTGTGTCTATTTGGGGAGCACGAGTTCTATTTGTGAAAAAGAAGGATGGATCGATGTAGCTATGCATTGATTATAGAGAACTGGATGGGATCACAGTGAAGAACAAATACTCTCTTCCATGAATTGATGACTTATTTGACCAACTTCATGGGACTCGATTATTCTCTAAGATTGATCTAAAATCTTTTTATCATCAATTGAGGGTGAAGAATGAATATATTCCATAAACTACCTTCCAATCAAGATATGGGCATTATGAGTTTGTTGTTATGCCCTTCAGAATGACTAATGCACCTGCTATTTTTTGGATCAAGAATAAATTGATTTTGGAAACTTTTGTTTTAACAAATGGATATCCTCGGAATAAGAAAATAAATTGGTTATAAAATTATAAATGATATTTTGGATGATGTTTTATCATTTGGATTACTATATCCCCATGGAAAATAAAATACTACAGGATTTAAATTGAGGAGGAATGGTTGAATTTTTTTGTATGAATTTATGTATTTATTGTGGGCATATGGTGATTTGTGTTGTGTCTGGAAAATTATAAATCTAGCATAGAGAATATGTGAATAGGATAATTAGATATTAGTATGATACATTAATAGTATTTAATGTTATTTGGAAATAAATGTTAATATTTTTTGGGGAATACTATGTGATTAAATTCTTCTGAGTTTTGGGTTTCAATATTAGTTTGGATTATTCTGAAGAATTTTAAGGATTATTGTGTATTGAATGGTATTCCTAGAACTTTTGGTAATTTGGTTCAATTTTGGAGATTAATAGTCATATTTCTTTTATTAAAGGATTATCCTTTTTTGGGTATTATATGATATATTTCTAAAAAATTTTGTTTTAGTTGATTACTAAAGACAAGGGAAAAATATAGTTACTCTTTTGTGGATTATGTGATTCTCTAGAAGATGATTCTTGTGATTTTGATGAGACCATGTCTTTTTGAAATCTCATTGTTTGGGGAAATGATTAGTCTTGGTGGAAACATATTAATGGATGAAACTCTACTTGAATGTAAGTAAATTTCTGTATGTTTTTATTCTCTGTAGTAAATGAATTCTTGAAAATTATGAAAAGGAATGTAAAACTAAAACGTTATTGGTTTACATTTCCAACTGGGTAATCAAAGACCGTTTAACACATCCTATTTTTGTGATCTTCTTATATTTAATCTTCTCCTAATCATATTTTATAACACTCTCAATTAGAACATGACCCTTTGTTTTCTCTTCCATATCGATGTTTTCTTACATGGAATCCTAGTGTGGGTTATCTCGGGTGACCTTTGTACTTACCTTTCTTTATTTTAAAGTAATAGTTTTGTTGACTCTTTTTTCAATGTGTAATTTTCAACAAAATTTCCAAGCCCAATTTTAAAATTGAAAAGATGCAATTTCTTAAGGGGGAAGATTGTAACAACACAAAATTTTGTATAAATTTTGTTTCCTAACATTGTGTGATATTTTATTTGCATAAAAACATTTTCATTTAACAAAATTAGTATACTTAAAATAAGACCATTGGGTTTCGACTATTTTATGACCATTGGAAATTGAATGTTGTGATTATTGTCTTTAAATACAAGGGATGTTGATTAATTAATATAGAATGTAGACTCGATGGCCCCATCCAATAGTCTCAGGCCGATCGAAACCCATCTGACGGAACACGGGAAGGAGGTAGCACCATTGGGCTTTTCTCTGGACCCAACCCAAGCCGATACTCATTGTGTGAAGCTGTAATGGAATCGACTTACTGAGAAGTTCAAGATGATAGAAATCACTACTCGGGAAATGTTGGCTGAGCCGCCCCATGATTCTATCACCCTAGCACACCTTACACTTAGGTCCTATGGTGGTGCTATAAGGGGTTATGTAAAGAGACCGTAACTGCCTTCAGTAATCCTTTGATTTAAATAAAAAAAATTATCCCTTCTTATGGTGAAGTTTGTGAATTTTCAAATGTTCGGATAAATATAGTATGCATATTATAGATGAATTCTAGAAAAATGATATTTTAAACTACTTATGTAAACCTTAAATAATTAATAGTGTGTAATGATATACAAAAAATGGTCTTCTACAGGTATGTTCAGTACGAAATTTAGACTCTAAAAAGATCAACATAATTTTTGGTGAATAGTAAATTAGGAATATCGATTTTATGCTTATGATTAGTAAAGTGATTAAATGGATTAAGTAACTTCACTTAGAAAGTATTAATATAATTTAGGAACCGTGATTAAGTAATGTGATTCAATAATATAAGTAAATAAATGTTTCAAAAATTATTCGTTAAGTATTAGTTTTCTCTAGTGAATAGTGTTTTTTATTTAAAAATTAAATTAAAAATATTTAGAAAATTATTTTCATAAAATATAGTTTATTTTTGAAATCAGAGCATCAAATATTTGGTTAAGGTGATTTTTTGGGATTTTTCTGAAATAGTTGAATTTTCAGTTAAAAGTGTTTTTATTTAAAAATTAAATTTAAAAATTGAGAAAATTATTTTCATAAAATGGAATTAATTTTTTAAATCAAAGCATCGATATATGGTTAAGGTGAATTTTTGGGATTTTTTTGAGAAAGCTAAATTTTCGGTGAATAGTGACAATACAGTTTTTGAGTTTCCGGTGTTTAATGACATCATTAAGGATGTAATAATTATGAAATAATTCTGGTCAACATATGAATAGTAATATAAGGTATGGCGTGTGCCAACTGGCCAATACCATGGGAAAATACCACTGGAAAGCCCATGTTTTTTCGAATACCACCGATGAGGTGCCGCTTGGCAATTAATGCTTTGTCCCATCACTTCTCCAATAAATACCAAGCCTTTCACTCATTGAATTCATTAAGAAATCCTCAAAAAAAAATTCTAATCTCATTACCTTCCAATGAGTCCTCCAATGTTTCAGTCAAGCCTCCCAATATCCTGACCTTCATGCTTTTGAAGTTACTCTTCAAGGTAAGGGATCCTTTTACCCTCCTCTTTTTAAGTCAGGACATTATTTATGTTGTGTCTTATAATTTCCATATATTGATGTTGAGTGTATGTTCTTATATGTTATAATTTATTTACATTTAATGTTTAATTTTTTAGATACCCTTTCCTCTATCATTAATTTATTTTTTTATTTTTTAGTGAGGCCGTTAGGATGCCGAATTTCTCGTAAAAGAAATCACATCATCCCTTCCCTTTCATGTTTCCTTTTCATGTGGTATGTACAGAAAATACCCATATCAGGCTCTTATTAAGTAACCATACTGTATTATGTGTTATTTATGAGGGGGTGACCCTTTTCCCCTCTCTTTTCAATGTTTTCTAAAACCATGTCATATAGTCGTTATGCTGTAGAAATTTCCTCTCAAAATTTTTATCTATGTCTCTTAAAATATTCTATTACTTATTAATGTGAATACCCAAACTTATTTCATTTCCATGGGTGTCAATAAATATATAAAGATGATATATTTGATTCTAGAATTGACATACATTTAACCCTTACTCCCTTTCCAATGGTTATAAATGACATAATGATCTTATTTTTAAGCTCTTTTTAAACGTCACGATTTTGACAGGAAACCCATTTCATTGATTCCATTTGGGTTATTTATGAAATGTTTGATTATGATCTATGTGGATCACATGTATGTAAATACATATTAAGGGTGTGCCCTGATAGCGCTCCAAGTCATTGGGTAAATAATTAATATCTAGAGATGACAAGTTTTACGATACCTTTGTGAATAACCTTGGTAAATTTTATGACACCTTGGGGATGGACCTTGATGATATGTTCATCAATGGTTAAATGAAATTTTGTAGCCACATATTCAAGATATGTTCCATGTTATTTTCATTATGATATGCATATTCTTCCATTTCTCATGTCTTTATGTTTTTATTCAAGTGCTTATTGATATACCAAGTACATTGATTCCCTTGCATACCCTTACTGGGCATTCTTCTCACCCTTTCCTTTGAATATATGTCTCTAGTTTATGAGATGCAGTAATTCTACTTAGGATGATCATATGATGATGTTTTACAAGCAGTTAAGAAGAATGATTTATTTATTTTTTCATGTATTATGTTATTAATTTCAAAGACACTAGATTTTATGGATCCTCTGCGTGTAAAATGTAATTAAATGTTATGTAATAAAAAGGCGGGATTCTATATATATGATCTTTAAAAATTGATTTGTTAATGATATTCCAGTAGTATCATTGTTTTGGGTGTTAACTAATATTATTTCATTTATATGTATTTTTACTTAAGTCATGTTTGTTATGCATAGAATGTATTTGATTCATATCCATAATGATATTATGTTCCTAAACCTTATTTTTAAATCAAAAAATGAAAATTATTCTTGAGTGGATATTATGGGGAATGAATCTTATCGTGTTTGTGGAGACGGTAATCCGTACATTCACATTAGCGACAATATCATTAAATTGTTGGTAAAATCATCTGTAATTGGATGATATATCATATATACAGAATCATTAACATGTTATATTTATTATTTACTTCAATTTTACTCATTATTATACCTATCCAAATATTGAAGTGTTGAATAATAAACTACACCACGATGTGGAGACGAAGCCATATGTACGCATGTATAGTGACTTTGTCATTCATAGGGTGTATAGAATAATGAATATGGTTGTACCATATTTATAATTACATCATAGTATGTATAAGGTACTGTAGTAATTATTTTGGTATGGAAACATCATTGAAATAGGAAGTGGAAGAAGATAATAACTTTGAAAGAGGAGGTGAAATTATTACCTCTTATTCAATTTCTTCCTTTTGATTTGATCAGAAGGCTCCTTTGGTTAGATTTATGATCAAATTAAGGCCTCTAGTTTGATGTGAGGTTATTTGGGATGATAAATTAGTAGGAGTTTTCTTAGGGAAGTGGATTTGGTGGTGTGAAATTAAAATAAAGGGAAGTACCTTTTTTTAATAGAGGTGGGGGTCACTTTAGGAAAATCCTGAAATATTATTTTATTATATAATAATTTTAAGTACATAATGGTTACCAATAGATTTATTTCGAAGATAAGGTAGTTATGGGCCTAAATAACTATAAAAAATTGGTTTTTGACAATTTTAGATCACCATATTAAACTTATCTTTTATATTTAACTCCTAGTTAATTAGATTAACTTTTACCATGTCTTATTGTATTCTTACACTATATAGTTAATAAACATACTATAAACTATAAAGAGTACCTAAAGTGGTTCATTAATGAAATATATATAATTATATAAGTCATTTATATGAAACATATATTTTTAATAATATTATATCATTTAATAATATAATTGATTTTCAAAAACTAATTAATGTCAATTTTGACAGTATTAAGTATTTCGTTTTTGTGAAAGTCATAAAAACATGATTACATAGGTAAAAATATTTTAATCAACCCTAAAATTTCATATTAATATAAAAAAAATCATGGAATGAATAAATGTTATCAATTTACATTTATATTGATATTTATAATATCAATTATTTTAATCTTTCATTAATAAGGAAATTACCGCCTAATCATTGTATCATAATTAAATTTAAATATTTAATGTCTGAAAATTATAAATAAAATACCATGATGTAGGAAATATATTTATATTTCTAATGAGTATTTATAGTCAAATTTATATTATGTATAAATCTATATTAAAAATGTTTTAGTTATGATAATTTGAATTTAACACTTTTAACTTTTCTATAAATAAAATAATTATAAATGTCATAATCTAATCCAAGTAGACCAAAAGGTTCATATTTTATACCTATGTTTTATTTTGGTCAATAAACCCTTATCCAATAGATTTATAACATGCATTAGGGTAATTATAATATCATTTTTAACTTTAATTACCCTATTTAATTTTAAACGTGGTAAAAAAAATTCAAAAGATACTATTTAACAGAAAAAATCATCTTATTGAACCACATTTTACTTACTGTTGTCAGGATTTTCTCTAAATATTTTTTAATTCAATTCACAATAGACGTAAAATTACATTTTATGCATATTTTCTAACGTTCCTAGAAGGTTGGTAAAAAACGATAATATATTCAATAAAATTTTATACATATAACTTTTTTATAAAATGGATCCATTAAATTACACTAAAACTAATATAGGAATTATGTATCTATTTTGACTGAAAATTAATTTGAATAAAATAAAAAAATATTTAAAAAATCATTTTTTAAACAATAACGGAGTGTTTTTCACTATTCTGCCAAAATTGAAAGTTTTCAGAAAAATACCAAAACATAACTCTAAGATAATTACAATATTCCAAATCCATAAATTATTTCTATATTACCAAATTAAAAACATAGAAGTTTCATTAATCCATTTAAAATTAATTCTCATTATCAAAACAAGAATGCAGGTTTTTGGGAAGTAAAAACTATCAAAATATTGATATGTGTTTCTGTCCAATTTAAAAGTTAAATTACATAAAATTACCAAAATATTATTAAATGATAGAAATATAATCTAATTATACTTCAAAACTATTAAAATGTATAATTGAATACTATAACTTTTTTTGATTAAAAAAGTTGTTTTCAATTAAAATTTAGTATCTTTCACTATTCATCAAAATATAAAAGTTATCAAAAAAAATTATCCAAACTAAATTTTCATGTCCCACTTCTAAAGAAGAATGTAATTTAAAAAATTTTATAGATAAAAGTGTAAAATATTAGATTAGAAGAGTTTCTCCATTAAAAGGAGGAAAAACTGCATTTTCTACAGAATACTTCTTTTATCTGAAAAATTGAATTTGTCCTTATATTATGTCTAAAAAACACAAATGATGAATATTTAAATTATAATATATATATATATATATATAATTCAAAATGTTGTAATTACTATTCTTAATCACTTTTTAAACGGCTAGTTTGATAGGTCTTGGTGTTCTTGAACTCGGTGTTTCACACATCGCACACAATTCTATTATTCAAAGAGAAGCGTACCATGGAAGCTTTGGCTGTTCCATAGGATGTGGCTTGAGGAGATCTGCAGATCCTCAGGAGCTCTGGATGGGTGGTGGGAGCAGAGGATAGCCGGCTGGTCCAAAAAATATAGGTGGCCATAGCAGGGTGACCACGGTGCCGACCCGGGGGGGGGGGGGGGGGGCTGCAAAAAAATAGTTGGAAGCCAGCTAGGCAATAGATATTTAGGGGAGACCTACATTGTAGCTACGAGGTAGTAGGGAGAAAGATCTAGGATGTGGGACAACGGTCAGGTGAGACGCTCAGGCTAAAGGAGGCCTCAGGATACTTAGGCGGCATGCTGGGTGAGGTGCTGATAAAAGTAGGCTGAGGCTAGCAGAGCGCCTCTGCTTTGGACAAAGGGAAAGGGGACAGGGGGGTCATAGGTTGCATGAAATGTGAGGGGGAAGGCGTCTGGTTCCAGGAGGGTTATTGGAAGTGTGTGGCACATGCCTGGTCCAACGCGAGGAGCGGGAAGGCGGGGTTGGGACACCTGATGCCTCGTGTCCCAATGAAGGAGTCGATTGGGGGGGGTCCACACAGACCCCCTTTTTCTCATCTTTTTAAGTCATTTTTAAAGAAGTCACCCAATTTTTTTATTTTAAATTATCCAGCTTCCCATTTTTTAGTCCTCTTTTGAAGTAAACCCTCCCACAAAAATTTTCACACCACAAATTTCTAAAGGCTAATTAATAGCATTTCATTTTAATAATAAAAATTTTATTTTAATAAAATAATAATTTTTTTTATATTATTATAATAATCAAATTATAATTTATTATTATATTTTTATAATAATAAAATAATAATTTATTAATTTTATATTATTAGATTAATAAAATACATATTATTATAATAATTGAATTGTTTTGAAAATTATTAAATTACTAAATTATAATTTGATCTATTAAGATTATTTCCTATAAACCGATCTAAACTAGATTAGTATAGTAGGATGAAATGAAATTTTAGACCCTGAGATCAAAACACATATTCGATCAAATATGAAAAATCAAAATTTCTATAACATGGCCATTCGAGATCAGATCGACACGTGGTTTGAACTGATGGTACTATTTTTTAACCATCTACTTAATTATATTGAAATTTTAATTTTATAAACATAGATAATTTACTCTATACCTATGATACCAATGATAGGTTCCAAGGCCCGTAGCGGAAGCTGGTGGGCTGGGGATTTTAAAATTTTCATCGACGGGATGACAGAAATTATCATCGCCAATGATCCGAGCCCCAGATACATCCGAGGATTTCAGATAAATTATAAGGAGAACAAAATAAAAATGTACATGTACATGTTTCAAATCTGAAGACGTGGTTGACTGCAACTATTCAATGGCAATCGCCACTTGAAGGATCCATAACAGGATCTCTCTAGATCATGAACACATGATTCAAAAACCCATAGGAGCATCGATCGCCAAATTCTGGGTGCTAGTGTGGAGACCTAACGACATTTTTGACATCCAAATGGTCACCGCATTATGATGCCTTTTATGCTGAAGAGAGATCGTGATCTGAGTTTCTTGGATCAAGATCTTTTCTCTCTAGAGAGTGGTAGGAGTGAGAGGATCTCAACTTTCATTTCATGAAAGTGAATGAATAGTGATTAGCCACACATGTGAGAGAGCCTCATCCTATATTTTTAGTGGATTTGATAAATACCCATTAGGGTTCCGCGTCCCCCATTTATTTCAACATCCACTTAATAAATAATTCTAAAAACTAAAATGTGCCAATATTATTTATTAATTTATCACATAATTGAAATATATATAAAATATATTTTGTGATAAAAACCGAGCCATTTAACTCGACTCGCTGTCCCACTTGAGATTAAAATAACCCTGAATATTAAAGTAATATGCATTCGATTAAAATTATCTTGTATTTACTAAACATGTATATAAATTAAATAAATTCAATTGTAATTATTCATAACTTCAATATGAATAAATTTATTTAATTATTTGGGTGATCAAATACTCTGACAACACATGCACCCCGTGGAAGGGCCCACCATGTCCATATACCTATTTAATTGAATAGGGAGGATTCTTGAATATGCTATTGTGTGTAACCCTCTAGGTTGTTATCTCGATAGTAGTGAATAAAATATATAGACTAAGAGTTGATTCTAGCAACCCATCATGACCTCTAAAGAGGTAAGGATTGTCATAACAATGAGAACCAACCTACAAACAATGATTGTGTACTATTATATCTTTGTCATAAAATATCTCATAAAGGAGGAAACACACTTGTGTCATCATCCTTTTCTTTCTTTATTTTTTGTTGATCGATATGGATAGATTTACCTTTGTACTAGTTTAGCCAAATAATTATTAAAGCAGCACCATCCTGATCAACCTGGCCCAAGATATACAGCTTCCTAAACCTAGAAGTGAAAAATCCTTTCTTGACCAATCAACCAATTTCATACCACCAATGATGAACCGAACACAAGATAACTCCTCACGGTTTCAATACCATGGTTGTTTCCTTGCATTGAAGTACACAATGAAATGATAAAAAGTGATAATGGTATAAAGTCAGGAGACCAATACACATGTCTATAGATAAGAACAACCAATGACACCCAAAAATTGTGGTGTTCCTATTGGAAGGTCTGTCCTCATGATCTCACTAATAGAGATCACAAATTGAGAACTTCATGAGAAGAAGCCTCAATGCTTATGATCCCCCATAACCTGATAGCCAAACAACGACTGTGTCTCATCAGTTAGATGTATCTAGACTATAAAAAATATATTTATGATCATCTTAATTACATATATAGTTTCTCATTACAGCTTGAGAACTTCTGTAACCTCTCTATATGACAATTAATATTTTTAGATTACCATTATAATAGCGGAATCAGAAAATTCTACATTATAATGGTAAGATAACATCTTGTATAACTAACTATACACATGATATGGTAATCAAAAGTACTTCATTTTTAGGTCTTGGGAATTCACACTTTCAAAAAATTTCTCCACAAAAACCAACCAAAATAACTCCCCAAAACCCTTATACAATATCTAGAGCTTCTAGTCTTCCCAAAAGACCAACCATAGAGTCCTTAATAAGATATCTAAAGGATTTTATTCTATGAAAAGGTAATATTCTTTAATGAGCTCCTTATTTTTACTTATTATTTTTTCACTACAAAAATCATGCCTTAAAATATTTAATATAATGAAATAATTTTCTCCTATATAGTTATATATTATTATTCCAATGGTGTTATATTTATTATTCTCCTCATCCCATAAATGTGAAACATAACCATCATTCATGTGTATGGAGGACTTTCTCCTTGCGAATGAATATAATTCATTTTCTATAACCGAATTTGATAGATATTAATGATGATGTATTTAATGTTAATATATTATATTCCGAACATATTATTAATTTTTTAAAATTAGTATATGATATTCCTTATTATCTTACCATGAATTTAAAAATGATAATGTCATTCATGTGTATGGTGAAGTACCGCCATGAGAAGCGATGTGATTTATTTTTACTACTTAAAATGTATGTTATATATAAGATTATTTAAATAAATAATATGATATTTAATATATAATGATTTTTATATATAGTTAAAATAACACATATCTTCATTCCTTCATGATAATTGAAAAATTGGAATGTTACCCATGTGTACATATGACCAATCGCCTCTATGATTGTAATGTAGATCATTTTTTAAAACCATATTTCATGCATGGTTTTAAAATTATAATTACTGTATCAAAATTATTATAACATCATGAATATTATTCCCAATATGATGGAATAATGACCCCATTGACCATGGACCACATACTAATTCTAGAATGAAATTATGAATGAAGCGCCCTCAAAAAACCTGATGTGGAAACAAATGATTTGGTAATTAAATTCATTAATGAAATAAATGAATTAAATCATTTATGTATAATTTATTAAACTTTTAAAATTTCTTAATAATAAATTATTTATATAATATTATTAGATAGGATATAAAAGACATACATGACAAATTATAGACTCAAGGTAAGGGTTTCGTCTCAAAACATCATTCTTTGAGACACATGTCTTTAATGCACCTAATTTATTTTAATTGGGTCATATAATTACCCTTTATATATTATATCTTAAATAATTAATTCTTCGGGATATTTAAGTTAAAATTCATTTTATTTTTAATGGTTGTTATGATTCTAAATTTAAAAAAGTGATAAGGTTTTATGTTTTTACCTCATTTTAATCAGGATTATTTATCATTAAATATCAATTATATGTTTATTAGATAAAATTATAATAAAACCCACTAATATTATTCCTATATAGATATTCATGTATATATTCTAAGTAATATTACTAGTTTACTCTCTTTTTTACTTAAAATTATTGATAAATTTTTTTTAAGAAAAGTTGACTTCTTTTCTATTTGAGGACAAAAAACCTTTTTCTTCTATATCCATGTTTTCTAAAAATATATTCAATAATATTTTACCATTATAAAAATATTTATTAAATATATTTTTACACAAGTTTTATTTTTTGAAAAATGGTTTGAAAATATTATTCTTATCAATTTTTTAATGAGGCAGTTATTTAACCTTTTTACTATAGTTTGAAAAGAATTTTTCTTTTCACTTATACAATATGTATGGATTTAACTATCATCATGACCATTATTTTATTTTAATATTAATTTATATGTTTCCATGTTTATTTTCAAAATGACTATTTCCATAATATTTTGTGATTTTTACCATTAGATAAGTTATTTTCCAAGTGGAGAGGTCATTTTCCTTACAATTGTTTTTAAAATTATTAAATATATTTCTATTTATAAATTACAATACCCATTAATATTAAGGAATGAATATATATTCTTTATATATGTCTCTTATATATATTCCTAGATTAATGTCCCCTTCAATTTATGGGGTAATACATGCCTTATAATCATTTATCAAATTCCTTCTTTAAGAAATCTATTTTGATTTTGATATGAGGAAGGATTATGCAACCCATTTTCATTCGAAGGTTAATTATGATTTTTATACCTTATAAATTATTTCATTATGTAAAACAAATATTCATGTAAATTAAATTAATATGCCAAATGGGTCCGAAGTTATATATATTTCCAATGCATTGTTAAATTTTTTATTCACGTGAGACACCATGTATGGGATTAGGGAGTGAACCTAATCCACTATGGGACTGTTCACACCGTGTAATGTCGAATTCCTAGTTAGACTTTAATTTTTTATATGTCATGTTTTATGTTTTTTCCACATTTACTATGTTACAATGATCTTATGATACCATGTTATTTATGTTATTATTCTATGTGATTACTCATTAGCCTTCTTTTTTATGATATCATGTTATACCTTTATCTCTCATGTTATGTTTGTAATGATCTAATGTTTTAAATGATAATTTCCTTCTTTATAATTATGTCATAAAATCACAATAAATCACAACATAATTAACTACTATGTTATATGTGACCTTTAAGCATATGTTCTCACTTATGTGATTTGAATTTTGAAAATCTAACATACACAATTGTGATCAATTAGTTATTTGGAGTCTAATGTGACCAACTTATTTTTTGGGGAATAATAATATAACCTTATGAATAGTAATTTAAACCTTATGAATAGTAAAATTCCATAATGAGTAGTAACCTTACTTATTATAGTATATAAATAAGATTCATGTGAATGTATGATGTACATATATTTTGGAATGAGTAAATTAATGTTTTAATACTAGTTTTTTGTTAAATTATAAATTTAATTAAAAATTAAATTAATAATATTTAGAAATATATTTTTGAAAATTTGATTTCATTTTTGGATTATACGTTTTTAAAAATGGTTGGTGTAAATTTTTGGGATTTTTCTGAAATACTTGATTTTTTCGTGAATAGTAAAATAAATTAATTTAACGTATAAATACATTATAATTTATATACACTATTCCTGACATCATATGTGATATAAGAACAAAAATATAGAATTCACATGCACTTATGAAAATTCTTCTACTTGAAAGCATCACTATTTCTTGTCTTATGAAAAGATCATAAACTAATGACTATAATATTATGAAAACCCTCCTCCCCTCCACTATAAATACCACCCATCCTTACCTCTTCCCTTCACACCTCTCAAGACATGTTCTATTACAATATTCTACTCCAAAATATCCTCTAGATCTTCCCCCATGTCCAAAATCACTTATTCTATTCAAAGACCAAATCCTCTCCCCTTAAGATGCTCTCAAGGAAGGTTGATTCAAGAGGTAAAATTCCTCTTTTCATTTCATTCATTCTTAAGTTCATTTGTTCTCTTTTCTTTGCTAATATCTACTAATAAAAATGGTATGAAAACTCTTATATCATACATGTAATATTATTTTGTTATTTTAATGGGATACGTCATTATCATCTCTCTTTTCCCCGCCTTTTATTTGAAATAAATGAAAACACCATTTGAGAATTTTTTAATTTAGCACAATCAAGGACAACATGTTATCCATTTTTTTTTCTATATTCAATTCTGGCAATGAAAGAATTTTTAAGGTTGAACCAGACAATTATATGTGTATTCTATCTTATTTAATTTTTTCTAATCCTTATTCACTCATGATGTAAAATAATAATACAAAACAAGTTAATTATGTGCAAAATTTCCAAATTAATCGAAGCATTTATAATTACTGATTTATATAATGATTCAAAAAAAATATATGTAAAAAAATTAAATGTTCAACCATTAAACATTATGTATGTTCATTAATAAAATATAACTTCAATGATGGATAACCAACTTCATCATACATGTTTATCCGAACATGAATATAAGTGAACCGGTCATTAAAACCAAGTAAGCAAATGAACCAAAACAATTAAATTAAACCTCATAACACATATAAATGGTTATCAATTAACTTAAAAATATTATAATAAATATTATAAACATATATAAGGTTATTTAATTGTTAATTAACAAACATAATTTGTTTATTCATGTCATTAATGGAAAGTGGAGAACACCAACAGACTTAAGGTAAGGGGTCTTCTCTATTTCACTTTTATTCATGATTGTTCTCTATGTAATTCCCTTTTATGTGTAATTATTATTGATGAGGTATGATTAAGAACCTCCCCCATACAGTAATCATGATTTTTAAATGATGTGAAACCACTTTCTCTCTCATTATTCCCTATTAAGTACACATGATACCATGCCAATATTCCCTGAGGGATTCAACCTGAACCCTCTTTATTCCTTCATGTTTTTTTATATTGATTTTTACCTAAATGAGGTTATCTATTATTCTTATGTTAGTCTTCTAAATAATAAATGAATTTTCCAAACTCATGTAATAATTTCCATTCATCATTCTCTTTTAGGTATATACATGTTTTTAAGTGATTCCCTCCTCGATACTTCCTAATAAGAAAACACATTTTAAGTGAACTTACCAATATTTATCCAATTTCAAGTGCAATATATCCTCTATTTTAAAACAATATTTTCTTTATAAAATCAGTATTTTTATTATTAAAACCTTTTTGGTTAACTTATGGTTTTATATAAAATATTTTTCCCTTTTCTTTTTTAAATGATCTATAGTATTTTCCGTGAAACCACACAAAAATGATTTAATTCTTAAATTTCACAAAATACATTTCATACAAGTTGTAATGTTTTTGACATAACTTACCATAATATATGCCTATTTTACCTTATGAATGTCCATGAATGTTATAATTCCTTTCTTCATGGAAACTTTCATGATACAACCATTGGTCATGCTTTATGTCATGATTGTGGCACCCAATTCTTTCAATGGGTACCAATTATGATTATGTATGATTTATTATGTATTATTCTTATTTTGGAAAACAAATTAATGAAATATAAGATGGATGCACCAAGATATAGATCTAATTCATTTGGTAAAGTTGAGTCTCATGAGATGTTATGTGTGACGGTCTCGGCGGTTAGCCTTAGTTTGTGCTACTATATGTAATGGTCTTGACGGTTAGCATTGGATTGTGCTACTATGGGGAATGGTCTTACAGGTTAGACTTGAATCATTATAAATTAATGATTTATATTTCTACCACATTTATATGACTCCATTTTTAAATGATCAGTTGTTTATATGTTATGATTTCATATGTTACTTTCCTTTTAATATCATCAAATCACGACTTCTATCCCATGAACTATTACTTTGTTCTTATGGTTATTTCCTTATTGGTATTTTATGTCATCATTTTGTTCACGTTGTCCCCAATTTATCCAATTAATATGTATGACCTCAGTGGAAGATAGGATCTCATTATGGAGTATAAATAAAAAGTTGTTTTTATAATGTTTGATTATGTACCTAGTCTTCCAAGACACAAAACATTATGACCCTTGGCTTCTAATATAATGTATAATTATTATTAAAATCATGTAATGTTATATGTAAAAGGATAGGGTCACTATATTTGGTATCAAAGGATGGTCGAGTTATTTTTTTAGATTAGGAATAGATAACTTTAGTATGAAGATTAAGGATAAGACAAAGTATAAGATACCATCGCTAAATTTTTGTAAGTATAGTGTAAGTGGTTTATCAAGAAAATACATCCCTCTGTGGATAAAAACGTGTAGTGGCAGCTCTGTCATAGATGAACCTTGGAGTGAAAAATCCAACAAACTGTTTTGGGCTTGACCTTGGGTATCCAGGTATACGACAATTGGCCTTGATAAACTCTTAGTTTGCCACTCCCAGGGGATATGCTTTAGTAATTTCGTGAGTTTAGTAAAAACCATTATTAACGGAATAAATAAATACCATATGAATATTATTAAATAAATAGATCGGGGATAACATAGATTTAAATCTAAGGAATCATATTTTAGGATAAACTTATCCTCTACAAGTTTATCCTTTTATGTTGAAAAGTTTCCTTTTTTATGTTCATTAACTAAGTATTAAATCCCTCTAATAGTACATTCTTTATCTTAGTTAATGATAATAATGAACAAAACAATTTCTAACAATTAATCTGGCATGAAATGTGAATAATGAACTATTTATATGCCTGAAATGATTGGAATAGGAAAAACTTCATGACTGTAATTGATTAGCAGGATCAAGTTACAAATAATAACTTGAATCATGAGGAACAACCTCATCCTCCAATGAATGAGTATGTTTCCGTTGAATCCTATATGTGGAAAAGGCCTCCCATGTTTAGAGGATCTTCTATTACCCTTCTCACAGAATATTGGATTTACTCCATTGAAAAAATATTCTCCATCCTCAAGTGTTTGGAAGAAGAGAAAGTTGTACAGGGAGTATATCATTTTGATAGGGAAGATGATCAGTGGTGGGCACTGATCAATAATAAATGGTTCATAGAGGATATTGATTCCAAGGAATGGTAGAAATTCAAGAGGATGTTTTTCAATAAATATTGTCCTCAAACCCTCCATATCAAAATAGAAAGAGACTTCCTCGGACTCAAGAAGAAAGAGGAACAGTCCATCGAGGAATATGGAGAAAACATTACAAGGATTGCATGGTACGCCTCTGGCATTGTCAGTAACACCGAAAGTAAGGTGGATATCTTCTTTAGAGGTCTAAAGCTTAGTCTATATAAGGTGTTGGTGATCTGAGACTTTGACAGTTATGAATTTTATGTTGTGCCCTTAAGGTTGAAATGGATATTGGAGACTCTTAGTGGTCTCATGGGCCTAGTGACAAGAAGTGTAAAATAAAGAAAAACATGGGTGGTTCAACAAAAAAATCCCATGATGGAATGAAGCTCAAATATCCCACTTGTGAAAGTTGGGGGAAGAAGCATCCTGGGAACATTCTAAAGGGAACCAAGAATTTCTTCAAATGTGTAATGTTGGGACATCTGGCCAAGAATATCTAAAGGGATATGAAGAATCCCAATAATGTGGAAGAAGAAAGGAAGGTTGAGATCATCACTCATCCTGTAGTGAAGTGTTACTACATCAAGGATCATGGTAATTATGCAAACAATTTTCTTACGCCAATGGTTGTCAGAGGAAATCAATAACAACCTCCAAGGAAACCAAAAAGAGATTTTGTTATTACTATTGATGACATGTATCTGGATAATGATGTGGTGATAGGTACTACAGTTGATCATTCAAGAATAGCGAACATACTATTTTATTCTAGTTCTACGCATTCTTTCATATCTTGCATGTATAGTAGAACAATACAAACATCATCTCAAAATTTGGAGGAACCGTTATCTATGAGAACAGTGACCGATCTGTAATGACACATCAAATTGATTATGATTTTAAGATTTATTTATAGTCTAGGGAAGACCCTAGGTCATATATCATGGAGTGTTCATAGGTTTTGAGTATGTATTTTAAATATGAATTACTAAAATAGGGGTAGGTTTTGGAAACATATTTCAGTAAATTACTCAATTAAAGAGTTAAATAGATGATAAATAACAGTGGTGTATTAATAATTATGAGAAAATAAGATCATTACAAGTTCACTACACATCATTGATAGTTTATTGTTCTGAAAATTTGACATGGTTTTTTTAATTCTTTGATTGAAGGTTGCCAAGATCTTGACTCCCTTCTTGCCTATTTAAATGTTGGTTAATGAACCACCCCTTGGAAAAAAAATCATGTTGACAAGATTTGTTTATCAAACATATAATAATATGTCTAACAAAGCATAATTAAATATTATTTATGTGTGAGATAAATAGTATTATTGTGTATTCCAATCGGATCAACCCAATATTCCCACTTTAAATCTCAACCCAATCGGTGTTGAAATAAAAAGAGTTCCACTTAATTATGTAAAATGAAATGTAATCAGGTGGAAGCATGTCAAGAAACAAAATAAGTGAAATATTCAACAAAAAAATTATACAAAACCTATATAATAAAATGTAATGGAACTCCCTCCCATGTTTGTGTAGCTCCCTCAAAATGATCGACCACCGTTTAACTCGCCATCGAGAGGAGGATGAGGCTCGGGTCGAACTCCCTCTCCATCTTTGATTACCCTATGAGGATAGGGGGATCCATAATTATTTATATGATTAGAAGACTTATACGGGTCTCCAAAATACTAGAGCTATGCCTCCAGGCCAAACTTTCAAATGAGGATCCCAATGTGCTATTTTATAGGAAAATGAGAATGAGGATTTGAGCGCATAGAATTCATAAAACCAATTGTATCATGTGTTTTAACCTATAGAAAGCCTTATGTAGATTTTTATAAAATAAAATAGTTGTAACACCACCTCGTGGAGGTCTCCACTGAAATTGTGGCATATACTGGACACATATAGCCCGTGATATGGACAGATCACAACACAACACTTTTGACTTTATTCAGATTTGGTGTGCTAGATAGATCATGTCGGTTGGGCCACCATATTTCTAAATGAGTCTTGGTTGCCTTAATATGAAATATATCCCAATGAATGTTGGACCATACCACAAAATGTATGCCCAATTGGATGCACTTTATAGTAGCAGTGTGTAGATTAATCCACTGGTGTCCTTGGATCCTGCGCTGTTTGGCCCATTTTTGTTAGACATCATCATGTCCCCTCCAAATCACCTTCTCCTGCAATGGAATTATCAAAAAAAGTAACATTGAACTTTTTGATAGTCATAAACAAATAATAAATGATTCAAATATATAATGAAACTTTTCATTATTTTTATAATTTTCAATATAAAACATGTTTAGTACAGTAGTGTAATGTGAAAATGACACAGTCAATCATGGTATGATCACACCCCGACACCTAAACATTTTCACTCTTGGGAAAAGTAATATTTTAAAAAATAATGCATGTATGTATTCCCAAAATCATTAATATTTAACATTTGAGGGAATTTTATTTCATTAAAGTAATGTGATCAATGCACGTACCACACCAAGGAGTTATTTCTAGTGAAAATGGAAAAATATTTCTCATAAATCATATCACAATGAAATTCAAAGAGATTCATCACACCGAATTGAGTAAGGTGTTAAAAATTCAACTATTACACTAACTCTCCATGTGTGTGTGTGAAAACCATTCCATACTATTATTTCTACTTTCTATCTAATAAATATGGGTTATTTTAATATTATTCAGCATTAAATCAATTTTCACCAATCCAGCCCTGCATCCTTTACAATAATAATTCAAGACCCACTCACTTGGCATTCCCAAAAGTCAAACCGTATGCTCCCAACAAAAATTTCCTCAAATTTTGTACATTTAATCACTCCCCAGATTTATTATTTTTTTAGAAGTTTCATTTGGAACAAATCTCACACTCATCTTTCAACCCCTGTTTGATCTCCTCACAATAGTAATTTCAATAGTTATAGCATGATCAAAGGTTGAGGAGGACTGGTTTTTGACCATCCCAAGACACAACTGTTTTTTGAGGGCATACAATAGTCAGACATTAGGTAAACACGTATAGGTCAATCTGGTATAGTGATGAAACATATCAGGTAAGGAATGAATGTATGGAAATTTCAATTATAGGTGAAAAATATTAACCTAACATATATTTACCATATATTAAGTAACAAATATTCACTCTTCTTGGATTGGTGAAAAAATGTACGGAGATATTAGTGACACCTTTTTCCCAAAAAATACTCACACAAGGGACATAAATAATCTCAAATATTTCACAATGATGCAACCATTTTTATAATTAATAGAAAACTAATTCACTAAAAATCACTCCCTGATGTTAAATTCATACAAATAATCTTTTTCACCATTAATTATGGTATTTTTACTTAACCCCTTTATGGTCACCAAATAAAAGAACATTGAAATTTTTTATGTAGGAAAAAATATAAATACCCTAAAGAAGGTGAAAAAGTGAAGAAATAAGAAAGATAATGGAAAGCCTATTGAATCCAACAAGATGGGGAAAAGTAAAAATACCTTAAATAAGGGGAAATAGAGAATAAATGAAAAAAAGATTAGAATTCCTATATAACCGCAAAATGTACCCATCCCCAACACCTATAATTTTTAGTATCCTCATTGTATATTTTGCGAATGCGAGAAGGAAGGATAAAACACGATGTGCTTCACTGGTATGTTGCATCTAGAACAGGGTGTTCCTCCATTGGGAACTCCGAAAGGGCTTCATGGATGTGCTTCAGCTGCTTCCCATTGACAGTGAAAGTTTACTTGGTTTCTACATTTTGGACCTGAACAACACCAAATGGGGATACATTAATAACAGTGTATTTTCCAAACCAATGGGAGCAAAGCTTACCTGGATGCAAATTCAGACATGCATTATAATGGGGGACCTTATACCCAATATGGAACTGATAATGAAGTATAATATGGTCTTGGGTATCCTTGGTTCACTCCTTATAAATCCTGGAGTTCTCGTACGAATCTCTTCTCATTTCCTCTAACTCATGAATCTACAACTTCCTTTGAGAACCTAACCCCTAAGGATTATAATTGCTTTGTTAATGGCCTATAAGGACTAGTGCTCAATCTTAGTAGGAAGGTTACAACCCTTTTCCAAACAGAAGATGATATGGTGACATTTTAATGGGAGTTTTAAAATTATTATGGTAGGCCCATAATGAATCATCGAGTCGAAGACTCCAATCTTTTCTATTTGGTTGAACCGTTTTTTCACGAATCTATTTTACCTTTCTATTTGACACCTCAACATGACCATCGGTCTGTGGGTGATATAAAGTAGACACTCTATGAAGAACCCCATACCAATTAAAAAGTGACTGCATTGTCCAGTTGTAGAAATGAGAAACCTGGTCACTAATGATGAACCTAGGTAAGACAATCCTACAGATGAATTGGGTTCTCAAAATTCTATAACTCCCTTAGAATCATCAGTCCTTGTATATCATGCCTCTACCCATTGTAAAACATAATCAACTACAAGAAGAATATAAAATTTTCCAATGGAATTGGGAAATGGACCCATAAATTCAATTTCCTAAACATAAAAAATGTCATGAAATATAAATAGTTATTCTGGAATTTCATTTCTTTTAGAGACATTCCCCATTCTTTGACAATGAGGACATGATTTGAAAAAATCATGTCCACCTCAAAAATGTTTCGGCCAAAAGATGCCAGAATAAAGGACCTTGCAGGCAGTCCATTGGGGACCAAAGTGCCCCCCACAAGAAAGATTGTGTCATAATCTAAGGATAGACTGAAACTCACTATTGGGAAGATGACACATAAGTACATGATCTCTACAAGTGCACTAGAGGTAGGGGTCATCTGAAATGTACCATTGAGACTCATGATTTAGGGGGCTGGCTTGGTTTTTATTGAAATCAGTAGGAATGCATGACACTACCAAAGAATTTACAATTTCAGCATACCAATGATTAAAATCTTGTACTCAGTACAATTTCTCGTCAGGAAACATGTCAATAATGAGAATGTAGGGGGATGTGTCAATTTTCGAGGATGAGGTAAACCTACTGATATGGTCAGCCACCAAATTCTATACTTATTTCTTATCTCTAATTTCTAGATTAAATTCCTAAAGTAGGAGAATCCACTGAATGAGATGTGGCTTGGATTCTAGTTTCATAAGGAGATATCGGAGGGATGCATGGTCTGAGAACACAATGACTTTGGACCCTAAATGGTATGAACTGAATTTGTCCAAGTAAAACAAAAATAAAGGAATTATTTTTCAATTGTGGTGTTGTTTTATTGGGCAAGATCCAAAGTATGTGAGGCATAGGCAATGACATGTGGAGCTCGATCAACCCTTTGTGACAAGACTTCCCCAAATGCATAGTTATAGGCATCACACATGAGCTCAAATGGTAAATCCCATCGAGGAGGTTGGATTACTAGGGTTGATGTGAGACTCTATTTTAACTTATTAAAAGCTTCCTCAAATTATTTATCAAAAAACAAATTCCTTTTCTTTTTGGAGTAATCGGGAGAGGGGGGTGCAATTTTACTAATGTCACGAATGAAACGATGGTAAAATTTTGTATGACCTAGGAAGACAATGCATCCCATTCATTTTTGGTGATTGTTAGTGAAGAAATGACTTCCAATTTTGATTTATCTACTTGGATACCATCCCTAGAAATAGAATGTCCCAAAACTATACCTTGTAGCACTATGAAATAACATTTCTCATAATTTAATACAATAATCTTGTTAATACAGTGACATAGTAATGAACCAAGACTACTCAAACTTTCATCAAAATAAGATCCACAAACAGTGAAATCATCCATGAATACATCCAGGAAATTCTCCTGGTAATCAAAAAAAAATATGAACCATGCATCGTTGGAATGTACCCGGAGCATTGCATAGACCAAATGGAATCCTTCTATAGGGAAATGTGCCAAAGGGGCATGTGAAGGTTTTCTTTTCTTAATCCTTGGGGGAAATATGGATATTAATTTATCCAGAATACACATCAAGAAAATATTAGTGGGACATACCCAATATCCTCTCTAGAATTTGGTTAGTGAATAGTTAAGGGAGATGGTCTTTCCTAGTGTGTTGGTTTAGTCGGCGATAGTCTATATAGAGATGCTAACAATTTTTCACCCGAGTTGGAACCGATTAATTGTTTTAATTTTTTATTTCTATAAGGACAATATTATTAGTAACTACTTGAATAAGACTAACCATTGGATTTAATAGATAGGGTAAATGACTCAAGAAACCAATAATCTTGTTACCTATTTTTTTCACAACTTCTAAGAGGATTTGGTTTAGTCAACGTTGTTGCTGCCTCACTGAGTGAGCCTCGTCATTTAATAAAATATGATGTGTACAAGTTAATGGGATAATACTAGGAATTTAAGTAAGTCCCCATCCCAATGCTTGTTTATACTCCCTCAAATGTTCAAGTAGTCCCAATTCATGCTCAGGAGGGAGTGAACTAGAAATGATGACATGAAACTTGTTTCCATTCTAAAGAAATAAATATTTTAAATCTTGAAGGAATTGTTTAAGTTCCAATTTAGGTGGATTTTTTTTTGATGGGAGTGTGTGTGAATTTGATAGATCAGTAATCTCATCTAACTGCTCAATGGTATCATCCTCAAATGAGGGATGAGGTTTTAAAAGCGTAGTAGTATCATTTATGGTCAGTTGATCCCCAGTGTTCTAGAAATCATCATCCAATGAACAATCATGACACTTTTCTAGACCACTACAACAGTAAATGCATGAATCATTTCCTAGTATTTCTATCAATGAAAAAAACTCATAAAGGGGATCTGGGGAGGGAAAAGTTGTTTTTTAAGTGGTAGGGAGTAAAACAATTTAATTAACAGAGAGATCGGAATGTTCTTCTGAGGGATGTTTCATGGCATCAAGAATGTTGAAATGGAAAATGTCACCACCAAATTCCATAGACAATGTACCCTTATGGACATTAATTATTGATTAGGCAGTTTTCAAGAAGGGTATCCTCAATATAATTGGTGCATGTCCATTCATCCTATCATCCTCTATTTTAAGCACATAAATGTTAGTAGGAAACCCTAAAATTTGATCCCTCACAAGAACATCCTCTAACACACTAGAGGGGTGTGTGGCACTCCGGTTGTCTAGTTGAACAAAAATTCCAGTGGGCTTCAGTTCTCTAACATAAAATTTAGTGAAAATGGAGTGATGCATCACATTTAAAGAGGAACTTAAATCAAGAATAACATTATAAAAATAGTACTCCCCTATGGTGCATAGAATAGAAAATGTTTTAGGATCATTAAACTTGGTGGGAAATGATGGCCCGATCATTGATGAATCATTCCTCCCCAAGCTCACTTTCTCATCACCTCACTGTCACCTTTGGTGTGTACACATATCTTTTAGAAACTTTGTGTATCTTGGAATTTTCTTCATAGCAACAATAAAATGAAAATTAACATGTACTTTCTTTAAAAGTTTCCAATATGTCATTATCAAGTTAAGATTCCTTTTGTTTTCTTGGTTGGGTGTCCCTTTTAGGAAATGGAAGAGGAATGGTTGGGTTAGGTGACTCATCAATGTACACATTCTTCCCTTTAGAATGGCTTCTCTCAGGACAAGTTTCATCAAAATTTGGAACATTTTTAATGGATGGGATGGAGGTTTCCTCAGGAGGAGGTGACTCTAATAGAGGACTCATTTTACATTGTAGTTTTTTTTTCAACTTCTATAGGTTATGGAACTATCATTTCCTTTATACCTAGGGTTAACTACTTGTTGAGAGGGAAGTTAACCTGAATAATGACTTTGAATTTCACCCACTGAGTTAGATAGTTGGTATAATTGGGTTTTAAGGTCTTACATAGATGCCTGAGTGGTTTGTTGGAATTGAATATTGTTGGAAGCCATTAGTTTCATTATATCTTCTAGGCTAGGATATGGTTTTAGAGGGGTTTGTCGGAATGGCCATTGGGGTGGTTAAGGATTTCTAGGCGATGGTGGTGGATGACTACTCTGCCCGATTGTATACATTGTTGTTGAGGTTGGTTTGAATACCCACTTTCTTATATTCTTGGTTCTACTTCCACCCAGGGTTGGATGGATAATAAGGTTATTCCCTAAAGGGTTGGTTATAGGGGTAGCCCGGAAATATTGCCTCACAACTCTCAGATGTTTCCCTTGATTGAGGACATTGGTCAGAGTAGTCAGTGTCAGAAGAACATATACCATAATGGATGGGAGTAGGATATTGTTATTTACTTTGAGAAATAACATGTGGTATAAGAAGGTTACATACCTCTTCGAACTTTGTGTCCACATTCTTCTTGAAATTAGTACTTTTTACCTCATGGACACCTCAAATCGGTACATTGGACATTGAACCAAATTGTTGTGTGTTTTGCGCCATGATCTCAATTAGGTTTCTTGCATAAATTGGGGTCTTATAAACTAGTGCACCTCTTGCAGTATCATCGATCATATTTCGATCAATAGAGATTAAACCTTCATAAAAATATGGAATTAAAATTGGATTGCTTATTTGGTGGTGTGGGAAACATGAACATAACCTTTTAAAGAGTTACCAATATTCCTGTAATATTTCCCATTACGATTGTATTATCCCACAAATTTCTTTCCTTATTGTTGAAGATCATGAGGCTAGGAAATATTCTTCATGAAAAAGGATTTTCATGTCAACCCAACCTCTTATTGGTGAATTAACATAATATAACCAATATTTTGTTGTGTCTTCTAATGAAAAAGGGAATTCCCTTAACATTAATTATTCTTCATCAAAATTTGAAGGTTTTAATGTAGAACACATAATGTGAAATTGTTTTAGATTCTTTTGTGGATCCTCTCCAGGAAGTCCGTGGAATCTTGGAAATAGATGAATTCGACCAGATTTTTGTTCAAAATTGAGTTCCTTGCCTTGTAATTGAATTTAGGTGGTTTTAATATCAAAATAAGGTGAGGTTATTTCTTTTAGTTTTATACTGTTTTCATACATGTTATTAAGATTAATTTTAGTTTCATCGTGTGTTCTCAAAGAAGAAGAAGAAGGATCAAGATGAGTGTTGATGTTTTGTGCATCCTCCTTCAAAGGTTCCTATTGTGTATATCGGGGTCGCTGATGTTGGGTCCTCTACTGTTCGCGTTTGAAAGGTTATAAGTCTCCTAGATTAGAATGCATAATGCACCATACATACACAACAAATATATCATAATACAAAAATATAGGTAGAGGTATAAGATAAAAAAAATAAATATTCCAAAAAATTACAAAAAACTTATCAAAAACACACACTAAAACCAAAACACTCCACAAAAATGACACCAAAATTTGACCGAGATGTCATGAAATGTAAAATTTATTACGATTTTATGTTTACTTTATATTATATGGAATAAACTAGATATTCTATCAAGGAGCATTTATAGGTTTTGAGTATATATTTTTAATAATAATTACTAAAAGAGGGGGAGGTTTTGAAAACAGATTTAATAAAATTACTCAATTATAGAGTTAAATAGTTGATATATAAGGGTGGTGTACTAATAATTATGATAAAATAAGATCATTTCATGTTCAGTACACATCTTGGATAGTTCATTTTTCTTAAAATTTAACATGGTTTTGTTTAATTCATTGGTTGTAGGTTGTCAAGATCTTGACTACCCTCTTGCCTCTTCAAATGATGCTTAAAGAACCGCCCCTTGGCACAACAATCATGTTTCCAAAATTTGGTTATAAAACAAATAACAAGAGTTACACAAAAAATACTTAAATATTAGGTATGTGTCAGATAAAAAGGATTATTGTGGTGTCCAATCAGATAAACCCAATATTCCCACTTGAAATCTCAGCCCAGTCGGTGTTGAAATGAAAAGCATTTCACTTAATTATATCAAATGAAATGTAATCAAGGGGAATCATGTAAAGTAAAAAAATAAGTGAAATATTCAACACAAATATTATAAAAAACCAGAATAATAACTTATGATGGAACTCCCTCCCATTTTTGTGTAGCTCCCTCAAAATGATCGTCCACCGTTTAGCTCGCCATCGAGAGGAGGAGAAGGATCGGGTGGAACTCCCTCTTCATCCTTGATTACCCTATGAGGATCGGAACCTCCATAACTCCTTGGATGATTAGTGGAATTCATGGGTTATCCAAAATACCAGATCCTTGCCTCTTGTCCGAACTTGCAAATGAGGAGCCCAAGGTGGCATTTTATAGGAAAATGGGAAAGTGGTTTTGAGCACATAGAATTCTTAAAGCCACTTGTCACATGAGTTTTGAACATCAGAAACCATTATATCGATTTGGAGAAAGTAAATAAGTTTTATAAAAACCTATTTGTTGTCTCCAGCAAAATTTTGGCATAAATTGAACACTTATAGCCTGAGATATTGACAAATCACAACACAACACTTTGACTTCATGCAGATTTGGTGTGCTAGACAAATATGGTCGGTTGGGCTACCAGATGCGCAAATCAGTCTTGGGTGACACCATATGAAATATAGACCAATTAATTTTGGGCCATCCCACAAAATTGAATCCTAATGGGATGCACGTTCAAGTAGAAGTGTTCATATTAATCCACGGGTGTGCTTGGATCCTATTTAGATTCACCAATTTTTCATGGACTTCATCATGGGCCCTCAAAATCACCTCATCCTACAATGGAATAATCAAAACAAGTAACATTGACCTTTTTAAAAATGATAATCACAAGATAAATGATTCAAATATGGAATGAAAATTGTCATTATTTTTATAATTTTCAACATAAAACAAGTTTAGCACAATGATGTTAAGGTGAAAATGACACAATAAATCATGGAATTATGAAACAATAAATAGGGAAATCATTGTGGCCATGGTTTATAACTCTTCCCCAGTTACCATTTGTGAACTGAACCTCGTAGAAAATTTCTTCATCGTTTATTTAGTGGAGTTTGATGCTATGTTTTGCAAGGATTGTATATATTTATACAAAGCCAACATCATTTTTCGGGAAAGCGAGATCACTCTTCACATCCCAAAGCATCCTCTGATTCGTTATAAGTGTAAGGAGTAATATGAATCTTATTTAGAATCATTTTATAAACTGTGGATATTAATTCTTTATGAGTAAGCCTTTTTATCTCAAATGATTCAGACAAAGTAGAGAATCATGCATGAAGACATGGCCATTATGAGTGATTACACTGATGTATCCTCTAAAGAGTTGCATGATATTACTCCTGATAGAGAGGTTGAGTTCTTAGTTGAACATATTCATGGATATCTACCTATATCAAATACACCTTATTGAATGGCCACTGTAGAGATATAGGAGCTAAAGAAGTGGTTACAAGAGAATCTGGAGAAGGGTTTTATACGCCTGAGTACTTCACCATGGGGTGAGCTAGCCCTATTTGTCAGGAAGAAAAATGGATCCATACACCTCTGAATTGATTATCATGAGTTCAATAAAATCACAATAAAGAACAAGTATCCACTACCATAGATAGATGACTTTTATGATCTGCTTCATAGGGCTAGTAATTTCTCTAAGGTGGAACTTCGGTCGAGATATCACCAACTAAAGGTGAGGAAGGAAGATATTCCTATGACTCTCTTTCGAATGAGGTATAGACACTATGAGTTCATAGTTATTCCCTTCGGAATCATTAATGCTCCAAATTTTTTTGTGGATTTAATGAATAGAGTCTTTAGAGATTATATAGACAAATTTGTGGTAGTCTTTATTGATGATATTATGATATACTCTATGTGCAAAAAGGAACATTAGGAGAATTTGAATACTATGGTAAAAACTCTACAAAGGGAAAATTGTATGAAAAGTATAGTAAATGTGAATTTTGGATGGAGGAAGTATCATTATTAGGGACATCTATCACTAGCAAAGGGATATCTTTGGACCCTTCCAAGATAAATGAAAATTGATGAGTGACACCGAACAACATTTGTAATGGAGATCCATAGATTTTTTGGTCAATCTAGACATTATCGATGAATTGTGAACAACTTTTCATGGTTTTTAATCTCAATGAACATGCTGACCTAGAAGGGAGTAAAGTTTGTATGGACTCCAGAATGTGAAGACTATTTCATGGAGATAAAAAATAGGTTTATCATTGAACCCGTAGTCACACTCCCAATAAGTATAGAACTCTTTTTGGTGTATAATGATGATTCAAAAAAGGGATTAGTTTGTGTGCTATTGCAAGATGATAAAGTGATAGCCTACACCTAAATGTAGCTAAAAATACATGATCAGAACTATCCCATACATGATCTGGAGTTGGCGGCTATGATCTTTGCATTGAAAATCAAGAAACATTATCTCTATGGGGAGAAGTGTGAGATATATACTGATCACAAGAGTATCCAATATATGTTCACATAAAAAGATATTAATATGGACCAATCAAGATTGATAGAGCTCATCAAGGATTATGACTGCTCTATCCACTACTATCCCGGTAAGGCAAATAAGATGGTAGATGCTCTAAGTAGAAAGGATCCTACATCATTAAAAATAATGAGAATTGAAACTGATATTATCTTCATAAATTTACATAGGATGGACATTTTGTTAATTAATGGAGGAAATTCATCAATAATTTCATAAATGATTTCTCAACCGTACCTCATGGAGAAAATGAAGGATGCTTAATGAAAAGATGCAAAAATTATAAAAAGGGTGGAAGCTATATAAAATGAGAAATCCACAGAGTTTAAGATGATGAGGAAGGATTTATAAGATTTGGATCATGATTATGTAAACCATCTGATCCAGAGATAAAGAAGGATATTTTGAATGATTCACATAGATCAACCTTCTCTTTCCATCCAGGGAGCACAATGATGTATCAATATATTTTAGAAACATTTTGGTTGGACAATATGAAAATGGAGTTTGATGAATATACATCAAAATGCCTAGTATGTCAACAAGTTATGTCTGAGAGGAAAAAGTCTATGGGGATGATAAAACCACTACCCATACCTACATGGATGTGGGAAAACATTACCATGGACTTGGTCACTAGACTTCGAAGGAAATCAAGAGGAAACTATGCTATATGGGTTATTATGGATTGTTTTAAAATGACTACTCACTTTTTCACAATTCAAGAGGAGTTTTCATTGGATCAACTCACACAGATATATATCAAAGAGGTGGTAAGTTTGCATGGAGTACCACAATCTTTTGTATCTAATCGAGATATGAGATTGAACCGAATGTTTCAGAAAAGTCCCCAACATTCTCTATGAACTGAACTGAACTTCAGTATGGCTAATTATCCTCAAACTTATGGTCAATTTGAGTGAACCATTCAGACAATGGAAGACATGTTGATAGCATGATCTATAGAATTCAATGGAGGATCAGACCAAAATTTTCCCCTGGTTTAATTCTCCAACGATAATATTTTCCACTTGAGAATTCGAATGGCACAATATAATACCTTTATGGGAAAAGGTGTAGAACAATGGAGTTTTAGGGAATAAGTCAGTTAGCGTAAGCTGTTAGGACCTGAAATTGTTAACGAAATAATTGAAAAGGTGATAAACATTTTTTAGAATATCATGGTAGCCCAAAGTCGACAAAAGTGTTTTAGAGACAATTTTTGATGAGATCGTGAGTTCAAAGTTGGAGACATGATATTTCTCCACATATCTCCATTGAATAAGATCCTGAGTTTTGGGAAGAAAGGGAAGCTATGCCCTAGGTATATTGGCCCCTTTGAGATTATTGATGGTATTGGGGCTGTGGGCTATCGAATAGCACTTCCACCTACCATTTCCAAATTAAACGATGTCTTTCATGTATCCCTCTTAAGGAATTACTTTATAGATCCTTCAAAAGTACTCTCTTCGGAGGTGGTGTAGTTGGAGGATGATATTTCTTACGAGGAGAATCTGGTGAAGATCATGGATCATAGAGATAATGTTATACATAGTAATACTACTCACCTAGTAAATGTAATGTGGTAGAACCCCAAGTGTGAAGAGGCATCATGGGAACAGGAGGAGGAATTGAAAGAAAAGTACCTTCACCTGTTTATGCCTCAGAATGTAAAATGAATTTCAAGGGTGAAATTTCTTAAAGGGGGAATAATGTAACAACCCAAAGTTTTCAATGGAAATTTTATTCATATAATTATGTCATATAATCATTTGAAATCACAACATAATGAACTATGAATTTCTATGTGTCTTATAAACATAACTTGTCACTTCTATGATTTGAATTTCAAAAATCTGACATATACGGCTGTGATCAGTAAGTTATTTGGAGTCTAATGCGACCAAATTATTTTTTGGTGGATAGTAACATACGCTTATTAGTAGAAATTTTACCCTTATTAATAGTGAAATACATTAATGAATAGTAACCTTACTAATGATAGTATTTAAATAATATTCAAGTGAAAATATGATGTACCAATATTTTGGAATATGTAAATAAATGTTTTAAAACTAGTTTTTTAATAAATTATAGTATTAATTAACATTTTAATTATACATATTTAGAATTTTTTTTTAAAAAATTGATTTTTTTGGATTCTACAAATCAAAAAATGGTTAGGGTGAATTTTAGATATTTTTCTGAAATACATTAATTTTTGGTGAATGGTAAAATACATTAATTTACCATATAAATAAATTATAATTTAAATTCACTATTCCTAAAATCATAAGTGTAGTAAGCACCCAAATCTGGAACACACATGAACATATCAATATTCTTGGTCTTGGAATAATCATTATTTCTTGTCTTATGGGAAAATAATAAAATAATGATTATAATATTATGAAAACCCTCCTCCCCTCCACTACAAATACCTCCCATCCTTACCTCATCTCTTCACTCCTATCAAGACTTTTTTCCTTGCCTATATAATCCCTAAATATCTTCTCAATATTTTCCCCCAAATCAAAAATCCCTTATCCTCCTCAAAAGACCAAATCATCTCCCCATAACAGGCTCTCAAGGAAGGTTGGTTCAAGAGGTAAAATTCATCTTTTCTTTTCTTTCATTTTTAGGTTTCTTTGTTCTCTTTACTTTCATTATATCCACTCATACAAATGGTATGAAAACTACATTAACATAAATGTAATATAATATTTGTAATCTAATGGGATAAATCCTTATCATCTATCTTTTCCCCACGTTTTATTTTAAATAAATGAAAACCACATTTGAGATGGGTTAATTTTTCACAATCAAAGACAAAGGGTTATCAATTTCTATTACAATCCTAAATTCACGTCATGAAACAATTTTTAGGATGAACAAGACTATTATATGTGTATTTTATCTTACTTAATGTTCTGTAATACTTATTCACTCTTGATGTAAAATAATAATACAAAACAAGTTAATTTGGATCAAATTTGACAAAATAATCCCAACATTTATCATTAATGTTTTATATAATTATTCAACTAAAGTCCATGTATCCAAATTAAATTTTCAATCATTTAACCTTATACATGTTTAATAATAAAATATATCTTCATTATTAGACAACCACCTTCATCATACATGTTTATCCAAACCTGAATATAAGTGAACAGGTCATTAAAACCAAGTAAGAAAACAGACCCGAACAATGAAATTGCAATTCATAATAAAATATGGTTATAAATGAACGTAAAAAGATTATACCAATATTATAAATATATAAAAGGTTATTGAATTATTAATTAATAATCAAAATTTTTTATTATGTTCATTAATTACAAGTGGATAAAACCAACAAACTTAAGGTAAGGGATCCTCTCTATTTCACTCTTATTCAAGATTTTCCTCTCTGATATGCCCTTTTATGTATAATTACTAGTGATGGGGTATGATTATACACATACCCATACTGTACAAATAATTTTTATATTATTAGAAACCCTTTTATCTGTCATTAATCCCTCTTAAGTACACACGATACCATCCTTTTATTCCGTGAGGGATTCAACTCGAACCTCCTTTATTCCATCAAGTTTATTTATCTTTATTTTTACCTAACTAAGGTTATCTATTATTCTTATGTTCATCGTATAAATTCTAGTTGAATGTTCCAAAAACATTTAACAAGTTCCATTCATCATTATATTTCTTGGATATACATGTTTTTATGTGATTCCCTCATTGATACTTCCCAATAAGAAAACTCATTTTAAGAGACCTTCATAAATTATAACCCAGTTTAAAGTGATATCTAACCTCAGTTTGAAGAAAAAGTCGTCATTATGAAATCAATCATTTTATTATGAAAACATTCATGGTTAAATTCTTGTTTTATATAAAATATTTTTCCATTTTCTATTTTAAAAACTCAATAGTATTTTCCTTAAAACCACTGAAAATAGTTTTAATGCTTAAATTTATCAAATACATTTTATACATGTTGTCACTTTTGTTTGACATCACTTACCATGATATATGTATGTCGTACCTTATGAACATCCATTTATATCCTGATTCCTTTCTTCGTGGACACTTTCATGATACACCCTTTGGTAATGCGTTGTGACATGATTATGGTACCCAATTCTTTCCATGGGTAACCCTTATGATTATGTAAGATTGGTTATGTATGATTCTTGATGTGGAAAACATATTCATGAAATGTAAGATGGGTGAGCCCAGATATTTCACTAATTAATATGGTAAAGTTGAGTCTCATCAGACGTTATGTGCAACAGTCTTGGCGGTTAGCCTTGGATTGTGCTACTATGTGCAAAGGTCTTGGCGTTTATCCTTAACTTGTGCTACCATGGGAAAAGGTCTTGGCTGTAAGCCTCGACTCGTAATAAATTCTTGTCTTATGTTTCTTCCACATTTCTATGATCCCATATTCAAATGATCTCATGTTTTTATGTTATGATTCCATATGTTACATTAATTTTATGGTCATCATGTCATACCTTTTATCCCATGTGCTAATTCTTTGTTATTATGGTTCTTCCCTTACCATGCTTTTAGCTCATCTATTTGTTCATATTGTCCCTAGGTTATCCTATGAAGATGTACAATAACAATGGAATATATGATCTCATTATTGAGTTTAAATAAAATATCATTTTTTATAATGTTTGATTATGTACCTAGTCTTCCAAGGCACTAGAATTTATGATCCTTGGATTGTAATCTGATGTATAATTATTCTTAATACCCTGTAATGTTATATGTTAATGGCTAGGGTTGCTATAATGTTTCTATGTCATGATTATTCTTTTACTAGTATTTTTATCTAACCCCTTTTCTCTATGTATTCCCTGGGATATTCCATGTAATTTAAAGATATTGAAAGGATTTAAGAGATCATTATAGATAACATAATAAAGAAGTTTTATTTTATCCACACTTTATTGTATTATGAACCTAGTCCTTCAAGAGACACCAGGTCCAATGATCTTTCGGTTGAAATTAATATATTTTTATGTTAAAAATCATGTAATATTATGTTTAAATGTCTTGGGTCACTATTGTTGGTATCATAGAAAGGACTAGTTAATTATTGGGTATTATGACTAGAATAAATTTTTGGAACCCTAAGGATATGTTTAAGGATAATTTTATGTATATAAAAAATAGCTTATAAGTTTTCTAAGGTATAGAGAGAGTGGGTTAGATGAAATTAAATCATTTTTTGGCTATTATAGTTGGATGTGGATCTAAAATAGTTGTACCATAGGGTAATAACTTCATAATAGGTACATTGAGAAAGACTCGATCATTATCGGGTGAAAGAAAACGGGCCTTTTTACACACCTGGTTTGACACTATCGGTGTATATGCATTAGAAATTCACAAATTATTTATGAACCATTTTGAAGGACATGAACAAATTATCTAGTTAAAAAAACTAATATGAAATTTTACCATGGATAACCTAGATTAAAACCTAAAGACTCATAAGTTGGGATATAATTATCATTTATAAGTCATTCCTTATATCATTATATGTTTCTTATTTTTTTGTCAATGAATTTTCATATTGTTTATTTTATTATTTTTAGTTAATAAAAAGAAATTTTAGAAAGCATGTCAATAAGCAATGTGATGGGAAACGTAAGGATTTCCCTAATGAGATTACTATCCTAATAATAGTGGAAGTTTTTCATCTTTTGATAAGTATAGATGATATATCTAAAAATACAATAACAACTAGGATATAGTTGAATTTACATGTGCATTAAAGAATAAAATAATGAAATCTAATAATTGTTAAAGTGTTAAAGATGATAAAGAAAAGTATATTTAACTTCTTACATGTCAACAATGTGGGAATAGACACCATGTAAGCTGCATTAAAGGAACATTAAGATTCTTTAGGTGTGGAAAATAAGGCCTTAATTAATATAATTTCCAAATTAAAATTAATAGTACAATTAAAAATATACATGGAAATAAAGTTCAAACTAAGGAACCATTAATAGTTCAATTACATAGATGTGCGGAACATGGTCATTATCTATTAAAATTACCTAATCCCAGAATTAATTCCAAAGGGCATATGTTATAAAACTCATTTAAGTATATTGAATGAAGTTTTTATGTATTATGACTCTATAACAATATAATTGAAGGATTTTTATAAATGGTATGTTGGTTATAAGAATCATGAAACTTATAAGGAATGTTCTATAATAGTTTTTCTATAAATATTTTATAAAATATATTGAATAGAACAGATTATTTATAAATCTGATTTAATGGAAAGATTATATTTTATAATGAAACAAGATTAAGTAATTGAAGTTGAGGTAATTAAACTTAATTAATATTATTTAATGTTTTAGAATAAAAATAAGTAGGATATAATTATTTAGTGGTTAAAAGCAAATTTTATGATTATTGTTAATTTTAGGATGTTCATAATATTTTTGGAAAATTTATAAGAATTATATTAATATCGTTTTAGAAAAATGAAAAACCAAATGCTATATTACAAATCATCATATACTTCAATGCCCTAAGGCTTGACCCCACAACTGATGGCTGATAGGAGTACATCGCCTACCACTGGCCTACATAATGTACTATTTAGTATGATATTTTTTACCTAAATGATTTTTTGGATACAAAATAATTTTATTTTGTGTAACATATTAGAGTATAAGATATTTATAAATTTTTAAGATTTTGAAGTGATCACAGATATTTTTGGAAATGTTTTATATTGTTGAGATGTATATAACCTTGATTTAACATATAGTATTATTGGGGAAGAATTCTATTATGTTTTTGAAGATGTTACGTGAAGGTTATGAGATAACCTTTGAGGTTAAAAACTTATTCCATGATGAAATTATTAAGGTTATTTGGGATATAGTTTGATTTATTTAAGGAATGATCCATGTTAAAAATTTGGTTTTATTATTTATTTGTGGATATTATTATATTCATCTTAATTTTAATTATTATCTTACAATATGAAAAAAAAATTGTTTTTAATGAAGATAGGAGGAATGATTTTTTTCTCTTTTATGGATCTTATGATCGGTTAAAAGGTAATTTTATTGCCTTAGTAATAAAAAAATCACATTCAATATTTATTCATTAGATTAAGAGGATAAGTGTAAATTTATTGAAGAAAAACCAAAGGATAAAATTATGATTATGAAATATAATGATATCATGTTAGTATAATTTCTACTTTTCTCTATCTTGATATTAAAATTAATCCCTCAACTATAGGAAAATGATCTGTAAATAAAAATGTTATTCATTTTCCACAATTTGATGGTCTCTTCTCTTTTGAAAAAGTATATCTTTATCTCATAAATGTCATTTTTTTCAAATCCATGTTTCTAGTTCCCTCTAATTTTACCTAATGTGGAAAAATAGTATTGTGATAAACTTCATGTTTCCCTTTCCTTATTTTTAATAGGATGTTTTATTAACCCTTTTTATGATGTGGGACTTGCAAAAAAAGAAATTTTTGAACTTAAAACCCTTGATTACTGAGCGAAAGTTCAAATTTTTTAGACACAATTTATTTAAGTGTTATAGTATGATACCCTAAAATATTAAAATAACACTTGGTTTGATAGCATATATATCACACAACCTCGAGTTCAAATAAACCATGATATACTATTAAAATATTATTATTTAAATATGACCGTTATAACCTAGACATTAAATTATAGGGTCTAAATCATATTAAACAATTTATGAAATATACATAATGGTCCTAATCTATATAAATGTAATGATAAATTCTTAAGAGATAAGCACTCAATTTTCATAAAAATACAATACCTTTAAAACATTTTTTGTTGTTTTTTATGAAATTTTTTTATAATAAATACATAAAACCTCTTGAAATGTTATTATATAAATTTAAAATCATTTTTAAATCATTATATATAAATTAAATTTTGGTGATTATTTTGGATTTTTTTTGAAACGTTTTATTTTTCAGTGAATAGTGAAAATTACCGATTTTCTAATTACTATCATTTTTTTAAAATAAAGAAATTTAAAAGTTACATTATATTACGGATTTGGTATTAAAGTGGAATATTAAAAATTTTATTAATAATAATATAATAATTTCATTTGAATCATATATTTTCATGATTTTGTTATGAGTTTATTATTATGCTTAAAACATGATTTTCCCTAAACAATTTTTAATGAATAAAGTCCATAGATATTAATTAATTAAAATAAAAACAAGTAAGTAATTATTTAAATGAAATGTATAAATTATATATCTATTTATATTAATTTTAATTTATATAATGGCTATTATAAGTCACATAGTTAATGTAAGATAATGTTATGCTTGAAAAGCACATTTCTTAAAACCAATTTTTTTTTAACGTTTTGCTGATTTCATTTTAAATGTTATATTTAAAATAATTTGAAATGAATTTGTTAAAATGGATTCCATATTTTTAATCATAATTATTATTATCTAATTATTTTTACTTAATTTTAGTTCACAGTCATTAATAAAAATAGTAAAAATATTTTACCACAGTTAATGTTAAAACTCGTTTACCGATGGGTTAAAACTAAAGAGGTAAATGGAATAAATTTTTTATAAAATGTTTCTTTTTGAATGGTGGAGGTTTTGATATACCATATTAAAACACTAATTAATTATTTATCAATTTTTGAAGAACTTTTCATGTGTGACTTCACATTATTAAATTGTTTTGGAAATTTACCAAAATGTCACTCGACCTCAATTATATAAACAAACCCATCCCCTAAATTATTCACACATATCAAGCCATTTTTTAACCAAAACCATATTAAATATCTTACCAAAACTATAATAAACATTATATAGCTTCTTTTCTTCCAAAAATACCAACCTTAGGGTCCTTAATAAGTGACCCAAATAAGGTTCTTTCAAGAAAAGGTAATCGTCTTCACTGAGATCCTAATTTTTAATTATTTTTTTAAAAATTAAATTATTCATTAAAAATTATAATATAATAACACCATTATCTACTATATACTTATATTTTATTATTTTTAGGGAATACCATTCATCCATATCTTCTTCCATCGAATGGGAAATGAAACTATATTGTTCACTTGTATGATGAATTACCACCATGCGAACTTATGTAATTTGATTTCAATAATTTCCGAAAAAGGATATTCATGATTATGGATTAAAATTTTCTATATAATATTCATGAAATATTAATTATAATAGAAAATTAATATATCATTTACCTTCTTACTTTACCATCCATTGAAAATTGATAAAATCGTTCGTGTGTACGACGAACTACCGCCTCATGAAGCGATGTGATTTGTTTCATATTATGAAATCATATGGATGGTATATATAAGTGTATTAATAGAAATAATTATATATATATATGATATAATTATTATTATTTAAATATAAAATATCACTTAACATTATTTCCATCATGATCATTTGAAAATGGAAATGATACTCATGCATACGTAGGACCTAACATCACCATTATAGCATCCCGCCTTTTTATCACATAAACTTTCATTACATTTTACAAAAATGAGGATTTTATGGTTTAGTGTCTTGGAAACCAGGAACTTAAAACATGAAACAACAAAAAAACATTCTTCTTAAACACTCGAAGGGATTCTCCTTATGTTCATCCCAGGTTTATTACTGCATCTCAGAACCTGGGGACATACATCAAAGGAAACGGTGAGCAGAAGGCCCAGTAAGGAAAACAAGAGAAAAATTTTACATGTGAACTTGAGATGCTTCAATAAGGTCATGAAAAGAACTTTAAGGAATGAGAAATAAATCATGAGATATATCATAATAAAAATAACATTTTTCATAACTTTAAGATGTTTCTACAACATTTAATATTGAAAATCATTTCGTTTCACCAAGGTCCATCCCCAAGGTGTCGTTAAAAATTACCAAGGTTATTCACCAAGGCATCGTTAAAATGGTCATCTCTAGAGATTAAGTCTTTACCCAATGCATTGGAGCGCTATCAGGGCACACCCTTAAATTTTCCTTTATTATCATGGGAGCCACATATATCATCATCAAACATTTCATAAATAACCCATATAGTATAAAATAAATGGGTTTCAATTCATAATCACAACGTTTTAAAAACTGCTTTAAAGACATGATCTTTACGTCACTTTAAAACCCACAGAAAATGAAGGTGGGTCTCATGTATGTAAATACCATAATTTAAAATAAAAAATTTTGGTATATATGTGAATACCCCTTTAGAAGAAAGAGATTTGAGTATTCACTTAATAATATAAAAGAACTTTAGAAAAAGAGAGAGACATTTTGAGACGGAAATTCTGCAGCATAACGGCTATGTTACGAGGTTTTAGAAGACATTAAAAAGAGAGGTAAAATGGGTCAAACATTAATAAATGACCCATAAAATAGTATATGGACAGAATAAGAAGGATACATGATCATGGTAATGAAAATTTAAGGACATACCATTTGAAATGAAAAACAGGAAGGAAGAAAAAAAATTAGATTTCTCTTATGAAAGTTCGGCAGCCTAACGGCGTTACTTAAACATCAAAAAAAATGATTTGAAAAGATCAAATAGGGTCTTTAATAATGTGAACATAAGAGTTACGTATGATAGATATAGAGATAATTCCCCAACATAACAAAATGGAACTTGAAAGAATTGACATGAAAGTAGAACTTCAAAACGAGAAGGGTGAAGAACCACTTAAAAATTCGGCAGCCTAACAGTGCGACATAAAACTTCAAAAATACTGAATTGAAGAGATCAAATGGGGTCTCTCATCATATGAACATAAGAGTCCAGTATGATAGATATAGATATCATACCCCAACATAACAAAAAGTAACTTGAAATAATTGACATTAAAGTAGAACTTCAAAACGAGAAGGGTGAAGAACCACTAAAAAATTCGGCAGCCTAACGGCGCCACTTAAAACTTCAAAATACTGAATTGAAGCGATCAAATGGAGTATCTCATCATATGATCATAAAATATAAGTATGATAAATTTAGAGATCATACCCCAAAATAATAAAAAGGCACTTGAAATACTTTACATGAAAATAGATCTTGAAAAAAAAGAGAAGGGAGAAAGAATCCGTTACAAAAATTTCGGCAGCCTAACAGCGCCACTTAAAACTTCATAAAACGAAATAATAAGAGAAAGAGGGGATCTATCATTATATAAACATGAAAAGGGAAGTAAGAGGAGTATAAAAGAACATCCTCCAACATAAAAAACATGGATCATAAAAGGAATGACATAAAAGAGATTACTTGAAATGAAAGAGAGAGGTCGGATCCCTTACCTTAAAATGTAACTCTTAAACCTCAAAGGATGGGACCTTGAGGGCTTGGGGGAACCTTGGGAGGACTCCTTGGGAAGTAATGAGACCAGAACTTCGTTGGGGATGTGTGGGGTGTCGAATGGATGAGAGTAGGGCTTGGTATTTATAGGGAAAGTGAGGGGACAAGGCATTAATGGCCAAGGAACACCTCAAAAGTGGTTTTCTCAAAAGCATGGGCCCTCCCATGGTACTTCCCATAAAGTTAGGCCACATGGGGACCCCCACACAATAATTCATCACCCTTGTCCGGGAAACCCATAAAAAAATCTCATGACATCATCATGACACAGTGTTCATGTCATTAAACATACCAAAACCCTAAAACTGTATTTTTACTATTCACTGAAAATTCAACTTTCTCAGAAAAATCCCAAAATTTCACCTTAACCAAATATCAATGCTCTGATTTCAAAAATGAACTCCATTTTATAAAAATGATTTTTATAAATATTTTTAATCTAATTTTTAAATAAATACACTATTCACCGAAAATTCATTTTTTCAGATAAATCCCCAAAAATTACCATAACATAATATCGACGCTCTGAGTTCAAAAATGAAATCCATTTTATAAAAATATTTTTCTAAATATTTTTAATTAAATTTTTAAATAAAAAACACTATTCACCTGAAAAAACTAATACTTGAATAATAATTTATGAAACCGTTATTTAACCATTTTATTGAATCACATTACTTAATCAAGGTGCCTAGATTATTTTAAAACATTCTTTAAGTGAGGTTACTAATCCATTTGGTCATATTACTAATCGTAATCATAAAATCACTATTCATAATTTACTATTCATCAAAAATCAAGTTGATCTTATTAGACTCTAAATTTCGCACTGGACATAATTGTAGAAGACCATTTTTTGAAAATCATTACACATTTTAAATTATTTAAGGTTTACACAAACATTTTTTTTAAAATATCCTTTTGAAAATTCATCAAAAATATGCATACTATTTTTATCCAGTCATTTGAGAATTCATAAACATCATCATAATAAGAAATCCCAATTTTTATTTAAAACAAGGATTACACAAGGCAGTTATGGTCTCATTACATAGCCCCTTATAATACCAGCATAGGACCTAAGAGTAAGGTGTGCTAGGGTGATAGAATCTTTGGGTGGCTCAGTCAACATTTCCCGAGTAGTAATTTCTATCAGTTTGAACTTCTCGCGAAGACGATTCCGTTCTAGCTTCACATGATGAAGTTCAGCTTGGATTTGGTCCAGAGCAAAGCCCAATGGTGTTACCTCCTTCCCAAACTCTGTTAGATGGGCTTCGATCGGTCCAAGACTACTAGGTGAGGCCATCAAATCTTCTTTCTATAAAAGTTAACCAAGATTACTTATATTTGGAGACAATAATCAAAACATTTTGTTCATAGTGGTCATATTGACCGATGGTCATATAACATTCAAAACCCACTGGTCTCATTTTAATTATAATCATGTTTATCAAATAAAACATTTTTGTTGAGTATAAAAATAAAATAAAATAACACATGAAATTAGGAAACAAGATTTATTCAAAATTTCGGGCCGTTATAATCTTCCCCCCTTAATAAATTGTGCCTCGCAATTTTAAAAATTGGGTTTTGAAATTTCATTGAAAGTCCCACATCGGAAAAAGAGTATGTGACACCATTACATTAAAAGAAAGAAAAGGAAGTACAAAGGCCACCCGAGATTACTCATACGAGGATTCCATGTAGGAAACATGGACATGGAGGAGAAATAAAAGGGTCACGTCCTAAGGGAGAGTGATAGAAAACACGATTAGGAGGAAGTTAACCACAAGAAAATCCCAAAATTATGAAGTGTGCAAGCGGTCTTTGATTACCTAGTAGGAAACGTAAACCAACAACGTTTTTTTTACGTTCCTTTTCATAACTTTGAGGAATTCATTTACAACAAAAAACAAAAACATAAGAAAATATACCTATCTTCTTGTAGAGTTTCATCCTTTAATAAGTTTCTACCCAAAACAAATCTTTTCTCCAAGCTATGAGCATTCAAAACTACTTGGTCTCATCAAAACACAAGAATCATCTTCATAATCCACAAAAGATTAACTATCTATTTCTTCTATCTTTAAACATTATCCCAAAAACAGAAAGGGTAAGGTAAAACAACTCTTCAAAATAAAATCCCATAGGAATGGAAACTAATTTTAAATCTTCAAAGTTCCATGGTACAACCCAAAGTTCATCATAGACCATTCCATAAATAACGGTCCTTATGATTAATCAAAATAAACCAAACTAAGATTGAAACCCAAATACAAGAAGGATTTGATGACATAGTCTTCCAAAATAAACTTCATTGTTCATCTCCAAACAACATCAACCACTCCTAACATCTTATAAAAAAAGTAGCTAACCTAAACATATTTTACCCAAGATAGGTTAATCATTCCCATAAGTAACCTAAATTACTATAAGTCCACCTTAAATTCATCAATTCTTCAAAATATAAGTCAATATTACTCCTCAATGAAAATATCGTAGTAATATATTCACCTTGATCATATAGGGTCCCCAAAATAGTGAACGTCTTCCAAAATAATAATCATCTTTTAATCCCCTAATCATCTCTTTCATATTAATACGGAAATCATCACATTTCCTATCACATTGGTTGTTTGGACATGTTCTTCCATTTCCCACCATTAACTAAGAATAGAAAGTATAATTAGGGGCTTAAATACTTAGCTAATAATCATGAAAAGGAACTTAAAGCATATAAGGATAACTTTTAGAAGAAAAGTATACACTATCTTGTGATCCCCTAGGTTCTCATCTAGGTTATCCATGATCATATATTCTTATGTGAATCTTTATTTTATTTTATCTTTTTTCCTTTAACAATGGTTCATACTATGCTTATGAATTTACCAAAGCATATCCCCCAGGAGTGTCGTAACCAAGAGTGCAGCAAGGCCCGTTGTCGTGTACCAGTTCCCGTTTGAGTCTAGCTCAAAGCGGTGTTTTCAGGTTTTACCCCTATGTACATCTGTGCCAGAGCCACCTCTACCTGCTCGTATCCAGACAGGGATGTATTTTCTTGGCAACCCATTACTCAATACTCACCAATATACCAGGAATATTTCCTATATATAAAATTTTCTATAGGATTCTTCCTAAAGTTTTCATATACTAATTTCCACAAATAACTAAACCATCCTTTGATACCAACTATAGCATCCCGCCTTTTTATCACATAAACTTTCATTACATTTTACAAAACTGAGGATCTTTAAGGTTTAGTGTCTTGGAAACCAGGAACTTAAAACATGAAACAACAAAAAAACATTCTTCTTAAACACTCGAAGGGCTTCTCCTTATGTTCATCTCAGGTTCATTACTGCATCTCAGAACCTGGGGACATACATCGAAGGAAAGGGTGAGCAGAAGGCCCAGTAAGGAAAAAAAGAGAAACATTTTACATGTGAACTTGAGATGCTTCAATAAGGTCATGAAATGAACATTAAGGAATAAGAAATAAATCATGAGATATATCATAATAAAAATAACATTTTTCGTAACTTGAAGATGTGGCTACAACATTTAATATTGACAATCGTTTCGTTTCACCAAGGTCCATCCCCAAGGTGTCGTTAAAAATTACCAAGGTTATTCACCAAGGCGTCGTTAAAATGGTCATCTCTAGAGATTAAGTCTATACCCAATGCATTGGAGCGCTATCAAGGCGCACCCTTAAATTTTCCTTTATTATCATGTGATCCAGATATATAATCATCAAACATTTCATAAATAACCCATATAGTATAAAATAAATGGGTTTCAATTCATAATCACAACGTTTTAAAAATTGCTTTAAAGACATGATCTTTACGTCACTTTAAAACCCACAGAAAATGAAGGTGGGTCTCATGTATGTAAATCCCAGAATTTAAAATAGAAAATTTTGGTATATATGTGAATACCCCTTTAGAAGAAAGAGATTTGAGTATTCACTTAATAATATAAAAGAACTTTAGAAAAAGAGAGAGACATTTTGAGACGGAAATTCTGCAGCATAACGGCTATGTTACGAGGTTTTAGAAGACATTAAAAAGAGAGGTAAAATGGGTCAAACATTAATAAATGAACCATAAAATAGTATATGGACAGAATAATAAGGATACATGATCATGGTAATGAAATTTTAAGGACATACCATTTGAAATGAAAAACAGGAAGGAAGAAAAAAAATTAGATTTCTCTTATGAAAGTTCGTCAGCCTAACAGAGTTACTTAAACTTCAAAAAAAATGATTTGAAAAGATCAAATAGGGTCTCTCATAATGTGAACATAAGAGTTCCGTATGATAGATATAGAGATAATTCCCCAACATAACAAAAAGGAACTTGAATGAATTGACATGAAAGTAGAACTTCAAAACAAGAAGGGTGAAGAACCACTTAAAAATTCGGCAGCCTAACGGCGCGACTTAAAACTTCAATAATACAGAATTGAAGAGATCAAATGGGGTCTCTCATCATATTAACATAATAGTCCAGTATGATAGATATAGAGATCATACCCCAACATAAGAAAAAGGAACTTGAATGAATTTACATGAAAGTAGAACTTCAAAACGAGAAGGGTGAAGAACCACTTAAAAATTCAGCAGCCTAACGGCACCACTTAAAACTTCAAAATACTGAATTGAAGCGATCAAATGGGGTCTCTCATCAAATGATCATAAAATATCAGTATGATAAATTTAGAGATCATACCCCAAAATAATAAAAAGTATCTTGAAATACTTTACATGAAAATAGATCTTGAAAAAAAGAGAAGGGTGAAAGAATCCGTTACAAAAATTTCGGCAGCCTAACGGCGCCACTTAAAACTTCATAAAACGAAATAATGAGAGCAAGAGGGGATCTATCATTATATGAACATGAAAAGGGAAGTAAGAGGAGTATAAAAGAACATCCTCCAACATAAAAATCATGGATTATAAAAGGAATGACATAAAAGAAATTACTTGAAATGAAAGGGAGAGGTCGGATCCCTTACCTTAAAATGTAACTCTTAAACCTCAAAGGATGGGACCTTGAGGGCTTGGGGGAACCTTGGTAGGACTCCTTGGGAGGTAATGAGACCAGAACTTCTTTTTGGATGAGTGGGGAGTCGAATGGATGATAGGAGGGCTTGGTATTTATAGGGAAAGTGAGGGGACAAGGCATTAATGGCCAAGGGACACCTCAAAAGTGGTTTTCTCAAAAGCATGGGCCCTCCCATGGTACTTCCCATAAAGTAAGGCCACATGGGGACCCCCACACAATAATTCATCACCCTTGGCCGGCCAACCCTTAAAAAAATCTCATGACATCATTATGACACAATTATGATGTCATTAAACATACCGAAACCCTAAAACTGTATTTTTACTATTCACTAAAAATTCAACTATCTCAGAAAAATCCCAAAATTTCTCCTTAACCAAATATCAATGCTCTGATTTCAAAAATGAACTCCATTTTATAAAAATGATTTTTTTAAATATTTTTAATTTAATTTTTAAATAAATACACTATTCACCGAAAATTCATTTTTCAGAAAAATCCCCAAAAATTACCATAACATAATATCGACGCTCTGAGTTCAAAAATGAAATCCATTACATAAAAATAATTTTCTAAATATTTTTAATTAAATTTTTAATTAAATAACACTATTCACCTAAAAAAACTAATACTTGAATAATAATTTATGAAACCGTTATTTAACCATTTTATTGAATCACATTACTTAATCAAGGTTCCTAGATTATTTTAAAACATTCTTTAAGTGAGGTTACTAATCCATTTGGTCATATTACTAATCCTAATCATAAAATCACTATTCATAATTTACTATTCATCAGAAATCAAGTTGATCTTATTAGACTCTAAATTTCGCACTGGACATAATTGTAGAAGACCATTTTTTGAGAATCATTACACATTTTAAATTATTTAAGGTTTACACAAACATTTTTTTTTAAAATATCCTTTTGAAAATTCATCAAAAATATGCATACTATTTTTATCCAGTCATTTGAGAATTCATAAACATCATCATAATAAGAAATCCCAATTTTTATTTAAAACAAGGATTACACAAGGCAATTATGGTCTTATTACATAGCCCCTTATAATACCAGCATAGGACCTAAGAGTAAGGTGTGCTAGGGTGATAGAATCTTGGGGCGGCTCAGTCAACATTGCCCGAGTAGTAATTTCTATCAGTTTTAACTTCTCGTGAAGACAATTCCGTTCTAGATTCACATGATGAAGTTCATCTTGGATTTGGTCCAGAGCAAAGCCCAATGGTGCTACCTCCTTCCCAAGATCTGTTAGATGGGCTTCGATCGGTCCAAGACTACTAGGCGAGGCCATCAAATCTTCTTTCTATAATAGTTAACCAAGATTACGTATATTTGGAGACAATAATCAAAACATTTTGTTCACAGTGGTCATATTGACCGATGGTCATATAACAGTCAAAACCCACTGGTCTCATTTTAATTATAATCATGTTTATCAAATAAAACATTTTTTTTGAGTATAAAAATAAAATAAAATAACACATGAAATTAGGAAACAAGATTTATTCAAAATTTCGGGCCGTTACAACCATGGTTGTAATGTAGTTCGTTTTTTATAACCATATTTCATGGTTAGTTTAAAAATATAATTTATGTTTAAAAATGATAATTATTTCTTAGTTATTATTCTAGAAATGATGGTACAATGACCTATTTGACCATGGCCAACACACCATTGTCATTTTAACATTTGGAACCGAGCTTCCACAAAACACTCGACGTGGACAAAACTGATTGGGTAATTAAATAAATCATTAAAATAAATGGAGTAAATGGTTTAAGTATAAAGTATTAAACCTTTATAAGGTTCATATGAAAAAAATAACTGTTATAAGGTCATTGTGTGGGATATAAATGACATACACTACAATGTTTGGACTCTAGGTAGGAGTTTCATCTCAAAACATTATTATTTGGGAAACATACTTGTTTATGCACCTTATTTTTTTTAAATAGAATATACATTGAACCTTAAAATATTATATCATTAATCCTTAATAATTAATAATATTTGATGTAATAATTCATTTAATTTTTTATGATATTTATGAACCAAAAGTTACTAAAGCGGTGTGGGTTTATGTTTTAATATCAATTTATCATGATTATTTATCCCCAAATTTAAATTACACTAGATTATTTGGTCATTATATAATAAAAAATATAATTTTATTCTAATAAATTTATTCATGAAATTTTCATGTAATTGTTCCATTTTCCACTCTTTGGTTCTTAATGTTTTTGAGAAATTTTTTTTACAAAAAGATGACATTATATATCTCTTCAATCAAAAATCGTATTTATTTCATGTATACATTTTATAAAAATATTTTAAAAAATATTTTTAACATTATAAATATATCGAGAAAATAATTTTTCTCTAATATATTATTTTTTATAAAATGTTTTTAAAGTAATATTCTTGTCGTTTACCGAACTCAAAACATTTTTTAACCTTTTTACAACTGTGTGAAAGAAATGATTACTTTAACTTATACAACATGTATATAATTACCCACCATAATGATGATTATTTTATTTTAAGAATAATTTATAATTTCCCATGTTTGTTTTCAATGAAAATCATTTACTTAATATTTTTTGGAATTTTCTGTTTTATAATATTGATTTCTAAATCTAAAAGGGTATTTTCCTTAAGATTGTTTTTTCATATTTTTAAAAGTATTTGTATTCATCAATGAAAATGAAATTCAATATTATGGAATTCCTATAATATCTATATATATGTATCTCTCATATATATACCTAGCTTAATCACCCTTAATTTGATGTGGTAACACATACCTTGTGAACATTTCTCAAATACCTTTTTAAGAAATCTCTTTTGATTATGATTTGATGTAAGATTATGTGACCCATTTTATTTCCATGGTTAATTATTATGTTTATTCCATATGATTGATTTACTTATGTTGAAAACATATTCATGTAAATGAAATGAATATTATGTATGGGTTGGGAATTATATATACTTACAAACAATTAGATGATTTTTTAGTCTCATGAAATTTCATGAATGAGAATAGGGAGTAAACCTAATCCATTATGAGACTTTTTCCACTATGTTATATAGCCTCAATAGTTATAATTTAATTATATTTGTGTAATGTTTTATGTTTCTACCACATTTCCTATGTTACCATGATATTATGATACCATCTTCTTTATGTTATGATTCTACGTGATTACTCATGAGCCATCTTTTTTATGATATCTTGTTATAACTTTGACTCACATGTTATATTTATTTATAATATTTATTCCATTTATGATATTTTTATCTCACTACTTGATTATGTATTCCCTATGTAATCGCATATTGTTTTAGGAGCTATATGTATTTATGTGTTCATTATGGATAATAAAATAAAGTAGTTTTATTTTAGCCTCATTTTTATGTATTATGAACTTAATTTTCCAAGGAAATTAGGTTTCATAATCTTTGGGTTGTAATTAATATATGTTTATGTTAGAAATAATTTAGTAGTATTTTTATAAGTCTTGGGTCACTATAACATCTCCCTCTAATGCATTGTCTAAAAGTTGATATCTCATTAGTTGAACATTACCATAATAGGGAGTGAACCTAGTTCAATAAGGATTTTTATTCACAATGATAGTCTCAGGAGTGACCCTTGAATACTACAATGGGTTAGTATGTAAACCCATTACACTATAATAGTTTTGGAAATGATCCTTGACTACTAATGGAATTATTTTCAATGTTTATTTGTAGGCTACAAATCCATGTCTTATGTTGATGTTATATTCTCTTGGATCATGTCCTTTGATTCCTTTATGAATCATGTCTTATGAATTGGAAATATTTTCTTACATGGATGAAGTTTAATATCTTTTATATGTAGAGTATGTTTTTCATATGTCATTCTCATTTTATCATACACTTATTCTCAAGTTATATTGATATCTCCCTTATTTACCATTATTTGGCGTCTGGGAAAACCCTTTATTATGTTTCTTTTCCTCAGGTTATGTAGAAAATAATTATGTATAATATATTTAAGAAGGGTATTAGTTATGAAGAACATATTGGGAGATGATATAGTTTACTTATGAACTAGTGTTTAATGTATCTATGTTTCCAAATGCACTAGACCTATATTATTATTGTATGAGTTATTATGTTATATAATGAATATTAATGTAATAATGTATATAACTATGTATAAAAAGTACAGGTCCATCCAATATCTATTATATTTTCTAAAAAACAACTTTAATCCGTTATGTGGGGACCATGAAAAAATATCCCAAAACTTCCAATTTTAATCCAAACATGGAATATTTAAAATTTAAAATTATGGATCTCCAAGGATTGGAATATTGTACCCTGAAACATCTAGGACCACACCTCTATCTACACCCCAATCAAGCAGCCCATTATCACCATTGAGACCACCTACTCTCTGAAAAACCTATTCCTTCGATACTGAACTGGAAAAGAACATTGAAAAAACCAAATTCCAAGCACCAACTGGATCATGTTTACCTTAAACACCATCATCTCGACATAAGAACAAAATCAAAATACAATAAAAACTAATCCACCAAATCAATACACTAAATCCCCTACCTCAATATAAAACACAGTTTAAAAGATGTGTTATATTAATCCATGAGTAAGAACATAATTGTCATCACCATCATAATATGATCACTAGTGAGTCAAATTGGGAACACTGTTCACCAATAGAAAACAATAAAAAATAGAAACTCCATAAAAATGAAAAATCCAATAACCTAAAATATTCACCATGAAGAAGATAAAAAATAAAAATCATCTTTTTTATAGCATTTCAGAAACTAGAATTCACACTAGAGTCCCTCATATCACTATTTGAATCACATACCTACTTACCTCTGAAGAAGAATGAAGTTGAATTCTCCCTCCATAATATCACCTAAGCATCATCTAATGTGAAAAAAACTCCAAAACCGTCGACACACCTCAAGCCAGAATCAAACCCAAAACACTATGAGGAGTAAAAATAACTAGTTGATTATCTCTAAGAATTTGATCACATCCACACCACTATGGTTTAGAAGACTCAGTCCTGGAAACAAGATACACCAATTCCGAGGGGGCCTAGGTCGATCGGTATAACAGCCCAAGATTTTATGTACGTATATTCTTAAATAATTTTAATTCATTGGATAGATTACATTGAAAAAAAATTATTTTGTATTGTATAAATCATATAAATTCCCATATAGAACACAATAAAAACTTTATAAATTAATAATGAATGAAATAAGTGGGTTTTTCTAGAAATTAAGGGACATATACTAATGAAATAATAACTTGACCTTTAGAATAGTAATGTGAACCATAGGAATAATAATTCATCCAATATAATTGTAACCTCACCTATGAAAGAATAAATAAAATTTATGCATCTTATAAATAGTAATATGATATAATTATTTCATTGTATATGTATAAAAATGTTTTAGAAATTATTAATTATGTATTGATATTATCATAAAAAATAAATTTTAATTCTTAATTTCATAATTAATATAATGACTTTAAAAAAATCTATTTTAATAAAATAATATCATAAATTAATAATTTTATTTCATATGATTATAAGATAATTTTATGAGACCTTAGTTAATTTTTCAAAGTGTTATAAAAGTGGTTATAATTTTAAAATTAGTATTTTTAAATTAATTGATTATTTTAATTAAAAATTTAATTTAAAATAGATTTCATTTTTTTAATTCTACAGATTGAAATTTTGTTTGGTGAATTTTGCGGATTTTTATAAAAAACATTATTTTTTGTGAATAGTAAAAAATGGTAATTTACAGTATATATTCAATATAAGATAAATACACTATTCCATGAGTCATGGTGGATGTATAAACCATTATTTACAAATGAAATGAATTAATTAATTTATTTAGTCCCAAAAATCATCATTATTTCTAGTCTTAAGACTAAATAATAACATAATTAATAAAATATTCATAAACCTCCCCTCTTGTCCATATAAATACCACCCCCACCACATCTTCTCCACCCAACACCAAATCCTTTAAATTTTTCTTATTTATGCCCAATCCTCTTACCAGACCTCTATCACATACCTAGGAGACATTGGCCTCAATAAAAGACGAAAATCAATTTTATTAAGGACATTCTCAAGGAGAGGAATTCAAGAGGTAAATCCATTTTCATTGTCATTCAATTTATTTTAATTTATTTTCCTCGAATTATAACCTTACCTCTTCTATAAAAACATGCATGATATATAAATTATCCCATATATATTGTAATTTTATTATGATAATGGAATATTAATCATAAAACCCCTTCTCCTCTCTCTTTTATTCTAAAAATAAAAAATTCATCCATGTGGTGTCGATTTACTGCCTTCGGGGATGATGTTTTTTGTATATAAATTATACCTTAATGGTTGGTCATCAATCCATGTTATTGTTAATAAATAATATAATATATTTATTGCAACTTAGTTAATATTCTATAACTAGGATATATATATATATTATGATTTCTTAAGATAGAAGTAATTTTAAATGATCAAAAAAATGAAACAATAATCTAAATGATAATCATCGATGTTTTATCTAATTATCCATCATAAAAAAATATAATTGAATGAAATATATAACCATTAAATATTCTATAATTTCTTTAATAACATATAATTTCAATTCTAGACAACTATTCTCATTTTACAAGATTTTCTATAAATACATACAAGTAAACTGATCATGAAAACTGAGGAAACAAACACCCCCGAACAATAAAATTTTATCATATAACTCATCAAAAATACCATAAATGAACTTAATAAAATTATAAAAGATAAAATTATTGTATAATATGTTTTTAATTAATTAATTAATTTATTTAATATGATTACCCTTGAAATTATGATCAATTGAAAAACACATTCGTACATAAGGTAAGAGAATTTGTCTCAGTTTCCATTTCATTGAGACTTATTTAGTATTGGACACCTAATAATTATTATGTGTTGTATCTAATACCCCTGTGAACTCATTTTTTCATTTTAAATTATATTTCTATTAAATATCCATTTTCTTGTATCATGGATATGATTATTTTCACATTCATATACAATTTTACATGTACTGTCTATTTTGAATGTTGTTTTAATTGGGGAAATATTGATAAATCTATTTCCTCTAATCGATACTGATATTGGAAAAGCGTATTTTTCATGAACTAAATCTTATTTATGAAATTTTTTTATAATTAATACATAAAACCTCTTGAAATATTATTATATAAATTTAAAATCAATTTTAAATCATTATATATAAATTAAATTTCGGTGATTATTTTGGATTTTTTTTTGAAACGTTTTATTTTTCAGTGAATAGTGAAAATTACCGATTTTCCAATTACTATGATTTTTTATTAAATAAAGTAATTTAAAAGTTACATTATATTACGGATTTGGTATTAAAGTGGAATATTATAAATTTTATTAATAATAATATAATAATTTCATTTGAATCATATATTTTTATGATTTTGTTTTAAGATTATTTTTATGCTTAAAACATGATTTTCCCTAAACTATTTTTAATGAATAAAGTCCATAGATATTTATTAATTAAAATAAAAACAAGTCAGTAATTATTTAAATGAAATTTTTAAATTATATATCTATTTATATTAATTTTAATTTATATAATGGATATTATAAGTCGCATAGTTAATCTAAGATAATTTTATGCTTGAAAAGCACATTTCTTAAAAAACCATTTTTTGAAATGTTTTGCAGATATCATTTTAAATGTTAAATTTAAAATAATTTGAAATGAATTTGTTAAAATGGATTCCATATTTTTAATAATTATCAGTATTATATAATTATTTTAACTTACTTTTAGTTCACAATAATTAATAAAAATAGTAAAAATATTTTACCACAGTTAATTTTAAAACATGTTTACCGAAGGGTTTAAACTAAAGAGGTAAATGGAATAAAATGTTTATAAAATTTTTCTTTTTGAATGGTGGAGGTTTTGATATAACATATGAAAACACTAATTAATTATTTATCAATTTTTTACGAACTTTTCAAGTGTGACATCACATTATTAATTTTTTTTGGAAATTTACCAAAATGTCACTCCACCTAAATTATATAAACAAACCCATCCCCTCAATTATTCACACATATCAAGCCATTTTTTTAACCAAAACCATATTAAATATCTTACCAAAACTATTATAAACATTATATAGCGTCTGTTCTTCCAAAAATACCAACCTTAGGGTCCTTAATAAGTGACCCAAATAAGGTTCTTTTATGAAAAGTTAATCGTCTTCACTGAGATCCTTATTTTTAATTATTTTTTTCAAAATTAAATTATTCATTAAAAATTATAATATAATAACACCATTATCTACTATATACTTATATTTTATTATTTTTGGGGAATACCATTCATCCATATCTTCTTCCATCGAATGGGAAATGAAACTATATTTTTCACTTGTACGATGAACTACCACATTGCGAACTTATGTAATTTGATTTCAATAATTTCCTAAAAAGGTTATTCATGATTATGGATTAAAATTTTCTATATTATATTCATGAAATATTAATTATTTTAGAAAATTAATATATAATTTACCTTCTTACTTTACCATCCATTGAAAATTGATAAAATCGTTCGTGTGTACGACGAACTACCGCCTCAAGAAGCGATTTGATTTGTTTCTTATTATGACATCATATGGATGGTATATATAAGTGTATTTATAGAAATAATTATATATATATATATATGATATAATTATCATTATTTAAATATAATATATCACTTAACATTATTTCCATCGTGATCACTGGAAAATGGAAATGATACTCATGCGTACGTAGGACCGACCATCACCATGGTTGTAATGTAGTTCATTTTTTATAACCATATTTCATGATTAGTTTAAAATTATAATTTATTTTTAAAAATAATAATAATTTATTAGTTATTATTATATAAATGATGGTACAATGACCCATTTGACCACGGCCAACACACCATTGTCATTTTAAAATTAGGAACCGAGCTTCCTCAAAACACTCGATGTGGACAAAACTGATTGGGTAATTAAATAAATCATTATAATAGATGGAGTAAATGGTTTAAGTATAATTTATTAAACCTTTATAAGGTTCTTAAGAAAAAAATAACTATTATAAGGTCATTTTATGGGATATAAATGACATACACTACAATGTTTTGACTCTAGGTAGGAGTTTCATCACAAAACATTATTATTTTGGAAACATACTTATTTATGCACCTTATTTTTTTAAATAGAATATATATTGAACATTAAAATATTATATCATTAATACATAATAATTAATAATATTTAATGTAATAATTCATTTACTTTTTGATAGTATTTATGAACCAAAAGTTACTAAAGCGGTGTGGGTTTATGTTTCAATATCAATTTATCATGATTATTTATGCCCAAATTTAAATTACACAAGATTATTTAGTCATTATATGATAAAAAAAATAATTTTATTCTAATCTATTTATTCATGAAATTTTCAATTAATTGTTCCATTTTCCACTCTTTGGTTCTTAAATATTTTGAGAAAATGTTTTTAAGAAAAGTTGACATTATATATCTCTTCAATCGAAAATCTTTTTTATTTCATGTATATATTTTATAAAAATATTTTAAAAAATATTTTTAACATTATAAAAATATCGAGAAAATAAATTTTCACCCATATATTATTTTTTATAAAATGTTTTTAAAGTAATAATATTGTCGTTTACCGAACTCAAAACATTTTTTAACCTTTTTACAACTGTGTGAATGAAATGATTCGTTTAACTTATACAACATGTATAGAATTACCCACCATCATGATGATTATTTTATTTTAAGATTCATTTATAATTTCCCATGTTTGTTTTCAATGTAAAACTTTTCCTTAATATTTTTTTTATTTTTAGTTTTATAATATTGATTTCAAAATCTAAAAGGGTATTTTCCTTAAGATTGTTTTTTAATATTTTTAAAAGTATTTGTATTCATCAATGAAAATGTCATTCAATGTTATGGAATTATTATAGTATCTATATATATGTATCTCTCATATATATACCTAGATTAATCACCCTTAATTTGATGTGGTAACACATACCTTGTGAACATTTCTCAAATACCTTTTTTAAGAAATCTATTTTGATTATGATTTGATGTAAGATTATGTGACTCATTTTATTTCCATGGTTAATTATTATGTTTATTCCATATGATTGATTTACTTATGTTGAACACATATTCATGTAAATGAAATGAATATTATGGATGGGTTGGTAATTATATATACTTCCAAATAATAAGATGATTTTTTAGTCTCATGAGATTTAATTAATGAGATTAGGGAGTAAACCTAATCCATTATGAGACTTTTTCCACTATGTTATATAGCCTCAATAGTTATAATTTAATTATATTTATGTAATGTTTTATGTTTCTACCACATTTCCTATGTTACCTTGATATTATGATAGCATCTTCTTTATGTTATTATTCTATGTGATTACTCATGAGCCATCTTTTTTATGATATCTTCTTATAACTTTGACTCACATGTTGTATTTATTTATAATATTTATTCCATTTCTTATATTTTTATCTCACCACTTGATTATGTATTCCCTATGTAATCCAATATAGTTTTAGGAGCTATATGTATTTTTGTGTTCATTATGGATAATAAAATAAAGAAGTTTTATTTTAGCCTCATTTTTATGTATTATGAACATAATTTTCCAAGGAAATTCAGTTTCATTATCTTTTGGTTGTAATTAATATATTTTTATGTTAGAAATAATTTAATAATTTTTTAATAAGTCTTGGGTCACTATAACATCTCCCTCTAATTCATTGTCTAAAAGTTGATATCCTATTAGTTGAACATTACCATAATAGGGAGTGAACCGAGTTCAATAAGGTTCATTATTCACAATGATAGTCTCAGTAGTGAACCTTGAATACTATGATGGTTTAATAAGTAAACCCATTGCACTATGATAGTTTTGGAAATAATCCTTGACTACTAATGGAATTATTTTCAATGCTTATTTGTAGGCTACAAATCTATGTCTTATGTTGATGTTATATTCTCTTCGATCATGTCCTTTGATTCCTTTATGAACCATGTCTTATGAATTGGAAATATTTTCTTCCATGGATGATGATTAATATCTATTATATGTAGAGTATGTTTTTCATATGTCATTCTCATTTTATCAAACACTTATTCTCATGTTATATTGATATCTCACTTATTTTCCATTATTTGGCATCTAGGAGAACCCTTTATTATGATTCTTTTCCTCAGGTTATGTAGAAAATAATTATGTATAATATTTTTAAGAAGTGTATTAGTTATGAAGAACATATTGGGAGATGATATAGTTTAATTATGAACTAGTGTTTTATGTATCCATGTTTCCAAATGCACTAGACCTATACGATTATTGTATGAATTATTATGTTATGTAATAAATATTCATGAAATAATGTATATAACTATGTATCAAAAGTACAGGTCCATCCAATATTTTTTTATATTTTCTAAAAAACAACTTTAATCAGTTAAGTGGGGACCATGAAAAAATATCTGAAAACATCCAATTTAAATCCAAACATGGAATATTTAAAATTTAAAATTATAGATCTCCAGGGATTGGAATATTGTACACTGAAACATCTAGGACATCACCTCAATCTACACCCCATTCAAGCAGCCCATTATCACCATTGAGACCACCTACTCTCGGAAAAACCTATTCCTTCGACACTGAACTGGAAAAGAACCTTGAAAAAACCAAATTCCAAGCACCAACTGGATCATTTTTACCTTAAACACCATCATCCAGACATAATAACAAAATTAAAATACAATAAAAAAACTAATCCACCAAATCAAGACACTAAATCTCCTACCTCAATATAAAACACAGTTTAAAAGATGAGTTATATTAATCCATGAGTAAGAACATAGTTGTCATCACCATCATAATATGAGCACTAGTGAGTCAAATTGGGAACACCGTTCAACAATGGAAAACAACAAAAAATAAAAAACTCCAGAAAAATAAAAAATCCAAAAACCAAAAATAGTCACCATGAATAAGATAAAAAACAAAAATCATCATTTTCATATCATTTCAGAAACTATAATCCACACTAGAGTCCCTCCATATCACTATTTTAATCACATACCTACTTCCCTCTGAAGAAGAATGAAGTTGAAGTCTCCCTCCATAATATCACCTAATCATCATCTAATGTGAAAACAACTCCAAAACCGTCGACACACCACAAGCCAGAATCAAACCCAAACCACTATAAGGAGTAAAACTAACTAGTTGATTATCTCAAATAATTTGATCACGTCCACACCACTATGGTTTAGAAGACTAAGTCATGGAATCAAGATATTGAATGAAATAAGTGGGGTTTTCTAGAAATTAAGGAACATATACTAATGAAATAATAACTTAACCTTTAGAATAGTAATGTGACCCATAGGAAGAGTAATTCATCCAATATAATTGTAACCTCACCTATTAAAGTACAAATAAAATTTATGCATCTTATAAATAGTAATATGATATAATTATTTCATTGTATATGTATAAAAATGTTTTAGAAATTATTAACTATTTATTGATATTATCTTAAAAGATAAATGTTAATTTTTAATTTCATAATTAATATAATGATTTTAAATAAAATTTATTTTCATAAAATAATATCATAAATTAATAATTTGATGTCTTGTGATTATAAGATAATTTTATGAGACCTTAGTTAATATTTTAAAGTGTTATAAAAGTGGTTATAATTTTAAAATTAGTAGTTTTAAAATAATTGATTATTTTAATTAAAAATTTAATTTAAAATAGATTTCATGTTTTAATTCTACAGATTGAAATTTTTTTTGGTGAATTTTGCAGATTTTTCTAAAAAACATTATTTTTTTGTGAATAGTAAAATATGGTAATTGACAGTATATATTCAATATAAGATAAATACACTTTTCTTTGAGTCATGGAGGATGTGTAAACCATTATTTAGAAATAAACAGAATGAATAAATTTATTTATTCACAACAATCATCATTATTTCTAGTCATAAGTCTAAATAACAACATAATTAATTAAATATTCATAAACCACCCCTCTTGTCCATATAAATAGCACCCCCACCACATTTTCTCCTCCCAACACCAAATCCTTGAAGTTTTTCTTATTTATGCCCAATCCTCTTACCAAACCTCTATCAAATACCTAGGAGCCCTTGGCCTCAATAAAAGACCAAAACCAATTTTTTTAAGGACATTCTCAAGGAGAGGAATTCAAGAGGTGAATCCATTTTATTTATCATTCAATTTATTTTAATTTATTTTCCTCTAATTATATCCTTACCTCATCTATAAAAACATGAATGATAAATAATGTATCCCATATATTTTGTAATGTTATTATGATAATGGGATATTCATCATAAAACCCCTTCTCCGCTCTCTTTTATTCTAAAAATAAAAAAATCATCCATGTGGTGTCGATTTACTTCCTTCATGGATGATGTTTTTTGTCTATAAATTATACCTTAAAGGTTGGTCATAAATCCATTTTATGGTTAATAAATAATATAATATATTTATTGCAACTTATTTAATATTCTAGAACCAGGATATATATATATATAAGATGAATTCTTAAGATAGAAGTAATTTTAAATGATCAAAAAAATGAAAAAATAATCTAAATGATAATCACCGATGTTTTATCTAATGATTCATCATAATAAAATATAATTGAATGAAATATATAAGCATTAAATATTCTATAATTTCTTCAATAACATATAATTTCAATTCTAGACAACTGTTCTCATTTTACCAGATTTTCTATAAATACATACAAGTAAACTGATCATGAAAACTAAGGAAACAAACACCCTTGAACGATAAAATTGTATCATATAACTCATAAAAAATACTATAAATGAACTTAATAAAAATATAATAAAAAAAATTCATGTATAATAAGTTTTTAATTAATTAATTAATTGATTTAATATGATTATCCTTGAAATTGTGATCAATTAAAAAACACATTCGTACATAAGGTAAGAGAATTTGTCTCAGTTTCCATTTCATTGAGACTAATTTAGTATTGGACACCTAATAATTATTATATGTTGTATCTAATACCCATGTGAAATCCTTTTTTCTATTTAATTTATTTTTCTATTAAATATCCATTTTCTAGTATCATGGATATGATTATTATCACATTCATATACCATTTTACATGTGGTGTCTAATTTGAATGTTGTTTTAATTGGGGAAATATTGATGAATCTATATCCTCTAATCGATACTGATATTGGAAAAGTGTATTTTTCATGAACTAAATCTATATATGAAGAATTATTTGGACTTCAAATGATGGTTGGTGCCTGTTACAACCCTTCTATTTATTCACATGTCTCATGAGACAAAATAGTTGAAAAAAACCCCTTTATGATTATTTCCAAACAGAACCAGATGGGTATCAACCCATAAACTTAAACCATGTTGATGGAATGATGGTACATGTTCCAAATACATGGAGTCCAAATAATAAACATTTTATTTATTCAGTATTCATTTATTACTTTCCATGATGTTTTGACTTTGAAAAAATTATGTGGATGCATTATCATTATTAGTGTATTGATGGCATTTGTTTTTCATATGACTTAACTAGCCAGGTTTTCAATTCCTTATTGTCTTCAAATAACTTATAATTGTTTTATATAACCCTTATCGAGTGTTTGAGCTCACCCTTTAATTTTTTCCTTCCCCCAGGTTTTGAAGATGGAATCAATGAATATGTGACATGTAGTAGTTTATTTTCTTGTGTTATATTACATGTTTAATTAATAATATAATAAGGGAACCATGAATGTATCTAGTTTCTTCAGGAATAAAAGACTAATTGACCCTTGGTGACATGGTCTCTTTTATCTATTCCATTTTAATAAAATGACCACTGACTTTTGGATATTGGGGTTGGGGTTGTTGTAGTTGGCATTAGAGTAAGTTTAGTTGAAATCCTATGAACCAGATTTATAAGACATAGTTTAGAGAACATAACCCTAAGATAGACTTTGAGGATAATTATAGAATAAAATCAAGGCATTTTCTTATGGTATATATTTTGTGGGTCTTCTTATAAATAAATCCATATCTCGATAAGATAAGTGGATTTGGTTCTGGTAAAGATGAACCTAGGGGTAATAACTATGACATGGTGTCTCGGGCCTATCTCAGGGTAACACGGTATATGACAACAACACTTACATAGCACCAAGTTTGAAACTCCTTGGTGACATGATTAGGATATTTTAAAATTTCTTGACAAACCATTCTGAATGATTTAAAAGTAAATATGTCCCTAATGAAACCATATTATGATTATGATATTAGATATTCATAAATTTTAAATTTATGTTAATTATTATTCTAGATAGAAATATTGAATCATGATTAATAACATTATTTAGTGAATTCCATTATTTAAAAATTTATCCTAATGGAAGGAAAAGAATAAATACTCACAGGCAATGTTGGTATTTACCCAAAGAGTAATTCAACATATTTAGTGTTGAAGTTGAGAATATCAGGACCATATATGGACAACTTACTCAGGATATGATTATTTTCTGTATGACACCTATATTGGATCATTTTATGTGATAAAAGATCCCATATTTTAGTGATACTAATAATCAAGTGGTAGATGAGTAGTGGACAAAGTCCCTTGAAAAGATATTATTGGCATTGAGATGCAATGAAAAATGGAATGTTACCCCTGGAATTATATTGTCTCAATGGTCATGTTGATCAATGGTGGTACTTGATCGAGAATAATAAAGAAAAATATGAAATATAGGACATGTAATTAATAACTTTTATGATAACATTTTCATAAAAATACTTCCCTTGTGAGAAAAAAACTAAAATGAAGATAAAATTCAGTAGTTTAAAGAAAAAGGAAGAGGAGAGTATTGTGGAGAATGAGGGTACATTCACAACACTATCTAGGTATACTATAGATTTCATACATGGTTTAGAAGACAAGATTCATCATTTTTTTTAAAGTTCTTAATCCATTCCTTAGAAGGGCCCTGGTTTCCAAAACATTTTCATCATATGATATAATTGTATTATGTGCTACCTAAACAAGGAAGTAATTTTCTAGATAATATATTATTAAAGGAATTCATGATAAGAAGATATCTTCTAGTAACCATGGAAAAGGTGATGTGTCCTAGAAGAAAAAGGGAATGAATAAATTTATATCATGCAAAAAATATATAAAAATTATCCTAGGAAATACTTGTAAAGCATGAGAGTTTTCTATATATTCATTGAAAAGGAAAATTGAGAAAATGACTATAGGGGGAGGAAAAAATCAATGAAGTTAAATTCTTCCATTATAATGAAATGGGGATTTTTTCAAATCAATTTCCCAAAAATCAGGGGAATCTACCATAGAAGTGTCCAATTAGAGATGGCCATGCTTATACGATCACAATTGCAGAGGTTGATGTTCCTAATGTTGTGGTGGTAGGTACCTAAATAACATAATAAAACTTAGCTAATGATTTATTTGATTCTATATTATCAAATTCTTTTATATCTTCATATTTTCCCAAGAAAATTATAAGTTTACCTTTTTATTTAATAAAGGAGTAGTTTATCAAAACTCTTAAGGGATGTATTTTTGTAACAATGATGTGTTAGTCAGTTACCATTATGACACATAAACATGATTTAGTTGTAAAACATATCATCATACCTATGGTTGATTTTTATATAATCCTTTGTATGGATTAGATTTAAAAATATGATTCAAGAATCTATTACAAGAAGAAGTAAGTTACAACTTGTGAGTAAGATATAAAATACCTTATCTTTAGAGTAGAAACATTATCCTTTGGTTGTTATCCAGATCCACCTCTAGTTGATCTACAAAATTAAATTATTAGGGTGATAGAGAAAATAACATCTAGGGATGAGGAAAGTAATAATCTAATTGATGATGTACCAATATTTCAAGAATATATTGATTTATTTTTAGAGGATTTACTTGGAAATCCTCCAGAGTGGAATGTTTAGTTCTTTATAGATTTAATTCATGGTGAAATACATATATCAATGAATACCTATATAATGGACACTATTTAATTAGTGGAAATGAATAAAATACTTAAGGAATTGAGTTATTAGGGATTTATTCGCCCTATTGTTTCTCCCTGGGTTCCCCTGTTCAATTTTTTTTAAAGATGGATCCATTAGGCTGTGCATTGATTATAGATAAATCAATGTTATTATAATGATGAAAAAGTGTTATCTTCCTCATATTGATGATTTAATTGATCAACATCATTGAGCTCAATATTTTTTATGATTTACCTTCGATCTGGATATCATCAATTTCATGGGAGTAAGAAAGATATTATAAAGGCAACATTTTGAACCAAGTATGGACATTATGAGTTTACAATAATTCCATTTGGATTGACTAATATACCCTATATTTTTATAGATCTGATGAACATGGTTTTCAAGGAATATCATGATGATTTTTTGTGGTATTTATTGATGATACCCTGATATTTTCCAAAATATACAAGGACCATGAGAACCAATTTCGAGTTCTTCTGGAGACTCTTAGAAGAAAAGAGTTATATAAGAAGTTTAGTAATTGTGAATTATAGCTTCAAATAGTTTATTTTCTTGGCCATATTGTCTCTAAGGATGGAATATTAGTGGATCCTATGAAGATAACAGCAATAAAATAATGATCTGAACCAATGAATATAACTATGGTATTTTGTTTTATTGACTTAGAATGTAACTATCAGAATTTTGTTTTGAATTTTTCCCACTTGGAGAAACTGCTAACCAAGATCACACATAAAGGGATTATGTTCATATATGCAAAATTGTGTATAAATGTTTTTTTACAATGTGAAGAGAATATTGGTCAGTGCTTTAATTTTGAGTCTTACATCTAGAATTTATGTGTTTTTGACATACAGTTATGCATTAATGAATGGAATATGTTTTTTCCTTATGTAAAATTATAAAGTTATTTCTTATGCATCAAGGTAGTTGAAGGCAAATGAAAAAAATTATCCAACTCATGATATTGAGTTAGTAGATATAATATGTTCTCTAAATATATGGAGACACTATCTCTATCGTGAAAATGAGAGATATATAAAGATAATAAGACTTTAATATAAATTTTTATATATAAAGACCACATCATGAAGAAATGGATATAGATCGAGTTACTCAATGGTTATGATTTTTCAATACACTACTACTAGGAAAGGAAAATAAGGTAGAAGATGAATTAAGATAAGATTATCATGAAATTCTAACCCCAAATGAGGATATAGAAAGATAATATGTTCATGGATCTAGTAAATATGGATATTGGAATTGTGAAGAAAGGGGAACAAGATTCCTTTTTAAAATGATTACTAAACCATCCTTACTGAATAAGATAAAAATATCTCAAGGTGATGATGAGAATATTAAAAAGAAATTTAAATATGTTAAGGATGAAATATTGGAAGACTTCATTTATGATGATAGAGTTACTAAATTTGGAAAGAGGTTATGTGTTCTATCAATAACTGAGACAAAAAGGGAACAATTAGTTGATGCTCATAGCTCCAATTTTTATCCACATCCTTGTAGTACCAAGATGTATAGAGATATGAAAGAACATTTTTGGTGGGATAATATGAAGTGAGAAATTTATGAGTATGTGTAAAGGTGTATAGTTTTTCAACAATGAAGGACGAGAGACAACATCCTAGAGGAGTCAACAAACCACTACCTACAATTATGTAGAAGTTGGATAACATTAAAATGGACTTTGTCACAAGACTTCTAAGGAAAACTATAATGAATGATTCAATATGGGTAATTGTTGATCACCTTATAAATCCAACACATTTCTTTTCTATAAGAGAAGATTTAGAACTAGAGATCCTAGAATGTCTCTATATTAATAATGATATAAGACTTCTTTGTGAACCTCTACTGATTTTTTTTATTAATATTCCAGATTTACATAAAAATTATGGAAGAGTAGTCAAAAGGTTTTGGATACTGAGCTTCATATGAGTACTTATTATCACCCTCAAACCGAAGGATAGTCTTAATGTACTTTTCAAAAATTGAGATACATGTTTTGGTTGTGTTCAATTGACATTCAAGGTATGTAGGATCCGTACTTACCTTTCGTTGAATTTTACTACAATAATAGTTTCCATTATAGTATTAAAATGGTTCAATTTGAAGAATTATATGTAAAGAGTTGTCAAACTACCACTTGTTGGGATGAAGTTGGCGATAAGAAACTTATAAGCCTAGAATTTATTAAAGAGACAATGACAAAGGTAAAGACTGTTCAGGATCATATTAAAGAATCTAAATGTTGATAAAATATTTATGCTGATAAATAGAGAAAGGATTTGATATTTCAAGTGATAGATCATGTCTTTCTAAAAGTATATCAATTGAAGGGTGTCTTATGTTTTAGTAAGAAAGGGAAAATGACCCCTAGGTATATTAAACAATTTATAATTCTTAAACGAATTAGAGATGTATCTTAATGAGTAGAAATGACACTGAGTCTCTCCAAATTTCATGAAGGGTTCTATATTTCATTATTAAATAAGTACATTCCTATAGCAATTCATGAAATCACCTATGTTGAAATAGAAGTAGAACCTGATTTTTCTTACTGTGAAAATTCTACCAAGAATCTGGACACAAGAGAGAATGTATTGAGAAATCAAATGACACGAATGGTAAATGTTTTTTAAAGAAACCAAAAAATGGAATAAGCGATGTGGGAACCTGATTATGTTATGAAGAAGAACCATACCAATCTATTTATAAGGAAATATTCAAGAAAATCTTGAGGAAGAAATTTCTGAATGAGGGAAGATTATAACACCCCATGATTTTCTGGTACTTATCATCTAAATTGATTTCAATTAATTTGATATCATAAATTTACACACAAAATTATTTCATATAGTAGAAATCATATTAAATTATGTACATAATACAAAACAAACTTTATAAATGAATAATTCATTAAATAAGAGGGTTTTTCTATAAATTAAGCAACATATACTAATGAAATAGCAACCCGACCTTTAGAATAGTAATGTTACTTTTAGGAAATGTAATTTGGCTAATAGAGTTGTAACCTCAACTATGGAAGTATAAATAAAATTTAAAAATTTTATAAATGTTAATATGATATAATTATATCATTATATAAATAAATAAAGGTTTTAGAAATTATTAATTAATTATTGATATTTTCATAAAACATAAATCCTTATTTTCAAAATTATAATTAATATAATTATTTAAAAAAAATTATTTTTATAAAATAGAATCATAAATTAATAATTTTCTGTCTTATGAATGTAGGATAATTTTATGATATGTCTGTTAATTAATCAAAGTGTTATAAAATCAATTAGAATTTTAAAATTGTAATTTTTAGAGTAAATGATGATTTTAATTAAAAATTAAAATTATCATATTTATAAAATTATTTTAATAAATGGAGTTTATTTTTAAATTCTTTATATTGAAGAATTAATAGGGTGAATTTTTGGGATTTTTCTAAAATACATTAATTTTTGGTGAATACTAAAATACGACAATTTAATGTATGTATAAATTATAAGTTAAATACACTATTCTATGAGTCATGGATGATGTAAAAAACATTGGTTAAAAATCAAATAAATGAATTACTATATTTAGTCACGAAAATCATCACAATTTCTTTTCTTGAGCCAAAATAATAAAATAATGCATAAAATATTCAAAAAACACCCCTCTCCTCAACTATAAACACCACCCCTCACCAACTCTTCCCGTCCAACCAAAAAAGCCTTGGATCATGTCCAATTTCAACCCAATACTCTTCCAAAATTTATCCCCCGTATATAGGATCCTTTGGTCTCAGAAAATACAAAATTAAATTTCCATAAAGAGGTTCTCAAGGAGAGGAATTCAAGAGGTAAATCCTTTTTCCTTCTCTTTCAATTTCTTTTAATTTATTTTCATCTTATTATATACTTACCTCATCTTCCCAAAAATTCATGATAACTCCATTATCGTACATATACTGTAATTTTATTATGATAATAAAACATTCATCATCAATCCCATTCTCTTCACCATTTTATTCTAAAAATGAAAACATCATCAGGGAGGTGTCGATTTGCCGCCTTTATAGACGATATGTTTTCTTCTTTCAATTATGCATTCAAGGATGGTAAAAACACATTTTTATGGTTAAAAAAGACTATATTATATGTGTTACAACTTTTTTTGAGATTCTATAACCAATATACATACATAATATCAATTCATAAGAAAAACTAAATTTTGATGATCGAAAAAATTCCAAATTAATCTAAACTGTATCAGATGATATTTTATCTAATTATTCATCCTCATAATAAAAAACCGAATGAAATACATAACCATTAAATATTTTTTAATTTCATTAATAACATATAATTTTAATTCTAGAAAACAATTTTAATTTTAAATTATTTTTTATACATATATACATGTAAACCAATCATGAAAACCAAGGAAACGAACACCCCCAAATGATAAAATTGTATCTTATAACTAATAAAAAACATAAATGAAATAAATAAAAGTATAATAAATAAAATAATTTTGGAAATGTTTTTTAAATAATTAATTAATGGATTTATTTGATTATGTACGACATTAAGATCAATTGCAGAACACATTCAGACATAACGTAAGGGACTTTGTCTCAGTTTACAATTCATTGAGTCTTACATGGTGTTGTGAACCTAATAATTATTATTTGGTGTATCTACATCAAATATGAGATAATTTTTCATTTTTAATTATATTTCTATTAAAAATCCATATTCTTGTGTCATGGGTATGATTACTGTCTTGGTGGTATACCATTTTACATGCAGTGTTTATTTTGAATGTAGTTTTAACTAGGGAAACATTGATGAATCTATATCCTCTGCTCAATACCTATATTATAAAGGCATTAAGTTCCGTAATTAAATATACTTATGAATAATTATTTGGACATGTATTGATCTGAATATCCTGTTATCTCCCTTTGATGCATCAATGAGTCTTTCGAGACAAAAAATTTGGAAACAAACCCTTCGTGTTTATTTCCAAACATAATTAGATGAGTATCTACCCACAAACGTAAACCATATTGAAAATATGATGGTTCAGGTTCTAGATATATGACATCCAAATTACAATAATTTTTTTATTCATTATTTACTTAGTACTTTTCACGAGGTTTTCAATTTGACAAAATCAATGGATCTACTATCATTATTAGTGTATTGATGGCACTTGTTTTTAAAATTACTTACCATTCTATAATGTATTTTTCCTTATTGAATTTACTTAACTTATTATTGATTTATATAAATATTACTGAGTTTTTTAGCTCACCCTTTATTTTTTCCCATCCCCAGGGTTTGAAGATTAAATATTTGAGTAAGTGACATGAAGAAGTTTATATTATTTTGTTATGTTCTATGTTTAATTGATAATATAATAAGGGAACAACATATGTATCTAGTTTATTAATAATAATTAACTGATCAAAAATTAGTTATTTTTACTCTTGTATATATTTTATTGTAATAAAACAACCACTGACTCTGGGATATTGGGAACAGGGTTGTTATAGTTGGAGTCAGATGTTCTGCTCTGGGATTCAATACAAGCCAACCGAGGTCAAGGAAGAACCAACACATGGGGTCAATACCCAAACTGAAATAATGAAATGGAAAGGGTGAGAAAATTTATAAGGGATGTACTGAGGAGGTCCCAAGAAAGGGGAAGTTGGTGTAAGAAAAGACACACAAAATCTAGAGAAGAATCATGTCGGGCACAATGGGAAGCTGGTAAGAACCCACAGACACCATGCAGCAGGGGGAGCATCACAGGGAATTACTTTTAATGAAGGAAACATTGTTTTGTATGTCCTATTATTGATTTAATGTGATTGAGTTTTTTGAAATCACTGACTTCAAATATAACTATTTATAAATGGTTTACAATGGATTTATTCTTGGATTCAAAAACACCAAACAGTTCAATATCCCCAAGGGATCTACTTTATGATTCCCTGACTCTCTTATATATTTAATATATGATATCAAATCCTTTATTTATTCCTAAATATAACATGGGGAACCCTTTAATTAACAATCAATTATTATAATTTATGTAATTCAGAATAATCAATATTTATTTGAGGTTATTTATAAATGGAGACATCTGTATGTATCCAAGGGTCTTTATGAATGGTATCCACTTATACACTTATTAGATATTATTTGGTCATTATAGTAAAGATTAAAATTTTCGTCCACATAGTGGGGTACACCAGAGTGTTTCATTATCCCAGGAGATGAGATTTTTTTGGAAGTTGGTATCAAACCCATGTATAGGATTCCTACATATCCTCATAAAAGGAATTAGAACCCACATATTACGGTTCCACTTAACAGGGCACATAATACCTTTTATGGTCATGTGATAAGGACAAAAACATATAGATTAAGGTCATGCGGCTAAGTTGTTTTGGGGAAAGGTTCATTGTCCATGTTTTGAGTGGGACTTATGATAAAGTGGCCCAGAGAACCTAGAAGGGATATAGATTCCTAGGAAGGATAATACTCTACTGGGAATGTGGCCTAGAGAGAATTATGGTTAATTTAGGGTGTTGGGTTTTGACATCAAGGAGGATTCCCATCTATTCCATTTGGAAGGTAATTATATCCCAGGTATCTTGGTTTCAAGTAACTGTTACTATGGAGGCCCTCTGATGTTTTGTCTAATAGGGGAGTATGACTCTTTGAGAGGATTAATTTGGGACTTACTCCTAAGGAGGATGCCTGAATTAGGTTTGGGGCCATGAGAAGTAATTTTTCTCATAGAGATTTGAGGGTTTGGTTTGGGGATAACACCTAAGGAGGATTCTTTGTTTTGAAAGGTTTGTGAATATATCAATTAGGAGGCCCATGGATTGGGTTTGAGGATTAAACTTGGAATGATTCCAAAAAGGTATAGAATCATGTGGATTTCATTAACAGCATAAACCTCTAAACCCATGTGAATCGTGCTATGTGTGTAAAGAAAGAGGTAATGGGATATCTGGGAAGGCTCACAATATGATTTTACCTATGTTTGGATACATGGAATTGTGGACCCAAGACTATGGAGGTCCATTAAAGAAAGAAGTGATGTTGATTCATAAGAAGATTCTATTCCAAAACATGAATTTGACTGTGTGGATATCATATTCATGGATATCCTCTAATCCCACACGAGTCATGCTTGAATGTGAGAAATAAGAGGTAGTGGAGGATATATCAAAGAACACACTCTCCTCTTCTACTAGTGAAAGATGTTGGGGATACACTATAAGAATAATGGTATTTGAGGAACCCGTTTTCTCTCCCATTTCATATCTAGTATAGTCACATCAGACTACCCATTTGGGTACGACCTTGGAGAAAAATATGAGACAGAGTGAAACCTCTTAAAATATAGGATAGGTGATTACTCTTTGAGGGATACCCTAAAATTGGTTCTGGTTGGAGGATCTCATTCCCTGTTGAAATTAAAGGTGATATTGATCCTCACCCTCTCTAACCAAAACTAGAGGATACAGGTATTAAAGATGACTAGGCAAGGATAGGGTCCTAACCCTAGCACCTAAGACCAAGAGTTACCTGAAGTTTCCCCTAGGGTTGGGTTCTCATGACCATGGGAATTCATACTCACATACACCCCCAGGACCCTACCCATTATTTAGGATAAGTGTGGGAAACCATTGACTGTATAAATGCATACCCAAATAGAAGACACACTAGTGTATCTCCTTCCATGGTTTACAAGTCCAGAGGCTACGGTGAAGGATTAAATTTTGTCTCACTCAAATTAGGGATCCAAAGTAAGAGGATCCAGACCATTGTTGGGTTGTAAGAGGTCTCAAGGGGTGTCTTATAGGTCCTAGATTAGAGAGTGATAGTTCATCACAAAGGGCCTAGGAGGAACTGGATGTGCTTCACATAGGAGGTATAGGCCTGTGCGAGCTATATATTTCATGGTAAACATAACATCATGGAAACAACACATTGGAAAGGCTTTATCCAAGTAATGATTGATCTCCTCATGTGTTCTTGTATTAGGCATGTGAAAGTCCCTCGAAAGGGAAGAGGCCTTCTATAGGTGTTTTTCAACTAAGGGGAAAATGATTCCTCCCACAGGTGTACATTTTTAGGCCATGGAGGGACTCTTATCTCTCTATCTCCCTCAATTACCTCATTTATTGGGTTGAAAAGGGATACTAGATGGGGTTTTTGGAGGACCTAGATGAATCCGATAAGCAACCAGATCTTCCGAGATTCTTCCAATTTTCCAGTTTTGGAAATGCGGAGCCATAGTGTCATATTATTATAATATTAGAGGACCTTGGTCGAAGAAGGTATTCTATATAGGTCTAAGGTGTAGGTTCCTACCATAAGTCTATAGCACATGGGTGTCCTATCTTTTAGTGCTTTGTAGGGGGGCTACGCGAGCCTTATAATTCATAGGGGTGTGTGTGGAAGCCATATTGGTCTAGTCCCATTGATTCTTCTTTGGGATATTTAATTATTTAAAAAGATTAAGGTTATGTTCACAATATTTTTATCTTCATTGAAAAAATTAATCTTCAAAGAACTCCCCCCCTGAGGATTAGATATGATCAAAAGAAGAGGGTCTAGTCTTGAAGTAGAATAGTGGGAAAATTATGAAGGTGGAATAGGTATTCCACATAGGTCACCATCACATTTCAGTGGCCTAGGTATAGTTCACATGTTTAGTGCAGTGGTCCCCAATGTAGATCTCTGATGTATACTCAGTCACAGGCCAGTGATGTCTATAAATACCTCTATACCCTTTTCTTATTTCTCCTCTTCACATTGGTGCTTTTTTCTCTCATTGCACAGGACATTAATCTATCCTTTCCATGCTTCTCATTTCATGAATGTCTCCCAAATAATTTTCTTTGGTATAGAAAATTTAGTGGTAGCTCAATAAGGATTCACCTCAATTGAGATCCTATTCTAGGAAACTAGTATATTGGCCAGCCTGATAATCTTAGTTGAGAGAGATTCATGTGGCACTTGGTTGAAGGTCCTACAAGAGTCCTTTCCTTTTCCAAATTTTTTAATTCTTACAAATCAAAATTTTACATTCCATAAGTCAATAAATTAACTAAATGAGAAAAATTTATCCTTATTATACTTTCTCAATGGATTTTCTGATGACTTCTATTGATCAAGATACTATAAATTCCATTAAGGTGATCAAATATGATGAGCCAGATTACTATGATTTGGTTGAGAGTCATCTATCAGATCTAGAAGAGTATTTGGATCTATATTAACATGGGTTCCTAGGAAGTGATTAATTTCTTTTGTACAAGTTGAATGTTTCTACGTATGATTTTTTCCCTGGGGTGCAGAGTTCCTTCCTGAATTCCCAGTTTTCCAAGCACAAAAAGTTCCCTTTCATTAATATTTTTTCCAATGGTGATTATATTAAGAACAAAACGATTTCCATTGGATTTTTCTTGAATCATAAGTGTTGTACTATATATTTTAAACTAAATATACAGTAAATGTAGTTTCATTGTTATTACACAACGTTTCATACTTCCTAGATAGATTAAAAGCAAGGATGGAAGTGGTACTAGGATTTACATTCATTAGGGGGAGTTACGCCCATGTGGATGTGGGCATACTGGGTGAACCAAACTTGTGAAGAATTAAAAAAGGAGTTGCAAGACATCCATATCTTTTAGGCTATTTGGTAATCGAAAACTTATGTTCATAAGAAATCAAAATTCATCCCCAAGCTACGGAGCTATTGGATCCCCCAAAAAAATTCTTTTCACGTGAAACATGGTGAAGTTTGAATTGTCCCATGGGATGTATACAAAATTTATAGATCCTCTATTATTTGGGGAATGTATGATGATTTCATCCCACTAAAGACAACATGGTATGAAATCGAATGGACACTGACCTTGGCCCACGATCTTTTTATGGTGGTGAATAAATTACAGAGAAAGGATCCATAAGGCTGACATCCATCCCAAAACAATAATGAAGTATTTTATCAATTTAGAAGAATAATGCCCCACATGAAGGTTCCCAATAGGGTGCCCCACTTCAAATAATTGGGGTGATATGGGCACATTATGGCCTGTACTGGATAATGAAAAGTATAACTATTAGGGTTATAAGGTGAATCATGAAGTATCAGCAAATACTCTCCTGGATGGATTTATTGAAATGTGGCCAAGCATTTACCGGATTTTGGTTTGCAAATCCAATGATGGTGAGTGGCTATGGATTTTGTTATCACATCCAAACTAGAAAAAGGGACGTGAATAGGGTCGGTGCCCCTGTCTTGGCAATGATTAATCAGTGCTTGCTGCATACATACAATGGAAAGGATCCATTTATAAATGCAGGTTTTTTAGGTGATGCAGGGGTGGATTACATTACATGTATGTTCATATATGATGATGAGCCTATTTAAAGTCAATGAAAGATGATTTCTACAATTTCTCTAGCATATCATTTGACCCTTGTTTAGTGTTGTTTTCAATTATTGATGGTTTGGTTGTGAAATCTCCTATATTCTCTCATATCTATCCAGACATGAGTCCTTTGGAATGATTTGAATGTTACGAGAGGGCTTTGTAACATCCCATGAACTCATAGGTAGAAAAATGGATTGGTGTTCGAGGGGTGTCAGATCGATCTTCTTCATCCCCAAATTTACTCAGATAAGGGAACTGTAGGCATGGATCAATGCTTGTGCGATAGTACTGAGATTATTTTCTTGAATAAGTCCATATTTTCATGTGTGTATGGATTGTTGAGTGGCGTTCCTATGGTATCTCTCTCGAGCGGTGATGTTTGGAGTTTAGGTGGTGGTTTTGTCTCATTCCTACCATCAGGCCTGGAGGTTATTCTAGTTCCCTTTAGGCACAGTACACTTACATTGCTTCTCTGGGTGCTTCTATAGAAGGAATTCATGACTGTGTATCCATCCTTCTTTGTTGAGGTGTGGATATGGTTGATGGGCTGCCATGCAGATTGATAATTTAATCATCTGGGGTTTTCCATTTTTTGAAACATTATTTTCAATTATGTTTGGTTATGGTTGTCTGTGGTACTGGTTGTTTTATGAGGTTGCAGATGTTTGTTTGAGTTTTGGATCGTGTTTCATCACATTTTGATTATGATGTAGCATCTTACATGTACTACTAGATGAGAGTTCTCAAAAGATTTATGGGTGTGTTGACTCCCATCATCCATCCATCTATCACTTTTTGGATATATGGGTGCCTTGATTCAATTTTTCACAGTCATTTTAGTCTTCAGTTGTGTTTCATCAGTTTGACTTGTTTTGTGTTCTTCAATAGTTTTTGGGTGGGCATCTCAAAGGATAGATAGATGTGCTGACATATATTAACCAAACCTCATCCAACATATCAATGTGCATGGGATGGGTTCTCTACCTTGTTCTGCTGCTAGATTGGTGAAAATTCTTGGAAGGGTGGAGACACATACTATTTAAACAATTTCACTATTTCATTTTCTTTTAGGGGAGAAGATGAAACCTTTTTCCTTTCTTATATTGAAATATTCTTTACATTATTTACATGAGATTTTCATCTCTGTTTCTAGATTTCTTACAGAATTTTTTTCATTGTTATTGTAATGGGATCATATTTTCCCATTCATTTAAAGAGTTTTATTTTCCATTAATAATGGGGTATTTCCCCTAAAATAATTATAGTATTCAAAGATAGTGTACCATAATCTCACATTGAATGAAAAATAATCTACGAAGGCTATACTCCATATCAATTTATTTACTGGTTCAAATTCCTACAACAGTCATGTTTATTTCCTCCTATACATTTTAGGATATATAAAAATATGATGGAATAATGAAAGTACATGATATTTTGGGTGATGGAGGTGTAAATTTTTTTTATTATACTGCCTCCTTCTGATGTATCAATCAGGTTAGAGGATGGGTATTCCAATACATCGATCTATTCATACACTAAAAGGGTATTGATGAGAGGAATTTACTAGTTTCTAGCAAAAAATATTTCTCGTTGAGGCATGTGTGATAAAAAGGATTGAACTGAAGGTGATGAAGATAAAGCTCTGGAGCCTTTGTGTCGATCTCATGAAAAGATCACCAAGAAGGGTAGGGTTGAGAAAACCTGAACCCCTAAGCAAAAGGTGGTCCAATCATCACCATCAGGTGGGGGGGGGGGGGTCTTGTTTCGTCTACCCATTTGGCCATTAATAAAAAGAATCTAAAATAGGATTCAAATTCAATAGGTTTTAGGTATTCCTCGTAGCCAACCACATCAAAGCCAAATTATGTTTGACCCTTATCAATTCGAGTTTAGAAGGGTGTAACTCATGATATGAGGGACACATGGATGTTTCTATAGGATGGAATGCACATCCAAAACCTGGGAGATATAAGGTCACCTAATGATATCCACTATAAAAGTGATTTGGATGAGCTGGGGAGGTATATTCAGGAGTTGGAGGCTTTAATATATTAAATTTATGATCAGATCTCAATCACCAAGTGAGTGTGTGGCATACTAGACTGAGGAGTTCGTGAGGGGGTAGATGTTAACCCTAGAGAGGAATGAATTAACTACCTTGAACTTGCTGTTGTATTTCTCTTGTCTACCTTCCCTTTTATGGTCTTTAATCTTTTTTCATTAATCTTGAAGGGATTTATTTTCCATCTCAGAGGAGAAGAAGTAGAAGAAGGAGAAGAAGGACTAGCATCAGATGAGATTGAGTCATTGATGTATGATCCCATGGGTACCCCCATTGGAGAAGTGGATGGGGCCATTGGTTCCCAAAAACTATCCATGGGCTAGAATACTATTATATAAGTGATGGAAGTGGTAATTCCTCAATACTGACCTCAAATATCTATTACTAAGGAGACTGGTGTGGCCCCTTTTCCATATTGAAATAGTAAGTAGAAGAGGATGAAAAATTTGGATCATTGTATGTGCCAAAGTAAGTATTTGTGTTTTGATTTGTTATCATGATGTTATTGACATACTTTTCTAACTATGCTCACATTTTATAGAATTAGCATTTCTTTCCTCCCTTAAGGGATTTTACACCAATCATTCATGGATCAAGGAGGATGCCCTGAGGTGGGCATGAACCCATATTGATGAATCCATAATTTTGATGAATGATACATCAAGAGATGAATTATCATATACACAATGCCTTATAGTGAGGGGAGAGGGTCACATTAATATCAAATTCACACTCTAATGTGTCTTGTACTATTTCAGAATTTCCTCTCCTCGGGAAATTTTAGTTCAATTGCCTACACCAGAAGACCTTGCAATAGTGAATGATGGTAGCATTTTCACTCTGAATGGGCTGATAGGGATCTCATATGGTCCGATGAAAGTGATAATGTTGTCCCTGGATCCATAGGGCTCGACGATGTTGTTATATCTAGGAATTTGGAAGAGGAGGTTGAAAATGGATCCAATTAGGGTCCTAAGAGACGCATCTTGGATACCCCTAATGGTGATTATGCTTCAATACATGACACCATGTATTATAAAATGATGGATCTAATTAATCCATAAATTGATATCTTAGATTCCCTCAAAGAGTCTGAGTATTTCCATACGGAATTGGATTGATGTTTGTTTTATTGTTCTTTCATTTTCCAAAAACAATTGGCTTTGTTTCAACTGATTCATTACCTTAGATCTTAACTTGTTCATATTTTCCTATAAATAACATTTCCAAGGATCACAAAAATCAAGGAATATAAGGCAACCCTATTCATATTAATGAGGGAGTGACAACATAGAATATTGAAGTGGGATATTACTGAGAGCCACTAATCCCAATTGCTGAGAAAAATTAGGAGGATGTTCCTTATTGGGAGGTTATTTCTCTACGAATTGAGGCTAGGAATACCAGAGAGGGATGAATTAAAATAATCGACCAAAAAATGGGTGAATGTTATTAAACATTTTGGTTTCCTCACTAAAATTTTTATAGTTTGACCACTAATGTCGATGAGAATTTTCACCCACTATTCAGTGTCATTGACATTAGTGACTGGGCCTGAGAGAGAGGCTTCCATGCTAGTTCCACCAACATTTGTAGGTGAAGTTGATGCTATTTTTGAAGGATTAAAACCAGGTGGATAATTGATTTCACTAATACTGGATTATGTCTCTCCCATCAAGAGAGTTTCTAAGTATAATCTAGAGACACATGACACTTTTCACTCTATATATCATATTGTATGGTGGTATGACTAAATTATAATCATGGAAATGCCTCTTGAAGACATGTCGTTGCGACATCACTATCTTCCATTCAAGATTTCTATACTAGGATACTGAGTATTTAATTACCCAATGATCCATTATGTGGTGAGGTATATCATTTGGAAAATGGAATATGAGTGAAGATAAAAAACAATCTAAGGCATATCTGGTGGGCCAGTTTGGGGAACTCTAAGCTACTATGACCTGAGCTATGCTCAACCACACAAAGAAGGTGGAGCAGTATTAAGATCACCTCAATGAGAAGTCATTTAAAATTTAAATACATCAGGATGAATTAAATTCCATAAATATATAGGTTTTAAAACTCCATCGATCCTCGGAAGGGGCTTTGGCACAATGAAGGGATGACAATGGTGCAGATTTGAAGAAGCTCAATAAATTTGAGGAGGCCACTAGTGCACAAATAGAACATATTCAGAAAGATATGTGAATTTATCTAGGTACAATTAAACGTCCAAAATCATATATTGTGTAAAATATATAAAATTTGGTAGAGAGACTTCAGTATGTTGAAGTCCCCCTATGCATTGAAACATAAATGAAAAGTATTTTTTTTCCAATCACCTGTTCTTTCAAATTTTTTCTCATGATAATCATAAAAAACACTAGAAATGACTTATTTGAATGAATTTCAACACGTTATATTTACAATTACAAATTCAAATAAGTGCTCTGATTTTTTGGCCTAATCCATGGGGCCTAGTGATAATAGTATGACTATATCAAAGGTTATATAAACATCCTTACAAATTTTGTGCCTTTTTACCTCACTGCCTTAAATTTTTTTCCTTATGTATAATATGATTATGGATTAGTAGGTGATACATGGATTTTTATTAGGCCTCCCTTTTAGGTATTCATCTTAACAATTATTTTTCCTATTTCTTTTCAATGCTTGATTTTTTTCATAAACCAAAAAATAGTTTAGGTCTAGTGAGTTGAGACTGAAGTTTTTCTAGAGTGTCCTTTGAAGATTTTCTATCTATTGAGTAAAATGTCTCTTTTTTTGGGAAGTTTAAATTCTTTAATGATGGACTAATGTGACTAATGTTTTATGTCAAACAACTTTGACAATAGGTTTTAAAATGATGGCCCAAACAAGGATTGTTGTCTAGGAATGTTCTATAATTATTTAGATACCTGATGGGGAATTTTGAGCCCTAATATTGTGGTTTCCCAATCAAAAACATATTTGGTAATAGGAGAGGTCTCTCCTGAGGATGATGTTACCATTTTTTTACAAATCCCTTTTTGTGGGATACTTTATGAAAATACAACTTCAGTGTGTAACAACATGGCCAAACAACAGAATCCTTCAGCTGAAAATCCTGTTTTGTGGGAGAATTTATTCATATCCAACTAAGGTGTGTTAAAACATAGCCAGTCAAGGTGGATATGGAGAATTATGAAATTTTATTGATGATGGCCTAAGGGTGTTTTTGGAGATTCATATTTCTAAAGACCATGATGAGTGGGTTTGATAAGGGAAAATGAATGAGAATGAGAATAGAATATGTATAGACATTGGTCAGGAATGGGAAACCATTCCCAAATGAATTTGGCTTGTGTAAAAGTGGTCACATTTTTTTAAGTGATCGATGGAAGAGAGAAGGCCCCATTTGGAAAAGGGTTAAAGTGTTGACTATTTTAATTTCAGGTGACAAAGACATTGACCTTGCAGTTTAATATATTACGGTGAAAAAACGCTATACATTTTAACATCTAGTTATTAGGATTTTATGCAATGTAATTTAATTCTGCACATCAATGAAATTATAGGGGCTATAATTTATGGTCTATATCCTTGACTGAATGATTAATTATTATCCTATTCTTGGTAACCAATCTGGGAATGTGCTATCATATTCAGATAGGACAGGAGAAATCTGTAAGATATAATTTGGGAATCCTCGGATCTAAAGAGTGGTATGGGGAAAATGGTGTATGGTTATAGAGGAGGTCTCACATGAGGATAAAGTTACCGCTAGTTGAGAAACCTATTTTGTGGTATACTTTATACTACGACGATTGGGGCATGTAACTACATATTCAAATAGTAGAATCCTATATATAACTAACTTGTTTTCTAGGAGACTTTATTCATCGCTAACTAGGGAGTGTTACAGCATATTGAAGAAAATGATTTCTCAGAAATTGCGACATTCTATTGTTCAATACTGAAGTATGTTTATGGAGATTCATATTTTCTGGGACACAACGTTTGGTTTGTGTAAGGAAAGTACCTGAGTATGGAATGATAATTCAAAGTAAATATTAATCATTAATTGTGGAAAATGTTTTATATACTTGTCTGAACCAAACACAAGAACTATATTTCCTATTGTTTTAGGACATATGACAAGGAACGTAACATTATATAAGTGATAGGTGATATGTTGACTACTATGGCAAGGTTTTCCCAACATACTTTGTACATGAGGGAGTAAATTTTAATGAATGGTCTTAGGGGTTATCATATCGATAGAAAGGAAATGGGATAAATATGTATGGGACACTATAGACTAATTCAAATCATGGGATCTAATAAGATGTCATCAAATCTTACCATGATATAAGAGGATTCATTTAAGGGAGATGTTACCCCTCGTTGACAAACTCATTTTGGGAGATGATTTATCCAACGAAAACTAGGGGGTTTTATTTAATAGTCAAATAGTAGCATCCATTATTTAAAAACCTATTCTTTGGATGAAATTTTGCATATACAACAAGGGTGTGTTACTTCATAGTCAAGAAAAGGATTCCCCAGGTATCTCACGTCCTATTTTATTAAGCTAGAGAAATATTATGATGATATTAAAGTGTCCAAGATTATGATTATAAAATGTGGAAGGGGTATGTCTGATCATAAAACAATCATTTGGACTCTTATTTTCCATGAAGTGTATAGTCTCTTGAAAAGATCTGATACATATTTAGGAGGGGTAAATCTCCATTTCCATGGTGGACCCCCTATGAGGGGACCTAAATATAGAGATATTGGATTTTGTTTTGAAAATTGAAGAGGGGATGTTTTTATTTACCCCAGGGATGGTACTAGGAAATGAGGCCTAGGTACCACTACGTATCTCACTAGATAATAATCATCCCACGCATAATACATTAGGTACCGTGCAGTTTAAAGTCATGTGGCCAAGACATCAGTCGTGTATTTTAATGTCATGTGGTAAAGAAGAAGGTGAATTTACATAAAGATGAAGGGAATATTATGGATGCACTAGGATGTAGGACCCAATCATCACTATGTATCATATTGAAATGATAATCAAGGCATTTCTAGTTCTAAAAAAGATTCCCCATACTGATTGAATTCATGTGTGGAAAAAATAGGGGGACGTTTTTTTTTGGTTTTTGAATACGGGTTCATGCATAGAATGAGAAAACAAATTAAATCCTATCATGTATATATGAATGATACAGAAGATAATGGGAACAGTTCCCATATTTTGTTATATCTAGACTGAGGATTGATGATCCAGATGTCACTATGTATCTCATCAGAATGCGATTAAAGCCACATGTTGTTCTTTATGTATCATGGATTTTAAATTCATGGGTAAATGACATATAGTGTTCCATTTAAGATATTTCATATAGTACTATGATAATCCTTATGCGAGTTAATATTACTTGATCATATAGGGAACTTCTTTACCAAAACTCATATACCAATGGGAGCTATGATCAGTGTCAGAAACGTAAAGTGGAAAAGGATTATTCCACCACACATAGGTGATACACAGGAAGGATATGGGCATAATATTTTTTCATGTATGAACCAGGATGTGAGATTTGGGTGTCACTATATATCCCATCCAAATGAGAATCAATCGTTATATTGTTCTGAAATACAATGTGGTTTAACGTCATACATCATGGATGAAAATTACTCATTGTGAAAGAGGGGAAATGTTGTGTGTGGGCCCAAGTATGGAAACCTTATCTCACTATGTATTGTATGATAGATGGTGTCATGTCACATGTATTTCATGGAATGTTATCTATACAGATCCGACTCGTACACAATGAGTGGTATTTTTTTATTGCGACTAGACCTGAGAGATCCAGACGTCACTACCTTTCTCATTGGAATAAGAATCAATCCATGCATAGTTTTAAAAATATCGTGAAGTTTATAATCATGGAATGAAGGAGTTAACAATGTAGTTTAATATATGTTGGAAAGGATGTGGTTTACCTAACATAGAATGTAATATTTCAACTGGATCAAGATATAGGATCCAAGCATCACTACATATCTTATCATAGCAAGAATCAAACCACATTTTGATCTAAATAATAGTTACCCACATCAATCATGTTTTGATGGGGGGAAAATGTGAATTTGATATTTTATAAAATAATATCCGGTCACAAGACATGAGGTCTGGTTGTCACTATATATCTCATTGTAATAATAATTAATCCACATGTTTTTGAATGGTTACCTCTATAGGTTTGATTTGTACATAGGGTAAAAATATATTTTCTTCCTCTTTATCATTACTATACCCAGGATGGGAATCATAGCCATCACTACATATCTCATTGGAATGAGAATCAAGCCACATGTAGTTCATAAAAATATCATTCATTTTATCATCAGGCAATGAGGATGTAAACAATTCATTTTTATGTCATGTGGTTAGGATTTAATAATTTTGTTGATTATACCTGAAACGGGGGCCCAAGTGCCACTATGGAGTACCAAATATTTGAGTAGGGATTATGCATACGAACATCCCATTATTTTTTGACTCATGTTTAGAAAGAGGGAATCTCAACCCACTAAGGGGATAAAGGGATGTGAATTGGACTTAATCTTGAGATGGAGGCCCATATTTAAGGTACTAAGAGGAGTGTATCAGCTTATGGTATTTTTTGGGTTTCTTAAAATCTAATGAGATGGAAGTTAACTATACAGTATAATCTCATGCACTAAGGAAATGTGGTGTCTTATAGTTTTAGGTTATATGAATATAGCCATATAGAATTTAATCTATCATCTTACAACATGGACGATGAGACCACATTGTTTAACATCATGCAGTACATATGTTATGTCATGTATTATAAGGTAATATGAAAAATACGAACTAAATAGTTTAACATCATATAGCTGAGATGAAAATAATTTCATTACGTGAATTACTTCTTTATAGACATTTCATTGGTTGGGTCATAATAGTCTCTCTATCCATAGAGATTAAGGAATAATCTATGTTATAGTGGACGTTGTGTATAGAGTAATGTCTATCCCACATTGGTTCAATCTCTAAAGGCTTCTTTCCTAGTATCGTTGGAGTCATAAGGACCAATACTAGTTCTCCTAGGAGGAATGAATGGAGGAAGACATTCTTTTTAAATTCTCATGATATTCATTTTTGATATACTTCTATGTGATAAAATGTGTGAAATGTTTCCTCATCAATCTACTCCAATTCATTCAGTCATTTATGGGATTGCTGATATGTGGATAGCTAGTCAGAGATGGAAATACAGAGTGATAGTAATATAACCTCAATAGGTAAGACTACTTATGTTCCATATACCAATGAGTAAGGGGTCTCATATATGGCAGTATGGGTTCATGTTTGGTAATCCCATAAGGAATGCGAGATATTTTTAGGTCAATAATTTTTATATTTATCAACAATTTTTTAGATTATGTTCAACAGGGTCTTATTGAAGGCCTCTATCTATCCATTATTCACAGCATGATAACAAGATGAAGGGTTAGATTTGATATTGTACTCCCAATACTGATTTTCCACCTCAACATAACAGAAATTGCAACCATTTTCCATCAATATTGCATGAGGGGCACCAAATTTGTTATTTATGATAGCCTTCATGAAGCTAGAAGTGATTTTGTTCCCAAACTCTTTGAGGGGTATTTTTTGAGTTAATTTGGATAAGAAAATAGTAGATGTCAAGATGTATTTGAATTGCTTAGTTGTAACTAGATGATATGGCCCCACAATATCCATTCCCATATGGAAATATCTAGGTGTATTTGGATGTATATAAAAAATCTAGGGGTTGATGGATGAAGTTTTCATGCACATGGAATGAATGAATTTTCTTGGTGAACTTAGTAAAATCATGCATCCTCGATGCCTAAAGTATCCAAGCCTTCGAATTTAGTCATAAATTATGTAGTCTTACTAGTGATCACCACATGATATCATGTGTACTTCTTCCATAAATAACACAATCTCTTCTTCATTGATACATCAAATAAGGACTCCATCAAATACTCATTTATATATGTTTTTTTTGGCGATTTGGTCCATCATCAAGAATAAAGTTAGTCACCCAACTCTAGATTGTATCCATCCCAGATCCATCTGATGGAAGTACTCCATTTAGATGATATTCCATGATGGGAATCATCCAACCAGTGGTAGGACCTTATGGTTAAAGGATATTTTTAAATCTATTGATATCTTCAATTTTGACATGAACAGAAGCTGAGACCATTTGATGATGGGCAATGTTGAAAATAATTTCATCCCAATTTGGATCCCATAAAGCTATAGTTTTTCTCTCCAATTCATCTACCTAATCGTTTTTTGATCTTAGGATGTGAGTCAATGTTTTTCTCCAATGGTAATTATTCCATTAACACTCAAACATAGTCAAGAAGGGTTATTAAATCTTCTTTGATCATGACATAAACCCCATTGATCATTTTGATTACCAAATTTGAATCTACTCTCACCTAAAAGTGTTCCATTGGTATTTGGAGTTCTCGTTCCAGGCCATTAATTAGGACCTTATATTCTACCTCATTATTAGTATATCCTTCTTATAAGAAGAAGGATTAAGGAAATAAATCTTTTTTAGGAGAGATAAACATGATCCTTAGCTTGAATTTATTGATCTTAGGGTCTTCCATTTTCCTCCCTGTTGGGCTCTCATAGGCACCTTCAAAACATATTTTCCATAATTGTGTCCCATCCTGAATAGATAATATCTCCTCAAATTTCATTTTAGTACATAAGAATGGTGTTTCTATAGATGGGTGTTCTTTAAGGAAATCTTCCTATGTTAGGCCTTTCACTAATTTCTGAGGCATGATTTATATTTCAAACTACAGCAGAACAACTTCCCACCATGCTAATAATCATTTCAACATAGGAAGACCGATGATATATTTGAGTGGGTTATTATGAGGGACTAATTGGATCTCATGGTGCTCCAGGTAGTGCCTTAGTTTTTAAAATACAAAGAGTAATTCTATGAAAATTTTCTCGATATCTGAATAACAAGTCTTAGCATCGATCAATGTCCATCTGAGATAATACAGAATTTTTTCATTCCTAGAATAATTATTTTTTGGGAGGAAGAGGCCTAGTGATATCTATATGGATATCACATATAGAATTACTGTCTTTATCTCATCAAGTGGAATGAATACTTATAAAATCAAGAGATATTTCTTAAGGATTTTGGATGCTTCTTGACAATTATTAGAGCAATTATACAAAATCCCATTCATCATTAATTTGGTGAAAGGAAAATACTTTCCTGTGAGTTTGTCTTTAAAGCAATAAATATAGGCGAAGTTTCCCTGGATTCCTCTCAAATATTGAGGGTTTTTAGGAGTTAACATACTAAGGACATATTTTTTATCTAAGTCAACTTTAATGCCATGATGAAATATGTCGATGCCGAGAATCTTTCCCAAGGTTACCTCAAAAGAACATTTCAAGGGGTTCATCTTCATGTTATATTGTTGTAGATTATTGATGATGGTCTCCAGGTCATCGAGATGGATAGAACATTTTCAAAACATAACCACTAGATCTTCAATTTAGTATTTTAAAAAGTCCCCTAAAAGGGTTTAAAGATGTGATCCATGATACACAGGTACGTCGCACCAAACTTCTCTAAAACAAATGGCATTACCCAATATCAGAATACTCTCTGAGGGTCCCTAAATGTAGTGGATTATTCATCTTCTAGGGTGATCCAAATTTTCTTATATCCTAAATAGTAATCCGTGAAGGAGATTACTAGATAGCCAATGATCACTTCAATAAGGAGTTCCATGATTGGAACCGAGAAGTCAACTTTGGGACAATACAAGATGAGATCTCTGAATTCTATGTAAATTATTATTTTACCATTATTATTTTTCACAGGTAAATTATATTCTATCGATTTAGGATATTGAACCTCCCAGATAAAGTCATCCTTTATGAGTTTTTCTACTTCGACTTCAATTTTGAAGGCTTGGGTTGGGTGTGTTCGTCTGGTTTCTTATTTGAATCCCTGATGGTATTCTGGGAATCTAAAGTGATGGGTGGCCACCACGTGGTCAAAGACTAAAATCTCTATGTAATTACATGTGAACACATCCTGATTTTCGTTTAGGAATGAATTATATACCTCCCATTCTATAGAATTCATTCCTGCACTAATCAATGTAGGTTGTGGATCTTTACCTATACCCAGATTTATTTATCTAAGTTCATCCATAGTGGTGGAGATACCTTAATAAAATATTGAAGGGGAGTCCCTTAGGTCTTATTAATCTTTTTCGTTCTCATTATTTACCTCTTCATTTTTTCTTGGGAAGTAGGTGATGATGCAAGTTTCTTAGTGTTTGGTGTGGAGTTGATATTTGGACATTAAAAATATGAAGCAACCATTTCTAGGTAGATTGTGGGTGTGAGGCCTCTTTGGAGATCCAAAGGGGAAAAATCAGGCTGGGAATGAGAATATTCATTTTATAACGTTATTAGAATAATTTATTCTATCCTAGTTGGTAGAACATATATTTTTTGAAGCTAATGGGATAAAGTAGAGAAACATTCATCTAGAATTTCATTACTTCTTAGAGAGTTAACAACCTATAAAATGCTATCTGGCTTAGTTGTCACAATTGAAATCATGAGATTCACTAGATTTATCCTCAAATTCGAACTCACATAATTGATTTGGTTGATGGGGAGCACATACTCTAGACTGATCTATTTGACTGGGTTAATAGGAATCACCTCCAGACAATTCAAGGAATTCATTCGAGTGACATCATCATCCATAGACTATTTTTTCATCCTTATAGAAGAATCATATATCAGTGTACTATGATTAACATGATTTAAATGGGGTATTATCACTATGAAATATCCAAATTATTCCGTTGATATTGAATTTGATAGATTGGTGATATGATGAGTGGATATTCACATCCTGATGCATCCACGGTCTTCCCAGTAGAATTTTAATAGTTGTATCCTTCCTAACAACCATGAATTTTGAGTTAGAAACAATATCCCCAAACTAAGTCCATAGTTTGATTTCACCAATAGGATTTGGTTTATTCTTTTCATAATCCTCTATCATTAAAGTGGAGGGGTATAAGTGATATTAATTTAAACCTAATTGACGAAGTGTTTAATATGGTAATAAGGTTGACTCCTTATCTATTTTCAATGAAATATCATCATATATTGATGTCATTTATCATGATATATATATACAAGGGTCTGACAAGTCCTTGTATGATGGAACCCTTATTCTAGTCTGTGAAAGATATGATCATGTTTAATTCTACAAGACCATTCTCCACACGATGTACATCTATGGTAGAAACCTCAACTTCAAATTCTAGAGTGATCAACAAGGCCTATATGAGTGCTTCTTAAAGGTCTTTTGATAGACGTAGATCATATAAGATTGAAAAAATGGAAAAAACTGAGGATACTTTCTTTAAAAAATTATACTTCTGGTCAAAAGGTATGCACTTACCAACATGAGGATACCATTTTGTAAGTGATGTTGGGACTAAAGTACTAGATTTTGATAGATCAACCATTCAAATAGAATATGAAGGTGATTCTACTCTCAGGGGATTAAGTTGAATAAGTCTATATACAAGCAAAGGTTGATTATGAAATGATGTATCCTCTAGACAATATTCTAGAATTATCCTGTCCGGGAAGCCCCTTTCATGGGTGTGGTAACTTCTTTGTTCCTTCTAAGCTCACTAGAGATCCCTAACATGGGATTCAATTTTGTATAAAGTTAGAGTAGGGATATGGATAGAGTAGTTACTTCTAGCACGACAATATCTTCTCCTATATCATCGACTCTGATGACCTCTCCCACTAGTTCCGTAATCAAGTGTAGAGAATTTGGTTCTATAATCATGTAGATATTCTAATAATGTATCCATTATAGTTAATTAAGATTATTTGATTTTTTAGGAAAAAAATAAGCAGTATAAAATTAATTAGTGGTTAAAAACTGATTTTATGATTTATTTTATTTTTAGGATGTTCATAATATTTTTGGAAATTTTATAGGAATAATATTAATATAGTTTTAGAAAATGGAAAAACAACATGTTGTATTACAAATAATCATATCCTATAAGGCTGCATCGCTCGAACCCACAACTAAAGGCTGATAAGGGCGCATCGCCTACCAATGACCTACATATGGAAGTAGTTATTATGATATTTGTTTTACTTAAATTATTTTGTGGATAAAAAATAATTTTATATTGTGAAACATATTAGAGTATCAGTTATTTTTTAATTTTTAGGATTTTGAGGTGATCTCAAATATTTTGGAAATTTTTTTATTTGGTTGATATGTATATAACCTTGGTTTAAGATAATGTATTATTTGGAAGAATGCTATTATGTTTTTGGAGATGTAACTTAAAGGGTATGAGATAACCATTGAGGTAAAAAACATATAACATGTTTATATTATTGAGGTTATTTGGGATATAATGTTATTTATTTGAGGATTGATCCATGTTAAACCTTTGGTTTTATTGTTTACTATTGGATATTGTTATATTAATGTTAATTTTCGGTATTATCATACAAAATGAAAACAATTTTGGTTTTAATGAAGATAGGTGGAATAATTTGTTTCCCTTTTATGGATATTATGGTCTATTAAAAGTTAATTTTTTTACTTTAGTAATGAAAATATTCACATTCAATATTCATTCCATAGAGTAAGAGTTCATTTCTAAAGTGATTGAAGAAAAAAAAGGTTAAAATTATTATTATGAAAGATAAAGATATCAGGTATGTATAATTTCTGGAGTCCGCTATCTTGATATTAAAATAATCACTCAACTTTAAGAAAATGATCTTGAAATAAAAATGTTATTCATTTTCAATAATTGGATGGTCTCTTATATTTTTAAAAAGTATAAATTTATCTATTAAATATCATTTTTTTTCAAATCCATGTTTTTAGTTCCCTCCAAATTTCTCAAATGTGGAAAACTAGTATTGTGATGTCCTTCGTGTTTCCTTTTCCTTATTTTTAGTAGGTTGTTTTATTAACCCTTTTTATGATGTGGGACTTCCACAAAACGAATTTTTGAACATAAAACCCTTGATTACTGAGCAGAAGTTCAAATTTTGTGGACACAATTTATTTAAGGGTGTATTTTCTAAAACCCGAAAATTTTAAAATAACACTTTGTTTGATAGCATATACAACACACAACCCTGAGTTTAAATCAACCATGATACACTATTAAAATATTATTATTTAAATATGACCGTTATAACCTAGACATTAAATTATATGGTATGAATCATATTAATTACATTATGAAATATATATAAATTTTTTAATCGATATAAATGTATTGATAAATTCTTAGGAGATAAGCACTCAATTTTCATAAAAATACATTACCTTTAAAAACAATTTTTGTTGTTTTTTAGGATAAAAATTTATAATTAATACATAAATCATTTTGAAATGTTATTATATAAATTTAAAATCGTTTTTAAATCATTATATAAAAATTAAATTAGGGTGATTATTTTTTAATTTTTGTGAAATGTTTTATTTTTTAGTGAATAGTAAAAATTACCAATTTTTCAAATACTGTCATTTTTTTATTAAATAATGTAATTTAAAAGTTAAATTATATTTTGGATTTGGTATTAAAGTGGAATATTATAAATTATATTACTAATAATCTAATTAATTTTATTTGAATCATAGATTTTAATGATTTTGTTAAAGGTTTGTATTTTTGCTTAAAACATGATTTTTTCCAATCTATTTTTTAGTGAATATAGTTCATACATATAAATTAATTAAATTAACACCAATAAAGGAATTATTTAAATGAAATTTATGGATTATATATCTTTTTATATTAATTTAAATTCATATAATGTCTATTATAAGTCACATAGTTGATGTAAGATAATCTTATGCTTGAAAAGTACATTTCATGAAAACCCATTTTTTAAAATGTTTTGCAGATTTCATTTAAAATTTAAAATTTAAAATAATGTAAATTGGATTTTTTAAAATAGATTAAATATTTTTAATAATAATAATAATTATTATATAATTAGATTAACTTATTTTTTTTCATAGTCAATAATAAAAATAGTAAAAATATTTTTCAACTGTTAACGTTAAAACTTTTTTATGGAAGGGTTTAAAATAAAGAGGTAAATGTAATAATATGTTTAAAAATGATTCTTTTTGAATGGTGGATGTTTTTATATACCATATGACATCTATAATTAATTATTTTTCAAATTTTAAGTAACTTTTCATGAGTGACTTCCAATTATTAAATAGTTTTGGGTATTTACCAAAATTTCACTCCACCTCAATTATATAAACGAACCAATCCCCTCAATTATTCACACATATCAAGCCATTTTTTATTTAAAAAACATCCAAAATATCTTCCCAACACTATTACATAGATTATATATTCTGTTCATCCAGAAATACCAACCTTAGGGTCTTTAATAGGTGACCCAAATGAGGTTATTTCAAGAAAAGGTAATCGTCTTTATCGAGATCCTTATTTTTAATTATTATTTTTGAAAATTAAATTATTCATTAAAAATAATAATATAATAAAAAACGTATCTAATATATACTTATATTTTATTATTTTTAGGTAATATCATTCATCAATCTCTTCTTCCATTGAATGGGAAATGAAACTATATCGTTCACGTGTATGATGAACTACCACCTTGCGAACTTATGTAATTTGATTTCAATTATTCCCTAACAAGTATATTCATGATTATGGATTAAATTTTTCTATATCATATTCAGGAAATATTAATTATTATGGAAAATTAATATATTGTTTACCTTCTTAAATTACCATCCATTGAAAATTGATAACGTTGTTCGTGTGTACGGTGAACTACCACCTCACGAAGCGATGTGATTTGTTTATTATTACTACATCATATGGATGGTATATATATGTGTATTTATAGAAATAATTATATATATGATATAATTATCATTATTTAAATATAAAATAGCACTTACCTTATTTCCATCGTGATCATTGGAAAATGGAAATGTTACTAATGCGTACGTATGACCTACCATCACCATTACTGTAACATTGATCATTTTATAAAACAATATTTCGTGGATAGATTTAAAAGTATAATTTATGTTCAAAAATAATAATATTTTCTTATTTATTATTCTAGAAATTAGGGTATAAGGACCCATTTGACCACGGCTGACAAACCATTGTTGTTTTGAAATTAGGAACCGAGCATTCTCAAAACACCCAAAGTGGACACAACTAATTTGTAAAATAAATACATCATTAAAATAAATGGAGTAATTGGTTGAAGTATAAAGAATTAAACCTTTAAAAGGTTCTAAAGATAAAAATAATTATTATAAGATTATTGTATGGGATATAAAAGACATACACGACAATGTCTAGACTCGAGGAAAGAGTTTCATTACAAAACATTATTATTTGGGAAACATACTCTTTTATGCACCTTATTTATTTTAAATAGCATATATATTGACCCTTAAATAATTATATCATTAATATTTAATAATCAATGATATATAATGTTACAATTCATTTACTTTTTCGTGGGATTTATGATACAATAGTTACCAGTGCAGTCTGGGTTTATGTTTCAATATCAATTTATTTGGATTATTTATGCTTAAATTTACATTGTAGTAGATTATTTGGTTATTATATAATAAAATAATTATATTTTATTATAATCTAGTAATTTATGAAATTTTCTAGTAATTTTCCACTATTCTCACTTTTGTTCTTAAATTTATTGATAAAATGATTTTAAGAAAAGTTGACTTTATTTATCTCTTCAATTGAAAATATTTTTTCACTCATGTACATGTTTTACAAAAATATTTTCTAAAATATTCACAAAATTTTAAATAATATTTAAAAAATATATTTTTACCCATATTTTATTTTTTATAAAATTATTTTAATGTAATATTCTTGTCGTTTTTCAAACTTGATACTTTTTAAACCTTTTTACAACTATGTGAAATAAATGTTTCCTTTAACTTATACAACTTGTATGGAATTATCCAACATCAAGATGATTATTTTATTTTAAGATTTATATATAATTTTCTATGTTTATTTTCAATGAAAAATTTATTCATAATATTTTTTATGAATTTTTTTTATAAAATTGATTTCTAAAGATGAAAGGTTATTTTCCATAAGATTGTTTTTTAGTATTTTTAAAAGCCTTTATATTCATCAATGAAAATTTCATTCTCTAATTGTTTAGGAAGTAAACACATTACACTATGATATTTTTGGAAATGATCCTTGACTACTAATGGAATTATTTTTTATGCTTATTTGTAGGTTACAAATCTATGTATTATGAGGATGTTATATTCTCTTAGATCAGGTCCTTTGATTCCTTTATGAATATTTTCTTATGAATTGGAGATATTTATTCCATGGAGGAATTTTAATATCTATGATATGAATATTATGTTTGTCAAATGTCATTGTCATGTAATCATACACTTATTCTCATGTTATATTGATATCTCCATTGTTTGCCTTTATTGGGCATCTTGGATAACCCTTTCTTATATTTTTCTTTTCCTCAGGTTTTAATGAAAGTAATTATGTATAATATGTTTATGAAGGGTACTAGTTATAAAGAACATATTGGGATATAATATAGATCACTTATGAACTAGTGGTTTATGTATCCATGTTTCCAATGGCACTAGACCTATATGATTATTGTGTGAATCAATCTGTTATGTAATGAATATTCATGTAATAATGTGTAGATCTATGTATAAAAATTATGGGTCCATCCAATATTTTTTATATTTTCTAATAATAAACAATAATCGGTTAAGTGGGAACCATGATAAAATATCTAAAAACTTCAAATTTAAATCCAAACAAGAAACATTTCAAATTTAAAATTATAGATCTCCAAGGATCAGAATACTGTACCCTGAAACATCTAGGACCTCACCTCAATTTAAACCCCAATCAGGCAGCCCATTATTTCCAATGAGACCACCTACTCTCTGAAAATCATAATCCTTTGACACTGAACTAGAAAAGAACATCAAAACTACCAAATTCCAAGCAACAACTAGATCATTTTTACCTTAAACACCATCATCCAGAGAGAAGAACAAAATCAAAAGCAAATAAAAACGAATCCACCAAAACAAGACACTAAAGATCCCACCTCAGTATAAAACACAGTTTAAAAAATTTGTTTTATTAATCCATGACTAAGAACGTAAATTTCATCACCATCATAAAATGAGCACTAGTGAGACAAATTGGGAACAACTTTCACCAATAGAAAACAACCAACAATAGGAAACTCTTTAAAAATGTACATACCCAAAACTGAAAATAGTAACTATGAAGAAGATAAACAATTGAAAACAACTTTTTCATAGCATTGAAGATACTAGAATTCACACTAGAGACCTTCCATATCACTATATCAAGCACATACCTACATCCCTATGAAGCAGATTGAAGTTGAAATCGCCCTCCAGAACATCACCTAATCATCATCTAATGGGAAAACAACTCCAAAACCATCAATACACCTCAAGACAAAATCAAATACATTCCACTATGAATAGTAAAACTGATTAGTTGAATATCTCTGAGAACTGGATTAAGTAGACACCACAAAGGTTTAGAAGACTCAATCATGGAAATAAGATACACTACCTGGGAGGGTGCCGAGGTTGGTTGGTATAACACCCCATGATTTAATGTACGTATCATATTAAATAATTTTAATTCATTTGATAGATTACATTTCACAAAAAATTATTTATTATAGTATAAATCATATAAAATACAAAATAGAACACAATTAAAACTTTTTAAATTAAGAATGAATGAAATAAGTTGTTTATTCTAGAAATTAAGTAACAAATACTGATGAAATAATAACTTGACCTTTAGAATAGTAATGTGACCCATAGGAATAGTAATTCATCCAATATAAAAGAAACCTCACCTATAAAAGTATACATAAAATATAGGCATCTTATAAATAGTAATATGATATATTTATTTCATTGTATAATTATATAAATGTTTTAGAAATTATTAATTATGTATTGATATTATCATAAAACATAAATGTTAATTTTTAATTTTATAATTAATATAAGTATTTTAATTAAATTTATTTCCATAAAATAGATTCATAAATTAATAATTTTATTTCTTATGTTTATAAGATAATATTATGAGACCTTAGTTAAAATTTTAAAGTGCTATAAAATTAGATATAATTTTAAAATTATCATTTTTAAATTAAATGATGTTTTTAAATAAAAAATAAATTTAAACTGGATTTCGTTTTTTAATTCTATAGATTGAATTTTTTTGGGGTGAATTTTTGATATTTTTCTAAAATATTGGATTTTTTTGTGAATATTAAAATATAATAATTTAAAATATATATTTAATATAAGTTAAATACGTTATTTCATGAGTCATGGATGATGTATGAACCATTATTTGGGAATAAAATTCATGAATTAATGTATTTAGTCACAATAATCATCATTATTTCATGTCTTGAGCCAAAATAATAAAATAATTAATAAAATATTCATAAACCAGCACATTCCTCCATATAAATACCACCCGTTTTCCTCCCAACACCAAAGCCATAAGCTTTTCCAATTTATGACCTATCATCTTACCAAACCTCTATCACATACCTAAGATCCCTTGGCCTCAATAAAAGAACAAAATCAATTTTATTAAGGACGTTCTCAAGGAGAGGGCTTCAAGAGGTAAATCCTTTTTCTTTATCTTGAAATTTATTTTAATTTATTTTCTTCTAACTCTATCCTTACCTCTTCTGTCCAAACATTCATGATAAATAAAGTGTCTTATATATATTGTAATTTTATTATTATAATGTAATATTCATCATCAAACACCTTCTGTTATATCTTTTATTCTAGAAATGAAAAAAATCATCCATGAGGTGTCGATTTAACACCTTCCTGGATGATGTTTTTTTCTTTAAATTATACCATAATAGTTGGTCATCAAACCATTTTATAGTTAAAAAATACTATAATATTTATATTAGAACTTATTTAATATTCTGGAACCAATATATATATATATATTTAATATATTCATAAGACAAAAGTAATTTGCGATGATCGAAAAACTGGAAAAATAATCTAAAATATTATCACCAACGTTTTATCTAATGATTCGTCATAATAAAATATAACTGAATGAAATATATAACCATTAAATATTCTATAATTTCTGTAATAATATATAGTATCAATTCTGGAAACTATTTTAATTTTACATGATTTTCTCAAAATACATACAAGTGAACCGATCATGAAAACCGAGGAAACAAACACCCCCAAATGATAAAATTATATCATATAACTCATCCAAAATACAACAAATAAACTCATTAAAATTATAATAGATAAAATTAATGTTTTAAATGTTATTAATTAAATAATTAATGTATTTAATATGATTATCCATGAAATTATGATCAATTTCAAAACACATTCAGACATAAGGTATGTGAATTTGTCTCAGTTTCCATTTCATTGGGACTTATTTGGTATTAGAAACCTAATAATTATTATGTTTTGTATCTAATACGCCTATGAGATCCTTTTTCATTTTAAATTAAATTTCTATTAAATATCCATTTTCTTGTATCATGGATATGATTATTATCACATCCATATACCATTTTACATGTGGTGTCTATTTTGAATGTTGTTTTAACTGGGGAAATATTGATGAATCTATATCCTCTAATCAATACAGTTATTGGAAAGGTATATTTTTCTTGAACTAAATATATATATGAAGAATTATTTGGACTTTCAATGATGGGTGGGGCCTATTACAACCCCTCTATTTATACACATGTCTTAAGAGACAAAACAGTTAGAAAAAACCCATTCATGTTTATTTCCAAACAGAACTAGATGGGTATCTACCCATAAAAATAAACCATATTGATGGTATAATGGTTCATGTTCTAGATACATATAGTCCAAATAATAATCATTTCATTTATTAAGTATTCATTTATTACTTTCCATGAGATTTTCACTTTGAAAAAAATATGTGGATGCATTATCATTCTTAGTGTATTGATGGCATGTGTTTTTCATATGACATAACTAGCTAGAATTTTTATTCCTTATTGCCATTACGTAACTTATTATTATTTTATATAACCCTTACTGAGTGTTTGAGCTCACCATTTTATTTTTTCCCTTCCCCAGGTTGTGAAGATGAAATCCATGAATAAGTGACAAGTAGTAGTTTATTTTATTGAGTTATATTATATGTTTAATTACCAATGTAATAAAGGAACCATATATGTATCTATTTCCTTCAAGAATAAAAAACTAATCAATTCTTGGTGACATTATAGTTTTTATCTATTCCATTTTAATAAAATGAACAATAAGTTTTGGCTATTGGGGGTGGGGTTGTTGTAGATGGCATCAGAGTATGATTAGTCAAAACCCCAAGAACTAGATTTATAATACATAGTTTAGAGAACATAACCCTATGATAGACTTTGAGGGTAATCATAGTATAAAAACCTATAATTTTGGTAAGGTATATATTATGTGGGTCTTCTTCTAAATACATCTCTACATGGATACTAGAATTGGATTTGATTCTGGTAAAGATATACCTAGGGGTAACAACTCTGACATGGTGTCTCGGGCCTAACATAGGGTAACATGGTGTATGACAACAACCCTTACATAGAAAAATGTTTGACACTCCTAGGTGACATGATAAGGATAATTTAAAATTTCTTGAAAACCCATTATGAATGGTTTAAAAGTAAATATGTGCCCAATGAAACCATATTCTGATTATGATATTAGATATACAAATATTTTCAATTTATTTTAATTTTTTTTCTAGATCAAAATTTTGAATCATGACTAATAATATTATTTAATGCATTCCATTATTTAGATATTGATCCTAAAGGAAGGAAAAGAATAAATTCACGTAGAAAATGTAGGGATTTCCCCACAAAGTAATTCAACATAGTTAGTGTTAAAGCTGAGAATATAATGACAAGATTTGGAAAAGATAGTCAGGTTATGATAATTTACCATATCACAACTATATTGGGTCATTTAAAGTTGTATAAGATCCAATATTTTAGTGAGACTACTAGTCCAGTGGTAGTTTAGAAGTGGATAAAGTCCCTTGAAAAGATATTTTTGGCATTGAGATGCAATGAAAATGAATAGTTAACACTGGAAGTATATTGTCTCAATGGTGATTCTGATCAATGGTGGTATTTGATCTAGAATACTAAGAAGGAAGGAGAAATAGAGTACATTGAATTGAGAACTTTTAAGAAAACATTCGTATAGAAATACTTCCCTTGTGAGCAACAAATTGAAATGAAGAGAAAATTCCTTAGTTTAAAGTAATAGTAAGAGGAGAGAATTGTGGAGTATGAGGCTACCTTCAAAAGACTATCCAAGTATACTATAGATTACATACATGGTTCAGAAAACAAGATTTATCATTTCTTTAAAGTTATTCATCCCAGCCTTAGAAGGGATCTGGTTTCATAAACAATTTCATCATATGATGAAATTGTTTTAAGAGCTACCAAAACAGAGAAGAAATATTATAGATCATTTATGTTCAATGTAAATAAAGGTAAGAAGTGATCTTCTAATAACCATGTAAAAGGTGATGTTTCAAATAAAAAAAAGGGGAATGAAGATATATATATCATGTGAAAATTATTGAAAAATTATCCTAGGAAAATATTGAAAGGTATGAGAGTTTTCTATATATGCATTGAAAAGGAAAATTGAGCTAAAGACTGTAAAGGGAGGAAAAATTCAATGACGTTCAATTCTTCCACTATAATGAAATTGGGCTTTATTCAAATAAATGTCCTATGAATTTGGGGAAACTACTGTAGAAGTTTCCAGGAGGAGATTTCCAAGCTTATACGATCAAAATTACAGAGGTTGAAGTTCCTAATTTTGTGGTGGTAGTACTTTAATAATTTATTGAAACTCAGCTAATTCTTTATTTTATTATAGATTATAACATTATTTTATATCTTCCTAGTTTTGCATTAAAATTATACATTTACCATTTTATTTAATAATCGAGTAGTCAGTCAAAACACCTAAGGGATGTATTTTTGTAATAATGATGTGTCATTCAGTACACTTTATGACACATAAACATGATTTAGATGAAAACCTTATCATCATACGTATGGTTGATTTTTATATAATCCTTGGTAAGGAATGTATTTCAAAATATGATGCAAGAATCTATTTCAAGAAGAAGTATGTTACAACTTGTGAGTAAGATGTAAAATACATTATTTTTAGAGAAGAAACATCATCATATAGTGGTTATCCAGATCCACCTCTAGTAGCACTACTATATGAAATTCTTGGGGTGAAAGTAAAAATAATTTCTAGGGATGAGGAATGTAATAATCGAATTGAGGATATACCAAATTTTCATGAATACATTGATTTATATTCAGAGTATTTACTTGGACATCCTCCAGAGTGGAAATTTAAGTTCTCTATTTTTTTAATTCATGGTGAAATACCAATATAAAAGAATCCCTATATAATGGACACTATTGAATTAGTGGAAATGAAGAAAAAACATGAGGAATTGAGTGACAGGGGATTTATTCACAGTAGTGTTTCTCCCAGGGTTCCTGCTTCTGATTCTTTTTCTTGGGCGCACGCGTCCGTTTCCTTTAGTGCGATTTGCGCAACGTTGTTACCCCGCATTCCCACTTTCCAAAGGCGGGTGGCATACTTCCTTTTTCCTGGAAATTTTCTCCTTGATCGAAATGGTATTTTGGGATGTGAGTTCTTCCTTCCATGGATTCCTCCATGGAACTCGACACAATGTTGTGTCTCCCTCATAGATTTAATATGTTGTTCCTGAAACTCTTACTGGTGCCATATCATCATGGTCAATAGTTAATTGCACTGTGTTGGTCATGACATTCCAAGGGGTATGTTCAGGGAAGTAACCTTTAGTTATGGAGTAGTCATGTTGGGTCATCACTGGAAAGTATGGACGCTGGGTAATTGGTATATCTGTCTTCTGTCCCTTATTATAGGGCTTATTGAGGGTGTAGAATCCTGAGGCATCCCACATCGAACGTGGGGAATCATATTCCATGTACAAGTATCTGAAATTTTCCTTATCTTCCCATGTTAAACACAGGGTATGCCACATGTTTAACATCCAACAGAGATGGATCGGGCTGATCAAAACACTGGCTAGAGTAGATCAGATTAAAGAACCCCCTGAGGCAACACCGATATTGGGGCCTGCACAAGGGCGGCTTCCCGAATACTGTGGAGGGGAATTAAATGGGGTCGTAGTGAAGGGGACAGAATTGATAGTCTTGAGACTTGAAGAGACTTCCTACGGATCCTCGTGGAAGGGAATCAAAGTCCGCGTAATTTGGTGGTATGATGGGACACCAGAGGAGGCAGTCTGTGAGAATGGACGCATGGATGGGACCCAGAAGAAGTGGAATATCTGGGTTGGGGGATGAGATTTTTGAGACACATATGCTCTAGGTAAAGCTCAGGATGAGACACGAGTGATGGGCGCTTGAACCTCATGGAGTCTTCCTACATATCCCCATGGAGGGGAATCAAAGACCACGTAGTACAGATTGTGAATACAACTTATCGTCATGCAGGACAGGGGTGAACTGACATGAAGGGAGTCTGAATGACCAGGCGGTGGTGGGTTTGAACATCAGGGAGGCTTCCTACATACCATGGCTTAACATGGATCAATTTCATTGTAGTTCAGGATGGTGTGTCAGCGATCCGACGTGAAGATGGACCTGGGTTCTGATGGGTGTTGGTCTTGAACCATGTGGAGGATTCATACATACCATGCCTTGACATGGATAAGAGACTGCATTGTTTTGGTGGCGGATACAGTTTAACGTCATGTGGGACGAGGGTGAACTAACATAAAGGGGGTTCGGAACAACCAGGTGGTGGTGGGCTTGATACACTAGGAGGCTTCCTACGTATCATGCCTTGACAAGGATCAAAATCCTCGTAGTTCATGATGGTGTGTCGGAAAACTGACATGAAGCTGGACCTAGGGTCCGATGGGTGTTGGACATGAACCTGGTGAAGGGTTCCTGCATACCATGCTTTACCATGGTTCAAAGACCACATATTTCAGGTGGCAAATTCAGTTTAATGCCATGTAGTACGGGGGCGAACCGATGTGAAGGGGGGTTAGAAAAACCTGGTGGTGGTGGGATTGAACCTTAGGGAGGCTTCCTGCGTACAATGCCTTAACATGGATCAAAGTCCTCATAGTTCAGGATGCTGTGTCGGTGAACCGATGTGAATATGGACATGGGGTCCGATGGGTGTTGGGCTTGAACCTCGTAGAGGCTTCCTATGAAACCTTCCTTAACAAGGATCAAATACCACATAGTTCAGGAGGTGGATATTGTTTAACATCATCCGGGATGGGGGTGAACCGACATAATAAAGATTGAACTGGGGTCCAATGGGTGATGGGATTGAACCTTTTGGAGGCTTCCTACGAACCATACCTCGATGTGGATCATAGACCATGTAGTTTGGGTGGTAGATACAGTTTAATGTCATCTAGGACGGGGGTGAACCAATGTGAAGATGGTTAGAATGACCGGGTGTTGGGCTTTACCTCATGGAGGATTCCTACATACCATTCCTTGATATGGATCAAAGTCCCTGTAGATTGGGATAGGGGTGTGATGCTTACACTATAGGATGCCCAAGGTGATGGTGAACCGATGAGAAGATGGTCGGAACGACTAGGTGGTGGGATTGAACCTCGTGGAGGCTTCCTACGTACCATGCCTTGACATGGATCAAGGTCCCCATAGTTCGGGAATGGGTGTGGGGCTTACACTCTAGGATGACCATGGTGTTGGTGAACCGATGTGAAGATGATTAGAATGACCGGGTGGTGGGATTGAACCTCATGGAGGCCTTCTACGTACCATGCCTTGAAATGGATCAATGTCCCCATAGTTCTGGATGTGGATGTGGAATACAATTTAACGTCATGTAGGATGGGGCAATGTCATGGTCGATGCTTACTCTAAGCCCACGTGAGTCATTCTCGGTGAGAGAAACAAGAGGCAGCAAAGGCCTGATGACCATGTCGAGAAGGGTGCGTCAGTGGGAAGTGAATAAGGGCCTATGCGTTAAGTGGCCCAAGAAGTGTCGGCTATTACTCCATGATGGAGGCCTGAGGGTGATAAAGAGCAGCAGGAGAGGGATTTGGGACCAAAGAATGGAGGATACCCATTCCCTATCATGTCCTCCCCTTGTCTTGTCACTGAGGAAGTGAGGAGGAGTGGGTGTGATGCCTTTTGTAAGAAAATCTAGGGGCTTACACCAAGGTGGATACCCTTCCCCGCAGACAAACTCCACTCCACGATGGAGGATGTCATCCCCTATGGATACCAGGGGGCATGGAGAATCCCCAAGGCAGGGGGACCCTGTATGCTAGGCACGGGACCAGGTCATAGTTTAACTTCATGTGTCGAGGATGATGGTGCTTGGCAGTTTAACATCATCCAACTCAGATGAGGCGGGTTCGCTCCACACCCCTAGGACATAAATAACCGGTACACTCTTCCCCTTGTGCGAGGAAAATCATTGACAAGGTAGTTTCAAGGGGGTTGGTTAGGGATAACCATTGAAGGGTCCACGTTAGCATGTCTATGCGAAGAAGAAATAGCCATTAGAATGCCTATGCAAAGAAGCATTAGGCGAACCAACATAGTTTGTGGTATCATCTAGGGGTCTTTGAAGTCACAATGTGCTAACCTGGAGGGTCACACTGGAAAAGGATTTTCCAAGAAGATGGGTCCATAGGTAGGGGTCTTGTGGAGGTATGTTGCTTCATGTGGTGGAGGGCACATGCGAAGGGGTGTACTTCATGATGTAGGGTACCTTAGCCTTAGCATGGGGTGGAGGTGCAAATGGGAGGTGCTTCGTTAAGTGGAAGGGAATCATGGAGCACGGCCTTGATGAGCAATGGTACCTCACAAAGCAAGGTGTCGGGATGGAATGTGCTTTGCAACGTACAGTGACCCTACCTTATCATTTGGATCATGTGAACATGAAGGGTGTTTCGTGAAGCATAAACACTCAGTGATGACCTGGGTCCCCTTTGGTATCCCCTTCCTTTGTGAAGACCCTTAGGCATCACGAAGGGTATCCCTATCGGAAGAGGGGATCAAAATTGGATGAAGGGGGGGCACTTCGCATAGTAGAAGTACCTCGTACTACTCATGGTTAGTAGAGCAGAAGGATGCTTCACGATTCAGGAGCTGGGAATCAGAAATGTTGGATTATCCATCCTCTTGGGCTCAGGGGGAACCCATTATTTATAGGAAAGAGGCACTACAGATTAGAGTTTATGTGTCATGATGAGGAACATGGTTGCTTCATAGCTGGCTCACGAATGTCAAATGGGTTCATGGATCATCCCACCTCCTTTACTTTGCGGCGAGTTCACGAATGTCAAATCCTTTAATAGATCGTCCTACCTCCTTTGGTTTTCAGTAGGTTCATGAACATCAAATGCGTTCACAGAGTATCCCGCCTCCTTTTCTTCATGGCTGTTGCGGGGCTTGGGGGACTCTGCGATGTGGCTTCATTAGGTAGTATGTGGGTCCTTCTTTTAGCCCCTTCATTGTTCCAAAACTTGGCGCCAATAAATCCCCCCCCCCTCAGACATGTAGCCGGGGAGAGATTAAGGGTCTATGTTTGAGGGAAATCTCCAAAATCCTCAGCCATTCTCGTTCCATCCGGTGATCATTCCCTAAGCTCAAATTGGTCGGGCCCGATGTGAGAAACAAGGGATGACCACCTTATCACCCCATCCAAATATAGATATGCAAACCAAGTTTGGGCATCTGGGTTTTGAACAATCAGTTCAGTTTTCTGGTATGAAATGGGAGATACCTGGCTGGAGAATTAAGCTCTTTGAACAACCAAATTACCATTTTCCTAGCGTGATCTTGTGCACGAATGTGGTAATGCCAGGGGTGCTGAAATCAATCTGAAGAAATGGTAAAGGGAGATGTGAATCACAATACCCAAGATTCGGAACATTATTGGGGTGGCATGACAATAAAGAATAAATATTGACCGCATTCGAAACACAACATTCTTATTGCATTATCCTGAAGTGGGGATAGACAAATAATGGACAACTATTGACCATGTTTGAAACATAGGACATAATGCAAATTTCATCCTAGATCTTTAGGGATGTTGTCCTGAAATGGTAGGAGATCCCTTAGGCCTAGAATCCATGCCACCTGGGGGTCCTTTTGGATGTGGAAGAGGATTCAAATTAATATAGCGAGCTCACAATACTAGGACATGGTAGAAGGGGAATGTACCCATGAAAATTCCACACTTCTGGCTCTTTTTCAAACACAACTTAATACATTGATGAGACGTAGTAGATAGATGGAGTCAAATCCCTTATCATAGGGAGATCTTAGTTTAGGGTTGTAGAACTCGGACCATAGATGGTAGGAAACACGGGAGACACGTGGTGGGTTAACATTAAAAACCCGATGTGAATGGGAATAGGGGTTCTGACCACCAAGTGTTCCTTGGAGCGGTTTTTGGTCCAGGGAACAAAAATGAGAGTTGATCTAGGCCTGAGTAAAAGTGCACATGCATTCCTACATACCCCATGAAGATGGGAAACACGATGCACATAGTTCTTGAGGTGGCACGGTAATGTACCAATGGAAAGGAAAAAGGGGCGTATAGGCGTGGCCCTCTCACCAAGAGAGCCGATATTTGATACATATTGTTTGTCATTTAAGTTGAGTGGTTTTTTTTGTGAAGCGATAGGCCTAGGGTATCAGTCCCTGGCATTGGAACCAGATTACAGCCATAGCATGTGGTGACAAATGGAATGGCGTGTACCCAATAGTAATCATGGTGTCCCCTTGAGTGAGAATATCACGATGCTGTGCGGTTTTTTTTTTTGTTGTGTGGCCAGGACGATAATGTCACAGTTTAGGGTCATGTGATAATACTAGGTGGGATAGTTTAAAGTCATATGGCATGGAAATGAAGGAATGTCCACGTCATGATACATCATACCCGGTGGTGATGAGGGCATAATCCTATACTACACTGTACACAATTCCGAGAAAAGAGTCCTAGGCCAAGGGGCCTACATTGAGGTAAGAGGGAAAAGGGGAATGAGAAACATTCTCCCAACTGAGCTAGACCCAAAAACGAGACGTCCGGGTGGTCCTTCGTATCCAATAAGAATGGGAATCAAGCCACACATAGTTCTTAGATGAGATGTTAGTTTATGATCTTAGATCTCAGAACATGGATGGAGTGAAAACGCTTCAAGTATGTGGAGACCTCAACCCAATCCCTAAGCCCATGTGAGTTATAATATGTGTGGTAAAATAAGGAGGAAGACATATTTTTCAATACCTGGAATTCACGCCAAAGGGAAATTGGTGTAGAGCCCCGAATGACGCCCTTATTATGGATTTGGTCCCACTAATGTGCGAATTCGCATTGAGGAATAGTACCAAGAGTCTCGAAGTTCTACTTGGACATGACAAGGTAGGGAATGATGTGAATCATGTAACCAAAATTTTGGGCTTAATGGGGTTTTCATGGAGATGGAGGATAAATGTTGACCGTGTTTGAAACACAATACCCATATCACATTAGCTAGAAGTGGGAAAACCATATGAGAATCGACCGCTGACCATTGACTACTGACCATATTCACAATGCGGGATTTGTATCGTCTTGTTGTCTGCAACCCTCTAGGACGTTGGCTCATAATGGTATGAGGGATCTTAGGTCTAGAATTAGTTCCATTCAGGGGCCCTTCCAGGTGAGAAAGGTGATGGAAACCCTAATGAAGGGGAACAAAAATCCTGAAAAGCGGGTGGAAGCGTGTCTGATCAGAGGCCGACATTACTGGTACTAAACCAGAGTACCCTTAGGCACATTGATGAACCGTCGAAAAGGGGCGATGAGGGTTTTCAGGATGGATAGGTACATGGAATGGTCGTTACAAGCATGACATAAATGAGTACATAATGACACACCATATACTATCCTCTTTGTGGAAGGGTAGGCCAAGGGGCCAATGTGGAATGAATATTTCTATGAGATGGGGCTGGGCCCGAATTCTAGACATTCAGGTGGTCCAACGTATTCAATATGGGTGGGAATCAAGCCACATGTAGTTTTTGAAGATACCTAGGGGTAGGATACCCTATCGAGGGGGTGTACCAAATGACCACAAACCTGACGTGAATGATGACATAATCCCACACCACACCGTACACTCTGGGTAAGAACATGGACAGCGGACCAATAAGGCCAAGGGGCCTGAGGCTGGGCCCTAGTCAGAAGGCTAACGGGGCTCATCTGGGGATGTGTACGACACAGTGAGTAACCAGACGTAAATGGGGACATAATCCCATACCACTCCGTACAATCCCAGAAGAGAGAACCCAAGTCAGGGGCCTAAAAATGCCAAAGGGCCAGAAGCTAGGGCTCGGTCAGGAAGGCCAGACCATCTTGCAGTTTAATTTCTTACAGTGAGGAAAAGGTTCGGGGGCCCGATATGGCTAAAGGGCCTGAGGCTGGGCCTCAGTTAGGAAGGCCTAACCAGCGTGCAGTTTATCTTCTTGCAGTGACGATGGGGGCTGAGGGCCCGATAAGGCCAAGGGTCCTAAGGCTAGGCCTCAGTCGGGAAGGCCTGACCAGCTTGTAGTTTAACATCTTACAGTGAGGATGAGGGCCGAGGGCCTGAGAAGACCAAGGGGCCTGAGGCTGGGCCTCCTTTAGGAAGGCCTGAATAGCTTGTAGTTTAACCTCTTCAGTGAGGACGAGGACTACAAGCCCAATAAGGCCAATGGTCCTGAGGCTAGGCCTTGGTAAAGAAGGCCTGACCTTCTTATAGTTTAACATCTTACAGTAAGGACGAGGGCTGGGGTACCGAGGAGGCGAAGGGCCCTCAGGCTGGGCCTCGGTCAGAAAGGCCTGATCAGCTTGTAGTTTAACATCATAAAGTGAGGATGAGGGCTGGGGGCCCAAGGAGGCAAAGGGGGATGAGGCTAGGTCTCAATCAGGAAGGCACGACCAACTTGTAGTTTAACGTTTTATAGTGAGGACGATGAGGGGTGTAGGATACCCCAAACAGGGGATTTGTACTGCATGATGACTAACATGACGTGAATGAGGACATAATCCCACACCACACCATACACTCCGGGTAAGAAATTGGACTAGGGCCCTAAAGATAAGGGCCCTGAGGTTGGGCCTTGGATGGAAGGCCATATGCCCCCTTTCTTGAAGGGAGTTCATCACTTGGATATACAATGGGGCAGAATGAACCACTTCACTCAATGTTTGGGAAATCTTGGGGTGGTCCTAACGATCCAGGACAGATGTTGACCATGTTCGAAACACAGTGCCCCTATAATGACCTTAAATGGGAGAAAAAAATGAGCATTAACAGTAGTCCATATTAGAAATGCTGGACATGAATCGGATTATTTCTCAACATCCTTGAGGGCGTTGGCCTGATGTGTTAAGAGAGCCATTAGGCCTAGCACCCAAAAAATTCAAGGTCCCTTCCGGACGGGGACAGTGATGAAATCCCAATCAAAGTGTTTGTGAAGCATAGCTGTACCCATCTCTAAAAGAGGAAAATGTATCTAGGGAGTGGGATGTACAGCCGGATCGAGGTTGGCTCAACATGAATTGTGGAAATATTTTTCACCCCTACCATATGTCTTGACCCGGGGAGGATATCTTGGAATTTGGGATGGGCCAATAGAAGAAATATGCAAGTGTTCTTACATATCCCATGAGGATGGGAAACAAGCCATACGAGTTCTTGAAGTCCATACAGTTTAATGTCATGTGTTGAAGACATGGGAGGATAAAAGGACTGGAGTGGGCACGTGGTGCGACTATTATAATCCTTGTATGAGTGGGGTTATGGAAGCCTACACCCTATCATGCGAGGATCCTCTAAGAAAACTATACCCAGGGGAAAGAGTCAAAGAGAAGAGTTTGGGATGGGATCAAGACAAGGGATCTGAGCATTCCAATGTTTCCCATGTGGATGGTAGTCAATCCATATGTTGTTCTAGAAACACAATTTAACGTCATGCTAGATGATGCACAATTTAAAGTCATGCAGGGCTAGACAATTTAAGGTCATGCAGGACCACTAGGTTTGGGAAGAGTATTTCATGAGGAACTTGGCATTTGTGGTAGGAGTTATACGTTCACCATCCATGGTTACCAGGGACTATTCTCTTTTGGGGAACACATTTTGGACTATTTAATGTCCTTCCCATTTGGGATCCAACTTGGGTGGTTTCCTGCCAGGGATCATTCGCGGTTGGAGGGCCAATACTAGGTCGCCATGATGAAAATGGCGGAGGTGAACCTTCTTAATAAAGGCTCTAGCCATCTTATTAGGATACCTTTTTAGATTGTGTAGGGCATGAATCCTATTCTCGTAATGTTCTTCCAATTCAGCCAGACGGATTTAAGACACCTTATCTGACATCTACTGGTCATAAACCACAGTGCATAACTAGGGAAGCTGGATCTCGATGGGCAGGACGACCTCAGCCTCGTATACTAGGGAATATGGGGTCACCTGGGTGGAATTGCAAGTCGTCGTCTGATAAGCCCAGAGGGTGTTGGGGAGCCTGTCTAGCCAACTCGACTTGTAATGGACAACCCTTTTCTGCAAAACATTAGAGAGAGTTTTGTTGAATTACTCGATCTATCCATTTGCCTGCACGTGTTACCATGAAGTACGGTTTGAACAGATATTTTACTTGGAAAAAACTTTCTTCATCTTGGCTGCTCGGAAGTTTGTAATGATATCAGTGATGAAAGCGTGAGGGACTGCAAACTAGTGGATGATATTCGAACTCATGAAGTCAATGATGGAACGGGCCTTGACTTCCTTGAGTGGAATTTCCTCATCCCACTTGGAAAAGAAATCTGTGACGTTCAGGATGAACCTGCACTGGCGAGCTGTCATCGGTTAGTATGGTCCCACAACATGAAGTCCCCACACCACAAATGTCCAAGTGTACATGTTGGGGTGGATAGGTTCTAGCGGACTATGGAGGAATTTAGCAATAACTTGGTACCCGTAACATCTCCTGGAAAACTCAATACAATCATGGATCATAGAGGGCCAGAAGTACCCCAGTCTCTGGATTTGATGGGACAACTTTGCCCCATCCTGATGGGCACCACAGGAACTGGAATGAACCTATTGCATGACCTGTCAAATCTTGACTCCTTTAATGAAATAAAGGATAACACCATCAGAACCTCTCTTATAAAGGATTGGCTCTGGGATGGGATCGCTCTGGAGGGTAAACTGCAGTGTGGAGCGTCGGATTCACTTGTGCTCGGCCCAATCATCCAGGAGGAAACCTATTCTATGATACTCGAAAAAAGGGGATCTCCAGTCGAGAGTATCTTCAAACACTACATCTGAAGAGCCTAACAGTCCTAACATGGAGGATCCGGTGGTAAGATGTCTTACTCGCAGGTCGTCATCACCCTCTATGGTGACATGGGAAATGATTCTCTGTTGTGTCACATGTATAATAAGATCATCCTTCTCGGGCACTGAAAGTGATGCAGCTAAGCTGGACAAAGCATCTTCTAGACCATTTTGTGACTGAGGGACATGGGTAACCTCCAGTCAAGAAGGGAACCAGGAAATTAGATGGAGGTTGTGCTCCAATAATGGTGAGAGATTTGGATTTCTGACAACGTAGTCGCTATTGACTTTCTTGATGACTATCTCGGAATCCCCTTTCATATGGAAATGGGTCATGTTGATTCAAGGGCCAGCTCTAGAACAGTAATGAGGGCCTGATACACTGCCTTGTTGTTAGTGCAGCCTTATGACAACATGAATGTGCATGGAAAGATGGATTGCACCAGGATGATGAAGACAATTCCCAAGCCTACTGTGTTGTGCCTTTGATCATTGAGCCACCTACAAGTGGGGCTCCGGGAGGCACCATCGATGTGAATTTTCCAACAAGGGATGACTAGATCGACTGAGATAATTTCATCATTATAAAAATCTAGGTCTAGGGACTGATCCATGGATGTTGGATGGGCTGGAGAAAGTTTTCCAATGCTTTTCCCTTAATATCCTTCTAAAGCAAGAACCTGATGTCAGACTACTAAAGGATCACTGCCCACTACGCTAGTTGGCCAGTTAATAAGGGTCGATTGAAAATGTACTTTATCAGGTCTACTGGAGAGACTAGATGTACCTAATGGTGCTGCAGGTAATGACATAACTTCTGCACAGAAAATACGAGCGCAAGGAATCTCTTCTCAATGGAGGAGAATCTGGTCTCTGTATCAAGAAGCATGAAGCTGAGGTAGTAGAGATTGTTCTCTGTCCCCTCATTGTTCTTTTGGGCAAGAAGGGCACCGAGAGATCGGTCCTGGGCAGTCACATACATGATTTGTGGGGTACCGGAGATCGTTGGCATCAAGACCAGGGGCTGGATCATGTAATGGTTAATTTCATCGAATGTATTCTGGCCCTCTTCGTCCCATTCGTAGGTAGGGTCTTTCTTCATTAGCCATGAAAATGGCTTACATATACCATATTGATTCAAAATGAACCGATGTATGTAGGCTATGTGGCCATGAAAACCTCGAAGCTCTCAGATATTTCTCTGGGGAGGCATCTAGCTGAAAGCCTTGATCTTCTCTAGGATGATCTTGATACCTCGGTACCTGACAACAAATCCATGAAACTTCAAATAAGTGACCCCAAAGGCACACTTAAGTGAATTAAACTTCAAGTGGTGGGAGTGGAGGAAGCCAAAAACATTCTCAAGGTCCATGAGATGGTCCTCATGCTGGCGAGATTTGATCACTATATCATACACATAGCATTCAACCAATGTTTAATTATTGTCTTGAATATGCACTACAAGGCCCGCTGATAGGTAGCACCTCCATTTTTCATACCTAAAGGTATAACCTAGTAATTGAATGTACCTTGGGGTGCCCTAAATGCTGTGGAATATTCATCCTTGGGGGAAATCTGGATCTGATTATATCCATGGTAACCATCCATGAAGGAGAGGGCTTGGAACCCGGCCGTAGCATCAATCAACAATTCTATCATCGGAAGGAGAAAATCATCCTTCAGATAGTGACGTTTGAGATATCGGAAGTCAATACAGACCCTGATTTGTCTGTTCTTCTTATTTAGTGGCACAATTTTATATATCCACTTGGGGTACTAGAAATCCTTGTTGAATTTGGCTCAGATGAGCTTGTCAACTTTGGCCTCAACCATGGCACCATGAGAAGGGTGCATCTTTTTGGGATGATTATTGAACCTGTGACGGTTTTTCGGGAGACTGAGGTGGTGGATGGATACATGAGGATCTAGTCCTGGAATCTCATCGTAACTCCAGGAAAACACATCATGGTCCTGTTTAAGGAAGTCCACGTACCGCTGCTGCTTTTAGAGGGACATGGCGGCACTGAACAATGTGGGTCTCTGATCTGCCTCGCTACCATGGTTCACCTGTATCAGTTCATCGACTATGTCAGAGATGATTTCTTCAAAGGTCGGGGGAGCATTCTCAAAAACCTCTCCTTCACATGCGGAGGTGGGATTCCTAGAGGGTGGAACATCCCCTAGGACGGACGAACCAGACGGGAGGCTACTACCAGCCTGGACAGTAGTGGACGGCGTATCAGGAGATTCACACACCCCTAAGACCATAGTGATGAAGGCAGTTGATCAAATCCCATATGGTCCTCGCCCCAAGGGTCCACACTTGATGACATCAAAGAAATAGTGGTGCATCTTCTTGAGCCTGTAAATTCCATCCTGGTGTAATAGACACATATGACGTACTGTCGTTGCCATGGGGTGGATGTCCCAATACCATACGAGGGTAGAAGGTACCAGGATCACATGAGCCTAGTTTTTGTAGGAGTACGAGGTGATTTTCCACCATCTCTTGGACTTCGGAATATGAATTCCTATTGTACCAGAGATAACAAAACATTGCCCCATGTTGGGCTATGTGGCCTCCAATCGATGGATTGGGAAGATGTAGGTGCCATCCAGACCTGCCGAGGGGTCACTTGTGACCAGGGAGGGCTCAACCTCATTTTCCAAAATCTGTTTGTCCTTTCTATTGTAATAATTATCGTCCAGATAACAAGCTTCACAAGAGGCAAAAGTGGATGCATCACTTTGGAGTACTCCTAATCGACCATTAAGTGAGTACTTGAGGCACTGGTGATATGACAAGGGGACTGCCATGTGCAGATAGAGCCATGGTTTTCCCTTCATTGCATTGTACGTGGTGTCATGGGAGATGACCATTAATTCACTAATGGAAACTAGGCCACCAAACTAGGTCTTTAAAGGGATATTTCTCTCTGGGGTCTTCTATGTCTTGTTATATCCTTATATCCTTAAATTGGAAGGATTCAGGACATCCTCGGATAACAGTAGCTTCCGCAATGTCCGCGTTGGGATAAGGTTGATCCCGGAGCCGGTGTCAACGAGACAACGACAGACCTCTATGTTGTTAAATTGGCTGCTGATGAACAATGGGTGAATGTGACATTGTATGGGAGAACCTTCATCCTCTCCAGAGAACTAAATAATGGTCTGGCATTCGGTAATCTCAACTGCTTCAGCATTAAAGGCTTCTGCAGTTCCAACCTCCGTCTCAAAATGGAGGGAGCTTCATAAAGCCTCAACGAGGGCCTCACACATATTTGATGACAATCAGAGGGATTTGAGGATGTATAGCCTTGTTGGGATGCTTGAAAGGTGCTTGATAACATCATACTTGCATTCCAGGCAGGATATTTTACTTATAAGAGTCCGCTCTTTGATTGGAGGCATGGCAGGTCCTGTCAGCTAGATCGTCGGCTGGCTGTTGCTGGGCTCGTTCCATTGTTCACTAGTCAAAGCCTGATGAGTAGTTGTCGGATGAGGTCCAGATGACTGAAGTTGACCTATAGCGAAGCGAAGCTAGTCGTGGTATGGCCGAAGTGGCTCTGCCTGATCATGTATCATAAACAATGGTGGAGCTGGTCCTGACAACGCTAGAGTAAAAGGCTGCGTGTGCTGAGCTCTACGATGGGCCTGCTTTCGGGTCTTAGTGTTATGTACGGCTTGGATTATGGTGCCAACTGGCATGCCCCTACAACCCATATAGTCTCGTCTCTACCGACGTTTTTGTCAGTTGGGGACATTGGGGAGGTTTTCCTGGAATTCCCCCTCGTCGGGAGTCATATAGGGGTTTACTAATCGACGATGTTAACCGAAGAATACACTATACTATCACTAGAAGAATCATCCTCCACTGGGAAGATTTTGGGAGGGATCCCCATTTCAGGGGGCATGAATTCGCCGATAGTGTGGGACGATTATGTCATTGGCCCGGCACATTGCTTATTCTTATGCCACTGATTCTGGATCTTTTGGGAAGAGGCCAGCTGAGATGATGATGCAGAAGTGGTGGCCGTAGCTTCTGGAGGCTTCGACTGATTAAGGAGTGCACGGATAGTTCCATGGGCACGGGAGACCAACCTACGAGCTATACAGTCATTGTAATTCAGGGATTCGTAGCTAGGAACCTACTGCCACTCAGCTTCACAATTGCTACTGCTATCTAAACTCACAAAGACACCCGCCACTTGCGCCAGGTTCGGGCCCAACCTGACTATGTTGTTATCGACCTGGTCTTGGAGCTTGTCCTTAAACACATATCCCTGCTTGAGGGTGTTCCCCACAATCCGATGATTGGGGATGTAGTTAGGGTGATCGGTGAGATTCACCTCTGTTGCCCTTCTGTACTGAGGCAAGCGTAGAATCCCCTGATCTAGGGTACTACAGATGTAACTGGGGACCAGATTCTCACTGAAAGAGTATGTCTGGTGTCTTATTTCCAGAGACAGAGCCCTTGGTGTCTGGCCATGATGAGGACCTGGAGGGTTCTGTCGAGGAGGTGGACCCTGATTGTCCCTCCTGGGCGGTCGTGGCACATTACGCGGAGGCGCCTGCCGATTCTGAGGATGCTGCTGAGCCGGTGGCTGTGCCTCAGGTGGAGGGCCTCTTCAAGGCTGTGGGGCTAGTTCTACTAGTAGTAGTTCTTGTTTACAAGGTGATTCTATTAGGGACACCGCGGTGGGCTCAGTTGTAGCAGCTCTCCTTGATGGTATTACAGGGGGCAGCAGACATGCCTACCTTGCCTGTTGCAGGGCTACTCGAGGCATTGGGCCTTGTCAGAGAAGTATTGGAATCCACTGGGACAGTTCTGAGTTATCAAGGAGAGAACCATTTCTGCCTTAATATGCCCTATGCACATTGTCAGCAATTTCTCCTGAGTCAGTAGCATGTCGAGAGAGTATGTGAGCCCCTTCCACCGGGTGATAAAGTCCACGAATCACTCATCAAGCCTTTTTTTGCACTTGAATAGGTTTAAGATGAGGGTATTCTAGGTGGTAGAGCTGAACTAGTAGAGGAACTACTTGTGAAGGTCGTCCCAACTGGTCACAGATCTGAGGAGAAGATGGTTGTACCAAACGAATGTCGGCCCGTCCAATTTCTGAACAATACAGGGGAGCTTGGTGGCTTCCTACTACCCTGGAGTCCCCATCATGGGCCCAAACCTTGAGTTGTAGTGTTCCAGATGATGCGGTGGGTCCCCTATCCCATTAAAGGGTGAGAAGGTGGGATTCTCGAATCCCAAGGGTGCTGACATATCATCCACCCAGGCCCAGTATGGCTTTCCATCCGGTGGGATTTCCATGTGCTGCATCTCCAATGCCTCAAGGCAGGATATTAGTGCCACCATAGGATCATCCGGGATGGGGTCTCTCTATTGACGGGTATCCCTAACCACAAGTGCATTTTTGATCTCTTCAACAAGGTAGATGAGTTCAACTACTTGTGGAGCGACTAGTGGAGTGGCTTGTGGGGCACCTGGGAGGACCCGGTCTAGATTCCTCAGATTGTCACACCGTTCAGGAGGGTTAGCTAAGACATAATACACCCTTATTCTGCAAGCTCCAGCTTCAACACTGTCGGTAAGAGCAGCATGATCAGGGTTTCTCGGAGGTATCTTGTCGAGGTGTCGTCATTCCTGCCCCTGCTTCCCCAGATTAGGATCACCATAGTCGGGTCGTCACTATAGAGCGCATATAGAAAGAAGTTCGTCAAAAAAACTCTTTTTCTCAGCAAGTTTGTAGTACACTATGGAATTCTTAGGGTCCTCCTCCATCTTCTACATTTAGGTGGATGAGTCATAGTGCTTGAAAGCTCCAACATACTTTTTTCCCTTACTAGCATTCCTCCTAAGTACCAACGCCCCAGTGGGTGAAAGGAGATATAGAAGGTTCCTCTGCTAATGGGTAATCCTCCCCGATGGGTCCAACATTGGTGGTACACCCTCAGAAAGAATTTATCCATCTAGAAACTCAAGCTCATCCTCCTTGTCCATGAAGTTGGCCACGTGGATCGTGACCCTTCCCATGGGAATGTCCTCAATATCGCATAGCATGTCGGGCTGCCATCAGCTAGGGCTAAAGAAGAGGGAAACATACTGCCCCCATTCACAGACTAGCAGGTGGGGGGTAGCCTCCCTAAAATATTTATGGAGTACCTTAATACTCTGAACGCATTGCTTCTAAAGGTCCTCATGGCGGCCTAGTGACTCGGGGTGCTGGGCCATAGGGATTGAGGCCAAATAAACTTGACGACATTGCTTGATGATGTCTTCAAGATGCGCTTGACTCCGTGGATATACCATGAAATGATGACGGAGACTGAAATGCATCACTTAGAGGGTGTAGTGGAATCAATCAACATCCTCTGGGGTGAGGGACTCGGGTATGTAGAAATCCCGCACTGCTGTGGGCCAGAACATCTCGGGGAAGTGGTCCACTGCAAGGATGCTCCAGAAACACCTCGGCTCAAATTTAGATCCTCGCCCTTGATTACCCCACTCAATAACTAGGGGTGGTTGATTAACTAGAAGCGGTACTAATGTAGACTATCGGGACGACAGGTTGGCCGATGGGGAATACAACAACCAGGCTTACTTGTAACCGATTCTCGGGCTGTCCGACGAACAGTGTAGTGAACTGGAATATATGTCACAATAGGATGGGATGCCAGCTTCCATTCCTGGATCAAGGGCCAGCACTGCAGGTGGTGGGCCGCGCTACTTCTCGCCCACCATTGGTCCCCAGAATAGCTCTACGTGATCTCTTGTAGAGATAGAAAGTGTTTCCGGAGATGATGGTGGTGACTTCATGACCGCAACCTGCAGGGTTTCTAGATTTTCATCCTCCTAGATAAACCTATAGAGGGAGGAAGAAATCCTAAGGACCTCACATTTTGGGAGCACCAGGCTGATGTGCCACATCCCTACCCTGAACCTGGACTCGGATGAGTGAGGGGAGGGTTCCTATACTGAATCACACTCTGCTTCAGTGTCTGAGAAGCAGACTAGTTTGATCTCTACCCAGGACTTCCCATGATTTTTCTTGTGGTGGAAACGACTGGCCTTCATGCCCCTGGGTGGCTCCATAGGACAGGGCCGATTTCCGACATGTGGTCCTTCAGCCGATCTGGTGCCAGGGCAGAGAGGGTTTCCACTTGAGACATACAAGGTGCGAGGAGCATCAGGACAAATGTCAAAGGGGACATGGGGAGGACCTCCATGCTTGGTGCTGGTGGAGCAAGGGTGGCCTTCATCCCTCTAGTTTTTGGGGCGAGGAGGACCTTCTCCATCTATAGACCAGACGTAGGGAGGATCCCCACATTGGAGATTGACCGGATGAGTAACGTCTCCACATTGATTGTTAGGGGTAGGAGGAAGGAATCCATACCCAGTTTTATGGGCACGAGATACGCTTCCATACAGAACATCACCACCACGGGGTAGACAATCATTTGGATTGGGAGTAGCACGGGGCATACAACCATGTCGAGCCTTGAAGCAGGGATGACCCATGCTCTCTATGGTATTGGTATAGGGAGGACCTCTGTACGGGGTGGCATCGCTGTGGGTTGGTTCAGGACGACCCCCGCTCATGCATGTGACTAGGAGAGTCAACCCAACCTGCCCATGGGGGGTTAGAGCTTCGATCCTGTTTGGGCATATAAGAGCCCCTGATCAGTGTGTGCAGGGACTTGATGATCTGAGTCGATGGTGGCTCGGGCCACAGTAGCAGTCGACATTGACGCCCTATGGCAGTCATCCTCAGCTCGTGCTCATTGCTGGCATCACGTCAGCCGAGCTAGTGCTGGTGGTGCAAGTGCATAGCATACCTGCTCCTCCGGCAAGGCCGAGCAGCGGCGTTGACACGGCCGGGTGGGGGTCCTTGCTGGGAGCCCCTGGATTGAGACTCTGACCAGACTGGGAAGGACTTCGCCCACCTCATCAGCATAAGGAAGGGAGTCGTCAAAGTACTCTGGGGACAGGCTCCTAAAACGATTGAATGTTGGGGTGGGGAGAAGTGGATCCTTGCGCTGCCCTCAGGGGCAGCATTGATGACATGGGATGGATGCCTCCGGGTCCAAGTGTGCCATATCCCAGGTAGGGATTATTCCCTCTTCCGAGTAAATTTGTACGCTGTTATTAATTACACTTTGTTAGATAACTTCTGATGGGGAGATGGGGTATGGGTTCCCCACGGTGGGGGACACAGAAGCCATTGCAAAATCTATGAAACTACGCGAAGTGACTGCGCTGGTGTTTCCCCTGCCCCTGCGTAGGGTGGCGGGTAGTGATCTCGTTCCGGTGGCAGCAACCTAATTCCTAATAAGTAGAGAGATGGAATTGTTAATACTTCAAGGAAAATAAATCAACAACCAGTTCCCCAGCATCGTTCCATCTTCTATGGCTCGTAAAAGGGATCCACACTAACAACGTTGCAGAACGAGATGTCCAACGTTCTACTGCACCAACATTTGGTGAGTTTCACACCAGGCCCACCTTTTTCTTGGCGGTACCCAGTGTCGAATAGCTGGATCTGGTGACACATCAATCCATGGATGCCCGAAGTGGTACAAATCTACATATTGAGGAGAAGTGATTCATGTCAGGTTCCCCATTTCTATTTCAGATGCTTTCGTCGGGGCGTGCATGTCCATCTGCTTTTGTACGACATGTGCTACTTTGTTACCCTGAAATCCATCATTCTAAAGGTGGGCGACATCCATTCCTTGTTTAGGGACGATTCCTCATTGATCGAAATGGGAGGATGGGATATCAGTTATTCTTTCCGTGAATTCCCCCACAGAACTTGTCACCTAGTCTAGGTCTCCCTTATAGATTTAATACATTATTCATGAAACTCTTCCCAATAACATATCTTCATGGAAACCAGTTAATTAAATTTCTTCTATCAGGAAATTATAAGGGGTCTGGTCTGGGCATTAACCTTCGGTTAGGGGTGTAGTCACGTTGGGGAATCACTGGAATGTCTGGACGCTGGGTAATTGGTGTGCCTGTCTTTTGTCCCTTATTATAGGGATTCTCGAGGGCACAGTAGCCTGAGTCATCCCACATCAAATGGAGGGAATCATATGCCATTAGAATTTATATGAGGTTTTCCTCATCTTCCAATGATTAACAAAAGGTATTCCACATGTTTAACATCTAATGAAGACAGATCGGGCTGATCAGAACACTGGATAGAGTGGATGAGATTGAAGAACCCCCAAGAGGGAACACCGATATTGGGGTCAGCATGTGGGTGGATTCCCGAATGTTGTAGAGGGTAATGAAATGGTACTATCGTGAAGGTGATGCTAGTGATGGGATTGAGCCTCGAAGAGACATCCTACATATCCCCATGGCATGAAATCAAAGTCCACGTAGTTCGGTGGGACGATGTGACACCTGAGGAGGCGGCCTGTGGGAATGGATGCATGGATGAGAGCCATGGGATGTGGAACCTCAGGGTTGGGGGATGATCTTCCTGAGACACATAGTCTTGAGGGAATGTTTTTAATGAGACATGAGTGATGGCGGCTTGATCCTCATGGAGGTTTCCTACGTATCCCCGTGGTGGGGAATCAAAGACCATGCAGTTCAGATGGCGAATATAGTTTAATGTCATGCCGGACAGGGGTGAACCGATGTGATGGGGTTCCGAATGACTATTTGGTGGTGGGGTTGAACCTCAGAGAGGATTCTTTTGTTCCATGCCTTGACATGGATCAAAGTCCTCATAGTTCTGGTTGGTGTTTCGACTAATCGATGTGAAGATGGACCTGGGGTCCGATGGGTGTTGGGCTTGAACCTCGTGGATTATTCCTACATAGCATTCCTTGACATGGATCAAAAACATGTATTTAGGGTGGCGTATAAAGTTTAAATTCATGCGGGATATGGGAGAACCGACGTGAAGGGTGTTTGGAAAAACCAGGTGGTGGTGGGCTTGAACCTCAGAGAGGCTTCCTACGTACAATGCCTTGACATGGATCAAAGTCCTCATAGTTTAGGATGTTGTGTCGGCGAACTGATGTGAAGTCAGACCTGGGGTCTAAGGGGTGTTGGGATAGAACATCGTGGAGGCTTCCTATGTACCTTGCCTTGACATGGATCAAAGACCACATAGTTCGGGTGGAAGATACAGTTTAACGTCATGCGCGACAGGGGCGAACCAACGTGAAGGGGGGGGGGGGGGGGGGTGGGGTCAGAACAACTAGGTGGTGGTGGGCTAGAACCTCTGGGAGGCTTCCTACGTACCATGCCTTGACATGGATCAAAGTACTTGTACTTCAGAATGTTGTGTCAGAAAACTGACGTGAAGATGATCTTAGGGTCTGATGGGTGTTGGGTTTTATCATCGTAGAGGCTTCCTACATACCATGCCTTGACATGGATCAAAGACCATGTAGGTTAGGTGGCAGATACAGTTTAACATCATGCGGGATGGGGGTGAACCGATGCGAATATGGTATGATTGACTGGGTGGCAAGATGGAACCTCAGGGATGCTTTCTACGTACCATGCCTTGACCTGGATCAATGTCCTCATATTTCAGGATTGGGGTGTGGGGCTTACACTCTCGGATGCCCAAGGTGTTGGTGAACCGATGTGATGTTGGTCGAAATGACTACGTGGTGGGCTTGAACATCGTGGAGGCTTCTTATGTACTATGCCTTGACATGGATCAATGTCCCCGTAGTTCGGGATGGGGGTGTGGGGATTACACATTTGGATGCCCAAGGTGTTGGTAAACCGACATGAAGATGGTCAGAATGACCGGGTGGTGGGCTTGAACCTCATGGAGGCTTCCTACATACCATGCGTTGAGATGGATCTAAGTCCCCATAGTACGGGATGGGGGTGTGGAACACAATTTCACATCCTGCGGGATGGGGCAATGTCATGTTCGATGCTTACTCTAAGCCCACATGAGTCATGCTCGATGTGAAAAACAAGAGGCAGCAAAGGCCTGAAGACCTTGTTGCGAAGGTTGAATATGTGGGAATTGAAGAAGGGATTACACGTTGAGCGGCCCAAGAAGTTTCAGGGCTTACTCCATGATGGAGGCCCGAGGGTGAAAAAGCGCAGTAGGAGAGAGATTTGGGACTGAAGAAAGGAGGAGCCTCGTTCCCTGTCACGCCCACCGCTAGCCTTGTCATTGAGGATGTGAGGATGAGCAGGGGTGATGCATCCTTCAAGAAAATATAGGGGCTTACACCAAGGTTTTTTCCCTTCCCCCCATACAGATGCAACTCTATGAAGGAGGATATCATCCACTGTGGATACCGGGGGGCATTGAGAATGCCCAAGGTGGGGGGACCCTGCGTGTAACACACAAGATTTTTATGAGAAATATTTTGTTTTTATGTTATATACATCATAAAAGGAATCATTCACTACAAAAAACACTAGCTTGTCTTGATTTAGATGCAATCACGACCTTCCTCGAGAGTTTGTGTTGTACGCAATACCGAGTTTCACTAAACAATGATATGCTATTAAAATAATATTAGAACTATCCGTTATGAATAGTAAGACCCACTTTTTGAAATTTTATAAAATTTATTTTTCAAAATGGACTTCATTTTTGGATTCAGAATATCGAAATTATCCTAGGGTGAAATTTTGGTATTTTTCTGAAAACATTCATTTTTTGATGAATTGTGAAAACACTGGGTTACTATTTAAAAATAGACTTTTTATTTAAATAATTATTTATTTTATATAAATTTATTTTATGTGAAAATTGATACATAATACCTATATAAGTTCAATGTAATTCATTAGAGTCATTTTATAATAATTTTATACATATAAAAATTCTATTTAATTTTTCACCGTCTTTTAGCCACCTCCTAGAAGAATTTGAAAATTTACATAAAACATATTTTTACCGCTTCAATGAGTGGAATTTTAAAAATTCGAGAGACACAGTTAATATCAAGGAGTAAAATGTTTCTCAATAAGATAAAAACAATTTTTGGTGAATAGAAACTTTTTACATTTATTTACCACGGTTAAAAGTAAATAGGGTAATTAAGGGTTAAAATGGGATTATTATTACCCTAACACAAGTCCTTATTCTATTGGATAAGATTAATTCGACCAAATTCAACCTTAGGTATAAAATATTACCCTTTAGGTCCACTTGGATTAGATTAGGACATTTAATATTATTTTATTTAAAGAAGAGAAAAAATAGTTAAAATCAATGTTTAACAACTAAAACATTTTTAATACTTGTATATACATATGATAAATTCGACTATAAATATTTTTTAGAAAGATAAAAATATTTAATACATAATGGTATTTTATTTATAATTTTTAGATTTTAAATAATCTAATTTATTTATGACATAATGACGATGCAGTAATTACCTTATTAATGAAATATTAACATAATTGATGTTATAAATATTCAAGTAAATGTAATTTTATACTTTTTATTAATTACACTAACTTTATAGGATAAAATGACATGTTAGTATTTATTTAATTAACTTTTTTAGAACTAATCATGCTATTATAATTTTTACTAAAATCAATTACAAAATAGTGTCAAAATTGACATAATTTTTTTTTTAAAACAAATATTTTATTATTAATTATTATATTATTCCTAAAAATATAAGGTTCGGACAAATGACATAGATAAGGTTATGTATATAAATAATGAAAAACATGGGGTTCTTTTGTCTTGTTATAGTATTTTTATTAACCATATTGTATAAGAAATCAGGAAGACATGGTAAAAGTTAAATTATTTAACATAGAGTTAAATCTAAATGATAAGGTTAAAATAATAACCTAAACATGTCTAATTTCTATTGGTTGAGATAATTTCCACCCATACCCACCTTAGATTCTAAATAAATCTATTTGGAGCTATTAAAAACTGAATATGACTTTATTATAAAATAAGATTTTAAGTTTTTCCTAAAGTGCCCCTCTCCTCCCTTATAAAAGGGCACCTCCTCCCCCTCCTCCTCACACCACTTTGAACCTTAAAGATCGGCCAAACCCTCCCCATTTACATTCAAAACATCCATAGAAACATCCTAGAGGTCCTGGTCTTCTTCAAAGACCATCATTAGTGCCCTAAGAGGAAGTTAAGAAGAGGTGCTGCAATGAAGAGGTAATGTCCGTTACCGATTCGTTCAACTTTATTTCTTCTTCTACTACATATTATTCTTTAGTTGTTTCATTTTGAATTAATAAAATCAGTATAACTCATATACTAATATTTTATTATAAATATGAAACAACCCTATTTCACCTTCTATCCATCCTATGGAAAATGAAAAATCACCACGTGTGCGTACGTACGGAATACCGTCTCCACACCGTGGTGTAATCTGTTTTCCACCACCACCATATTTGAATGGGTATAATGGTGTAAATAATAACTATATAAGATTATTATAAATTGATATTGATTCTGAAATATTATACATACACTTCAACACAATTCCATGGTCATCGAAACGATATCATCGCTCGTGCGTACGTACAGCCTACCGTCTCCACGATGTGATGCGACTCGTTCTACATGATATTCATTGCATTATGATTATATAAATGCATTGAATGAATAAATATGATATATATTACACTAATAAAATTCTGTAAATGAGGTATCTATAACCTAAAAATAAGAATAAGAATTTATTCGACAAAACACACAGAAGAACTAAAAAAAGAAATAAACACCCGAATAGCAAGTAGCAATGAAACATTACTAATACGAAGCTAATAATATGACCATATATGATATAATAACATTGATTAATATTATGTAATATGTTAATAACATTATTTAATTCATTATACAGAAGATTCTAACATGTACGAAGAAAATCAGAACTTAGGTAAGGGAAAATCTCAAAATCTAATTTTTATCTGAGATCTTTTATTCTTCAAAATTTACTAGGGCATATTTATCATCCACATCCATGTTTCCACAATATGTAATATTATTTCCATCCACCTACAATTTTTTATATCCAATTTTACCCATTGGTGAGTTTTTAGTAAAAGATATGAAAGAAATCTTTTGTCGTTTTTAGTACGAGGTACTTTTTGACTTTTCCGGCCGAAGTACGAGAAATTTTTTTTTAACTTATACGACCTGAATGGAATTTTAGAATGTTATTTCCATAAAGCTTACTTTACAAGTTTTCACGTTTATTTTAAATAAACTTTCTATAGTTTAAAATTATATGACATTTTAAGAAAGGAAAAATGTTTTTGAAGTAGAAAGGATATTTTCCTCAAAAATGGACTTCAAGAGTATTATCAAAATTATTTTCCATCTAAGATAATATAGGGTTCTGTTTCTATCCCTATTTTAACATTTATTTTATTATGTTATGATGGAATTATTTTTATGATGTCATTTTATCTTATATGTATTATGTTATGATGGCATGATGTTTAAGAATCCCATTTTTATTACATGGGTTATGCTATGATGTATGATTTATGATCATGTGGAACATATAATAATGATATCATTATGAGATGGCTGGGACCTATATCTCCCTCCAATGAATTGTATAATGATTTATAACTCATGAGATAGATATGGCTGGAATGACAGGTTAATCTGATTCAGTAATACATGGCTGAAACGAGGAGTGAACTCAGTTAAGAGATGGACTTTGTCCACTAAGATTGTCTAGGAAATAAGTCTTGACTATTAAGAAATGATTCTCTATGATTATGTGTGGATGCCCCAAAGGATAGTGTTTTAAGATATGATTATGGGGATTACATTTCAGTACTATGATTTATCCCATGTTGTGAAATTTTGATTTCTTTTTCAGGTTATGATTTACTAAATGATATGTTCTTATGAATATGATGTGATTGATATTTCTATTGTTTACCCTTACTTAGAATTTGAACTCACCCTTTTTTATGTTGTATTTTCCCCAGGTTAGGAAGAATGATATTAAGTAAGATATACCAAAAGGGACTCTAGATATGATAAAATAGAAGGGAGATACTATAGATGATTTATGAACTAGTTGTTTATGTTTCCTAGCTTCTAAAGACACCATACCTATATGGTCTTTTATTGGTATTGTTATATGTTGTAATAAGTGTGCTTAAATTATGAAGTAATAACAATGTATGTAATGTAAGGGTTGTTATACTGCGTGAGAGGCACGGGGACAGGTCCTAGTTTAACGTCATGTGTTTAGGACGATGGTGCTTGGTAGTTAAACGTCTTGCAGCTCAGACGAGGCAAGTTCGCTCCACACCCCTAGGAATTACATAACTGATTCCCTCTGCCCCGTGTGGGAGGGAAGGAATCAGAATGGCCATAGCAAGGGGGTGTGTTAGGACAAACCATAAAGGGGTCCATGTTAGCATGGCTATGCGATGAAAAAATAACCATTAGCATGCCTATACAAAGAAGAATTAGGCGAAGCAACGCAATGAGTGCTATCATCCATGGGACTTTGAATTCACATCGTACAAACCTAGAGGGTTTCACTGGAAAAGTATTTTCCATGTACATGGGACCATATGTAGGGGCATTGTAGAGCTCTATTTCTCCACGTGGTAGAGGGAACCTGTGAAGGGGTGTACTTCGTCAAGTGGGATGCCATAGCCTTAGCATGGGGAGGGCGTGCAAATGGGAGTTGCATAGCGAAGTGGAAGGGAATTCACGGAGCACTGCGTCGCGAACCAAAGGGGCCTCATGAAGCAAGGTGTTGGGAAATAATGTGATTTGTGTTGTATAGTGACCCTCCCATAGCATTTTGATCATGTGTAAATGAAGGCTGTTTCTCGAAGCATAAATGCTCCGTGATGACCCGGGTCCCCTTGGGGATCCCCTTTTTTCGTGAAGGCCCTTAGGCTTTGCAAAGGGAATCCCTCTCGGAAGATGGAATCAAAATGGGACGGAGGGGAGGCACTTCGTGGAGCAGAAGTACCTCACATAGCTCATGGTTCATATAGTGAAAGGATGATTCGTGATTCGAGAGATGGGAAGCCGATAGGTCATATTGTCCATCAACTTGGGATCAGGGGGAGCCTGGTATTTATAGGTATGAGTCACCACAGAGTAGAGATAACGCGGCATGAAGAGGAACATGGTCGCTTAGTGGCTGGATCGCGAACGTCAAATGTGTCCATGGAGCGTCCCACCTCCTTTACATTGCGGTGGGTTCGCGAACGTCAAATGCGTTCACATAGCGTCTCGCCTAATTTGCTTCATGACTGTTTCACGAATGTCAAATTCATTCATGGAGCATCCCGCCTCCATTTCTTCGCAGCGGCTAATACACCCTATATTTTCATGGATCTATTGAACATAATTTTCACAGAATATCTTGATGATTTTTTGTTGTATTTATTGATGATATCATGATATTTTCTAAAATATAAAAGGACCATGATAACCACTTGATAGTTTTTTGGGATACTCTTAAAAGAAAAGAGTTATATAGGAAGTTTAGTATGTGTGAATTCTAGCTTCAAACAGTTCCTTTTCTTGGCCTTATTGTCTCTATGGATGGAATCATATTTGATCCTATGAAGATAAAGGGAATCCAATAATGAACTCAAACAACGAATATAACTATGTTATATAGTTTTATTGACTTATCATGTCACTATCGACATTTCATTTAAAATTTTTCCCACATGGATAAACTACTAACCAAGATCACACGTATAGGGATTATGTTCGTATAGGCAAATTTGTGTATAATTGTTTTTGAAGAATTGAAGATAATATTGGTCAGTGCATTAATTTCTACTCTTCTATCTAGAATTTATGTGTTTGTGATATAGAGTGATGCATCAATGAATGGAATATGGTTTGTCCTTATGTAAAATTATAAAGTTATTTCTTATGCATCAAGGTAGTTTAAGGCAAATGAATAAAATTATCCAACTATTGATATTGAGTTAGTAGCTATAATCTTTGCACTAAAAATATAGAGAAACTATCTCTATGGTGAAAATGCGAGATATATATGGATAATAAGACTTTAAAATTCATTTTTATATAGAAATACCACATCATGAAGAAAATGAGATAGATTGAGTTACTCAGAGATTATGATTATTCAATACGCTACTACCTAGGAAAGGAAAATAAGGTAGAAGATACATTGAGCTAGAAATATCATGAAATTCTAACCCAAATATGGATAGATAAAGATCCCATATTCATGGATCTAGTAAATATAGATATGGGAATTGTTAAGAAAGGGGAAACATGATGCCTTTTTCAAATAATTACTAAACTATATTTACTGGAAAAGATAAAAATATCTCAATGTGATGATGAGAATCATCAAAAGAAAATTAAATATGTTAATGATGATATATTAGAAGACATAATTTATGAGGATAGATTTATTGAATTTGGAAAGAGGATATGTGTTCTATCAATACCTAATCCCAAAAGGGAACAACAGGATGATGCTCATTGCTCAAATTTTTATATACATCTTGGTAGTACTAAGATGTATAGAGATATGAAGGAACATTTTTTGTTGGATAACATGAAGTGTGAAATTTATGTGTATGTGTAAAGTTTTATTGTTTTTCAACAAGTGAAGGTTGAGTGGCAAAATCCTAGAGGACTCATCATACCTCTACCTACTCTTATGTTGAAGTGGGATAACATTACAATGGACTTTGTCACAAGACTTCCATGAAAACCTATAATGAATTATTCAATATGGGTAAATGTTGATCATCTTACAAAGCCAACAAATTTATTTTCTATAAGATAAGATTTACCACTTGGGATCCTAGAATGGATCAATGTTAATGAAGATTTAAGACTTCTTGGTGAACGTCTATGGATTTTTTTGTTTACGATTCCCGATTTACATCAAAATTATGGAAGAGTCTTCAAAAGGCTTTGGATACTGAGACTTATATGAGTACTTATTATCACCCTCAAACTGAAGGATATTCTTAAAGTACTTTTCAAAATTTTAAATACATGTTTTGATTGTGATCAATTGACATTCAAGGTATGTATGACCTGTAATTACCTTTGGTTGAATTTTACTACAATAAGAGTATCCATTATAGTATTCAAATGGTTCCATATGAAGAGTTATATGTAATGATATTTAAAAATACAACTTGTTGGGATGCAGTTGGTGAGAAGAAACTTATAAGCCCGAAATTTATTAAGGAGACAATGAAAAAGGTAAATATTATTCATGATCATATTAAAGAATCACAATGTAGACCAAAGATTTATGCTGACGAATAGAGAAAAGACTGGAAATTTCATGTAAGAGATCATGTATTTCTAAAATTATATTAATGCAAGGGTGTCTAATATTATGGTAAGAAAGGGAAAATGATTCCCATGTACATTAGACTATTTAAAATTTTTAAAAGAATTAGAGGTGTATCTTAATGAGTAGAAATGACACCGAGTCTCTCTAATGTTCACAATGTGTTCTATATTTCATTATTAAATAAGTACATTCCTATAAAAATTCATGTAATCACCTATGAAGAAATAGAACTAGAACCTGATTTGTCTTACTGTGAAGAGCATATCGAGAATCTGAAAACAAGAGAGAAATATTGAAAATCAAATGACTTGAATGGTAAATGTTTTTTGAAGATAGCACAAAATGGAAGAAGAAATGAGGGAACCTGAGTATGATATGAAGAAGAAACATAACCATCTATTTATAAGGAAATATTCATGAAAATGTTGAGGAATAAATTTCTAAAGGAGGAAACAATATAACACCCCACGATTTTATGGTACGTATCTTCTATATTAATTTCAATTAATTTGATATCATACATTGCACGCAAAATTATTTCATATAGTATAAATCATCTTAAATTATGTATATAATACAAAACTAACTTTATATATGAATAATGAGTGAAATAAGAGGGTTTTTTCTAGAAATTAAGGAATATATACTAATGAAATAGTAACTTGACCTTTAGAATAGTAATATGACATTTAGATACAGTAATTTGGCTAACAGAATAATAAACTCAACAATGAAATTATAAATAATATTTATAAATATTATAAATGTTAATATGATATAATTATATCATTATACAAGTAAATAAAGGTTATAGAAATTAGTAATTAAATATTGATATTTTAATAAAACAGAAATGATTATTTTCAAAATCATAATTAATAAACTTATTTAAAATAAAATTTATTTTCATAAAATAGAATCTTAAATTAATAATGTTATGTCTTATGATTATATGATAATTTTATGAGATCATAATTAATTATTCAAAGTGTTATAAAATCAATTATAATTTTAAAATTGGCGTTTTTTTAAGTAAAAGATGAATTTAATTAAAAATTAAAATTATAATATTTATAAAATTATTTTCATTAAAGGAGTTTATTTTTAAATTCTGCATATTGATGAATTTTTAGAGTGATTTTTTGGGATTTTTCTAAAATACTTTAATTTTTTGTGAATAGTGAAATACGGTAATTTAATGTATATATAAATTATAAGTTATATACATTATTCCATGAGTCATGAATGATGTAAAAATCGTTGGTTAAAAATCACATGAACCGATTTCTATATTTAGTCACAATAATCATCACTAATTCTTATCTTGATCCCAAATTATAAAATAATGCATAAAATATTCATAAACACCCCTCTACTCCACTATAAATACCACCCCTCACCACCTCTTCTCATCGAACCACCAAAGCCGTGGATATTGTCCAATTTATTCCCAATAATATTCCAAAACCTATCCCCCATATACAGGAGACTTTGGTCTCAAAAAATACCATAATAAATTTCCATAAAGAGATTCTCAAGGAGAGGAATTCAAGAGGTAAATCATTTTTCCTTCTCTTTCAATTTATTTTAATTTATTTTCATCGTATATTATACTTAACTCTTCTATCCAAAAATTAATGATAACTCCATTATTTTAGATATAATTTAATTTTATTATGATGAAAAACATTAATCATCGAACCCCTTCTTCTCACCATTTTATTCTAAAAATGAAAACATCACCAGTGAGGTGTCTAATTGTCACCTTTGGAGACGATGTGTTTTTGACATTCAATTATGCCTTCAAAGTCGGTCGAAAACAATTTTTATAGATAAAACAGAATATATTATATTTATTACAACTTATTTATGATTATATAACCAATATATATACATGATATGAATTAATAAGAAAAACTAAATTGTGATGATCGAAAAAATGCCAAAATAATATAAATGATTATCACTCAAATTTTATCTAATTATTCATACTCATAAAAAATAACTAAATGAAATATATAACCATTAAATATTTTTTAATTTCATTAATAACATATAATTTTAATTGTAGACAACTATTTTAATTTTACATGATTTTCTATACATATATACAAGTAAACCAATCATGAAAACCAAGGAAACGAACACCCCCAAAAGATAAAATTGTATATTATAACTAATCAAAAAATGGAAATTGAATTAATAAAATTATAATAAATAATTTAATTCAAGAATTTTTTTTAATTAATTAATTAATGTATTTATCAGATTATCTAGGTCATTAAGATCAAGTGCATAACACATTCAGACATAAGGTAAGGGACTTTGTCTTAGTACCCAATTCATTGACACTTACTTGGTATTGTGCACCTAATAAATATTATGTGGTGTATCTAATTAAAATTTGATATAATTTTTCATTTGTAATTATATTTCTATTAAAAATCCATATTTTTGTGTCATGAATATGATTATTGTCTTGGAAGTATACCATTTTACATGCAGTGTTTATTTTGAATTTTGTTTTAACTGGGGAAACATTGTTGAATTGGTATCCTCTACTCAATACCTATACTTTAAAGGCATTCTATTATTGATTGAATTTTTTTTTTGAAAATTATTTATACTTTTAGTGATGTGAAGATCATGTTATCTTACTTTGATGCATTGATGAGTCTTTTGAGACAAAAACGTTGGCAACAAACCCTTCATGTTTTTTTCCAAACCGAAATAGATGAGTTTCTAACCACAACCATAAGCCATCTGGAAAATATGATGGTTAATATGCTAGATACATGACATCCAAATTATAATAATTTTATTTATTCATTATTCAGTTATTTTGTTCCATGAGGTTTTCACATTGAAAAAATCAATGGATCCATTATCATTCTTAGTGTATTGATGGCACTTGTTTTTCAAAATACATACCATTATATAATGTATATTCCTTATTGAATTAAGTTAACTTATTATTGTTTTATATAAATATAAATGGGAATTTTTTCTCACCCTATATTTTTTCTATTCCCAAGGTTTTGAAGATGAAATATTTGAATAAGTGACAAGAAGTAGTTTATTTTCTTTTTTATGATCTAAGTTTAATTAACAATGTAATAAAGGAACCAAAAATGTATCTAGTTTTTTAAGAATTAAAAATTGATCAATACTTAGTGATTTTAACTCTTGTATCTATTCTATTGTAATAAAACAACCACTGACTCTCGGCTACTGGGAACGGGGTGGTTATAGTTGGATTCAGAAGCTCTTCTCTAGGAATCAATACAAACCGATCGAGGTCAAGGAAGAACAAACACTTCGGGTCAATAATAAAAATGAAATAATGTAATGGAAAGGGTGAGTAAAATTATAAGGGATGTACTAAAGAGGTCCCATGAAAGGGGTAGCTTGGTGCAAGATTGGACACAACAAATCTAGAGAAGAATCATGACGGGAACAACGGGAAGCTAGTGGGAACCCACAGACACCATGTAGCAGGGGGAAGTATCAAAGGGAATGAATTTTCTTGAAGGAAACATTGTGTTGTATGGCCTACAATTGATTGAAGGTGATTGAGCAATGTGAAATCATTTACATCAAGTTTAACTATTTCTAAATGGTTTCCAATGGCTTTATTCATGGAATCAAAAACACCAAACTGTTCAATATCCCTGAGGGATTTACTTTCTGATTCGATGAATCTCTGATATATTTAATATATGTTATCGAATCCTTTATTGATTCCCAAATATGACATGGGTTACACTTAATTTAATAATAAATTATTATAATTTTTGTAATTCAGAATAATATGTATGTATTTGAGGTTATTCATAAATGGAGACATCTGTATGTATCCAAGGGTGTTTATCAATGGTATCCTCTTATGCACTTATTATATATTCATTGGTCATTATTGTAAAGATGATAGTTTTCATCCGCATAGTGGGGTGCACAATAGTGTATCATCATCAATGGAAATGAGTGTTGTTTGGATGTTGGGATCAATCCCATGTATCAGATTCCTATATATCCTAATGAAAGGAATCAAAACCAACATATTATGGTGCCAATTAATAGGGAACATAATACCTTTTATGGTTATGTGATAAGGAACGAACCATACAGATTAATTTCATGCGACTACGTTTTTTTGACATAAGGTTCCTTGTCCATGTGTTGTGTTGGACTTACGGGGAAGTGGCCTAGAGAACCTGGAAGGGATATAGATTCATGGGATGGATAAGACTATACTGGGAATGTGGACTAGAGAGAATTATTGTTAATTTAGAGTGTTGGGTTTTGACCTCAAATAGTATTCCTACATAACCTATTTACAAGGGAATCAAATCCCATGTAGCATGGTTGTGAGGAACTGTAACTATGGAGGCCCTATGAATGTTTGTCTAATAGGAGAGTATGACTCTTTTAGAGGATTAATTTGGGACTATTTACTAAGGAGGATTCTCGAATTGGGTTTGGGGTCATGAGAAGTAACTTTTATCATGGAGATTTGAGGGGTTGGTTTGAGGATAACTCCTAAGGGGGATGATTTGTTTTGAAAGGTTTGGGAATATATCAATTAGGAGGCCCATGGATTGGGTTTAGGGATTAAACATGGAATGAAACCCAAAAGGTTTGGAATCATGTGCAATTCATTAACACCAAAAAACTCTAAACCCATGTGATTCATGCCAAGTGTATGAAGAAAGTTGTAATGGGAGATCTGGGAAGCCTCAAAAATATGATATTACCTATGGTTGGATACGAGTAATTGAGGACCCATGCGTTTGGAGGCCATTTAAAGAAAAAATAGAGGATGATTTGGAAGAAGATTCTATTCCAAAACAAGAATTTTACTATATGGATATCATAATCATGGATATCCTCTAATACCACATTAATCATGATAGAATGCAGGAAATAAGTGGTAGTGGAAGATCCATCAAAAAACACACTCTCATATTCTACCAGTGGAAGAAGTAGGGGATACTCTAGAAGAAAAAAGGGATTTGAGGCACCAGTTCGCTCTCCCATTCCATAACTTGTATAGTCACATCAATCTACCCATTTGGGAACAACCTTGGAGAAATATATGAGCAAAAGTGAAACCTCCTAAAAGAAATGATAGGGGATTACTCTAGGAGGGATACCCTAAAATTGGCTCTTGTAGGAGGATCTCATTCCCTGTTGAAAGCAATGGTGAGATTGTTCCTCACCCTCTCTAATAAAAACTAGAGGCTACATGTCTTAAAGATTACTAGGCAAGGACATGGTCCTAACCCTAGTACCTAAGACAATGTGTAACCTGAAACATCCCCTAGGGTGGGGTCCATGTGACCATGGTAATTCATACTCACATACACCCCTAGGACCCTACCCATTATATATTATAAGTGTGGGACACCATTAACTATATAAATTCATACCCAAATAGAAGACACACTAATCTTTCTCATTCCATGGTTTACAAGTCTAGGGGAATTGGTGGTGGTTTAACTTTTCCTTCACTCAAATGAGAGATATAAAGGAAGAGGATATCGACCACTAGTGGGTTGGAAGAGGTCTCAAGGGGGGGGGGGTTCTTATAGGTCCTTTCTTAGAGAGTGATGGTTCATCACAGAGGGCCCAGGAGGAACTGGAGGTGCTTCACATAGGAGGTATTGGCCTACACGAGCTACATATGCCTTGGTAAATAGAACATCTAGGAACCAACACATTGGAAATGCTTTATCCTAGGCATGATGGATCTCCTCACGTGTTCTTGTATTAGGCTTGTGCAAGTCCCTGGTAAGGGACGGGGATTTCTATATGTGTTTTTCCACTAAGGGAAAAATTATTCCTCCCACAGGTGTATATTTTTTAGGCCATAGGGGGAATCTTATCTCTCTATCTCCCTCAATTACCTTGTCTATTGGGCTGAAAAGGGATACCATATGGGGTTTTCGGAGGAACTAGGTGAAGGGGATATGGAACCAAATCTTTTTAGATTCTTCCAATTATCCATTTGGGGAAATTCGGAACCCTAGGGTCGTATTTATATAATAATAAGGGGAACTTGGTCGAAGTAGGTATCCTACATAGGTCCATGGTGTAGGTTCCTTACACAAGTCTCTATCTTAGGGGTGTCCACTCTTTTAGTGCTATGTGGGGGGGCTACGTGAGCCTTATGATGTGTACGGGAGTGTGTGCAATCCATATTGGGTTAGTCCCTTTGATTCTTCTTTGGGATATTTAATTATTTAACAAGATTACGGTTCTCATCACACTATTTTCATCTTCATTGAAAAAATTGAGTTTCAATGAAATCCCCCCAAAGGATTGAATATGATCAAAAGAAGAGGGTTTAGTATTGAAGAAGAATGTGGGAAACATTATTAAGGTGGCATTGGTATTCCGCATAGGGTACCATCACAGGTCAGTGGTGTAGGTTCAGTGTGCATGTTTAGAGAACAGGTCCCCAGTGTAGATACCTGATTCATGCTCAGTCTACAGGCCATCGATGTCTATAAATACCACTAGACCCTTTTACTATTTCTCCTATTTACGTTGGTGATTTTTTCCCTCAATTTAAGGGTCAATTGTCTATCCTTTCCTTGCTTCTAATTTCATCAATGTCACCCAAATATTTTCCTTTGGTATACAAAATTGACTAACAGTTCTATAAGGATTCACCTCAATGAAGATCAAATTCGAGGCAACTAGTATAGGGGCTTGCATGATAATCTTAGTTGAGAGGGATGCATTTGGCACTTAGTTGTAGGGCCTTCATGAGTCCTTTCTGTTTCTAAAATTTTTATTTCTTACAAGTCAAAATTTTAGCTTCTCTAAGTCAATATTTTAACTAAATGAGAAGACTTGATCCTTATTGTAGGTTCTCAACGGATTTCTGGATGACTTCTATTGATCAAGCTGCTGTAAATTCCTCTAAAATGATCAATGATGTTGGGTCAGATTAATATGAAGTGGTTTAGACTGATCTATCAGATCTAGAAGAGTATTTGGATCTGTATTAACATGGGTACCCATGATGTGATTAATTTATTTTGTATGAGTTGAATGTTTTTGGGTATGATTTTTTCCCAGGGGTTTAGAGTTACTTCCTGAATTCCCAGTTTTCCATGCACACAAACATCCCTTTCATTAATAATTCTACCAAGGGTGATTATATTAAGAACGAAACAATTTCCATTGGATTATTCATGGATCACAACATTTGTACACTATATTTTAAGCTACATATCCAGTAAATGAAGCCTCATTGTTATGACACATGTTTATATGCTTCGCAGATAGATTAGAAGCAAAGTCGGAAGGGGGACTATGATTTACATTCTATATGAACAGTTAGGCCCAAGTGGTTGTGGGCATACTGGGTACACCAAACTTGTGAAGTATTAAAAAAGTAGTTCCAATACATCCATATCTATGAGGATATTTTGTTACTGAAAACTTATGTTTATAAGAAATCAGAAATCAACCCCAAGCTACTGAGCTTGTAGAGCCCTCAAACAAATTATTTTCAATTGACACATGATGATGTTGGAATTATCCCATGGGATTTCTACAAATTTCTAGATACTCTATTATTTGGGGCATGTATGATGATATTATCCAACTAAATACAACTTGGTATGACATTGAAAGGACACTTCCCTTGGCCCACAATCATTTTATGGCATTGAATAAATTATATAATAAGGATCCTCACCCTAAGGGTGACATCCATCCTAGAAACATGAATGAAGTATTTTCTCAATTAAGAAGAATAATGTCTGACCTGAAGGTTCGCTATAGGGTGACCCATTTCAAATAATTGGGGTGCTCTGGGTACATTAAGGCTGATACTGGATAATGAACAGTATAACCATTGGGGTTATAAGGTCAATCATGAATTTTCTGCAAAGACTCACCCATATGGATTTATTGAAATGTGGCCAAGAATTTACTTCCCTTTGGTTTGCAAATATAATTGTGGTGTGAGGCTAGGGATTTTTTTATCACATCCAAACTATAAAATAGTAGGAACATTCGGTTGGTGCCACTGTCGTGCCAATGATTTATCAGTGCTTGCTACATACGTACAATGGGAAGGCTCTCTTTATAATTGCATGTTTTTAGGTGATGTGGGGGTGTATTGCATCACATGTAAGTTCATATCTTTTGATGAGTCTAGTTAAAGTCCAAGAATACCGATTTCTATCGTTTCTCTTGCATATCATTTGACCCTTATTTAGTTTTGTTTTTAGTTATCGATGGTTTGGTGGTGGAATTGCCTTTATTTTCTCAAATCTATCCAGATTGGATTCCTCTGGAAAGATTTGAAGGTTATGAGAGGGATTTGTATCATCCTATGACCTCATAGGTAGAAAAAATGGATTGGTGTTCGAGAGGTGTGAAGCTGAACTTCTTCATCCCTGAATCTACTCATATCTGGGAACCCTACACTATGAGAAAACGGTGTTTTAAAGGTGGTTTAAAAATCCAACACTAATTTTTTTTGACAAAATATATAGCGGTTGTTTTTAAATTGACCACAAAAAAACCACTGCTATTTTTTTTCATTTTTTAATTAATGGTGGTTTTTTAGTGGCAGTTTAATCCGCCTCTAAATCATTTTTAAATTTTAATTATTTTTTTAAATTTTTAATTAGCAGTGGTTTTTTTGAAGATAGCGTACCATAATCTTACATTGAATGAAAAATAATATACATGGCCTATTCTTCATATAAAGTGACATGCTGGTTCCAATACCTATAATAGTCAAGTGTATTTCCTCCTAAACATTTTAGGATAGATAAATATATTATTGAAGATTGAAAGTACTGGATATTTAGGGTGATGGAGGTGTAAAAAAATGTTTATTATAATGCCTTCGTCTGATGTATCAATTGGGTTAGAGGACGGGTATTCCAATGCATGGATCTTTTTTTGAACTAAAAGGGTATATATGAGAGGCATTTACTAGTTCCTAGACATAAAAATTTCTAGTTGTGGAATGTGTGATAGAAAGTCTTGAACTGAATGTGACGAAGAGGAAGCTCTAGAGCCTTTGTGTCGATCTCAGGAAAAGATCAAAAATCATGTTAGGGTTGAGAAAACCACACCCCCTAAGAAAAAGGTGGTCCAGTCATCACCATCAGGGTGGATCTTGTTTCATCTACCGATTCATCCATGAATGAAAAGAGGCTTAAAGAAGATTCCAAGTCAAAAGGTTTTACGCATTCCTCGTAGCCAACCACATCAGAGCCAAATTATGTGTAAACCTTATCAATCCGAGATTGGAAGGGTGTAACTCGTGATATCAGGGACTCATGGATGATTCTCTATGATGGAATGGACATCCCAAATCTAAGAGATATAATACCACCTAATGATATCCACCGTAAAAGTGATTTGACATAGGTGGGGAGGTATATTCAATAGTTGAAGGATTTAATGTATTGAATTTATGATCAGATATCAGTCAACAGGTGAGTGTGTGGCATACTTGACTGAGGAGTTCTTGAGGGGGTAGATGTTCACCCTAGAGAGGAATGAAATAACTACCTTGACCTTACTGATGTATTTCTCATTTCAACCATTAATTTTATTTTCTTTAATCATCGTTCATTAATCTTGAGGGGATTTATTTTTCAGCTCAGAGGATAAGAAGGAGAAGAAGGAGAAGAAAGAGTAGCATCAGATGTGCTTGAGTCACTTAGGTATGAGCCCATGGGTACCCCCATTCGGGAAGCGAACGAGGACATTGGGTCCCAAAAACTATCCCTGGGCTGGAGGACTATTATATAATATATGGAAGTGGGAATTTCTCAATCGTCACCTCGAGTATCTATTGATAAGGAGACTGGTGTGGTCCCTTTTCCATATTGAGATAGTAAGCAGAAGAGGATGATAAATTTGGATCATTGTATGTGCCACAATAAGTATTTGTGTTGTGATTTTTTATCATGACATTATTGAAATATTGTTCTTACTGTTCTAACATTTTATAGAATCAGCCTTCCTTTCCTCCCTTAACGGATTTTACACCAATAATCCAAGGATCAAGGAGGATTCCCTGAGGTAGGCATGAACCCATATTGATGAATCCATCATTTTGATGAATGATACATCAAGAGATGAACCCGCATCTACCAACATCCCTATAGTGATGGGAGAGGGTCAAGTTAATATAAAATCACACTCTATTGTGTATTGTTCTATTTTATACATTCCTCTCCCCAGGATTATTAGATCAATTACCTACACCAAAGAACCTTACAATAGTGAATGTTGGTATTATTGTCACTCCGAAAAGGGGTGATAGGGATCCCATATAGTCCGATGAAAGTGATAATACTGACCCTAGATCCATAGGTCTTGATGATGTTGTGCTATCTGGGAATTTGGAAGAGGGGATTGACAATGGATCCAAGTAGGCTCCTAAGAGAAGCATCTTGGATACCCCTAATGGTGATTATCCTTCAATACATGACACAATGTATTATGAAATGATGGATCTAATTGATCGATAATTTGATATCTCATATTCCCCCAATGCATCTGAGTATTTCCATTTGGAAAAGGATGGATGTGTGTTTTATTGTTCTTTCATTTTCCAAACACAATTTACTTTGTTTCACCTGATACTTTACATTAAATCTCAACTTGTGCATATTTTCCTATAAATAAAATTTCCAATCCACTTCAAAATCAAGGAATCTTAGTCTACATTACTAATATTAATGAGGGAGTGACAACATATAATATTTAAGTGGGATATTCCTAAGATCATGTGGTCTCAATTGCTGAGAAAAATCCAAAGGATGTTCCTTGTCGGGAGGTAATTTCTCTAGGAATTGAGGCTGATAGTACCATAGAGTTATGAATTACAAAAATCGACCCAACAATTGGTGAATGTTATAAACCATTTTGGTTTCCTCTCTAATTGTATTGTAGGATGGCCCCCTAATTTCTATGATATGTTTCACCTACTATTTAGTGACATTGACTTTAGTGACTAGGCCTGAGAGTTAGGCTTTGATGGTAGTTACACCAACATTGGTTGGTGAATTTGATGATATTTTAGATGGATTAAAACTAGGTGGATAATTTATTTCAATAATACAAGATTATGTCTCTCCCATTGAGAGAGTTTCTAAGTCTAATCTAGAGAAACATGATAGTTTTCAATCAATATGTCATATTGTCTGGCGGTATGATTGAAATATAATCAAGGAAATGCCTCTTGAAGACATGTCATTGTGACTTCACCTAATCCCATTCAAGATGTCCATATTAGGATACTAAGAATTTAATTACCCCAAGATCCATGATGTGGTGAGGTATATCATTAGGAAATGGGAACAAGAGTGAAGATCAAAACAAGATGAGGCATAGCTGGTGGGCCAGTTTGGGGAACTCTAAGATACTATGACTTGAGCTATGGTCATCCACACCATGAAGGTGGAGGAGTACCAAGATCACCTCGATGAGAAGTCTCTTCAAATTAAAATCCTTCAAGAAGAATTAAATTACATAAATAAAGTGGTTGTGAATCTACATCGATCCTTGGAAGGGGATTTGGCACAAAGAAGGGATTTCATTGGCGTAGAGCAGAAAAAGCTCCATAAATCTGAAGAGGCTACTACTTCACAAATAGACAATCTTCAAAAAGATTTGTGAATTTCTCTAGGTACAATTATACTTCAAAAATCCTATATGGTGTAAAATATATAAAATATGGTGGAGATACTTCAGTATCTGGAGGTCCCCATGTGTAATGAAAAGTATTTTTGTTTCCAATCACCTGTTGTTTAATTTGTTTCTCATGATAATCATAATAAAACACTAAAAATGACTTATTTGAATGAATTTAAATATTTTATAGTTACAATTACAAATTCAAATAAGTGATCTAATTTATTTGGCTAAGCCATGGGTCCTAGTGATCATAGTCTGGAAATTTCTATGGTTATATAAACAACATTACAAATTTTGTGCCTTTTTTATGTCGCCACCTTAATTGTTTTCATAATTATAATATGAGTATGGATTATTAGGTGATACTTGGATTCTTATTATGCATCCATTTCAAGTATTCATCCTAAAAATTCTTTTTCCTATTTCTTTTCAGGGATTTATTTTTTCATAAACCAAATAGTGTTTAGTCTAGTGAGTTGAGACTCAAATTTTTCTTAGAGTGTTCTTTGTAGGTTTTCAATCTGGTGAGTAATATGTCTCTTTTTTTTATGGGATGTTTAATGTATTTCATGATGGAATAATGTCACTATTGTTTTAGGTCAAATAACGTTTAAAATAAGTTTTGAAATGATGGACCACACAAGGATTGTTGGACAAGAATGTTGTATAATTATTTAGATACCTGATGTAGAATTTTGAGCCTCAATTTTGTGATTTCACAATCCAAAACATATTTGGTAATAGGATAGGTCTCTCATGGGGATGAAGTTACCATTTTTTTAAAAACCCTTTTTGTGGGCTACTTTATGAAAATCCATCTTCAGTGGGTTACATCATAGCCCAACAACAAAATCCATTAGCTGATAATATCGTTTTGTTGTAGAATTTATTCATATCCAACTAGGATGTGTTACAACACAGTTAGTCAAGGGAGTTATCAAGAATTATGACATTCTATTGATGATGGACTAAGGGTGTGTATGGAGATTCATATTTCTCACGACCATGATGGGTGGTTTTGATAAGTGAAAATGTATGATAATGAAGAGAGAATATTTATTGACATTGGTCAAGAATGGGAAACCATTACTAAATGAATTTGGATTGTGTAAAAGTGGTCACGTTTAGTTATGTGATCGATGACAGGGAGAAGACCCCATTTTGAAAAGGGTTGAAGCATTGTATAGTATAATATCAGGTGACCAGGAAATTGACCATGCGGTTTATTGTATTACGGTGAGAAAAATGCTATACATTTTAACATCTTCTGATTAGGATTTTATGTTATTCAATTTAATTTCGCACATCAATGAAATTATAGGAACTATAATTTAAGGTCTTTAGCTTTGACTAAAATATTAATCATTATCCTATTCTTGGTAACCTATCTCATAATGTGCTATCATGTTTAGATGTGAAAGGAGAAGTTTTTAAGATATAATATGGGAATCCTTGGATCTAAATAGTGGTACGGGGAAAAGGGCATATGGTTATAGTGGAGGTCTCACATGAGGATAATGATACTGCTAGTTGAAAAACCTATTTTGTGGTACAAATTATACCAAGTCGATCGGGGAAAGTATCTACACAGTCAAATAGTTGAATCCTATAGATAACTAACCTGTTTTCTAGGAGACTTTATTCATATCTAACTAGGGAGTGTTACAACATAGTCATGAAAAATATTTCTGAGAAATTGCGACATTATATTGTTCAATACTGAAGTATGTTTATGGAGATTCATATTTTCTTGGACAGAGAGTATGGTATGTGTGAGGAATATACCTGTGTATGGAATGAGAATTCCAAGTAAATATTATTCAATAATTGTGGAAGGTGTTTTATATACAGGTCTAAAATAAACACGAGAATTATGTTGCCTACTGTTTTAGGACATATGTCTATGGACATAACATTATAGAAGAGATAGGTGATAAGTGTACTACTAGACCGAGGTTTTCCCAACATACTTTGTACATAATGGATTAAGTTGTAATGCATGGTCTTAGGTGTAATCATATCAAGAGAAAGGAAATGGGATAAACTTGAAAGGTATAACTACATACTAATTCGAATCATGGGTTCCAATAAGATGTCGTGAAATCTAACTAGGTTACAAGAGGCTTCTTCGAAGGGAGAAGTTACTACTAGTTTACAAACAAATTTAGTGTGATAATTTAAGAAAATAAAACTTTGGGGTTTTATTTAATAGTCAAAGAGTAGTATCCTTTGTCTAAAAACCAATTTTTTGTGTGACTTTATGCATATCCAACTAGGGCATGCTACTACATAGTCAAGAAAAGGGGTCCTCAGGTATCTCACATTCTATTTTCTGAAGCTACAGAAAGATTATGAAGATATGTGTGTGTCCAAGATTAGGATTATGACATGTGGAAGGGGTATTTATGAGCATAAAAGAATCATTTGGACTGATATTTTCGATGATGTGTAGAGTCCCTTTCAATGATCTGATTCATATTTATCAAAGGGACATCTCTATTTCCTTGGTGGACCCCCTATGAGGGGACTTAAATAAAGAGATCTTGGGATTTGTTTGTACATAGAAGAGGGGTGTTTTTTTAACCCCATAGATGGTAATAGGATATAAGGCCTAGGTATCACTACATATATCACTAGATGATAATCAATCCCTGTATAGCAGTTTAGGTACCATGCAGTTTAATGTCATGTGGACAAGACATCAGTCGTGTATTTTAATGTCATGTGGTGAGGAAGAAGGTGACTCAAAATGAAGAAGAAGCGAATATTATGGATGTGTTAGGATAGAGGACCCAATCATCACTATGTATCATATTGAAATGATAATCAAGGCATATGTAGTTCTAAAAAGGATTCCCCATACTTATTTAATTCATGTGTGGGGAAAGTAGGGGGGAACTTTTTATTTGTTTTCGAATACGGGGTAATCCATAGGATGAGAAACCACATTAAATCCTATCATGTATATATGAATCATACACAAGAGAATGGAGACATTTCCTATATTTTGTTATAGCTGGACTGAGAATTGAAGATCTAGATGTCATTATGTATCTCATCAGAATGAGAATCATGCCACATGTTGTTCTTGATGTATCATGGAGTTTAAATTCATGCGTAAAAGACATCTAGTGTTCCTTTTAAGGTATTTCATATTGTAATTTGATAATCCTTATCCGAGCTGATATTCATCGATCAAATAGGGGAATTCTATACCAAAACATCTATACCCATGGGATCTATGATCAGTGTGAGAAACATAGAGTGGAAAAGGATTATTCCACCACACATAGGTGATACACAAGAAGGATATGGGCATTAATATTTTTTCAAGTATGGACTAGGATGTGAGATTTGGGTTTCACTACATATCCCATCCAAATGAGAATCAATCCATATATATTTCTACAATCCCATGCGGTTTAACATCATATGGAAAGGTTGAAGATTACCCATTGTGAAAGAGGGGAAATGTTGTGTATGAGCCCAATAATGGAAACCATATCTAACTACATATACTATGATGGAAGGTATCATGTTGCATTTAGTTCTTGGAATGTTCTATATAAAGGTCTGTCTCATACACAAGGAGTGGGATTTTTTTATTGTGACTAGACCCGAGAGATCCAGACGTCACTACCTTTCTCATTAGAATGATACTCATTCCATGTTTAGTTTTCAAAATATAGTGATGTTTATCATCATGGAATGAAGGAGTTAACCATTTAGTTTACCATATTTTGTAAAGGATGTGGTTTACCTAACATAGAACGGATTGTTGGAGTTGAAGCAAGATATAGGATCCAAGCATCATTACACATCTTACTGTAGCATGAATCAAACCACATGTTGTTCTCAAAAATAGGTACCCACATCGTTTATATTGTGATGTAGGGAAAATGGGAATTTGATATTTTATAGAATTATATTTGGGCCCATGATATGAGGTCTGGTTATCACTACATATATCATTGTAATAAGAATTAATCCAAATGTTTTGGAAGGGTTACCACTATAGGTTTTAAAGAGAAAAAGAGACATTTTCTTTCTCTTTATCAAGACTAGACTAAGGACATGAATAATAGGAATCACTACTTATCTCATTGGAATGAGAATCATGGCACATGTAGTTCCTAAAAATATTATTCATTTTATCATCAGGAAATGCGAATGTAAACAATTCATTTTTATGTCATGTGATAAGGATTTTATAATTTGGACGATTATACCTATAAAGGGGGCCCAAGTGCCACTATGTAGTACAAATTTTTTGAGTGGGGCTTATGCATAGGAACTTCCCATTATTTCTTACTCATGTTTGGAAAGAGGAAATCTCAACCCACTGAGGCGTTAAAGGGATGTGAATCAGACATAAAATTGAGATGGAAGCCCATATTTAAGGTACTAAGAGGAGTGTCTCAGCTTATGGCATTTCTTGGGTTACTTAACATCTAATGAGATGGACGTTAACCATACAGTTTAATCTCATGTGCTAAGGAAAAGTTGTGTCTTGCAGTTTTAGGTCATTTGAATATAACCATATATAATTTAGACTATCGTCATGCGACATGGACGATGAGACTACATTGTTTAACATCATGCAGTACAGATGTTATGTCATGTATTTTAAGGTCATATGAAAAATACCAACTACATAGTTTAACATCTTGCAACATTGAAGAACATCGTTTAATTATGTGAAGTATTTCATTATAATACATTCATTGTTTGGGGTAATAATGGTCTATCAATCCATTGAGATTAAGGATTAATCTACGTTATAGTGGACCTTGTGTATAGAGTAAAGTCCCTCACACTTTGGGTCATGATTTGAATGATTCTTTCCTGGTTTCATTAGAGTCCTAAGTACCAATACTAGTTCTCCTTAGAGGAATGAATGGAGGATGAATTTCTTTTAAAATTCTCATGATATTAAATTTTGATAGAATTTTATGTGATAAAATTTGTGAAATTTTTTCTCATCAATCTACTCCAATTCATACAGTCGTTTTTTGGATTGCTCATATGTGGATAGCTGGTCATAGATGGAAATACAATGTGATATAAATTTAAGCTTAGTAGGTAAGAATACTTATGCCCTATATACCAGCGAGTAAGGGGTATCCTGTGTGGAAGTACGGGTCCATGTCTTGTAATACCATAAGGGATGAATGATCTTTTTAGTCCAAGAATTTTTATCTTTATCAACCATTTTTTGGAGTATGTTCAACAGGGTCTTATTGAAGGCCTCTATCTATCCATTATTTACTACTTAATAGTAGGATGAAGGGTTTGATTTGATATTTTACACCCAATACTGATTTTCCACTTCCATATATTAGAAATTGGAATCATTTTCCATTAGTATTGCATAAGGGGAACCAAATTTGTTAAAGATGATAGCCTTCATGACGATAGTAATTCTTTTTTTCCCAACCTCTTTGAGGGGCACTTCCTTAGTTTATTTCGAGAAGAAAATGGTTGATGTTAATATGTATTTGAATTGTTTGGATATAGCTTGATGATATGTCCCTACAATATCGATTCCCATATTGAAATCTCTAGGTGTATTTGGATGTATATAAAAACTCTAGGGGTTGGTGGATGACGTTGGAATGCACTTGGAATGAATGAATTTTCTTGGTGAACTCAGTAAAATCATGAATCCTTTAAGGCCAAAAGTATCCAAGCCGTCAAATTTAGTCACAAGTCCTATAGTCTAACTGGTGGTCACTACAATATACCATGTGTACTACTTCCATAAAAAATCAGTCTCTTCTTCATCGATACATCTATGAAGGGCTCTGTCAAATCCTAATTTATAAAGGATTTCATGGCGATTTGGGCCATCATCAAGAATGATGTTAGTTACATGACTATATATTTTATCCTTCCATGATCCATTTGATGGAAGTACTCCATTTTGAAAGTATCCCATGATGGGAATCATCCACCCAGTGGTAGGACCATATAGTTAAAGTATATGTCTAAATCTATTGATCTCTTCTATTTTGACATGAATAGAAGGTGATATCATTCGATGATGGGAAATGTTGAAAATATTTTCATCCCAATTTGGATCCCCTAAAGAAATAGTTTTGTTCGCAGATGCATCTACCTAGTCATTTTGTGGTCGTAGGAAGTGATTCAATGTTTTATCCAAATTTAAATCTTCCATTAACACTCAAACATAGTTTAGAAGGGTTATTAACTCTTCTTTTCTAATAACATAATCCCAATTTATCATTTTGATTACCAACTTTGAAACAACTCTCACCAACAAGTGGTCCATTGGTATTTGCAGTGCTAGTTCCAGGCCTGTAATTAGGGCCTTATATTCTACCTCACTATTATTACATACATATTATTAGAGAAAGGATTAAAGAAATACTTCTTTTTCTAGAGAGATAAACACGATCCCTAGCCTGACGTTATTGAGCTTAGGGTCTTCCATTATCCTCCATGTTGGGTTCCTTGAGGCACCGTCAAAATGCATTTCCCATATTTGAGTCCCATCCTTAATTGATAATATCTCCTTATATTGAAATTTATTACATTACAGTGTTTCTTCTATAAATGAGTGTTCTTTAAGTAAATCTTTCTAGGTCTGGCGTTTCACTAATTTTTGAGGAATGAATTATATATCAAACTACAGCAGAATAACTGCCCACCATGCTAATCATCCTTTCAACATAGGATGACTAAGGATATATTTGAGTTGGTTATTATGGGAGACTAAATGAATCTCATGGTGCTGCAGGTAGTGCCTCAGTTTCTAAACAACAAAGATTAATTCAAGGAATCTTTTCTCGATATATGAATAATATGCCTTAGCATAGATCAATGTCCAACTGTGATAATACAGGTTGTTTTCATTCTTAGAATCTTTATTTTCTGTGAGGAAGACTCCAAGTTATATCTATATGGATATCACTTATAGAATTAGTTTCTTTATCTCAACAGGTGGCATTAACATTTATGATCTCAAGAGATATTTCTTAAGGCTTTTTAATGCTTCCTGACAGTTACCTGATCATTGATACAAAATCCCTTTTAACATCAACTTGGTGAAGGGAAAATAATTTCCTGCGAGGTTGTCTATAAAGCCCGAAATATAGTCCAAGTGTCTCTATATTCCTCTCATCTCTTTAAGGTTTTTAAGAGTTAACATGCTTACGACATATTTTTTTATCTAGGTCAACTTAAATTCCATGATGGAATATGACAAAGCCAAGAAACATTCCCGAGTTTACCTCAAAAGCTCATTTCAAGGGGTTCATCTTCAAGTTATGTTGTTGTAGATTATTGAAGATGTTCTCTAGGTCATCAAGATGGTTAGAACATTTTCAGAACATAACCAATAGTTGTTCAATGTAGTATTTTTAAAACTCTCTTAAAAGGGTTTAAGGATATGATGCATGATATGATAGTACGTGGTACGGAAATTCATTAAGCCGAAGGGCATTACCCAATATAAATGTACTCTCTGAGGGTCCCTAAAGGTAGTGAATTTTTTAACTTATAGGGTGATCCAAATTTGGTTATACCCTAAATAGTCATCCATGAAGGAGAGTACTTGATAACCAATGATCACTTCAATCAGGAGTTCCATGATTGGAACTGGATAGTCAACTTTCGAACAATACCAGTTGAGATCTCTGAATTCGATGTAAATTATTATTTTACCATTATTATTTTTCAATGTGAAATTTTCTTCTATCCATTTAGGATTTTCTATCCCTCATATGAAGTCATCCTTGATGATTTTTTCTACTTAAACCTCAATTTTTGAGGCTTGGGTTGGGTGTGTCCGTCTGGTTTCCTATTTGTTTCACTTATGGTCTTCTAGGATAATCAATTGATGTGTGGCTACCACATGGTCATGGCCTAAAATATCTATACATTTACATGTGAACACATCCTGATTTTCCTTTAGGAAGGAATTATATACCTCGCATTCTTTCGATTTCATGGCTGCACTAATCAATGTAGGTTGTGGATATTTACCTGTACCCAGATTTTTTTATCCGAGTCCATCCATAGTGGTGGAGACACCTTCCTAAAATATTGTAGGGGAGACCCTAAGGTATTATTAATCTTTATCATTATCATTATTTACCTCTTCTTCCTCTTCATGGGAAGTATGTGATGAAGAATGTTTCTTAGAGGTGGGTGAGGAGTTGATATTTGGACATTCAAAATATGAAGCAACCATTTCTATCCAGATTTATGGTGTGAGGCATCTTTGGAGCTCTGAAGGGGAAACACAGGACTGAGAATGAGAATATTTATTTTATAACAATATTACAATAATGTATTCCTTCCTAGTTGATAGAACATATATTTTCTGATGCTCAGGGGATAAAGTGAGACACATTCATCTATGATTTCATTACTTCTTGGATAGTAAACAAACTATCCAATGCAATCTGTATTAGTTGTCACAATTGAAATCATGAAATTCACTTGATTTATGCTCAAATTCGAACCCACCTATTTGATTTGGTTAATGGGAATTAGATACTCTAGACTGATCTATTTGAAAAGGTTAATAAGAATAATCTCTGGACAATTCGGGGCATTCATTCGAGAAAATTGTCATCCATAGACTATTTTTTCTTCCTTACAGAAGAATCCTGTATCAGTATACTATGATTAACAAGATTTAAATTTGGTATTATCACTGTGAAATATCCCAATTTATCCTTTGATATAAATTTTGATACATTGGTGATATGAAGAGGGTATATTCTCATGACTATGCATCTGAGGACTTCCCAGTAGATTTGTAATAGTTGTATCCTTTCTAATAACCATGAATTTTGAGTTAGACACAATATCTTCATACTATGTCCATAGTTTTATTTCACCAAGATGATTTGAGTTATTCTTTCCATAACCCTGCATCATTAATGTGGAGGGGTATAAGTGATATTAATTTAAACCTAATTGACGAAGTGTTTAATATGTGAATAAATTTGTCTCCTAATCCATTTTCAATGAAATATCATCTTATATTGATGATATTTATCCTACTATATATAAAAAGGGTCTGACTTGTCCTTGTATGATGGAACCCTTATTCTGGTCTGTGAAAGAGATGATCATGGGTCATTCTGCAGGATCATTCTCTGCATGATAAACATCGATGGAAGAAACCTGAAATTCAAATTCTAAAGGGATCATCAAGGCCTATAAGAGTGCTTCTTAGAGGTCTTTTGATATATTTAGATCATATAAGATAGAAAAATTGACAAAACCACAGATAATTTCTTTAAAAAAATAATAATTCCGGTCCAAAGGTATGCACTTCCCCACATGAGAATACCCTTTTGTAAGTGTTTTAGGCACTGAAGTACTCGATATTGATAGATCAACCTTTGGAATAGAATATGAAAGTGATTCTGCCCTTGTAGAATTAAGTTGAATTGGTCTACATACATGAAAATGTTGATTAAGAAATGATGTATCCACTAGACAATATTCTAGGATGATCATGTCTGGGAATCCCTTTTCATGTGTGGGGTAACTCTATAGTTCCTTCTACGCTCTCTAGAAATCTCTACCATGAGTTTCAATTGTGTAGAATACTGGAGTAGGGATGTGGTTAGAGTAGTTACTTCTAGCACGACCACATCTTCCCTGATATCCTCAACTCTGATGAACTCTTCCACTACTTCCCTAATCAAGTGTAGATAATTTGGGTCTATAATCATGCTTATCAACTAATAATGTATCCATTAAGTTAATAACGTTAATGGAATCGAATATCAAATCCTCACTTGATAGGGATTATGTCTGGAAGGTTGACTCTTATTGTACCATTTGGAAGGGAATGACCCATTATTTTAAGATTATTGGAATGAATTCCACTACATTAAAATAGAAATTTCTCTTTGTAATAAGTTCATCTTCCCATTTTTGCTTATTTATCTTTTGGACAAGCTGTTATTTGGAAGACTAGCCTTCAGAGGACTGAGGTATCAATAGAGTGGCTATGTTGTAGCATATGTCGATGAAGTCACAATTAAAAGTTTCAACTATGATTAGTGGATAACATGAGTCTAATTGATCAACTTTATAACCATCCAATTACTAAACTTTTGTGAACCATCTATGTTAATTTTACTCAATTAACTTTCCTCATCTAGATCAGTGGTAGGGAAACATGCTACTTGAGAAGGTGGGCTTTCCAGGTTCACTTTCTCAGAGTATACCCTATCTTGTAAAATGAAATTAAATATGAAACACTCATAGATGATATACCCCTATACTTTATGTAAGGGGAAATTGTTTGGGAGATCTTATTCCCCATCATTTCTAGGTTTCTTGGGATTTGGATACTTAATCAAATTGTTTTACAGTACCAAGATGAGGTAGCCATGGAGATTGATATTTTAGAAACAATAGACCTTTTTTAATCTCCACAAACTATTTTCACCTCTTCTCACTACAATCATCCTGGTGATGTGGGCATTGTAGTTGACACTAAAGATGCAAAACTACAAGATTTGGTGAATGCTTTTGAGCGGGAGTGAGTACAAGGGCCTATTTAAGCATAATAGTATCAGCCTCCGATTTCCATATTATCTTTCCTTGATCAAATTTAAATACACGAGACTTAGATTTTGTCTATGTAAGAGAGTCTTACACCCTTTGATCAATCACAACAAGTTCCTAACCCCCATGTATTTCATAGAGATAACTGGAGTGCACAACTCATCATGAAGATTCACTATACAAATGAGAAACATGTCTTCTTAATAAAGTGTTAGGTTTAAAAAGTATGTCAATCCTTTCTATTGAAAAATAAAACATAAAACCCTTTAATTCTACCACTTTTAATAATTTGAAAGGTCAAAGACTATTATATTCTATAGCTTCAAGCTAACATGGAAAGTAACTTCTGATAGAGGTCTTCCCACCCCATTATTGATCAGGACGACTAGCTAGTATACCATATAGAAGATGGTTACTATGGTGATAAAAAAAACACATGATATTCACTACCTACTGAAATTTAGGGGTCCCCATCATGATATCATTGTGAGAGAATAAATACATCAAATTCTACTCTCATTCTTTCGAGGCATTAAAAAATGTAAATGTAGGATTTCCAAAGTTTAGTGGGGGAAGATTTGTATCTACCCATTTGGGTTTGGGATTATTTTATGATTTTATTATAATTATCCATTCCTCCATGGATTTCAATAGAGTCATGAGTGACTCAAGAGAATTTTTAAGCCCTCAATTAATGTCTGGTTGAGCGAGATCTAGAGCTGGTGCTGTGGTCGGAAAGGCCATTTGTTGCGGCCCCACTGGTATCTATCATTGGTATACTATAGGGGAAGGACAATAAGAATATGCATTTCCAAATTTTGGTGGTGCAAACAATGGATGGAATTCCCGATCTACTTTTTCAGGATCCATGTATATTGGTAGTGGGTATCCCATGTTGAGTGGATGTTCCATATCTACTTCATCCACTACAATGAACACTATTTTTGGGGTATTCTAGTTGGGATATGAGTTGGGGATCTTCATATAGAAAATTTCTAGTAGGAAAACTGCCTCAGAGTAGTTCCACATTGAGTCTCCTCAATGATTTCATCTTTTTCTCTTATCAAGTAAATCATTCATCATGTGAAAGGGGTTCAACCTCTCTAAGAGGTAGGTGAGGCACAATATTGCCTATAAAATTTTTCCAAGCATTTTCATTATTGGATGCCTTTTGAGGAGGAAATGATAGAGTTATTGAGAGAAGGCCTAGATTTAAGATGAGTCTATGGTTCTGGGTATACACACCTCCATCAATCATTTCAGTGTGTACCATATTTTGAACTAAAACCTCCTCCTCTATTTGGGAATCATGTTATATTGGGTCTATAGGGGTATTTTAAATGAAATTCACTGATTCATAATGGGTTGTAGTCTATATACCAGTGTCACTATGAGAATTAATTTTTCAACACCCTCCATTAGTCCATTTCCTCCCATTTTCTGATTCTTTAGGAAATATTTGGTGGATGTTAATCATAATGGAATCTCTAGATAGTTCATTCATGCATGTCCCAAGTTACGATATCAAATCATGGGATGTGATGAACTAGGAGAGTCCATTCTATGACATTTCTATTAATTGGGAGAATACTAACCTCCACTGATGAGGAGGTTAATGAGGTCAAAAATCCCTCAACCCTGAGGGTTGGGTTTGTTCCCATACAACATTCACATCTCTTCAGGTCTAGTTTTCAGACCTCAAGGGTTGTGATAAATGATTCCCCAACCCTGTGGTCTGGGGTTTCTCTTGAACATTCATGGATTCTACTGATGTGGCTTCCCTTATGATTTCACAGAGTTTTGTTCGAACATGGTATGGGTGAATCATCTGTTATGAACTTGAATCACCGACGTTCAAAAAACATTTCACAATTTACGTCATTTTCAATATTTGATGATTGATCTCACCAATGTTTGAGGCAAACTCAATAATTTCAAATTCTTAATGAAAAAATATCTCAATAGTATTCCCTCTTCTGGACCATTGTTAGTGAGAGTAAATCCGGGCTTATTATTGATGAGCATGTCATTGGTTGTGAATAATGTTTATTCATTGAAGTCAGTTCAAAGCTATGAAAATTCATGATACCACTTCTAGAAGGATTTTATTTTTTGGGAGAATAGTGAAATGGAACACTTCATGTTCAATTACATCCTATGATATGAGCACTAGATGGGATATCTGTGATCAGATGTCATAATATTTTAACGCGATGAGTAATTCATGTTGAAGTGATTATTTTTGTTTCTATATCATTGGATTTCATTCATCTAGGAGATCTGCTATGTTAATTTGGCCTTGAATCCATTCTATTAACTTGATGTGAATATAATAATTGTCTGAGGTTAATAGTTTTTCTCTCGATTAATGGACATTTTTTCATTTGTTGAGGCAGATTTAGTGCACACAATCTTCCAAAAATGCCTTTGGAATGTTGTATTGAGTGGTGGATAATGGCTGAAACATGAATGGTACGTCAAATTTAGGCAGTTGTTTCCTCATGTTTAGCATGTCATCTTCATATTTTTCCAGAGGATTCTCAACTTGGTTTTACCAGAGTGGATTCTTTCGCATTGATTTATCATAAACAACTATATTGGTCAAGACATCTTGTGTAATATTTTAAGGTAGATGAACCAAGGAGGGTTTCGGGAGTGAACATCACCTTGGGATTTATTCTAGATGATAAATAATTTCAATTTTCAATGAGAAGGCATCGGACATGGATAGACATATTTTCCCAAGTGCCTCATGGTAGGAGGTATTTTAATTACCATATCACTAAGGGGAGGACCCTTATAACTAATAAAAACACCACTACAAAAGGAAATTTCATAGTAAATGACATCATGGGGAGTAATACCATGGTTTATTATAGCAAGGGTAGACACTCATTCTTTTTTATATTCTCGTCACATGGTGGGTTGTCATGAATCTCTTTGGGAGATTGGCTCTCAAGACCAATCAGATCAAAGTCATGAAGGAAGATGTCATGGTGATGTATCTGAGGAGGACCTTTAGAATTACTAATATTTCTCTATTAATTTTGAAACTAAATAATATATTCCTAAGATGTTATAGATAAGTTTCTAAGATATTCATGAACTCTAGCATTATATAGAGTAGGATTGTAAATCATATCTTCATTTTCCAATCATCTTCAGTGGGGCTTCATTTTGGATGCCTTCTTGCAAGAGACTGTGGCCACATTATTTGGTAGTGGTCTTCAGAGATAGGGTTTTGTTCCGGTATTACAGTGTTTATTGGGATGGTCCAATTATATCCTATTAAAATCAGTGTATATTCCAAATCTAGTTATATATATTTCACGAGGGATTTTCCCTATGACCCTACAGGATTGGATCATATGTATCTGTATGTAGTGGGGTGATGTTCTAGTAAGCCACACCATTTTTGGGGAAGTGTATATGTGTCCATACTTTCAACACTTCTATTTTATCCATTATGAGGTCTTGGTTGGACTTTAGAATATGGTTAGGGATTTTTTTGTACCCTTTCACCACTTTCAGGATATTATTTGTAACACCCCATCCCTAGTTACCCATATTCAATGCAATATTATAATACATTGGCATGATTACAAGGAATAAACTCCCAAAGGAACAATCAATTTAGAGGTCTTGGAAAATAAATTTCATGCAATAATGTTAAATTACACTTTATAACATACAAAACAACATAAATAATTCATTATGAACGCCATTATTCCATTAGCTTAACCCAGAATATCAATCACAATACACTTCTTGGTATCTTGGTAAAAATAAAACATAGAAAGGGGTGCGCTCAAATGCTCCGTAAGGGTAAGAAATATAGAGGAATATAACATTAATTTTAAGCATGGTGAATAAATTAAATGGCATTCCTATACCAATAATAAACATGAATACTTTTATGGAAAGAATATGAGCTGAGTAAATAATGCCATAATAAAAAATAATCATGGGTATTCTACTAGTGGAATGACCTCATGAACCATCAATATTTTTTTAATAATGAGGGATTGTATAATAAAAGACATTAATTTCTGTGTCAAGGCCTCATGCCAGGACCTATGGTCCAACTATAACCAGACACAAACCCGGAGAGACTCTATAACCGGACTCCACCCTGGAGAGCCTCTGTAACCGGACTCCAACCCGAATAGCCTCTCTAACCAGACTCTGTCCCGGGTAGCCTCTATAACCAGACTCCACCCCGGAGAGCCTTTAGAACCGCACTCCAACCTGGAGGGTCTTCTGTAATAGGACCCAAACCCAGAGGGCTATCGTTTACCAGTCCCCAACCCCGAACATACTAGTCCAACACATTCATCATAACAAAAGGATGAAATATAACAAAAACATTTATATTAAAACCTTCATACGAAATGTCAATATTTTAACCATAAACCATGAGTGGTATATGAAAAGAAAAACCATAGTAAAACATATCACAAAACCATCAATACAATATGGATGTTTTGTATCATAATAAATAGACTTCAAATAAACTTAAATTCTATCAAAGGATGTTGAAATAGATTAAATCAAAACCTTTTTAGAAAAAAAAATATCATTCTATTTTGAAATCATTTAAGAGTCACCTAATTATTAAGAAAACATTTATTTTTAAAATATTATTATAAGATTATAAGGGAAGATTTTATGTTGTTATAATGGTAGAAAATAGCCGCACCCGCTGTATAAGTTAACAAAACATTATTACCTTAATTTTTTCGAAATGGTCATAAAGTACCTTGTTTGGAAAATGATGGAAATATTCCTTTATAAACATATTACAAAAGTAAAACAAGGGTATAAATGACTTTAAACCATAGTGCATAAAATAGTAAGAATGTTTTGAAATACATTTTTATGAAACACGGATGTGGATGATAAAGAGGTCCCAGTATATAATTACGTATAAACAACCTTAGATAATAAAGTGATCGTGAAATTAACACTTACCTCATTGTAATCAATCAAGTCATATGAAAAATAGTAAATAAATACCAAATAAATCATATAATATCTTCAATATAAAGAGAATCATGATAATATATATCAAATGGCAGCACAAAAGACACCACATTCAATAAATAAGTGGTGAACAATGGAAATCTCACAGAATTTAACGTGAGATAAGACACCCCTTACCTCATGTCCGACTTGACCCATTCAATCTTTAATATTGTTAATAATAAACAAAAGTTAATTTCTACTATCTTAATAACCTTTTCATGTTTATAATTCCTTTTATATCAATTATTACCATGTTATAAACACCATGAAATCATTTAAGTTAATAATGTTTGTTTTGTCGATATTTTTCACCTGAGTTTAAAATGAACACCATATAGTTACAAGTTGTTCACATGGTCAAAAGTTCATTATATCCAGAATGATATTCATAATTTAGATATCATAAATATAATATATACCTAGTATATACATGTATTTCTAACAATACATATCATTTTGTGGTAAGAAATGAAATGCACTGTTCATGGAGACGGTAAGTCGTACGTACGCATGAATGCTACTTTCATTTCGATTTCTTATTTTAATGGAATTAAAACAAAATTATAAATAAAAGTATTATAATTACAGTATAATATCATATATAATATCAATAACTCTATCATTTATACATCCCACTTATGGTACTACCGAGTCATTTCACTTTGAGGGGGCGGTAGTCCGCACTTTCTCAAATGAAATTATCGCGTTTACCCATTATGGAAACCATTAACGTATGTTATAAAAGAAAAATACAGAATCATGAAGAAAACATAAAAATAATATATACCATATATAAATACATTTTCTTCATAATGGCCACCAATAGAGGCATTATGAGGTAAATGAACAATCATCGTTTCGTGAGGCGTTAGTATTCCATCCACAGAAACATTTTCTACTTCACCCATTTTATGGAGGTGTGTGTAAGTCTAGTCTTAATCCTTATTATAAAAGAATCATGCTATATTTAGCATATAGTTTTTGTTATAAAATAAATAAATAAAATGAGTTTCTAGGTTGGAAAATTAAAATAAAATAAAAGAAGTTAAGAGAAAATGTTACCTTTATTTTGGGTAATTTACTTTGCTTTGAATCAAAAGGACTTATTGAAGTGCCTTATGCATAAGATAAGGCATCTAGAAGGAGGATAGTGATGTAGGGTGATTAATTTAGAAGAGTTTTAATGATCCTAATGGCTTGATAGGTGTGATGAATTGGTCAGAAGTGGTCTCATTTTATAAGGGGGAGGAGGGGCTCTTTAAGAAAGTGTGAAAATATTATTTTATTATATAATGATATTCTGTTTCTAAAAATAAAAAAAATCATTAGGGTCTAATATAAGAAGACTCATTGTTTAAATAATATCATCAAATAATAATTGGACATGTTTGGATATTATTTTAATATTTATAATCTAATTTATTGAAATCATTTATTAATGAGGTAACCAATGCATCATTATTGTGTCATGAATAATTTAATTTATTTGATGTCTAAAAATTATAAAACAAATACCATGATTTATTAAATGTTTTTATATTTTCAATGAATATTTATATTCAAAAAGATTACTTATATAACACCATATAAAAATTAATTACTAAAAGATATTTGTTTATGTCAATTTTGCCTTTACATTAAATTAATTAATCTAAAGTGTCATTATCATTCATCAGTGCCTCCACGGGGTCCCATAATCGACCCAAGGATGTCCATGGTTGTCCATTACTCATAAAATAAGGTTAGGACATGTGTTAAAGTAATTTTGAATTATTACAACATTCATTTTACCTTGAATTACCCTATTTACGTTTAACCACAGTAAATAAAAGCCAAAAGTTACTATTCACCAAATATAATTTTTATCTTATTGAACCAAATTTGACTTACTGAGGTTAACAGTGCCTCTCGGTTTTTGAAATTCAACTCACAATAGCGGTAAACCTAGGTTTTATGCAAATTTTCAAATACATCTATGATGTGGGTAAACGACGGTAAAAAGTTAAATTAAATATATATATATATATATATATATATATATATATATTATAAAATGACTCCAAGGAATTATTTTTAACATATATAGATATTATTTATCAATTTTAGACCTAAAATAAAATCAAATAAAATAAATAATTATTTAAATAAAAACTCGGTTTTAATCAATAACTCAGTGTTTTCACTATTTATCAAAAATAGATGTTTCTCAGAAATATACCAAAAATTCAACCTAAGCTATATTTGATATTCCAAATTAAAAAAATATATCTATTTTACGAAATTCAATACATATAAGTTGAATTAATTAATTCATAATTAATTCATGTTGTCAATAAAATTAGGTGTTTTTAAGTAACAATATCTATCACAAGACTGAAACTTGTTTATGTCCAATTTCAAAGTGAAATTAATTATAATGAACTAGATTGTATTAAATGATTAAAATATTATTTAATTATACTTTATAAACAATCATATTCATAATTTGACATTATTAATTATTTCTATTAAAACAGTTTTTTTAAATTAAAATATAGTATTTTTTAATATTTACCAAAATATGAATGTTATCAAAGAGATACAAAAAATTTATCAAAACTAAATTTTTATCTCTTTATTCCAAAGAAAGAAGTTTTTTTTTCAAAATGAATACATAAATGTGTCAAATATTTGATTTAAAAAGGGTTCTCCCTCAAAAGGTGGTAAAATTGTATTGTCTGAAAAATACTTCCTTTATCTAAAAAATTGATTTTGTACTTTTATAATGTCTAATAGACACATAATATGGATGTTAAAATTATGTTGAGTATATCAAATTTAAAATGTAGTTAATACTATTCATAACATCTTTTGAACAACTAGATTGGTAAGTTGTGAAGCGCTTAAACTTGATGTCACGTGTAGTGAATGTTATTGAATAACATTGAAGAAATAACGTACTGTGAAATCTTGGGGTGTTACAATCTTCCCTAATTCAATAAATGGTGTCCTCGTAAATTGAAATTGTTCTTAAGAAATAGATGGTTGAAAATATTAAATACCTTTGTGGGAAAACCCACATTGGAAATTTGGTTAATAAGATTTAGTCTTAATAAGAGGAAAAGGGGAATGAAAAAGTCACTACCAAATTATGATCCCGATTAGAAGAACATTGGTTGAATTAGATACACATAATTGGAGGAAAAACGATAATATTTATATGGAGTGATTGAGGTCATCAGTAAAAAACAATTATAGAATTTAGGGCCTCAAAGCCATCAATCAATGATGATTTAAAATATCTTGAGTTCAACAAAATATAAGGTATTAGGATAACATATTTTTAGTCCCATAGCTAATTTTTAAGAATTATTTTCTTTATAGAATAAGTGAAGAAAAAAACACTTAATAAGTAGAGATCCATCCTTTAACTAATTTCTACCACAAACTCATCTTTCACTCTAAAAGATAATATAACCTAAAAAATATTCTATTTATCCTATTCATATAGGGTTCAAAAAATATGAATTTATAATTCACTTATCAGGACCTTTAAAAAAAGAAACTACTGTATACAATCCAGGGGCTTCATGTAGTCCAGTGGTAGGCGATAAAGCTCAATCGCACTATGGTTGTGGGTTCAATTCCCGTAGATTTTTCTGATGTGATGGGTTTTCACACGGTCTGCATGTTTTCCTATTTTTAAAAATCCAAAAATAACCTTAACAATAGTATCTTAATCCATTCCAACCATTAGACTTATACAAAATAAATATATCCAAACTCACAGTCCAAAATTTATAAGGATGTTAAACATAATAAAGATCCTTTTTTTCCATGTAATAACATGTGAACACCTTCTTCAGGTATTATGTTAAAACTAGGTAACACCCTGAATTAACATAAAACCATATTTATTACATTCATGATCCCTTATCCTATATATAATACTAGATATATTCTTTATATCTAAAAATATAGAATATTCCCACAATGATGAAACAAAAAACTATTAATCAGTTCCATGGAAGTCAAGAATATCCAATATAATTTATCCAAATCACCATCTCTTATTAGAAAATAACTACCATAGTATCAGAACCATATTATGGTTTATCATTCTCTCAACCATATATTTTCCAAAAAAATAACCTCCAATTGAGTCACTTTTCTTGGTTCCACACAATATCAAGTCCTTAATGAAATAGTATTTCATTAAAATCCTTATATACTCTATAATTCTTATAACATGTGCATCATTAATACAATACTCAAGTGACACAATATTTTAATAACAATGTAATAAATAAAATCATTCCTCTTCATATTTGGTAGTATCATAACTTTATTATTATCCAATAGCAGCCTTTGGGGTATACTCTGATGATTTGGGCATTGATTCGTGTAGTGTCCCTAGTCCTTGCAAATGAAGAATTGTACATTGGAATTTTTTTTCTTACCCATGAAATCACGTACATGGTGTCCGTTTTCTCCACACTTATAAAAATCTACCATTACCTTTATGAATTTACCAAGGTGATTCTTTCCACAGTAATCACATATAAGAAAATCCTTCATTTCCCTTTTGCCTTTATCCATATCTCTCTCTTCCATCCTTTTCTTCTCTTGTTTCTCTTCAAATCCATAACACTCAGAGAATTAGTTACTTATCTTATTAACACATGATACTATTTATTCATATATTGAAAATATGCGGGAGACTATTTCCCTTATAAATTTTGGCTTAATACCGTGAAAGATATGATCCTTCTTACTCATTGGATCATACGTATTTCTGGAGTTCACATTCCTTTTACTGGGTTCCATTTTTATACAATGGAATAAACTATATTAGTTTGTGAATCGAAATTCATAATTCCAAACTTGTAAAACACATAACATTAATTAAATAGTTTATGGGTATAAATCATAATCATAAATATGGTTTCTTTGAGGAAGTATATACTCATAAACCCTTCATAATGATTTGTATATAATGTGAGATTATCCAAAGCATATCCCTAAGGAGTGTCGTAACCAATAGTGCCGCAAGGCCTGTTGTCATGTACCAGTTCTCATTTCAGTCCAGCTCAATTTGGTGTTTTAAGGGTTTTCCCAGAGGTTTATTTGTGCCAGAGCTACATCTACATGCTTGTATCCAGACAGGGATGTATTTTCTTAGAAAACTCACAAAATTTGTACATTACCAAAATTCTAGAAAGTTTTTTTATACTAATCCTCAATGTCTATATTAAGGATATGTGTTCAAAAAAGATTTTATCTAAATATAGTTTCCAAGGTTATAGCTAAACTTCCTAAAATACCAACTGTAACACCTCGACCCCAGTTACCCAGAGTTGGTGCATTATTTTAAAACATTTTCATGATTACAAGGAATCAAGTCCCGAAGGACCGATCGGTTTAGCAATACTGGAAAATAGATTACATTCATGAATGTTACATTACACTTTATAAGATACAACACAACATAAATAATCCTTTATGAATTCAATTATTCCCATAACTTAACCCTGCATATCAATCACAATACACTTCTTGGAATCCTTGGAAAAATAAAACATTGAAAGTGGTGAGCTCAATTGCTCAGTAAGGGTAAGAAATACAACAGAAGATAACATAAATATTAAGTATAGTGAATAATTGAAAACACATGCCATTACAAATAATAAACATTAATACCTTTATGGTAGGCATATGAGTTGATTAAATAATGCCATAATAAAACATAATCACAGGTTTTCTACTAGTCTAATGACATCATGAACCATTAATATTATTTTCATAATGAGGGAATGTATAATACCAAACCTTAATTTCTGTGTCAAGGCCATCTTCCGGGACCTATGGGCTAACTGTAATCGGACCCAAACCCATAGAGCCTCTGTAACCAGACTACATCCCGGAGAGAATTTGTAACCAGACTCCAACCTGGTGGGTCTGCAGTAACTGGACCCCAACCTAGAGGGCTAACTTTTACCAGTCTTTAACGTGGAACATACTAGTCTAATACATTCTTCATTAGAAAAGTTTGAAATATAACATAAGTATTCGTATAAAACCTGCATACGAAATGTCAATATTTTAACCATAAACCATGAATGGTATATGAATAGAACATCCATAGTCAAACATATCAAAAAACCTTCAATACAATATGGATGTTTTGTATCATAATAAATCAACTTCAAATAATCTTAAAATCCAGCAAAGGATGTTGACATAGATGAAATAAAAACCTTTTTTTAGAGAAATATCACTTTCCATTTTGAAATAATTTAAGAGTCACATAAATATAAAGATAAAATTTAATTTGAAAATATTCTTATAAGATTTTAAGGGAATCTTCGATGATGTTATAATGGCAGAAAATAACCACACATTCCATATAAGTTAAAAAAAATTCTTACATTAATTTTGTCAAAAAGGTCATAAAGTTCTTTGTTTGGAAAACGATGGAAATAATCCTTTATAAACGTCATATAAAATATAAAAAAGTGTATAAAGGAATTTAACCCATATTCTATAAAATATTATGAATTTTTTGAAATACATTTTTAAGAACAATTGATGTGGATGATAAAGAGGTCCCAGTAGATAATTACGTATAATCAACCTCGGATAACAAAGGGATTGAAAAATTAACACTTACCTCATTGAAATAAATCATGTCGTATGAACAGTAGTCAATAAACACCAAATTAATCACAGATTATCATGAATATATAGATAATCATGATAATATATATCAAATGGGAGTACAAAATACTCCACTTGCAATAAATAAGTGGTGAACAATGGAAATCTCACGAAATTAAAAGTGAGATAGGAAACCCCTTACCTCTTGTCCGACTTGACCCGTTTGTTCTTTAATATCATGAATAATAAACTAAATGTAATTACTACTTTTTTAAGAACCTATTTCAAGTTTATTTTTCCTTTTATATCACTTATTACCATGTTATAAACATTACGTAATCGTCTAGGTTAATAACGTTCGTTTTGTCGATATTTCGCACTTGAGTAAAAAATGAACACCTTATATTTACAAGTTGTTCACATGGTCAATAGTTAATTATATACAGAATTATATTCATGATAAAGATATCATATATATCATATATATTGAGTATATACATGTATTTATAGCAGTACATATTATTTTAGGGTATGAAATGAAATTCACCATTCATGGAGACGGTAAGCCGTACATATGCATGAACACTACCTTCATTTCTATTTGTTATTTTAATGAAATTAAAACATAATGATACATATTTATATTATAATTATAGTATAATATTATATATAATATCATTAACTCAATCCTTTATATGTCCAACATATGGTATTAAGAGGTCATATCACTTTGATGGGGCGGTAGACCGCACTTCCTCAATTGAAATTATCACGTTTACCCATAATGGAAACCATTAATGTATGGTATAAATGAAAAATACATAAGGTTTAAGAAAACATAAACATAATATATATCATATATAAATAATGTTCCATCATAATGGCCACCGTGAGAGGTGGTAGGAGGTAATTGAACAATCATCGTTTCGTGAGGGGTTAGTTTTCCATCCATAGAGACTTTATGTTCTTCACCCATTAGATGGTGGTGTGTAAAAGTGTAGTTCAAATAAATCTCATAAATAAATACTATTATATTGAGGATTCTGGAATTTTTATAAAATAAATGAATAAAAAGAGTTTAGTGATTGAATAATTAAATTAAAAGAAAAGAAGTTAAGAGAAACTATTACCTTTAATTTGGGTAACTTCAGTTGGTTTGAACCAAAACGACTTCTTTAAGTTCCTTCTACCTATGTTTAGGATTCTAGTAGGTGGATATGAACTTAGGGAGCTTAATTTGGTAGATTTTGGATGATCCTAAAGGCTTTATAGGTGTGAGGAATTGGTTAAAAGTTTCCTTCTTTTTTAAGGGGGAGGAGGGGATCTTTTGGAATATGTAAAAATATTATGTTAATATATAGTGATATTCGGTTTCTAAAGGTCAAAAATTCATTAGGCTTGAATATAAGATGACTCATGGTATAAAAAAAATCTTCCAATACGAATTGGATCTTTTTGGATATTATTGTAATATTTATAATCTAATTTATTTAAATCATTTATTAATGAGGTAAATACTGCATCATTATTATGTCATAAAAAATTTATTTTATTCGATGTCTAAAATTTATAAAAGAAATACAATAATTTATGAAATATTATTAGATTTCCAATTAATATTTATAGTAAAAATTGATACATATATAATACCATATAAAAATTAATTACAAAAAGAGTTTTGTTTTTGTTAATTTTGCCTTTACATTAAATTAATTAATCAAAAGTGTCATTATCATTCAGAAGTGGCTCCATGGGGTCCCAAAATCGACCCAAGGATGACCATGGTCATAACATACTAATAAAATAATTTTAAGACATGTTTAAAATAATTTCAAATTATTAAAATATTCTATGTGCCTTGAATTACCATATTTACCTTTAACCGTGGTAAATAAAAGTAAAAAGTTACTATCCACAAAAAAATATTTTATTCTTATTGAACCACATTTTACATACTCAGGGTAACCGTGTCTCTCGGATTTTTGAAATTGAACTCACAGATGTGGTAAAATTTTGTCTCATGTAAATTTGTAAATACTCCTAGGAGGTGGGTAAAAGAAGGTAAAAAGTTCAAAAAAATATTTATATATCTAAACATAATATAAAATGAATCCAGTGAATTATTTTGAACATATATAAGTATTATGTATCTATTTTGACCTAAAATAAATTTAAATAAAATAAATATTTATTTAAATAAAAAGTTGGTTTTAACCAATAATTAAGTGTTTTTCACTATTCATTAAAAATTGATGTTTCTCAGAAAAATACCAAAAATTATGGCCAAGCTATATTTAATATTCTGAATTAAAAAATTATTTCTATTTTTCCAAATTCAATACATATAAGTCGCATTAATTAATTTAAAATTAATTCTCGTTGTAAAAAAATAGTTTGGTTTTAAGCAAAAATATCTATCAAATGATTGACACTTGTTTATGTCCAATTTTAATGTGAAATTAATTATAATGACCTAAATTGTATTAAAGGATTAAAATATAATCTCATTATACTTCAAAAACAATAAAATTAATACTTTAAAACTATCAATTATTTTGATTAAAAAATTTTATTTTAATTAAAATTTAGTAATTTTCAATATTTATCAAAATATGAAATTTATCAGAAAAATACCAAATTTTATTCAAATCTAAATTTTTATCTCCCGATTATAAAGAAGAAGTTTGTTTTGTCAAATTGAATATATAAAAGTGTCAAATATTGGATTTAAATAGGGATATCCCTCCAAATGATGTAAAATTGCATTTTCTAAAAATTACTTCCATTATCTAAAAAATTGATTTTTTTCTTATATTATTTCTAAGAAAAACAAAATATGGATGTCAAAATAATATGTAGTATATAAAATTAAAAATACAATTAATATTATTCATAACCTCCTTTTAACGGCTATATTGGAATGTTGTGGTGCACTTGTACTCTGTGTTGCGTGCAGAGAAAGTTATCAAATTACTTTGAAAAAATAACGTACTATGAAACCTTGTGGTATAACATGATCAGTGAATTCAGAAACTAGAATAGGGATATATGTCCATTTTGAATTTAAAGAATGAGTACATACTTTATCTTTTCCTCCAGTTCATGGTAGTGGATACTAACAGTAATCATGTGTGGGGTCAGAGAGTTGGGTTTGCAACCTATTCATTGATAGGACTTTTCGACTAACCTCTCTAGGTGTTTCCTGATAAAGCTGGTAAAAGGATTGATTAATGAATGAAATTTTGTGTGCATGCTTGTGTTTTTGCATATAAATTGGTTATAAGGATACTTTTAACACTTCAGAAAGAGTATTATGGTTGGCATTATGGATGTGGTTTGGGATTTATGCCTGCTCATGGATTACCACTATATTTGACTAAAATGATTTATGGGTGGAACAAATTATTTGTTCTTGCTCATTGAATGCCACCATATTTGGTTGGAGGAATTCTCTGGGTGATAAAAGATGAGTAAACTAGAATTATTGATTAGTGAAGGTAGGTATATATTTCAACTCATAGGTTGTTATAGGATTTGAATGGTGGTCTTCCTTGAATGCTTCTAGGTGAGTCTACTGACTAGCTGAATTAGGGAGGGTGGGTGTATGTTTCTATTCCAAATTATCCACCAAATTCGATTGGTGAAATTTTCAAAAGGTGTAATAGGTGTGGACTTAATCCCTTTTATATTTTCCTACCCCCACTAGGCCATCATTCATGCCTAGGTGTGGATGACCTTGGTAGAATTGGTGAGGATGGAACCCTCATCATGTGGAGGGTTCACTGTCACGCAGTGTTGGTGGTGGAGACGACTAGTAGAAGCACTTTAGAAGGACCCATATGTTTTCTCGATGAGACTGTCTATTGAATCTTGATCTACATCCCTAAAAATGGGATGGTATGGTTGTTTCATTCTAGAGATAAACTCTTGAAATGGTTAATAACAACAATATGTGGGGCTTGCTACTAGACCACCAATAATCACTGAATAGATTATCGGTGGGTCTTTACAAGCTGTAGGGCATGTCGGGTAGCCTCTAGGGTCGAGATTGTTCCATTTTAGAGACATTTCCTAAATATTTCATTTGAGACCCAATGTTGAAGACGATTGGTTCATGATGGCGTCCTCTAATTGGAAAAATATCCGACATGGATAGTATATTGGGTATTCCGTTGTAGAATCTAGATGGATGCCATTGGATTGAAGAGTGTTTTGAGAGAATGTTCATAAACATAGATGAATAACACATTAAAGAGAACCCAGTGAATGATAAATTTCATTTAAATGAACAAATTAATGATTAATTTTTTTGTCCCTCTTCCTTCATGAAAGTGCAAGGGGCATGACCAATTGGTGGCACTATCATCTTGGTTAAGGATACACATTAGGGTCACTATTTTTTTCTTTCTGATGGAAACATCATGTAGTATTCACAATGATAGATTACATGGGATTATGTTTTTTAAATCATTCACATAAAGTATAACTATTTATTAATATTTTCCAACAATTACATTTGTGGGACTGGAAACACCCAATGATTTTATATCCCAGAGGGACCTGCTTTCCAAAGGAATGTGATTGTTGGGGAATTTGTCCAACGATACATAATAACTCACATTGGTCAAGAGGATGGGATGTCGGGCCCATAAAATTTTTTTAGGAGGAATGTTTTCCTACTTGGGGACTCTCTTATTTATTTAAAATATGTTAATGAACACATCGTTGATTCTAGAGTTTTACATGGGTCAATATTGAATTAAAAGTCAATTATTATCATTTATGGTATTAATAATCATCTATATGTATCTAGGGTTCTTCATAAATGGAGACATTTGTATGTATCAGAGTGTCTCCATCAATGGTATCCTATTATTTACTGATTAGTGATTATTAATTCTCTATTATAATGATGTTGGTTTTCATCCACAATGTGGGGTGATCTAGAGTGTATCATCATCCTAGGAGATATGGGTTCTATTGATGCTGGAATCAGATCCATGGATGATATTTCTACGTATCCTCAGAGAAGAAATCAAAACCCACATAGTTTAATGATACTTAATTGGGAACATCATACATTTTAAAGACATTTGATTTGGACCAAACTATGTTGTTTAACGTCATGCAGCTAGGACGTTTAGGTGAAAGGTGCCCAGTGAAAGTTTTGTCTGGTACTTATGCTAAAGAGGTCCATGGAACCAGGAAGGGATATATATTACCAGTTTGGATAAATATTTACTAGGAATGTAGTCCATAGGGAATAAAGGTAAATAAGGGAGTTGGTTTAGACCTCAGGGAGGCTTCCTAAATATTCCATTTGTATGGGAATCAATTCCCATGAAGATATATCATGAGAAACCACACCTATGTATTCGCTCTGAAGGTTTGTCATTTAGAGGATTATATCCCATTAAGAGGATTAATTTCAAGATTACTCCTAAGAAGGATGCTCAGATTGGGATTGGGTCCATGTAAAGTTACTTGAATCACAGATATTTAAGGGTTTGGTTTGTGGATTACAACATAGAAGGATTCCCTATTTTGAATGGTTGAGGATTATAGCCCATGGATTGTGTTTGGGGATTGATATTTGATTAATTTACCAAATTTGTTCAATCATGTGGATGTCATGACCACCATTAACAAATAATCCCATGTGAGTCATTCTTAGTGTGAGAAAGAAGAGGAAAAAAGAGATCTCAGAATCCAAATAGTCCACTTTTCCCTGAGGTTGGAATCATGTCCTTGAGGAACCACACCTATGGAGGACCTTTGAAAGAAGGATAGGGGAAGATTCCAAAGATTATTTTCTACCAAACATTAATATGACCACGAGAAATTTTAATCATGGATATCCTCTAATCCCACATGATTCATGATGAATCATTATTGAATGTGAGAAATGAGAGGAATCAGAAGATCCAACAAACCACACACTCCCTTCTTCCACTAATGGAAGTGGTCAAGGATTTGTGATAATAGAAAAGGATTCCTCCCATAGGTTTCTAGTGTTTTAAACACTAGAGTTAATTTTTTCTCTCTATCTCCCTCAATTCACTCTTCTCTTGAGTTTTAAAGGGGTACCTGAGGGGTTTTAGGAGGATTAGGGCAAATTGGTTGGATCATGAAAGCTTAAATGATTCTTTTAATTTTCTAGTTGTGCAAATTAGGAGCCTGGGGTCCTATTTATAAGAAAATAGGTCAAATTAGTTATCCCAAGAAGGTCAAAATCTTATGTTCATGGAATAGATCTCCCTCATAGGGGAAACCAGTATTTCAGTACCATGCAATGGGGATGAGTGAGCATTCCGATGCGTAGGGGTGAGCATGAAAGAAAGCATGGGAATGTACCTTTGAATATTATTGGGGATATTCACTAATTTATAATTATTAATTTTATATCATAATATTTTCACCTTCATTGAAAAAATGTTGTGTCAATAATGACGAACTAACACATCACCCTGAAGAGGAAGAGATCATAGAGGGCCATCAGAGAAATATTAATAACTCAAGCGAGTTCTTGTTTTAATTTCTATATTTTTATTCTAATAGTTTCTATTGAAATTTTATCTTCAGTGTACTTTTAATTATAAAACTTTTTAAATTAAGTTTGGGGGAAATTTATTCTGATATAAATATGTCCTGTGAGTTTATCTGAAAATGTATAGTCTATTTTTGTTTAAATAATTCTTGTTGGAAATCAATTTTGAAAAAAAATAAACCTTTTACTAAACCCTTTAAAACACCACTTAATTTAACACTTTTTTTCAATGAAATCATTGATCAACATGGTACATTTTTTATTTTATTTAAAAATCCTTCTTTCTATTCATAAGTAAAAAGCATGTAAATTATCAAATCTAATTAGAAATTACTAAAGTTATGGAATCTTACTATTTGAATATTATTATAACCTATTGAAATTTCCTAGAACTAATGAGTTGAAAATATATTTTTTTATCAAAACGATGAATTTATATCTACCACTTTATGATTCAATAATGGGGAAATAATTATATTTTAACTGTGGGGTAGAGGTCTTATTTATGATTAACTATTCAATATGATATTACATATCAAAAACATCCAATTATTTTTTTTAAAAATCATTTATTTTCAAAATTTAACCTTCTTATTTATTGATTTATTTTGTTAATTTATGAATAAAATTTCCACCTTGTTGGGGTTAACTTTTTTCTTCTTCTCCATGGATTTATTCCAATTCATCAATTCCCTTTATATATATATATATATATATATTTTTATATTTTTGGTCTAACTGTGAGACTAAGATTGAAAAAACCATTTGTTTTGAACCTACTGACCAAGATTCAAACTTATTACGTATTCATATAAATTAGTTATGAAATGAAAAATCCTAATACAGGTTAAGCCTATATTCTATCATTATTTCATTCTTATGTTCTTAATATTTTTGATGATTTATTTATAGTATTTATTATTATTAAATCCTTTCATCCAAATAGATTGTTTAATTATAATTCTATAAAATTATGTGTGTATGTTCTAATTGAGGTAAAGAGAAGTTTAAAAATATTATTTAAATGAAAAGTTATGATTGTTTAAAAAAATTAAAATTTAGTTTTAGTAATTTTTGTAAAACCAAATCCAACTTCTAAATAATACACCAGTTTCTATAGAGCAATAAATTTTTTTAATTGAGAGAGTACATGAGTAGGAATATTTTTGAAAACCATTTTTGTCTAGTACTTCACTTTTTCACCCAATATAATTATTTTCTTCAAGTGAATTTATTAAAATTATTCCTTATGGAAAATAAATGTCTTAGGTGTGGGGGAAATTGATGTACCTTTAATATATTACATGATTTCCACACAACATTTATGGAAAAATTGTTTTTTAATATTAAAATATTTTTTTACGATCAAATATTATGTTCAAGTTGTTATAATGTTGAATTTTTTTATTCTATGACTTTTTATAAGAATGTATGTTTTTTGGATTTTAAAAGAAAAATTGTTCTTCATTGTGAATTTTCATACAATTTTGAGAATAATATTTTATATTTTTTTATGGAATATTCATTCCTATCCAGCCTTATGATATACTGAGGACCCTGGAAGATTCATTGTTGATTTACCTTTTATTTATTTTTGATATTTAATATTGTGATTTATTTTTAGTGTCATATTGTTTTAATTTTACTAAAATTTTAATTATGTGATTTAAAAAAATGATTTTAATTTTTGAAGCATAATTCATCACCTTTAATGGAGTATTTTTCATCAAGATTAATTATGTGAGGAAAATTTCTAATGAAACAGATTACTTACAAAGTATAAAACCTTATAGTCAAATTTTAGCTCCACTAACGTAGCTAATTTTCTATGTGATATTCACATATACAATTGTAAGTGTCACTCAAGTAGTATAATTTATATGACCAAACAACAAGGAATAATTTAAAAATGTATCATTCACATTACCAATTATATGTATCTTCTCATTACAAATTACCATCTAGTTCTTGTATCCAACTTGAGAAGGCGTTCACATAAACAATTATTATGTCATTTATCCACGTATCAAATTGGCATTCAGGTTCACATAGCCAATTGGGAAAGCACCCATATAGAAAATTTACAATGGAACAAAATGAGAAATAGAGTGAGGAAGAAGAATACTTCTATGCTTTTAGAATAATGGTCCTGACCAATGCATCCATGATGAAAATTGAACTAAAAGATGAGTTAACTTGACAATGTGAGAATTTCCCGAGAAGCCACCTCTATAGATATAAATAAACCTATTCTTTTTCCTATCTTGAACACAATTATTAGAATTGATGTAATGACCCGATGTTTTGTCAAAGGAATTACCTTCTTATAATTATTCCATATAGTATCATCACATTAGTAATAAAAATGATATATAATGATACTAAATACTAAGAAACCATTAAACATAATTTTCCCACTTCTATGTTTTGAATTTCAAAAATCTAACATACATGATTGCGATTAGTAAGATGTTTGGAATGCAATAGTGAAAACATAATTATTGGTGAATATATACCTATACTTATGAATAGTAACATACCCATATGAATAGTAATATGACCCTTATGAATAGAAAATCATCCAACATAATAGAAAACATACCCATAAATGATTAAATACAATTTAGGAATCATATAAGTGTCAATTTAACCATAGTAAATGTATTGGGATTTATTTAAGTTATAAATAACTAATTATAATAATTAATTTAATATAAAATTTATTTTTATCAAATGTGTTCATAAGTTAAAATATTAATGTCTTATGGCTTTATGATAGTTTTATAATACCGTATGTAATTTTTGAAAGCATTATAAAATATGTTTTAATTTTAGAAACTCTATTCTTCATATAAATTTTGATTTTAATTAAATACGTAATAAATCATATTTAGAATTTTTCTTTGGAAATGGACATAATTGTTTGATTCTACACATTGAAAAATGGATAGTGTGAATTTTTGGGTTTTTTTTGAAATACAAATTTTTTTTATGAATAGTGAAATACCATAATTTACCAAATATGCTAAGTACACTATTTATATAGTCATGTATGATGTTATGCTGATGTAAGACCAATTGGTTCTAATTCACATGATAAAATTACTCTAATTATTCATTGAAGACTCACTATTACTTATCATGTGGATAAATAATAAATTGATGAATATTATATTGAGAAAACCCCTCTCCCCTCCACTACAAATACCAGCCTTCACAACCTAATTTCTTAACACCTCTCAAGCTTCAAGCCTTGACTAAAATCTATCCAAAGCTCTTACCTATCCCCTCCTCCATGACCAGGAGATATTTTACTAATCAAAAGACCAATCCTTGGATCTTTATGAAGGATTTCAAGAAGAGGATTCAAGAGGTAATTCCCCTCTCTATTTTCTTTCATTTTCAATTGAAAATTTCTTTTTTTTCTTCTCATATATTCAATTTATATTATCAAAATGTCATGATAAATCCAGTATGATTGATATAATAGTATAATATCATATTAATGGAATATTACTCATTATACTCCTCCATCCCTCTCTTTGTAAATAAAATGAAATTATTTACCCATGATGTGTTAATTTTCTTAAATCATGGGAGATGAACTTACTTTTTCCTTCAAATTTCTCAAGGATGCCAATAAAACCATCATATGATTGAAAATATATTGTAAATTTTATTTCATTTCTATATTTAATTTTTTGAAAAAAATTATATACATTACACTGTGATAGAATAAAACAAGTTCATTGTAATTTAAAAACCACCAAAATTAACCAAAAATTATTATCATTAAATTTTACCTAATTATTCATCCTCATGGTACATAAAAAAATTCATTATATGATCATTTATATATATATAATTTCACTAATAATATATACTAATAATTCTGGATGTTCATCCACAATTCAAACGAACATTAGTTCATGAATACAAGTGACTGATCCTAAAATCTTTGAAAATTCACACTCCCAAACAATGAATTTAAAATCGATAACTCAGCCTAAGGCCCATAAAATTACATAATGAAACCATAATAAACCATATTCATTTAAAAATATATTTTTAATTTTCAATTGATTAATATAATGTGGTTATATAAGATATTAAAGTGACAAAATCATTCAGATACAAGTTAAGGGGAAATTCATGAACCCAACTTTATTTATTCGAGATCCCCCACTTTCACTCCATTTATTCTATGGTTACTCCTTAAAAATCATTTTCTCATAATTATATTTTTTTTATTTGGATATATACATGGTTTCCATTGGAGTTTATGTAATACAAATGTTTTCCAAAAATTACTCTTCTTTCAAAAAACACACCTTTTACTTCTCACTCAAGGTGGATGGTTCTTGTATCAAGTATTTTATTCCCTCTTTCTTTTGAAAACCAAAAGTTCCAAAATATGTTCTTAAGATATGATACCCATTCCATCATTTTGTTCATTTATGTTCATTTTTTATATATGTTCTATGTGTCATGCATGATAATGATAATGATATGGTGTGAGAGGTGCCCCTGTAAATTTATAGCGCAAAATGAATGTTATGATGTGACAGGTGTGCCCAAAATTTTACATTGCTCCAATGCATTGGGAAAAGTGACGAATCTCATGTGTTAAATGGAAATTATGGGCAAATGATATTCTATATTTTTTTGCAACTAGTTATGGTATTTGACCACTATACATGATGTTTCGATTTTATGCATTGCCACATTTCAAGTCTTTTATTAATGATTCTTCTCATGTTCATGATACTTTGCCTAAATTATGATTATGCTCACCCATTGTTGTATTGTTCTTATCATGCCTCTTACTGGGCTTTTATCTCACCCCTTTTTGATGTATATCTCTAGGTGACTACATGTACTAAGGAGAGGTTGTAAGAACCCAGATTTTCTTTTTTAGGTATGGATCTTGTTTTCATGTTTCTTTGAGGAAAAAGGGAAGAAGGAAAATTTTTGGTGTACACACCATGTACTTCCTTGTACACGCCATGTACTATGGCACCATGTCTAGATCGTGTTTGGTTGTCTCATGACCATATACATTACTGTGTGATGACGTGGTAGGGACACTTAAGGCAGTGCCTGATAATGGCCTATACACATTATGTATCCTTAAGGAACACACCGTGCATTTTTATTTTTAATTGTTATATCAGACTGGGGTCACGACTAATCCAAAAAACATTATTCTTATAGCTTTGTCTCTCCCAGGATTTATGGGAATATCTGAATCTTCTACGAGCCCCCAATCAGCCGTCAGTTCTCTGAATCAAAAACCGTCGATTGCATTGGAATCGCCACAGTGAGTTCTTTCTTCTTCTATAGCCTCTCATATTGATTTATCCTATTCTGTGACTTATTCATGGTTGAAAATATTGGAATTTTTTTTTGCATATCTACAACATTCTATATTGATTCAGTGTCTGAGGTTTAACTATATCGATCGCACAATGTTGAGGTAGGTAGTTTGTGCCTTTTCGTAGATTTTCCTTGAATTGTATGTGCAAAAAGAATCCAATACCCGAGTTTAGGGTATTTCTTATTTAGGTAATTTATCTCTGTTAATTATTGTTATGCCTTGTTTGATTGAGTATGGGTTTTTGATTGTAAATAGGTTTATTTACATTACTATGGATGTGTTTTCCCATGCTTGATCTGGTATTTTCCATTGGGTCTATAATTTCTTGTTAGGCTACTTTTTTTCCATGCCCAGTGCTATTAGGATAGAGTGATATTATCTGACATGCTTGTGTTATGTCTTGTATCTATTTAACCAAGTAGTATTTGTGATTTAATTTGGATGATGAATACATTTGTGCACTATTGCTTAAAACAAGACTGTGGGAACCTGGCTTAGTGAGACCATTGGGGGAATTGACGTTGAGGGCTTCCCCATAGTGTCTATTGCACTCTCACATTTTGAGAACAAATAGTGGATTAGAGCTGAGTGCTCCTTTAGAGTGTCTATTGTTTTCCTTATGGGACCATAAGGGGAATTAACATTGAGTTCTTCCTCAGAGAGTCTATAGTCTATCGTTAAAACTCTGTAGGGGAATTCAGAGTGAGTTCTACCTCAGAGAGTCTTTGTTTGCACAAGACCAAAAGGGTTTAGACTGTGTGAGCTTACCCAAAGGGTCATTATATATTTTTTAAAAGTTCAACCAGAAGGGTTAGGCTATATGGAATTTTCCATAGGGTTTGTTATATTTGTTTGGCTGAATAATTAATAATCTAAATGAATGTAGTTAAAACTGTAGGACTTTTTACTTTTGAGTACATCCTTGTTTATTAATTCATTTTTTCATATTTTACTGTTTTATAGATTAAATGATAGTTAGGAACATATCATTGGGTGGATGAAAACTAGGATTCGTCTCAAACCCTTTTTGGCTCATGATTTTGGGTCCAAGCAAATTATATTGCTGGAGGTATAGATAAGGGAAACCGCCCATCTACTTCAGTTAGTTGATTGCAGTGGAGTTGGAGACCATGGGACCAAGCTGAGGCTTTCAATGCTACTAGATTTCTTTAATTTTTTTGACTTTGTACTTGTTTTTAGTGTTTTATTCTAGCATTGTGACTTATTTGGATACCTTTCTAGATGCTTGTTACATGCATCATTATTGGATATATATTTGTTATAGTTGTTTGTTACTTTCATTCTTCTGATTTTTGCTTATTGTATGGTATTATTGCTTCTTCTATTGTATATTACTGTTATTACACTGTGTTTCTCTACCAATGAGGGCGTAGTTTCCCCACTATCACACCCAAGGAACTCAATTCTATTTGGTAGCCTCTGGTGTTTGGGGAAATGTGCTTGAGGCCATGTGACCAACCGGTTATGGGGCACCTTTGGAAAACACCCAGAACCGGGACATTACAATGTGGTATAAGAGGGATTATTTTGTTCTTTCACTTACGATTTGGAGCCTATAGACAAGGATTATATGGAATACATAGTTTTTAATAATTTGTGCCAAGAAGTAGCTAACCCATGTACAGGGAAAAGCTAATTTATCTTGATTATTGAAATTTTCATGGTTTTTAAATTTTACAGTTGATTTGATTTCACCATTGGGTGACTCACATGTTTTGTAGTATTATTGTTGATGTTGAAGAGTTTCTATTTCTGTTGAATCCTGATGGGATGATGGTATTCCATCTCATGCATCATATATGAATTTTCTTGAGACCACATGTCATGCTTTCTTGCCACGCAATTATGGTTGCATTACTGAATGAATGTTGTTGTGATAAATGTTGTGTTATATATGCATGATATTGTGATAAATGATAGAATATAATACCTTTTATTTTAAAGGGTAATGGATTGTGTAAGGTTTTTTTTGAATGAGAACCAAACGTTGGTCCCTAAGGTGTTATGGGCCCTCATGGATTGGAATTGGGTGGATCATGTGATTGATTGCATTGTTATTATTTGTGATGTACTTGTATAAGATTCCAAGCTTTGATTCACGGGCAGTATGATCCATCAAAAATCAGAATTTGGAACTTTAAACATTTGTTTTAGTGATTTATGGGCTTCTGGAGTAGTTTCTTAGGCATACTATCCGAAAAAACCCAGAATACATGGTCTGTAATGATGAATACGTGCCATGTGTCCTTCTGTTTAGGAAGTATGTTTTTTTAATAAGTACACGCCGTGTAATATATATACACATAGTGTAGTGCATAACCGTGTGACTGACTATGTGAGTAGAGAAACATGGCTGGAAAATCATTGTGGAACACACCGTGTTCTAGATGTACTTGCTGTGTTGTAGAGACCATGTCTCCTGTCGTGTGACTAATGACATGGGTTGATGAAAATCATGCAGTACACACCATGTCCATCTTGAGCACATTGTGTGGAATCGACCGTGTAACCAAATGTGTGACTAATGACACGGGTCAGTGGATTCCTTCTAGTACATTCCAATCCTGGAAAAAATAGGGCATGCATTATTGTTCTAAGAGAACCATGTTTTTTTGTGTGTTGGGTATCTCAAGCAGGGGATGATTATTCAAGTACATTCTATGTCCTAGGGAGGAACACGCCATGTGTATGGGGGTATTACATGACCTGGGATAACACTAGTACACGCACTTGTGAAAGACTATGTGAACACACCGTGTACGGGTCATACACAACATGTATCTATGTTTTGAACAACCTGAATACTTTCTTTCTCCTATTTCATTCATTGACTTCTATGTTTTAGTTCTTTATAATCTTGAACTAAGGTGTGCACATGACCTTGTAGAGTCATGCAATCAAGATTTCCTACAATGTTATGCCAAATTAATGGATGTGATTAGACATCAGACATTGTAGATTAGGGACTCCCAGCAGACCCTCCCATCATGGTTGTCTTGGCACCATCCATTATCCCAGATACATATGTCGATGCATAGTTCTGATAGGGCTTCATGTGGTTTATTTATACTTTTCATTGAGCATCATCTTCTGAACTATCTATTGTAATATTGACTCATATTTTTCAATAGAAACTTCCTCCCATGATAATAGGTAACAGAGGACCTCAGGCTGCATATTCACGGTTATAAGCCATGCTATCGATCATCGATCATTTCGAGACACCTCAATAGAGTGGGTGAAGCTCACTATTTACATTATTTATGATTATTCCAAGATATGGTGGGATGTGATATCATAGGTAGGGCACCATTAGGGTATGTCCTTATATGAGTTCCAGTGTGCCTTCAATGATTACTTCTACCCAAAGACATTGATGGCTGACCGAGATCAATAGTTCTTGATTTTGGAGTAGGGTAATCTCTCAGTCATGGATTATTATTCTTTCTTAACAAAGCTGCATCGCTTCAAACCCATTCTTGGGGGTGATGAGTTATTCCAAGCGAGGATGTTTGAGGATGGTCTTATGATTGAAATCTAATCTCAGGAGAACATCTTCAGGTTGATGAACATATATTCCATAGTCAACCAGGTGCTGATCATACAGTGCGACCTGAGGGATTCAGGATCTGTGAGATAGGGCGGTTCAACATCTAGATTTGGTGATTCTCTAGATGATATTAGAAAGCACATTAAGGAGTATACATTTGAAGATATGAGTAATATGGATACACAATCAAGTAGCCATGTGGTATGCTACAGGTGTGGGAAGGGTGGGAATATGTGGACACATTTCTTGAGAGACCCATTCGAGTGCCGATCTTGTGGAATGATGGGACATATTTATCATTTATTTCATTTTTTCACTATCAGATGGTGAAAAAGGTTGTTCTATGACTCCACATTCAAGAGTAGGAAAACTAGTTTCTTATCAGTCTGTGTAATGGAGTTCGTCCGACCATTCAGGCTGAGGTGGAGGTCATAGAAATGTTAGCCAGTCACAAGGATTGTATTGAAAACTGGGTGGATCAGCTTAGGGTAGTCAGGCAAGGTCGTAGGTCTGCAGAACATGTCAGAATTTTGTAGTGGTGTAGACCCAACAGCAGAAGGATATGAACCCTCTACAATTAGAGGTAAGATACTAATTGGATCACTTTTTTCTTGTTATCTTTTTTATATAGGGAGATCCCATATTTTAATATCTGTTTTTGTTGTGGAGAGTCTTGGACTTTTTATCTTTACTTATGCTGATATCTTGATGTTATAAATATTGTTGGGGACTAGAACGACTAGTGTATATCAATGCAGGGATTTCCCTCTTGAGTTTGGTGGGTGTCACCTCTTATGTGACCTCTATGTCTTAGAGATGATAAACAATGATTTCATTCTCAGAATGGATTGGTTTGTTCCTTACCAGGATTTCGTCAAATGCTATTTCCATATGGTGAGTTTCACATTACCAGAGGTAAATTTGTTTCTACATAAGTGTGAATGGGATGTTCAGGATGGAAGATCGGGACCCGAGCATCATGGGTTGGGAGGAGTTACAACCTAGATTTATAGTCTATACCTGGTTGACCAGGGGACTTCAAAGATCAACTTTCCCCCAGTGGTGGATCATTTCATGGGTGTTTTTCTATAGGCCTTTTTAGTTTTTCTCCCACAGTGAGAGGTAGACATTTCTATTGAGTTTGTGCTATTTGCGGCACTGGTGTCCATTCCTCCTAACATGATTGCCCCACTAGATATAAAGGATATCAAAAAGTATTTATAGAAGTTATAGAAAAAGTGGTTCATCTAACCTAGTACTTCTACATGGGGTTCTCCTATCCTGTTTTTAATGAAGGCGGACGGTACCCTCCGACTGTGTGAGGATTATTAGAAACTAAACCCATTGATGGTCAAGAACCGATATCCCTTGCCGAGGATTGATGATCTATTTGATCAACTTCGAGGAGCCTGGGTGTTCTCGATGATTGAATTCAGATCTGGTTATCATGAGTTTCATGTTAGACCATTTGATATACCATTTACATCCTTTCTGGGAAGTTATGGTCTATATGAGTTTGTAGTTATGTTGTTAGGTCTCACAAAACAGCTGTAGTTTTTATGGAAATGATGAACCGAGTGTTCCATCGTTACTTGGATTCATTCATGGTGGTTTTTTTGGATGGTATCCTAGAGTAAAATCACACTCAACATGACCATGCTACCCATCGTGAGATCGTTTTGAGTAAAATCAGAGAGTATCAGTTATATGCTAAGCTCTCAAAATACCAATTTTGGATGGACAGATTCACTTCTTGGGTCATGTTATCTCAGAAGCAGGAGTATCCATAGACCCAGACAATGTGAGAGTGGTATTTTTCTGGGAGAATCCAAAGAACTTATTTGAGGTATGACATTTTCTCGAGATAGCAGGTTACTACAAACATTCATTCATGAATTTTCACACTTATCAGCGCCACTAACGGGCCTGACTAAGAAGGGTGTTAAGTACATGTGGACAAATTCCTCCAATTAATCCTTTTAGGAGCTGAAATTGAGGATGAATTTAGCACCAATACTAGTTTTTTCAGATCCACGAATGAGCTATATTGTTTACTGTGGTGCTTCAGGTATCGGGCTGGGAGTAGTGCTTATGTTGGGGGAAGGAGTCATTGCGTATGGGTCACGACAGTTGAGTCCACATGAGAGGAATTAATCAACACACAATCTTGAGTTGGCTGTAGTTGTTCATGCTTTACATTGTTGGAGAAATTATCTATTGCGATATCATTTTATGGTGTATAGTGTCCATAAAAGTCTCAATTATATCTTTACCCCGCACCATCTGAATTTGAGATAGTGAAGTTGGGTCGAGTACATTTAGTCCATTGAATTTGAGCTTTCCTACACACCTGGGAAAGGCAATGTAGTGGATTATGAATTGATCAGGAGGGCTCATATAAAAGAAGTTCAAAAGGCCACCAGTGAGTGGAAGCTTTTAGATATGTTCTCTAAGATTCATTTGTAGGTGCACGACAGAAAGGGGAAGACGTTTCATTCATCTATAGCTGGAACATCTACTCTACTTGATCGAGTGTGAATGAGTCTGCTATAAGATTCTGAAGGCCTAGCCTTATGGGAGAGTGTGTTAAAAGAGGACCCTATTCTTGGATGAACCTTATGAGAGGAAGATATCTTTCACTTCTATGGACACATGTGGGTGTTAGTTGAAATACGCAAGGAGCTAATGTGTGATTTTCATTCCTCATTTTGGGTATTTCATCCTGGTGTTACCATGATATATCGAGATCTACAATGTTGGTATTCACGACCAAGAATGAAGAGAGATTTAACTGGTTTTTTGATGAGGTGTTCCACCTATCAGTAGGTGAAGGAATAGAATCAGAGGTCATTATGGATTTCGCAGTAGATACCCATTCCCGATTGGAAGTGTAATGATGTCGCGATGGACTTCATGATGGGTTTTCTGAGGTCGTCTTGAGGGAATGATGTAGTTTGGGTTGTCATTGATAGACTCACAAAGGATGCATAGTTCTACTAATAAAGGATAAATTAAGTGTAGAAGAGTTGGGAAGGTTGTATGTCTAGTATATTGTAAGTTTACATGGGGTTCCACACTCCATCGTTTGAGAAAAGTATTCTCGTTTTACTTCTCGGGACTGGTACGGACTATAGTGGTTTTTGGGAACACATGTACTTATGAGTACAACTTACCATCCCTGGGCAGATGTCCCGCTCGAGCATATGATTCATGTGCTGGAGGAAATGCTTCGAGAATGCGTCCAAGATTTTGGTGGTTCATGGGAGAATCATATACCTATGGTCAATTTTTCATACAACAATAGGTTTTAGAGGACTATTCAGATGGAACATTATGAGGATTTGTATGGTAGGCCATGCCGATCTCCCCTATGTTGGATGGAGGTAGGAGAGGCTGCAATGCTGGGACTATGTCTTGTCTAGGAGACCACAAAGTAGATAGGGTTGATTCAGAAGAGGATGGATATTACACAGTCACGATAGAAGTCTTATACTGATCAATAGAGACAAACTCTAGAGTTCGAGGTCAGAGATCAGGTTTTTCTACGTGTCACACCAAGGTTGGGACACTGGAGATTTTAAGGACAGGGTAATATTTCGTCGAGATACATCCAGACATTTTATGTTTTGGGTAGATTTGGTCTGGTATCCTATCGGTTGTAGTAACCTCAGAGGTACTATGATATGACCAACTCTAGTATGAGTTTTATGGTATCATGGGTGAGTACAGGATGAGAATTGGGAGAGGGAGACAGATGTGCAATTGTAGTGGCCAGAGCAGTTTGAGGATTCTTCTTCATCACCACCTCGCTAGGGAAATGAGGGGAAATTTTTTTTAAGGGGGGAAATTTGAAAGAACCTGGGTCTTATTTTGTGGTATTGATCTCTTTTTCATGATTCTTTTGATGAAAAAAATATGAATTAAAATTTTAGGAGTACACGCTATATACTTCCTTGTACATGTCATGTACTCTCACACTGATCCCAAGCTGTGTTTGGTCGTGTCAAGGATCTATACACAACCATGTGGCGATGTGGCCGGGACACTTAATGCAATCCCCAATAAAGGCTTATACACTCCATGTATCAATAGCGAATATGCCGTGTATTTTTATTTTTAATTGTCATATCAGATTGGGATTGCTGCTAATCAACAGAGCTATCTTCATCATGATCTGTCTCTTCCAGAAGTGATGAAAATCACAAAATCTTCTCCAAGACCCCGATTGGACATCCATTCTTCAAATCAAACACCATTAATTGCATTAGAATCACCATAGTGAGTTATTATTTTTTCTATATCCAATCCTCTTGATTTATCCTCTTCCGTGAGTTATTCAAGGTTGAACAATTTGGACGTTTTTGAAGATCTATGATGTTCTAGTCGATTCATAAGATGAGTTCCAAATGTATCAATCATAAAATGTTGAGGTATCTGGAGTGGGCCTTTCCATAGATTTTCCTTGAATTATATGTGTAAAAGGTTCCCCATACCCTAGTTTAGGGAATTGCGTGTTTTGGGAATTTAACCCTGTTAATGCCTGCTATGACTTGTTTTCTTTAGTATGGGGTTTTGATTGTATGTAGGGTTATTTACATTTCCATGGATGTGTTTGACCATGATTGATTGAATATTGCCCATTGGGTCTAGAATTTATTGATAGGATGATCTACTTTTCATGGCTATTACTGTTAGGATAGAGTGATATTATCTGACATGCTTGTTTTATGACTTGTTTCCATTTAGCCAAGTAGTATTTGTGATTTACTTTGGCTACTGAATATATTTTAATCATGATTGATTTACACAGGGCTGTGTGATCCGGATGTAGTGAGACCGTTGGGGGAATTGACATTGAGGGATTCCCCAGAGTGTCTATTTTACTTTTCACGCTATGAGACTATAGGGGGGATTGACGTTGTGTGCTCCCTACGAGTGTCTATAGTTATCATTATGAGACCACAGGGGGAATTGACATTGAGTGATTCCTCATAGAGTCTATAGTTTATCATTAAAAGACTGTATAGGGAATCAATGGTGAATGCACCCTTAGAAATTCATTGTTTGCATGATACCAAAAGGGGTTAGACCATGTGAACTTACCCAGAGGGTCATTATATATTTTTAATATGTTGATCTAGAAGGGTTATGCATTGTGGACTTTCCGAGAGGGTTTTTTGTAATTGTTTGGATGAATAATTGATAATTTAAATGAATGTAGTTAAAATTGTGGGACTGTTTAATTTAGAGTACTTCCTAGTTTATTACTTCATTTTTCATATTTTTCTGCTATATATATTCCATAACAATTAGGTATATATCTTTGGGTGGATTCCGACTGGGATTCGTCTCACACCCTATTTGGGTCTTGCTTTTAGGGCTCAAAAATTTATATTGTTGCAGGTGTTGATAAGGGTAAGAACCCTTCGGCTTCAATTACATGATTTCTATGGAGATGGAGAGCATAAGACCAAGATGACGATGCAATGCTCCTAGAGTTGTTTACATTATTTTCCTTTGTACTTGGAATTAGTATTTTATTCTTATATTGTGACTTGTTTGTATGATTTCTAAGATACTTGTAAATGCGTATTCATATATATATATATATGATACAGTTGTTTATTACTTTTAGTTTTTCTCTGTTTTCTTATTGTATGGTATTACTAATTCCACTTTTTTATATTAATTTTATTCCACTATGTTACTCTGCCAATGAGGGCAAAGTTTCCCAACTATCACAACCACGACCCCCGCTGGTAGTTGGAAGCCTTTGGAATTTTGTGAAATACCCTTAAGGCCATGGGACCAACCAGGTATTGGGCACATTTATATGACACTCGGAACTAGGGTGTTACAGAGGTCAAGTGCTAATAAGAAGATAGAAAAGAAGGAGTTAAATAAATGTTTATGCTTGATGTTGTAAATGTTAGGTTTGGTCCATGTTTCACCATGACACTAAACCTATGTATCCTTGTGGTGTATAACTATTATGTTGTTTATATTTATAATAATGTAATAGTAATGTAAGAAAAGTATGGGTCGCTATAGTTGGCATTAGAGGTAAGGTTTAGTTAATTTGGGAATTAAGATCAGTGAAACCTATAGAAAACCTCTTGTATGATACTAATTACAAATATGCACACTAGAATATTTACATAGGGATCCCATAAGTTATTCTTTTAGTGAAAATTGTACAAATGATTAAGTTATTTATTCATGAGTTTTTGACTCATGTTTTGTTCTATCCTTTTCTATTTTATAAAATGGTGGGATCATGGAGTATCTAGACCAAAAACTCAGGCGAGGTTCAATGCAATGACTTCCCAAATGACATCCCCATTGCATTGGGAGGTGGAGTTCAAAACATCATGGCGATGCTTGCCCAAATATCTCAGGTTTTTAAAAATAACAAAAATAATGGGGAACATCCTCCTTCACCAAATACCAATGTGGGAACAACTAGATATTGAGTGTTTTAGGTGGGAACAATCACTGACGTTTAGTGGTTCTTCTGATCCACCAGTTTCTGAACAGTGGGTCAACTTCATGGAGAATATCATTTTTGTGTTTCACTATTCTAAGACGTAGAAGGTGACACTATCCATTTATATTCTATATAGAGAGGCTGATAAATGGTGGGATTTGATTAAGAACACAAAGCCAATGGTAGAAATTAATGATATGGAATGTCAAGACTTTAAGATCACGTTATTTAATAAGTATCTCCCACGAACTCTTCATATAAAGATTGAGAGAGAATTCATAGAGCTCAAGAAAAAGGAAATTGAATCTATCACAACCAACAAAGATAATTTCATAAGGAATTAAAGGTACACTTCGGGTTTTGTTATCAACAATGAAAGAAATTTTTTTAGAATCTTTAGTTTATAATAAAAACACCTTTGAAAGGCTATTAAAATTCAAGAATTTGGGAGTTATGAAGATGTTTTACAATGTGATATCAAAGTGGAGATGGAGTCTGGTTAATTTTCCGATGGATATGGTGATAAGAAATGAAATATGGATCTTCAAAAAAAAGGATCTAATGATAAATGTGGGAAGAAAGCTCAATAGCCTGCATGATAAAAAATATGGGAAGTTGCATCCTCGGAACTACCTAAAAGGGATAGGAAAATTCTTCAAGTGTGGGAATGAATGAAAACCATGTTAAAGAGTGTCTAAAAGACATGAGAAGGATGGAGAATGTAATGGAAGAAAATTGAGATCCACCCATGGTTCAATGCTACAACTATAGAGATAAAGGTTACTATACAAGATTGTGAACTAAACCTCGAGTCCTCAAGGGTAATCAGCATCAACAGCCACTAAAGCCAAAGGAACAAGGGATGGATTATGCCATCACTACTGCGTAAGTAGATAATGATAATGAATTCATACAACATAAAATTACTATTCACTCAAGAATGTAAAATGTATTATTTCATTATGGTTCTACTCATTCCTTTATATCTTGTATGTTTTATAGAACTATAGAATTGAAGCCCCAATGCCTTGTAGTAGAGAAATGTGGTGCATAATTGAAACTCATGTGTTAGACTCTTCTACTGTTGGCGTATGTGGGAATATTCTTCCATCAAAGCTCATAATACTTCCCTTGGTGGAATTCAATGCTATATGGTAATGGATTGGATCTCGTTATATAGATCACATATAAACGATCAGAAAAAATAGATATCTTTTCATATTCCAAACCATTCCATGATCCTCTATATATATAATGTTGATCATGATTCTCCTTGGATAAATCCTTCAACAATGTGAGTGTTGATTCCATATGAAGAATCATAGATCTCCCAAATAGTTGAGTCAAAGGAAAGTGCCAACCTAGCAGAAATGCCCATCATGTGTGAATAATGTGATGTATTTCCTGAAGATTTACCCAGACATCCCCCAGATTGTGAGGTAGTGTTATCAATAGAACTCATACCCATATCTAATCCTATCTCTATGTGCACTTATAGGATGGCTCTAATCAAATTAGAGGAGTTAAGGAATCACCTGCAAGAGAATTTGAAGAAAGGGTTCATACGCACTAGTGCATCACCTTGGGGTGATCCAGTGCTCTTTGTGAAGTAGAATGATATAACAATGCATCTATGTATAAATTATTGAGAACTAAAGAAGTTCACCATAAATAAAAACTATCATATTCCAATGATTGGTGACTTTTTTAATCAGTTAATAGGAGATATATACTTATCAAAGGTGGATATACGTTCTGGGTATCATCAACTTAAGGAGAGGAGGGAAGATATTTAGAAGACTGTATTTTGTATAAGATATTAGAAAAATGAGTTTATGGTGATTCCCTTATAACTTAGTAATGCCCCTAAAATCTTCATGGAATTCATTAATATATTCCTTAGAGAATACCTTGACAAATATTTGGTAGTGTTTGTTGATGATATTCTCATATAATCCAAGAGCAAGGAGGAACAGGAATAAAATATAAGACTTGTGTTGGCGCCATTGAGAAATGAGAAGTTGTACGCCGTGTTCAAAATGTGTGACTTTTGGATGAATCAAGTCACGTTCTTGGGACATGTGATCACAATAGAGGGAATTTATGTGGGCCCATAAAAAACAAAGGTGATTGAGGAATGGGCCTAGCCCTATAGTGTCACAAAAATCAGTTGTTTTCTTGGATTATCTGGGTACTACTGACGTTTTGTGAGATAATTCTCACAATAGTCAATCCTGCTAAATAAGTTAACAAGGAAAGGGGAAATTATTTTTGGATATATGAATGTGATGGTAGATTCAAGGAGCTAAAGAGAAGGCTGATCACAACACCTGTACTCACATTTCTGAAGAGTGGAGATGGTTTTGTGATATAAAGTGATGATTTAATGAAATGCTTTGGTTGTGCACTCATGAAAAATTATAATGTGATAGCATACACCTCGTGGTAGTTGAAGATCTATGAGAAGAACTACCTGACACATGATCTAGAGTAGAAATCCATGATTTTTTCGTTGAGAATTTAATGTCACATCCTTTATGGTGAGAAGTGTGACATATACACTGACCAAATGATTTTAATGTATATATTCACACCAAAGGAGCTCAACATGCATCAAAGGAGATAGTTATAGCAAATCAAGGATTTTGATTTCCCTATTCGCTATCATCCCGGAAAGGCGAACAAGGTAGCTGATACTCTAAGTAGAAAATAACCTGATACTCTATCCATGCCGTTGATTGAGAAACACCCTATCTTCTTGGATATGTAAATTATGGATTTGAAAATCAATAGGGCTGGGGATACATCCTACCATTCCCAAATGATTATGCAACCATCCATCCAAAATAATATTATGGCATCACAAAGGGATGATCCAGAGTTATAAAAGAACGTGAATGTAGTAAAGGAAGGGAAGCTACATGAGTTCCATATCGCCGATGATGGTGTGATTTCATTTGGAACGTGTTTTATGTGACTTAATCATAAGGGATAAATAATGAGCTATTCGAAAATGCTCTTAGCTCATCATTCACTATCTATCTTGGTGGCACAATGATGTACCGTGATCTCTGATAACACTTCTGGTGAGATAACAAGAAGAAAGATATTATATAATATATATCAATGTGCTTGGTATGTTAGAAAGTAAAAGTAGAGAAAAAAGTCTAAAGGAATGATGGAACCATTGCCTATACCCATGTTGAAATGGGATAATGATACTATGGTCTTTGTAATGGGTCTCTTGAAAAAATATAAGGTAAATAATGCGATATGGGTTGTGGTAGACCAACTCACCAAGCCTACCCATTTTATCTCTATTTGGGAAGATCTATTACTTTAACAACATTCAATGATATACATGATGGAAGTGGTGAGACTGCATGGTGTTCCACTCTCGATTGTCTCTGATCATGATCCAAGGTTGATATCAAAATTCTGGAGAAGTATTCAACATGGTTTGAGCACTGAATTGAATTTCTACATGACCTATCACCCCTAGAATGATGGCCAACCTGAAGGGACTATTTAGATGCTTGAAGATATACTAAGATCCTGCTCTCTAGAATTCAAATATGGATGGGATCAAAATCTCCCATTGGATGAGTTTTCATAAAACAATAGCTTTGACTAGAGTATCCAGATGACTCTGTATAAAGATTTGTATGGAAAGAGATGTAGAACTCCATCCTGTTGGGATGAAGTTGGAGAAATCAAACTAATTGGACCCGATCTTATGAAAGAGATAACCGAGAAGGTTCAAGTCACCCAGAAACTCATCAAAGTTTCTCAGAGTTAGAAAAAGAGCTATGCTGACAAATATCATAGGTACATAGAGTTCGAAATCGGAGATAATGTATTCTTTTGAATATCACCATGGAAGTGAGTCATGTGATTTGGAAAGAAAGGGAAGCTAATACCAAGGTACATTGGCCCCACTGAGATCCATGAACACATAGGAGTCGTGGCCTATCGGCATGCACTTCCACAGAAGGTGGCTCAAGTTCAGGATGTGTTTCACATATCTCTCCTATGGAAGTACATACCAGACCCCTCACATGTATTTAACTCGTAGTTGGTACAACCGAAAGATTCTCTCTGTTATAGGGAGCAACCAAAAATGATGTTTGATTGGAGAGATAAGGTTTTAGGCAACAAGACAACCCATCTTGTCATGTTATTGTGGAGGAACCAAAAGATTGAAGAAGAATGTTGGGAACTAGAAGAGGCGATGGAGGAGAAGTACCCTCCCTATTTGTGTAAAATGAAATTTCATCGGTGAAATTTCATAAGGGGGAAGAATGTAATAACCCAATGTTTTATCAATGTAATTCCCGTCAAATTATTTTCCCTTATAGTATAATCACATTAAGAAGCACAATAAAATATAATGATTATAAATACTAAGTAACCATTAAATATAATTTTTCCACTTATATGTTTTGAATTTCAAAAATCCAACATACACAATTGCGATCAGTAAGATGTTTGGAGTCTGATTGGAAAAATGTAATTATTGGTGAATAGTAACCTACTCATATGAATAGTAACCTACCCTTATGAATAATTATACAACTCTTATGAATAGTAAATCGTCCAAAATAATAGTAACCTTAACCATAAATTATTAAATAAAATTTAGGCATCTTATATGTAACAATTTAACCATCGTAAAAGTATTGGTATTTTTGTAAGTTATTAATAAATAATTAAAATTTATTAATTTAAAATAAAATTTATTTTAATAAAATTTGTTCTTAAATTAAAAATTTTATGTCTAACATATTTATGTTAATTTTATAATACATTACGTAATTTTTGAAAGCATTATAAAACCACTATTAATTTTAAAAATTGTAATTTCAAGTAAATTATGAATTTAAATAATAAATTAAGTTATTCACATTTAGAAAATTATTTAGGAAAAATTGAATTCATATTTGTATTCTACATTTTAAAAAATGGTTAGCGTGAATTTTTTGTTTTTTCTTAAATACTTGAATTCTTTATGAATAGTGAAATACCATATTTTTCAAAAAAATCAAAATAAACTAATTATATAGTCATGTACGATTTTCTAATGATGTAAGCCCTACTAGTTCGTATTCACATGATAAAATTAATTTAATTAGTCATTGAAGACTCACTATTACTTGTTTTGTGGAGAAATAATAAATTAATGTATATTATATTGAGAAAACCCCTCCCCCTCCACTACAAATACCAACCTTCACACCCTCATTTCCTCACACCTCTCAAGCTTAAATACTTTCCTAAACTCTTCCCAAAGCACTTCCCTTTCTACTCCCCCATGACTAGTAGATCTTTTACTCATCAAAAGACCAAGACTAGGCTTTTTAAGGAGGATTCAAGAGGTAATTTCTCTATCTCTTTTCATTCATTTTGCTTATAAATTTCTTTTAATTTATTCTCTTATCCTCAATTTATTTTATCAATATTCATGGTAAATCATGTATGATTGATATTATAGTATGATATCATGTTAATGGAAAAATACTAATTATAATCCACCCTCCATATTTTGGTTAATAAAATGAAATCATTTCCCATGATGTGTTAATTTTCCAAAATCATGGGCTATGGGATTGCTTTTTTCTTCAAATCCTTCAAGGTGGCCATTAAAACCATCAAATGGTTGAAAAAATATTTTAATGTTTATATTTTTAATGGTTTATAACTAACTTATTTACATGACACTATGTGATAAAATTAAACAAGTTCATTGTGATAAAAAAACCACCCAAATTAAACAAAAATTACCATCATTAAATTTACCTATTGATTCATCGTCACGGTAAAAAACGAAATTCATTAAAAAATAATTTATATCTCTGTAATTTAAATAGAAATATATATTAATAATTTTTTATGTTCATCCACAATTCAAACGAACATCAGTTCATGAATACAAGTGAACCGTTCATAAAAGCTATGAAAATTAACTCTCCCGAACAATGAATTTAAGCTCTATAACTCATTCAAAGGCGCATAAAATAACGTAATGAGATCATAATAATCCATATTAATTTAAAGAAGGTTCTATAATTTTTAATTAATTATTATAATGTTTTTATATAGGACATTTAAGTGAGTAAAGTGTTCACATACAAGGTAAGGGGAAATTCTCGATCCCAACTTTCATTCTTCATGTTCTCCCTCTTTCACTCCATTTTTGGTATAATAACTCCTTAAAATTACTTTTCCACCATTATATTTACTATTATGTGATATAAATGTTTTCCCATGATGTTTATGTCAAACAAAGGATTTCCATAAATAACTCTTCTTTCAAAAACACACATTTTACTTCTCACTCAAGGTGGAAGGTTCTTGTACCACGTTATTTTACAAGTTTATTTTGGTAACAAAATGTTTATGAATGTGTTATTATGAGATGAAACTAATTCATTTCCATGGTTTATTTATGTTAATTTTTTATATATGTTCTATGTGGCATTCATGATAATGAAAATGTTATGGTGTGATAGGTGCACCCAGAATTATATAGCACAAAATCAATATTATGAAATGATGGGTGCACCAAGAATTATATTTTGCTCTAATTCATTGGGTAAAGTGATTAATCTCATGAGTTAATGTGAAATGATTTTTGAACAAGATACTATCTTTGTTCAAAACTACGTGTGGTAGTTGAGCACTAGACATGATGTTTCATTTTTTGAATTGCCACATTTCAAGTCTTTTATTAATGATTCCTCTCATGTTCATGATACATTGTAAATGTTATGATTATGATCACCAATTTTTGTATTGTTCTTATCAACCCTATTACTGGTCTTTTAGATCACCCTTTTTTTGTATATCCATTGGATACTACATATACTGGGGAGAGTTCAAGTGAGAATAAGAAGATATAGAATAAGAAATTAAATAAATGTTTATTATTGATATTGTAAATGTTATGTTTGGTCCTAGTTTTCCTAAGACAAAAAGCCTATGGATCCTCATGGTGTTATAAAATTATGTTGTTTATATTTATAATGATGTAATATTAATGGAAGAAATGTATGGGTCAATATAATTTATACCTTGTAGAATAATTGATCAAGGATGAAGACCCAAGATTGAATGATTTAAGATAATATGGGAATGAGTTTTTGAAGGAGCCGACATCGATCCTTCATCTTGTTTGTAGGTTTGATTGTTGAATATGGGAGATGAAAAAGTTCTAAGAAGACACCCCACCAGTTCAATCAATTTTGAGAAGAAGACAAACAAATGACTCATTTTAGTTTGATTTAAATATGAACCAATATATAGGTGAGCCCATTGAAGAATGACGAATCCTCCATCAAGGGACCTTCTAAATATACTGAAGATGGTTAACTACGGTCTCATGTTGAAGAACATATAGGATTAAAGAATCCAGAGAACCAATCACTGTGTGATGTGGTAGGGTAAAATATATAGAAATAGAACACCGAACAAAACAAAAATCAATTGATTTAATGCTTGCAGAATATGAATGATATATAACCAAAGGATTCAAGATGAAATAAAATAAAAGAAATAACAAATAACACTAGTATTTAAATGATTTGGTCTTGTGGGGACCAATGTGCATGACAAGAACACCACCCAAAACTCAAGTTTTATTAATGATTGAAAAGAAATATAATAAGGATTATAAGATACAAATAGAATTGAATAAAAATATAGCAAAAAAATATTCAAGAATCAAAATATAACTCTCTAAAAAACTAGATGAAAATGATACTTACAATTCTAGACATGAAGGTACATCCATACCTTTCTCTTGGTGATCCTAGAAAGGTGGTACCACTGCTCAATTTAGACTCACTACGAAAAAATATCAATATATCTAGGGTCTTGGTCTTGTGATCTGATTATTGACCCCAAATCTTCATGGGGAAGGATTCCAACATGGAATCCACCACAAGTTTGACACCAGTGGTATGGAAAAAGGTTGGGCCAACATATCTTAACCTATAAAGAGGATGAAACCACCACCAAAAGTGTATCCTAGAGAGAGGATCGAAAACCTAGTGGTGAAGGAGATAAATTTATTTTGAATGTATCCATTGAATGATTTCATCTGATGGGGGGGATTAAATACCTCTGAAAAATCCCATATCACCATAAATGCTCAACCAAGTAGAGAGCACCACAAGTCCACCTAAACATCCCTTCCAGCAGTCCATGAAACCACCAGAAAAAAATGGACAATTGGGATTTAAGACGATTAAATAGGAATGAATGGAAAAAATGAGGGAAAAAATGTCCAGATTTATAGGGTGGAAAAATATTAATAAGGAAGGACAAAAGTGAGTAGGCTGAATACACAACCCAACAAACAAGAACAGACATGAATAATAGGATGAATAAAAAAATGTTGTTATGATACATCATATATGAAAACAAACCATACCATCCAAAATGGAATAATAAATCAGGTCAAATTTCAATATGAAAAGATAAATTGTATGCCATAATTCACAAAAGTCCACCATATTCAATTGAAATTGGTAATTTTCTTTCACTAATTATTATAGAATAGGAATCATGTTCAAGTTGTCTAATAAAATTGAACTTAAAAAATACCATGTATTTATTAAAACTATCATCTGAGTTTTTGTCAGTGTGTAACGTTCTTCTAAACACAATTCCTAATTCTATAATTTCTCTTATAAAATGTAGTCTTATATCTATGTTCTTTGATTTAACATGGAAAAATATATTTCTGGATAAATGGAGTGCTGATTGACTATCATCATATGCATTTACCACTAAATTGAAATGGTTATGTTCTGATGGAATGACTTTAATCAATAAATATTCCTTCAATGTCTTGGTAAGGGTTATGTACTCAGATTCTATGGTTGAAAAGGCAACCATAGAATGCATATTGAATTTTCCTGGAATGGGGCCACCATAGTCAATGAACACATATCCAATCAAGGATTTCATAGTTTCAATATTACTTTCTTATTCATCATCTACATATCAAAACAGAATTTCAAAAGTATCAACATTTTTATGATAACATCAAGAAATTTTTTAGATACATGATAGATATCGAAGAATCCACTTAAGGGAATTCCAGTGTGGCTTCCTAGGTGCAGCCATAAATCTACTTAAAGTGTAGATTGCATATGAAATATCAGTTCTATGCAAATAATAGGGAACATAATGAAACCAGAAATATTACCATAAGGTATATTAGACATCAATTTCATATCATCATCTATAGTCGATGCTGAGGCAAAGATATTTTAATGTTTTTTACAATAGGTACATTAACTGGATTGAGAGACTCAAACAAGTATCTCTTAAGAATATTTAATATGTAATCATGCTAAGATAAAAGAATTAATTTATTTGGACTATCTCTAATGATTTAAACACCCTATATTTGATTAGTTTAACCTATGTATTTTATTTCAAACTATCCATTTAATTGATATTTTACATCAATTATTAAACGCATATTTTAATGAATGATAAAAATATAATCAAAATAATGTAGTAGGTAAAGAATATAGTTTTGAGTCGATTTAAAATAGACACATGCATCATATTAGCTTTTAGTGAATTGGTTATCTAAAATGAATGAATAAAATTTATTATACCATTTCCTAGATGATTATTTTAAACTATATAATGATTTTTTCAATAGTCATACTTAATTTATTTTCAATTCCTTAAAATAACCCCAAGAGGTCTAATATAGAGTTTCTTATTTAAATATCTATGAAAGAAGGAAGTTTTAACATGCAATTAATCAATATGAAGATTACAATAGGATGTAATGGAAGGTAAAGGCCTAATGGAAGAATGAGTAACAATAGAGGAAAAAATTTCAAAATAATAAATACCTTCTCTTTGAAGGAAACCCTTAGCAACTGACCATGTTTTGTACTTAATTTTTTTTACCGTAGTATTGTCCACTTTTATTTGATAAATCCACCTAGAAAAAATTATCTTAGAATTATGTGGTTTGTTGAAAATGGTCGATGCATGATGTTTTATTAATGATTTCAATTATTCATTCATGTAAAAGACCCGATTCCTTGAGTATTTGTTATTTAAGGATTACCTATAGATTTGAGGATCATCATCTTCAAGATCTTGGGCCACATGAAATGCATATGAATCTATATCATACTAGATAAATAGATCAGGTGGTCTTGGGACACTCCTTTCTATGTGTAAAGTCCATTGATAATCCCCGTTAGTGACAGCAAGTGTATATTTAGAATCTAAACCAGAACCCGACTCAGAATCTGCCTCAATAGTGTGCTGAGGAGAAGGTGGATTGGGCTGGACAGTATCCTCAATTTGAGTCTAGGGATCATATTAGTCAGCCATTTTATGGTCTGGAACACTACTTCCAGATTTTGAAGCCTTGGTTTTGTGATATTAAGACTCAGGAAAGACTACATCCCAAATTATAATGCACTTTTGGTTACCCAGATTATCAACCTAGAGTTTATACCCCTTAACACCCTTGGGATACCCAAAAAACATGCACATAAGATCTCTTAGTTCCAGTTTATTAGTTTTGACATGAAAATAAGCTGTACAACCGAAGAATCTCAAGTAGGTATAGTAAATAGGATTTCCATTCAATAATTACTCATGCGTTTTGAATTGATTTTCAAAATAGGAGAACCTATTAATAATGTAATCAATAGTGCTAATAGCCTCTATGTAGAAAGATTTAAGGATACCTAAGAATGCATGCATGATTTGGAATCTCTCTAATAAAGTATTATTCATTCTCCCTAAAAACCCATTCATCTGGGGGTTTCCCTAAAAATCATATGTCTTTTAATACCTTTATATTCACAAAAATGAATGAACTCAATGGAATGGTATTCCAGCCTATTTTCAATTATCATGGTTTTGATTTTCATCCCAATATGATTTTAAACTAATGTTATCTAGGATCTAAAGGATTGTTAAACATCATATTAAATTTAGGAATGTAAATCCAAACATTCTTGAAGAATTCATCTATTAATGTGACAAAATAGAAACCTCCACCACGAGAGGTGGTCATTGGTTGGCCACAAAAATCTGAATTGATATATACAATGGGCCAGTATATTTAATGGAGGAAATATTGAATTTGATATTTTTAGCTATACCCATCACATAATATTCACAAAATGGAATATTTTTAGGTGTTATGTCACTCAAAACCCTTTCTTATTAATTTCCTCTAGGAACTTAGTTCTAACTTGCCCCAATCTCTTATGCCAATGCATAATATTATAATTGATGATGTTGTAGACACCAATCAACTACCTAGAAGGGGTATTTCCCTTTAAGACATATATCGCATTTATAAAATACCCATGAATGATGGTTCTAGATCCTTTGAGATTTTAATAAAACATATTTTAGATCTAATGTTAAAATCCTTTTGATCTAGGACACCTACGGAAATTGGCTTTCTATAATGTTTGGGAACCCATCTTACATGATGCAATGAAATTATAGAATGATCATCGAGTTACAGAAAAAAACTTCCTCCATCAACCTTTCACCTCATATTATTTCCTAAGAGGACATCTCCTTCAACCCTTTCAACCAATTCTAGACATGGATCTCTAAAGGGACACATGTGAGAGGAACAACCTGAGTTAAGGACCCACTCTTGATTGAGTGTATAGCTAGACACATTAAAAACATTAGTAGTGTCATAACCTGACTCAACTAGAAGGGACTGGTCAGTGGAATATTAGGATTCTAACTCATGTTCTTGTTTCCTACATTTGGGTTTAGTATAACCTGGTTTTCCACAATGAAAACAAGTAAATGTTCTTTCCCTCGAGACAAATCTAGGTTTTTGGTTCAAATATTTAGTTACTTTTTAATTTGAAAATTATTTCTTCTACCTTTTGTTTGAGGTGTACCCCTAGTGAATAATATATATCCCTCAACCTTTATTATAGGTTTGGAGTGTAGTTCTTTAGAAAAAAGGTCTGACTTAACCTCTTCAAGGGTTTGTGATTCTTTACCAAACATCATGTGAACTAAATTGATCTAATTATTATCAAGAGAAGTTAAAAGGAGCATTACTCAATCCTCATCTTTGATAGATACATTAATGTTGGAATGATCTATCATTACCTTGTTGAATTCATCATGATGGGATTTAGTAAAACTAACATGTTTCATTTTAAATGTGAACATATGGTGTTTTTTATAAATACTACCATCTAATGAAGCTGTAATATATAATTTCTCTTTCTTAAGATAAATTCTAGCATCACTGGACACATATGAAAAATTCCTTAGAACATTATCTTCTAATGATAGTAGTAAATCACTATGTGCTTTAACTACCACATCAGGGGGTACATCTATATATTTAGTAATGGTCAGTATAGTCTAATTTATAGTAATAATAGGATTCTTAGGCCCATAGAGGGAAATAATTAGGACCTTCTATCTAAGCAGGTTTCTCATCTTAATTCACCACATGTTAAATCCATTATAACCATAAAATTTATCGATTAGATATCTCATTTTAATCAAGATTACCCACAGAGTAGATATTGAGTTCTAGTGGAAAACATTAAGCGTACGTTCCCAACAAATGAAAAATATCTTGGGTAAAAAATGTGTATCCAAATAGATACAAAATATAGACGGGTTAATGGATTTAAATAATTTAAATTAATAAAGACATTGTATATTTGAGATTGAGATTGCTGTGTGGAAATAAACCCATAAAACAAAATTTAATGTAGAAATAAGAATAATAAATTAATAGAAAAAGTAAACCAATATGGAAATAATACCACTTAAGAAGGGGAAAAGTGAAATGTACAGAAATAGAATACAAAAAAAAATAATATTGAATTAATTTAATGATTGTAGAATATGGAAATTACAAGATCGAAGGAATCAAGATTTAAGAAAACAAGAAAGGAACATCAGTATTTACGTGCTTCAGTCTCCTGGGGTCCTACATGCCTGGTAAGAACACCACCTGACACACATGTTTTATTAGTGACAGAAAATAAATTGAAAAGGATTACAGAATACATAAAGATTTGAAAAAAATATACCATCAAAATATTCTAAAATAAATATATAACACTATAAGAAATGGGATGAAAATGAATCTTACAATGCTGAATATGGAGGTTTGTCCATCACATTCTCTTCGTGATCCTATCAAGGTGATGTCACAACAATATTTGAACTCAATAAGAGAAAATATCACCATTTCTAGGGTAGTGGTCTTCAAATCTGAATATTGACTACACTTCATCATGGGGAAGGATATCGATGAGGTCTCCACTACAAGCTGCACAGCAGCGGTATGCATAGAGGTTCACAGGACAACAAATCTGACCCTCTGAAGTGGATGAAGACACCAGCAGTGGAGTAACCAAGAGAGAGTAGCTTATATATTGTAGAGAGTAAGATAAATTTGTTCTAAATCTATCCAGTGAATGAATTCATCGACGACAAGTGATCAAATCACCCTAAAAAAACCCTAAGCACCATAACTGCTCAACCAAGTGGAGAGCACCACAAGTAAACCCAAATAATCCGTCCAACAATATATGAGATTGTTCAAAAAAATTGATGGTATGGATTTAATGGCATGAAATATGAATTAATATCTATAATTGAGGGAAGAAATTATTAGATTTATAAGGTGGAAAACAAAATAATGCCTACTAGAAGAGAGATGACCGAATACATAGCTTAAAAAATAGGCCCAAAAGGAATAATAGGGGGAGAAAAAAATATCAGTATAATACTGCACATACAAAAAAATACAATACAATCTAAATTGTTTGAATAAATCTGGGCAAATTTCAATATGAAAATTTAAATTTAATGCCATAATTCACACCTGGTGATGCGAGTCTCCTCCGAACTGAGAACCATATTGAGCTTGAAGAAGCAGAACCTGATATTAAGCCTGATTTAGAGGTCATTTATCTATTATTCATCATTGATGAAGATATTTATGAACACTAGATTAAAAAATGGATTCATCTATACCTTTCAAAATAATTGGGATGGATTCATTTGGGTGAAGAATAGAAACACTATTCATAAATGGAAATCAAACAACATATCTTAGGAGAATAAAATTATTTATGCAGGGAAGTAACATAATTGAATGGGGGATTATTGAAAAATTTGGAAAAATTTTACCGGAGACAATTCATAATATAAGAAGAAATGAAATAAGTGAACATATCATAGAATCAAGAACACACAATAGTGATATAAGATTCCTCTTCCCTTTCTATTTATTTAATGTTTCTTTATTATAAACTTCATTTGTTTTTCTGAACATGAAATGATTGTTAGATAAATTATAAAAGGGGAAATGAAATTGTTCCTTTTTTATCTATTTTACTATGTTATTTTTTTTAATTGGATTGTTTTTCTTCTAAATAATGTGACAGCATGATCATTGGAAAACCCTAATAAATGTTATCTCTATCTTAATTAATTATGAAGTTTAAGGACCTTTTAATTCATCTATTCAATCAATTTTCCATTACTATATGGTTCTATTGACTACCATGAATAATATAAATAAAATTCCACATTTTATTAAGAATGAGTCAATTCTGCTACTGGAAATAAAAATTTCTTTTATCACTTCTACAGAATTGGCATTCAACAACAGTAAAATTCGCATTGTCAGTGCTAAAAAATTTTGAATACCAAAGCATGATTAAAATCCATAGGATTTTATCAACTCCTAAAATGATATGATTAAGGGGTCCTTTATAATAACTAAAAATGCACTAACAAAGGTTGTCTTTATCAGTGCTTTTAGAAGCATTAATAAAGGACCAAATTCATCATCACTCTAATTTAGCACTGATAAAGGGTTATACTACAGTTTATTACTAAATTATAGTATAATATATCACCATACACAACATAGGTACAAAATAGATATAATTATAAATAGCATATAGGTATAACATAGATTATAAATGAAATAAAATTTACCAAAAAAATAAAAGAATGAAACTATATTATAGAAATTTTAAAAAATTGGTTTATATAATTACATGAGTAAGTAAAAATCATCACAGACATTCAAAAACATCATTGTCCCCTTGCCTTTAGCCCCTGAACAAAACTCATGCCATTCTTGAAAAAACTATCTCATCATGAGAAAATGAATTAATACGTATAAGAAAACAATTATTATTTTAGTAATACAATAGATAAATAAATGAAACAAAAAGTTTTAATTTTAAAATAAACTTTGAGTTATACCAGGAACATTGTGTATTAGATTGAGTTGTGGTTGATTTTTTCATGTCACCCTATTTATTATTCATCTTTATGAATTATATCTATGAAAATTAACTAAATAAGTACAAGATATCGATTATAAGTCAATTAATTATGTTATATAAATATAAAATGATGAGAAAACAATCACAGATCACTTTCTCTGTTTTGGGGATATGATGCACATTTTAAACTAAAATGACACATATATATTGAACACACGCACATGGAGTACAAATGGTCAAACCATGCATTGAATTAAGCTTCATATCATTTTTACACATCCCAAATTACATATGGATTATTTTCCAATAGTAGAGAAACAATCTAAATGAGTTTCCTATATTTTGAGTATGTCAATTTTTTACTAAAATGCCATTTTAAACTAGAATCACACACTATGAGACATATTGGTCACATCGTGTATCATCTTGACATGAGACTAATTCTTATACTTCAAATATAAATTACGAGTCATTTTATTAAATTAATAAGTAAATCAAAACAAATTTTCTCTGTTTTTAGTATGTGACACTTTTTGAACTAAAACGTAAAATTTAGATTGATAACAGACACTTTGAGTCATACTGGACACATCATGTATCAGGCTGATGGTTGATTGCATCCTATATATCAAAAATTCTTTATGGATAATTTTCTTATGTGTCAAACTAATAGGAATGTGTTATTTTGCTTTGTAGTTTTTTATGTGTCTTTTTTACTAAAATTATTGTCAATTTCAAATAAAAATACACATTTCGAGTCATATTAGTCACATCATGCATCATATTGAGGTATATATTATTTCTAAGCATCTAAATGACTTATGGATTATTTTCCTAAAGTATCAAAATGATATGAATGTGTTTATTGGTTTTGAGTAGGCCACTTTTTTTTCTAAAATATCATTTTAAACTATAAAAACCCACATTGAGTCATACTAGTAACATTGTGAGTCATTTTTATATGAGACTAATACCTACATGTCACAAATAACTTATGAAACATTTTAATAAATTATAATGATAGTAATATGACATTTAATACATTTTTTTAAGGGTCACTTTTTGAACTAAAATGTCAATTTTAATTGATAACCAATAGTTTGAGTCATACAAAGCACATCATGTATCATACTGACATGAGGCATATTACTAAACATAAAAAATGACTTATGGATCACTATCCTAAAGTATCAAAACAATCCAAATGGGGTTAATTTTTTTTGAGTATATCATCTGTCTATTTTTACTACTATTAAAATCAATTTTAAATAAACATACACACTTGGTGTAAAATCGGTCACAACATGCATTGGATTGAGCTGAGGTTTATTCCATCACATCTAAGATAACTTATGGTTTATTTTAATAATGTATATAAAAAATAATTCATTGGCTCATTTTTTAGTATGTCACTTGTGTTTTTTACTAATGTTTCAATTAAACTAGATACACACACTTTGATTCATATCGGTCACATCATGTGTCAGTTTGAAATGAGACTAATTGTAATGACCCGCCAATTCTCATTGTCTTGAGAGTGTAACGAGTCATTACATGGCCTTATTCAAAATCCCAAAGGTGCCAAAGGCTGTCAATAAATGACGAAGTGTTTCAAAATACTTGGGGGATGATTTACCCTTTAACTGAAAAACAACCAACAAACAGAGAAAACTAGATAAATATCTCCAAGCAACCACTATATGATGCATGTTTTAAAACCTAAACAACTCAACCACCATTTTCATAAAAACCCAACTAAGTGCAACTATAGAGTACAAAACCAAATTAGAGTAAACAACGGAAAGACAACTACAAGACTTCATGTCAACAACCCAACTCCATACTCCACAAGTTCCAAGCTACAACATCACGAACCAGCCGAAGAGCCACTAAGTAGTGCTATAAACATGTGACACATTACCTTTTCCAACATCCTGGTATATGACATCTGCAAAAGCACCAACGTGCCAAAGTAGGGGGTGAGTAATGAAACTCAGTAGGTTTTCCACGATGACTTCCCAACCCATGACTCTAGGATAAAACATGTTAGCACATTTATAAAAAAAATTTTATATAAAACAATTCCAAAACAGTTCACAATATAGAAAATTCCATTTCAAATACATTTTTCCAACAGAAATTATTTTCCAACAAAGAAACCAAGCAAAGTTTCCCAATCAAATTCACATTTCCATTTTTTCACTTTCTTCCCATTTCATAAATCCACACAACCAACCATTTAACAACCCGTCAATTCCACTATGCATGCATCGTTATGAAAGTTACATACTCATTAGTGGTCTCATGTCGATATACCATGTCATCATAAGGTAATTATTCCCCATGTACCATTACACTTTCGGCACTGAGCACATGTTCATATTTCAACCAAGCCTTATAAATGCTATATGAACACACACACCAAGTATGCCCAAAATCCACACCATTTCAACCATTCCAAAACCATTTCAATAAAATACCCTTTTATTAAAATCCTTTTTCCCACAAAACATTTTCCAAATCACGTAAATCTATATTTTAAAATCACAATTTTAAAATCACAAAACCAAAACACTTTTCACAATCCATTCTTTCGATTTCCACAGTTTCATCCAAACCCATAAATCATCACTAAATAATATTTATAACATGCCTTGCACCCCAATTTCAGAATCAAAACCAACAGAAGAAATCAATTTGATCAAATCCTTCCAATTCTAAGAAATTGGAATCAAGAGTGAAGCCACCCACCTCAACAAATTGGGCGAAACCAAGCCACAGATGAAGAACGCTCAAGAACACAGGGTCAAAACTCCAAAACCCTCATTATAACTCTTCTCCTAACACACCCAAGTCCAAATATTGTCATATTTGGAATCCAAACCCTTATATCTACCTATAACGGGTGTAGACATAAGAAAACGAGAGAAGAGGAGATGTAGATCTAAGTATATCTATGAAACCAATGAAGAACAATCACATACCTTAATAATCTCACATCGATTCGCAATGAGAAGCTTTCTGATCGCCTCCGTAACGCTTGGGAGAAGTCTTCCAACCTTAAAGGGAGAGTAATCCCTATTTAGGGCCATATATGATGTTTAAACAAGGCAATTAAAGGCAAATAGAGTTGGATCCACAATTTTAGGATCTAACTTTAAGTGACCACACGGTTAGTCCCCAGGGTTTGACAAACCGTGTGTTAGCTTTTGCCTCAGCCATCCTTCACGCATGACCTCATCGTACGGTTTCACTTAACCATGCGCCAACTGTGCGGAAGCCACTACCTCCTCTGTCAGACACATACGGTTTGGTTGCACGATTTAACAAACCATGCACTGCCCGTGCACCTTCCACTTTTCTTGAAACTTCACTCCAGGATCTCCTGATTCTCCAATATATTACCCAAAACATTTAAAACAAAAATAAGTATCAAGTAAGGGCTACATACCAGAAACAGGGGGTACTAATGTCTCCCCACCATTGGACTTTCCTTCCCTAGAATGTAGAAAACCATTTCTTGACTGAAAGAGTTCTGGCCACTGCTCCTTCATTTCTTTCTTGCACTCCCAAGTCTATTCATGAATCTGATCATGTTTCCCCAAAACCCGCACTAGGACGATGCTTTTTTTCCATGCAATAATTTATAATTCCTATCCACAATTCGCACCAGGATATGTAACAAGTAAGCATTCCAATCTAGGTCAACGTGATCGCATCTAATCGCATGATCAGGATCAGGCTGATACTACTTCAACTGAGATACATGGAACACATTATGCACTACACTGAACCGTGGTGGTAATGACAACTAATACACCACCTCACCAACCCATTCCAATATCTCAAAAGGTCCTATATATCGAGGAGATAACTTTCCATGCTTCCCAAAACGACATTGTCCAAGACTTGGAGAGATTCTCAAAAAGACGTGATCACTTACTGCAAACGTCAACTGTACTTATTGACGATCCGTATAAGATTTATGATGACTCTGAGCGGTTTCCATTCTCTTTCTAATCAACTGAATCTTCTCCATTGTTTCTTTGACAAGTCTCAGCCCGACTAGTGAAGTTTCACCAGTTTCCACTAATCATAGTGGAGAACGACAAGGCCGCCAATACAATACATCAAATAGATCCATGCGTATCGAGGCTTGATAGCTGTTATTTTATGAGAACTCCACTAAGGGTATATGCTGCTCCCATGAGCCACCAAAATCCATTACACAAGCCCGCAAAATGTCTTCCAATGTCTGTGTCGTCCTTTCGGATTGCCCATCCGTATGAGGAATATACACCATGCTCATCGTCAACTGAGTCCCAAGGTCTTGTTGTAAGGATTTCAAGAAATGACATGTGATCCTCGGATATCTATCCAAGATGATAGAAACTGGTACACCATTTCTCTTTACCCCTTCCTAGATAATGATTTTTGAATGATCTTCCATCGTATGAATTTCATGAATTGGGATGAAATGGGCCGACTTGGTTAGACGATCCACTATCACCCAAATGGCATCGTGTTTCCAGACCGTTCTTGGAAGACCTGTAACAAAATCCATTATTATCTTCTCCCCTTTCCACATTGGGATAGGTAAAGAATGTAACATACAAGCTGGTCTCTGATTCTCTACTTTAACCTGCTGACAAGTTAAGAATCGTGAGATGAATTCAGCCACCTTCCTTATCGTGCCGCTCCACCAAAACTTTGCCTTTAGCGCCTTATACATCTTCTGTTTACCCAGATGTACAGCCCATCATGAATGGTGGTATGAATTAAGGATTTGATCTAGAGAAGATAATAGTACAACAATCTGATCATGAAACAGAAAACTAAACTACTATCCTTCAATAGTCTCCCCACCATTGAGTTTTGAAATCATTTCAACATAGTCTACATCGGATGTGTGTGCCTCTTTTACTATCTCCACCAAATTAGGAACAAGCACAGCTAGAATGAAAACTGCAACATCACCTAATTCATCACATCCGACAAGCATGTTGGCTTGGACCGACACCAGCTACCACTCATCTGAAGATTCTTTTTCCAAATGAGAATATGAATTTCTTCTTAAAGCATCAGCCACCGAATTCCCTTACCTAGTGTATACATCAAGTCAAATTCGATGATTTGTAGATACTCCATCCATCTCCTCTACCTCAAATTCAAATATCATAGTGGGAAAATGTGTTTCAAGCTTTTGTGATCCGTAAACACAATAAATTTCTCACCAATGAGACAATGCCTCGATGTTTTCAAAGCAAGGATGACTACAACTAATTCCAAATCATGTGTTGAAAAATTTTTCTCATGCACCCTCAACTACCTTAAGTCATAAGCAACGTCATGGTCTCCTTTCTCGAGAACACAACCCAAACCTATTCCCAAAGCATCACAATACACCACATACCCCTGTCATGATTCAGGAAGGATCATGATAGGGGCGAATGTAAGGCGAACTTTCAACTCTTGAAAAGATCTCTGACATTCCTCAGTCCATTGAAATTCACTGTTCTTCTTTGTCAATGCTGTCATGGGTGAAGCTAGTCATGAAAAGTCATGGACAAATCATCCGTAATAACCAGTTAGATCAAGAAAAATTCGTATTTCAAAGACATTCTTCGGTGGTTTCCAAGAAAGAACAAATTTTACATTTTCTATATAAATTTAAACACCTTTCTTAGAAACAACATGGCCTAGAAAACATACCTTTTGTATCCAAAAATCACACTTTGATAATTTAGAATAAAACTCATGGTCTCACAAGATTTACAACACTATTGTCATGTGTTGCTCATGCTCATCCCTTGTTACTAAATACACCAATATGTCATCCACAAATACCACAAATAAAGAATATAGATATGGATGAACTATATGATTCATTAAAGCCATGAACATCGATGGTCCATTCGTAAGACTGAAAGGCATGACTACATATTTGTAGTGGCCATATCTTCTTCTGAAGGATATCTTTAGAATATCATACATCCAAACTCACAACTGGTGATATCATGACCATATGTCAATTTTGGAGAACCATTGAGCTCCACTCAATTGATCAAACTGGTCACCAATGTGTGGATGTGGATATCTATTCTTTATAGTAACATGGTTAAGTTTACGTTAATCCACACATAGCCTCAATGTTCAATCTGGTTTCTTTACAAACAAAACTGGTGCTTCCCATAGAGACAAGCTTGGCCAAATAAAACTTTTTCTTTCTAGATCCTCTAACTGCACCTTTAATTCCTTTAACTCCATTGGTGCCATCCTATATGATGGAAGTGTTATAGGACTGGTCTCAGAAAGGAGATCAATCGTAAACTCCAATTCTCATATAGGTGGTAACCCTGAGAATATTTCAGAAAAAACATCAGGAAATCGATCCACCACAACTGGAAAACTATTTTCCCTGATCTCTTCCCATGATTCAAAAGTCAACACTTCCAATTGGTAAGAGATCGTTCCCACCATTGGTTCCAACAATATCATTTCACCATTCTTTACCATCCTCTCTCCTCTGAAGAGATGGTCAATGCAATCCTCCATCGTGAAACTTACTATTATCCCATAACAGTCAATGTGAGCTTTAATGTGGTCAACAAATCCATAGCCATGGATTATATAACTGTCATCCATCTCTAACATGGAGAAGTCCCATTTCAGCTCAGCTCCATCAACAGTTATAGCACATAATCTACACACGAAGTCTTGTCGTTCAATTTCACCAAGAGGAGTTTGCAGTCTAAATACAGAAGGCATAATTTCATTTTTTAAGTTCAGAAAATCAGAAATCCGAGAATCAAGAAAATAATGGGATGCGCCAGTATCAAAAAATACTTGCATGATGGTAGAATTAAAAATAATCATACCACTCATCGTAGACGGTCCAGTCTGGTCATCCTCAATCACCTGTTCCTCTCCATACATTTACTTTGTTGCTGCACTTTTCTGCTTATTGATTTGTTGAGATTTCCCTACCCGAGGGGTCATGGTATTCCTGGAGTCACCATAACTAGATTTTTTCTACCGGCGAGGCTGATTTTGAAGTCCTCGCCCTTTCGAAGCATAAGATGTTTGTGATGCCTTGGAAGTGTCATACACACTCGACCTCCGAGAACTGCGAAAATTTCACTAAAGATGCCCTATCTTGTTGTAATTGTGACATGCTTTTGGTGGTACTGTACATTCTCATTTCATGTGTTCAATCACGCCACATTGAAAAAACCCATCCTTCAACATGGGTCGTGGAGGAAGATTCACCGATCCAGCCTTCTGATTCTAATTTTCACTCCATCCTTCGAAGTAGTTGTCCCTCTTCCGCTTGTTCCCAGCATAAGAATTCCCACCTGTTACCATGGGTGTCATCATACATACTACTCCCATAACTCCGGAGATGTATCTTTCTACTAATGTTGTTCTGTTTACCATCTCTGTATAATCAGTAATACATAGCACAACTATATTTGAAAAAATATCCTGTCACAACCCTGATTCAAAGATGCGTGCCATCAGCAACACACATGCAGCAACTTCCGATGCAAAGCGTACTAAACTCATGAATTTGGCCACATACTCTATGACAAAGTGATTTTATTACTTCTGGCCTAAAATTTTAGTCGTCCTCTAGATCTTGAATGTGTGTGGATATAATAGTTTATTGAACCACTCCTCAAATTCCTCCCAACATAGGGCTTGATCCACCTTAGCCTGCACCACTAGCTCCCACCAATGTCGTGCAAGATCCTCCAGCATGTGTGTCGCCAACATTACATTAGGTTCTGTTGTTGTGTTGATGAAATCGATGATATGATTCATCCTACTAAACCACACCTCCACCCATTCTGGTTCAAAATCACCCCAAAAGATGGGTGGATTATAGTTCTAGAACTGGACAGAATGGTTTACATGCCTTGAATCATCCCTCTGATTCCCCGTGTCCACCACCTGAAATGCTTTAACGATACTCTGAACCAGCTCTTGGTTCATACATGGTTTAGGTGTAACCAGATTCTCCGCAGCTTCTTCTGCTTGGTTTCTATGATGTCTATCTGGTACCATTTTCTATACAAAGAACACATGCCGTTAGTCTCACTTCCTAGCAACTGAATGCTTAGCATTTCAATCTCTATTACACCACTATCACAACATCGATTTCCAACCATTTATAAAACATATCTTTTCTTTCTTTTAAAAATAAATCTATTTTTAAAATACATCAACCATTATCTTTTAAAAATCGTTCATTTCAAAACGTGCTTAAAATTTTCATAAATCACGCTTTTGTATCAAACCATAATCCATTTCTTAAAATGGTTTATGCAATCCTAGTGGGAAGTCATTCCTCTATAATGCATGTCATGATCTTCTCATTGGCTAATCCCATGACAATGAGATTTCCAACGTACTAGAAGTGTATCCAAAACACTTATGTACCCAACACCATGGTAATATGATGTTCAACATAAATAGTTTAGATACATCCTTTTGTGCTATACATTTCACGTTCCAACAATCCTAATACTATCTAAGATGGCCACCAATGGAATAGACAAGAAGGAATTTCAACTCCACGACCAAGAACATCGATGACTACTTGTTAGGAAAGGACCGAACAACCTGACACCATTTTAAATGACCTCCTAATTCTCATTGCTTTGAGAGCTCAACAAGTCATTACTAGGCCTTAAGTGACATCCCCAAGGGTCCAAAGGCTGGCAATAAAAGCTGAAGGGTTTTCAAAATACATCGGGGGACTATTTAACCTTTAACTAAAAACAACCAACAAACAGAGAAAACTATATAACCATGTCCAAGAAACCACTATATGATGCATGATTTAAAACCAATACAACTCAGCCAACATTTTCATAGAAAACCAATCTAAGTGAAACCATGGAGTACAAAACCAAATAAGAGTAAACAGCGGAAAGACAACTTCATGGCATCAAGACGACAACCCAACTCCATGCTCCACAAGTTCCAAGCTCCAACATCATGAACTAGCCCAAGAGTCACGAATTAGTACTATAAATGGGTGACAATTTACCTTTGCCAAGATCCCGATATACGACATCTGCAAAAGAACCAACGTGCCAAAGCATGGGGTGAGTAATGAAACTCAGTAGGTTTTCCCCAATGACATCCCAACCCATTCCTCTAGGATAAAACATGTTAGCACATTTATATAAAAACATTTATATAAAAAATTTCCAAAATAGTTCACAATATAGAAAATTCCATGTCAAAGACAATTTTCCAACAAAAACTATTTTCCAATAAAGAATCCAAGTAATGTCACCCAATCAAATTCACATTTCTATTTTTGGCACTTTCATCCAATTTCACAAATCCACACACCCAATGATTTCACAACCCGTGAAATCTACTATGCATGAATCGTTATGACAGTTCCATACTCATGAGAGGTATCTCGTCGATCTACCAATTCATCACAAGGTAATTATTCCCCATGTTCCATTACACATTTTGGCACCGAGCACAAGGTAATATTTCATCCAAGCCTCGTAAATACAATATGAACACACACACCAAGTATGCCAAAAAACCACACTATTTCAACCGTACCAAAACCATTTCAATAAAACACCATTTTATTGAGAATCATTTTCCAAAAAACCATTTTCCAAATCCCAGAAATCCATATTTTAAAATCAAAATTTTTAAATCAATAAAACAAAAAACATTTTACAAACCATTCTTTCAATTTCGACAATTTCATCAAAACCCATAAATCATCACTAAAGAAGATTTATAACATGGTTTTCACCCCAATTTCACAATCAAAGCCAAAAAAATTAAATCAATTTGAACATAGAATTCATTTTCTATTAAAGAGGAATCAAGATTAAAGCCACCTACCTAACAAATTGGGCAAAACCATGCCACAGATAAAGAAAGCTCAAAAACACCGGGTCAAAAATCAAAAAACCTTTTTAGATCTCTTCTACTAACAAAAAAAAACAAATCATATCATATTTGGAATCCACAACCTCAGATCTACCCATAATGGGCGTAGATCTAAAAAACAAGAGATGAAGAGACGTGGATATAGGTAGATTTAAGAAACTAGCCATGAACAATCACATAGCTTAAGAATCCGACTTCGATTCTCCAAGATAAGCATTCGGATCACCTCTAGGATGCTTGGGAGAAGTCTTCCAACCATCAAGGTAGATTAATCTCGAGTTAGGGACACATAGGAGGTTTAAACTAAGAAATTAAATGAAAAACAAGTTAGATCCCCAATTTTAGGATCTAACATTAAATGACTGCTTGGTTAGTTCGCTCGGTTTGACAAACCATGCACAAACCATGCGTTATCTTCTACCTTGACCATCCTTCATGTATGGCCTCATCACATGGTTTCCCAAAATTGTGCACTGACCGTAAAGAAGCCAATGCCACCTCCATTAGCCACACACGGTTTGGCTGCAATGTTTGACAAAACCGTGTGCTACCTGTGCACCTTCCCCTTTGCATCAAATGTCACTCTAGGATCTCCCAATTCTCCCATACGTCACCCACAAAATTTATAATGAAAAGAAGTATCAAGTAAGGGGTACATACCAGAAATCGGGGGTACTAAATGAATTCATATATTTCAAACATTACTCATGAATAATTTTCCTCAATTACAATGAAAATATGAGTGTGTTTTCTTGGTTTTTAGTGAGTGACACTTTTTGAACTAAAATATCAATTTTAAACTGATTATGGATACTTTGAGTTATACTAGGAACATCATGTATTAGATTGAGGATCAACAGATTATAAAACATCAAAAATGAGTTATTGATCATATTTTAAAGCATCAACTCAATCCAAATGTTTTTTTGGGTTTTGAGTAGGTTAGTTGTATTTTTTACTAAACTTTTTCTCAATTATTAATATAAAACAAAATTAGAGTCAAACCGGTCAAAATGTATATAAAATTGATGTGAGGAAGCTTCCAATACATCCCAAATGACTTAAGGATCATTTTTCCAAAGAATCAAAACTATACTAATTCATTATCTTAGTTTTGAGTATGGCAATTGTGTTTTTTATTAAAATGACATTTTAAACTAGAAACACACACTTTGAGTAATATCGGTCACATCATGTTTCGGTTTGACATGATACAGATTCATATATGTCAAAAATTACTTATTAAAATTTTTCCTAATTTATAAGGATAATATGATTGTTTTCAATGTTTTCAGTGTGTGGAATGTTTGGATGTATAATGTTAATTTTAAACTAATAGTGTACACATTGAGTCATACTGGGAAAACTGTGTATTAGATTAAGGATCAATTGATTTTGAAATATCACAAAGGATTTATGGATCATTTTCCTAAAGAATCAAAACAATCAGAATGAATTTTTGGTTTTTGAGTATGTTAGTTTTATTTTTTACTAAAATTAATTTTAATTTTAAATAAAAAGACACAATTGGAGTCATACTTGTCACACCGTATGTAATATTGAGGTGAATATGATTCTTACACATCCAAAATGACTTAATATATCAAAACAATACAAATTAAGTTTCTTAGTTTTGAGTATGTCATTCGTGTTTTTTATTGAAATGACATTTCAAACTTGAAACATCGACTTTGAGTAATACCATTTAAATCGTGTGTTAGTTTGACATGATATTAAATCCAAAACATAGAAAATGAATAATCAACCATTTTAATAGATTATCAATATAATCTAACTATTTTATATCAATTATCAGTGAGTGAATTTTTTTGAACTAAAATATCAATTTTAAAGTGACAACGAACACTTTGAGTCATATCGTGCACATAATGTATCGAGATTGAGGTGAGGCTGATTACTACACATAATAAAAGGGTTATGGATCATGTTGCAAAAGTATCTAATAATAAGAATGAATTTTATCAGTTTTGATTATGTTACTTTTTTTACTAAATTAATGTCAATTTTATATAAAAAGACTCACTTAGAGCCATATTGGTCACACCATACGTCATATTGAGGTGAAGATAATTCCTAAACCTAAAAAATGACATATGTATAGTTTTTCTAAAATATAAAAAAATATTAATGTTGTAGATCAGTTTTGAGTACATCACATGTGTTTTTTACTGAAATATCATTTTAAACTAGAAAGGCACATATGGAGTCATACCGGTCAAATCATGTATCAGATTGATATGAGACTAAGTACTTAATGTAAAAAATAACTTATGAATTATTTTACTAAATTATAAAGATATCCTGATCACGTTTATTCCATTTTTAACAAGTGTACATTTTGAACTAAAATACAAATTTTAACTATTAAGAGAAACATTGAGTAATATTGGGCACATTGTGTATCCGATTGAGGTGTGGAGGATTCCTACACATAAAAAATAACATATATATCATCTTAATGAAGTATAAAAACAATCCAAACGTATTTTCTTAGTTTTGAGTAAAAAGGTATTCTTTTTAAAAAAATTGATGTTAATTTTAAATAAAAAGACACACTTTGATTCATATCAGTCACATTGTACGTCAGATTGAGGTGATTCTAATTCCTACACATAAAAAATTATTTATAGACCAATTTTGAAAATTATAAAAACAATATTAATGAATTTTCTCAGATTTTAATATGTCACATGTATTTTTACTAAAATATAATTTTAAACTGAAAACAAACACATTGAGTCATATCGGTTACATCATGCATCAATTGGATGTGAAGTTGATTTCTACACTTAAAAAACAACTTATGAATCATTTTCCAAAATCATAAAGACAACCCAGTCATGGTTTCTCATTTTTCATTAGGTGAGAACTAAAATGTAAATTTTCCACTAATAATGGACACTTTGAGTCATAACGGGAACATCAGGTATCAAATTGAGTCGAGACTAATTCCAACACATAAAAATGAATTATGGATATTTTCATTAAATTATTAAACTAATAATAATGCAATTTCTCTAGTTTTAGTATGTTATTTTTCTTTTTTACTAAAATTATTGTCAATTTTAAATAAAAAATCACTCTTTGAGTCATACTGGTGACACTGTACATCAGATTGAAGTTTGTATGACTCCTACACCTAATAAATGAATCATTAATCATTTTAATAATGTATAAAAATAATATAAATGTGTTTAATTGGGTTTTATTATGTCACTTTTCATTATTACTAAAATTAATGTCAATTTTTATTAAAAACATGCACTTAGGGACATATCGGCTACATTGTGCTACAGATTGAGGTTTAGCTTAAACCTACATGTATAAAATGACATTTACATCATTGTACTACTCTATCAAAATAATAATAATGTGTTTTTTTTAGTTTTGAGCATGTTACTTGTTGTTTTTTCTAAAATTTCATTTTAAGCAGTAAACACACACTTTTAATCATAATGGACACAAAATGTGTCGATTTAACTTGACACTGGTTATTTTACATCAACAATGAATTATGAACCATTTTCATAAGTTATTAAGATAATCTACGATTTTTTAATTAGTTTTTGTGGAACTTTTTGAATTAAAATGTAAATTTTAAACTAATAACAAAAACCATGAGTCATACCAGGAACATCGTGTATTAAAATGTGGTGAGGCTAAATATTACAAATCAAAAATTACGTATAAATTATAATACTAATGTATCAATACAATCCAATCTAATTTTATAGATTTTGAGTATGTCTGTAGTCTTTTCTACTAAAATTAATGTCAATTTTAAAAAAAAAATACACACCTAGAGTCATACCAGTCACATCGTGTGCCGAATAATGGTGGAGATGATTCTTATACCTCCAAAATGACTTATTTTTCATTTTCATAAATTATCAAAATATTTTGAATGATTTTTCTCAGTTTTAATTTTGTCACATGTCTTTTTTACTAAAATTAATTTCAATTTTAAGTAAAAACATTCACTTGGAGTCATATATGTCACACCGTGCCTCAGATTGAAGTATTCTTGATTACTACATGTCAAAGATGACTTATGGATAGTTTTACTAATGTATAAATACAATATGTAATAGTTTTCTCAGATTTGAGTATGTCACTTGTGTTTTTCTATATTAAAATTAATATCAATTTTATATAAAAAGACAAAGTTGAAGTCATACTGGTCACACCATGCATCAGATAGTGGCGAATATATTTTCTACATTTTGAAAATGATATATAGATTATTTTCCTAAAGTATCAAAAAAACATGAATGTTTTTAGTAGTTTTGAGTATATTGATTTTATTTTTCACTAAAATGTCATTTTAAACTAGAGATAAGAACTTTGTGTCTTATTAGACACATTGTTAGTCAGTTTGACATGAGACTAATTCTTACATGTCAAAACTGTCATATGAATCATTTTAATAAATTATCAAAACAATCCTAGAGAATTTACTTAGTTTTTAGTTAGGGACACAATTTTTGAACTAAAATGTCAATATTAAACTAGTAAGGGACACTTAGAGTCATATAGAAAACACCATGTATTTTATTGAGTTGAGGATGATTACTACACACAATAAATTCCCTATGGATATTTTTAATAAATAAAAAAAATCATAATATGTTTTCAATGGTTTTAGTATGTTAGTTTTATTTTTTACTAAAATTAATGTCAATTAAAAAACCCACACTTGGAGTCATATCGGTCACACCGTGAATCATATAATGCTGAGGAAAATTCCTAAAATAAAAAATTGAATTATTAATGGTTATACTAATGAATAAAAATAATATTAATGGGATTTTTTGGTTTTGAGATTGTGATGTGTGTTTTGACCTAAAATATAAATTATAAATTAAAAACATACAATCTGAGTCATATTGAGCACAATATATATTAGATTAAGGTAAGAATAATTGAGTATATGATATATGTTTTTATTAATATATAAAAAAATCATGAAAATAGAGAACAAGTTCCATTTTTATGGAAGCGGACACCCCATTATCAGGGACATGGCCTTCCCCAAGATCTTGTATAGAGACTTGAAAGCCCCAAGGGGTGTTCCTCAATTCTCTTGAGAAGTATAGAATACTCCAAAACCTGGTAGAGATGAAGATATTTTTATAGGAGTCTAGAGAACGTCATCAGTATATGTCCTCTGTATATAGTGGGGTGTGACATCATGCTGCCTCAAAAAGTTCACGTTTTAGGTACCATGCATTTCCTCTTCCATAAAAAAGGAAAAATTTCTTTTCGATATATGATAAGCGCAAAACACTTAAAAATAAACCACCACAACTTAAGAAAATTAATCCACATGTGTAAGAAAAATTTATTTTTTTAATAATACTATAAAGAAATAAATTAAGCATAAATATGAAACAATTTATTCCTAGTCCCATTATTTTAAAATCTGATTTCAAATTATAACATTTTTTATTCACCCACAATGGATACATATGAGATGTTTTAGGAGTTAAAACCCAAAAACATTGTATATTTAATTGTTTTAAAATATCATAACATTAACATATTACAAAGAATTCTCATAAAAACTTTTATTCTATTGGGTTGATATAAAACTCATATATAAATATTTTTCTTCATATTTTCTGTAAAAAAACATTCATAACAAATTATATATTCTTAGATTATACTAAACACTATTATATCCCATGATTTATTCCTAGAAAAAAATAACAACTAGTGTAAACATAATATCATTCACTGATTGAAATAAAATAAATATTTACATTTTTGTTTTTGTGGAACAAAATTAAATCTATCATTCCCTTTCACCATAATTGAGATTACAACTCCATGATAAACCATTTAACTTATTTGATAAAAAACATTAGTGTGACCCATTATTTATTTTATCAAGGCCTTAACCACTATTAAAAATTTGTTACACCACATTAGTATAGAACTTTATTGTATCCAAATGACATTATAATCTAGAAAATCCATTTAGTATTAATGGATTGGGTTATAGGTTAGTATATCCTTTTCAATATTCTGGTTGATAATAATGACTAACAAAACATCATCATCATTTATTCACAAAAATGGGAACACCCCTTATTCACATGTATTTTATATTGACAATGATGATGGGTTTTTTATTAATGATCTTATGATCCATGATCATTTTATATAATGAATATGCACATTCATATTTGTGACAAACAAGTGAACACATTTTTTAATGGTGATATGGTGAACATGAATCGATAAGCATAATAAGGTTAAGTTAAACACTACTACTCATGTAATGATTGTGAGATTATATATGTTATAATGGTGGGATGATTCAATTTCAAACCATGTGCATTAACAAGAATCAGTTTTAGTCAATATATTTCACTAATGTAAACTTGATGTGTTAATTTTACGGATTTTAATTCATTAGTGATATTATATCAAGCATCAAATTCATGATCGAATAGCCCAAATAATTCCACAACACACCAAATTTAAGCAACTATATTTTTCTTTTCTTCAATAATTTACCACCAACCATGATGAAACCCGATAGAGGGAATTAGTCTAATTTTATTCTAAAATCATAAGTAAATTAACACAAAAAACTATATGATATGAAAATAGTATTAAATAAATAATTTATAGGAAGTCACCTCTTCATGATTCATGTATACATTCTGACACCATAAATCACCTCAAGAATTATATAAAAAATTACATATAAGAATTATGATACTAATTATTCACACCCAAATTTATTTTTGTGGCACAGACTATACTATATCAAAAATATAGTAGGTAATCACCTAAATTTGTTTTCATAAAACATTCAGACCCCATGTGAACTGCCCCTTAATCACTAAACAAATTTACATAATCATTTGATTATTACGGTTCTCAGTATTCTTGGTAGTATTCATAAAATATATAAAAACTATTGATTAAAAAATATTTTTAAGAAAATTTTAATTACCTTTGGAAAATTTCATGATTGAGGATAATTTATTTTTCATGATTTATGATCTATCATACAAATTTTGAAACAAAATATATACAATCATTAATATTATTATTCGTTAGACATTTAAGAATAATTGACCAAAATAAATAAATTATTTTGAAATATGATTTGATAGTTAAATATTTCTATATATTCTATAAATTGTTTCAATTTGAAGTAATCCACATGATTTTTATGTTCAGTCACAAACTTTATGCCATGATTTAGCCTATATATAAGGACCACCCTATCATAACAAATTTCTTTTTAAAACACATAATAAAACATGTAATTCAATGTTTATCTATAAAATATTGGTTTTAGTGTATTAAAAATTAACAATACACATAATTTGTCATCAGTTCATTGGTTATCAATGCATTGGATCCAAAAAATAAACATTTGGTGTATTCATATTGTGTGTGACCAACATCCAGTGATCTCTAAATAAACAAGAATGTAATGAAAAATAATAATTTATGTGATTAGATTTTGGAGTGTCACCCCTACATTGTAGATATCAAAAAGAGTTTATCCTATGTTATTTTTTTTTCTCAATCACATCGTATAGCTTATATTTCCTCTTTTAAATTACTTTATTCTCCAAAAAGGTTTTTTACATAGAAATGATATAGGGATTAATGAATCAAAATCGTTCTTTTCTTGATTTTCCCTTTATATAGTAGTAATATAAACACATGTATAAAATATGAATAGTTATTAACTTTAATGAACATATTAGATAACTATTTGGAAATATGTATTATGAAAATGTACCATATGTATGTATTCAAAACTGGACTCCCAGCTACTCAAAGATTAGAATCTCATTAATACTCTTGAGAAAAAATTTGTTTATAATGAAATCCCTAAATCTTTATTCATTATATGGAAGAAAAGACATATTTTCATCTTTAAATGTGGTCTTTTCATGATGTTTTAATTATATTAAATGTTGATGTAGAATTAGCGGGGAGTAGGTACTCCCAGAAGGTCCTTTTGATTTCTTGTTTGATTCACTATATTTTCTTGATCCAAACTTCTATTTCCCTATTAATTTATTTTTCTGTAATATCATTTCTCACTTCATAAACTTTTTCATTAATTTTTATAGGGTTTTAATAAGAAAAATTCTTAAATACATACCTCATGTATCATTATAAGATTATACAACAATACTATGAATGTTACTATAGAATCATTGACCATTGAAATATCCAAATCATAGTGTGGAATTAGAAACTCAGTGTACATCACCTGATCGACCTCAATCCCTAATATTATGTGACTTTTTAGGAGTTATTTATGGTGTATCTTATCTTCCAGGATATTATACATTGTACCCCTTGTATTAGGATAGTTCATGGTTGTTGATAGATAGAAATCACATACAACTTTACTCTGTAGAATTTTAGTAATATAAAGTTCTCAGAAGATGTTTGATTCAAATTTAAGAGAAAGAGTAATGATAATTTGATTATCTAGGTTATGTAATGCGATTGAGGGGAATGACTAAGCTTAAAGCTAGTAGGGTCATTTTGTTCCTTATGTTCATATCTTTGTTCCACCACCGGTTCTCTGTGATCAAATCTCATACATTAGTCCACCAAACGATACCGAAGAATAACATCTTGAAAATTATATATTTGTGTCTAAAATTAATTCATCATATTATAATTAGCTTTTTTTGGTTTTATATTATTGAAATATGTTTGAGGATACAATCCAAAACCTACTTCTCTAACACAACCATATTGTTCCATCCACTTCCATGCTACTAAAAGTAGTTTCTATCCCATTGCAGTCCCTATCGATTGTTGTGTCTAAAACATATAAAAATATATGAACATAAGTAGATACATTTATGTAATACTATTATAAATAATATCAAATTATATTATTTCATTCTTACACATGTTTCCTATAATTGTTTTGTGTTTTCATCAACTAATTTACCTTCCTTATTTACGTGAGCCTCCTTCCATACCACATGACATGGGGTGGAAATTGATTCAGATATTGATTAATAAATATTTATAAAAAAATGAACATATTTTGTTTCATATGACCTAAACATTATATTATTGATTCGAAATACATAAATTTTTTTTCTAGTGAATCATACTCTATCCTAGCTTTGCGATCAGGGTACATTGATTTTTATGCGTGTTATTTATTTTTAGAACTCTTTTATGTTTCCTAAATTAAAATTTTTGAATCAAATTGGATAAATTAAATAATTTTATATAACATATTATCAACTAAAATCCACCTGTAATGATTTTTAATCACAATGAGTGATGAAATCATTCCATGTTTCTTACTTTATAATATATGGATAACTAACTAGTTTTAGGCGATTTACTTTTTCTTTAGAATCTGTATGTTGTAACTAAGTAATAATAGTCCAAAATCCTCTATGAAATTCTCTAGAAGCCATTAAGACATGTTTCTTATGGAAATATTATAAAATAAATGAACTTTGAAATGAATAGTTAAAATTAAATCAATTTTTTATTATAATTGTTTTGGTAAAATTCAAGATTTATATCGTAACATTATATATAAATATCCCCAAAGGGATTCCTTAATTAAAGACTATATATAGTGCTATTAATCAATATCAATCAAAACATTCATCCTCGTTGGGACCCCAAAAAAACTAATGAACATTGAATTATTGAGGTCAATAGGATGGCCATGTTTATTCCAGCCAATATCAAATTTTATACCTTTAATTATTTCCTTGATAATTTTATCCATCACCCTGACACTACATTATTTGGGGTTTCTATCAAAATGTTGCAGATCCCATAATAAATCTATAGTTTCAACATCAGTAACCTATTCTTCCCCAAGATTGGTAATATCACCATCTGTCGAAGAAAATGTTTATTTTCATGAGTAGTAAAACATTTAATTTAGATTTTCATAATGCAGTAGAGACAAAATAACATTTTACGAAAAAGTATAGTATATTAAAAAAAATATAAGTTTCACATTTAACACTCTTTATTTTTTTAATGTTGAAGGGATTTGGATCCATTATCAAGAATCCAAATCAACTATTTGTGGTCCCCTCCAACATACCAGACATTGTTTACATTGGGACTCACATGAAATGATTGTGATATCCCAATGAAAGGTCATCCTAAATTAAATTTTTATCTAATATTATAGTTGATTTAGTCACCAAAAGGATAATAAACCAATTATTTTGTGCTAGATTCGTGACAGAAAATACTAGAACTACTTTTGATGTGTTTATGGTCAGCTCATCATTTTCCCCTTCTATAATGAAATTCACCAACATAAAGACCATTTCATTATCTTTCACTAAACTCCTTTTGAAAACCCATTTTCAATGTAAAATAGGCACTTCAAATTTTATATTATCCCACTCATATATATTTTTTATAAATCCAAAATATGAAATATTCCCATAATTTAGATATCTATCCTTAGAACCAGATATGTACATCGCTTCTGCCACATGCATAACTCCAATGTTTTTCATCATACTGCAATAATCGTGTTAATTTGTAGATAACATGTTACTATTTATTAAAAACCTTGTGTATGATATAACATTTTCATTTGTTCCCCTAGCTATCCATTGAAGTCTTTCAATGAATTAATTATAATTTTCAGATAACTCCTTATAAATTTAATCACAGAACTATCCTATAAACTATTGATTATTTGAATTTTATATCCATCCTTCATCCCTTGATGGATTCAAATATCTATGAATTTTTTTGGGACTCAATTTATGGATCAACATGTTCATTATTTTATGAAATTTAAAGGTGTGATTTCTCACACTCTATATTGGTAATTATAACACCATCTCTTTTAGAAATATCTTCGCCCATAAGGTGTCCACTATTATGTGACATAAGGAGACAGATCCTTCCAACATATGACAGGTAATCGTCACATAATTAAATTTCCCAATCAATAATATATCTTTCCGCAATTCAATCTTCTAGATGACTTTGATTATTAACATACCCCTTAAAATCATTATATATCATTCAATGGGATACATCTATCTTTAATGGACAAGAAAAAATAGTTAAACATATCTACCCAAGTAAACCATTAGGTTGATAATTATATTAAAGAATTATTGTGGAAGGAACATATCTAATTAACATAACATGACTACAACCTTTTTATTTATGATTGGAAACTTCACTTAGTCTATAACTTTACTGAATATGGAATTGAAGAATAAGATTAATCTAGTTAATGTATGTCATACATTTTTAGGAAGAATGTAAAGTAATGTGTCAGGCATTAAATTTTACATAAAAAAATTAAATTCATGGGATTTTAGATGTTGTAACTTAAAATTAGTCTTTGACATGAAATTATTGATATTTGATGAATACTCCTTTGTAAATTTTACACCATTATGAAAGATGAAAAGTTTCAATTTTCCATATTTAGATAGAGTATAAGATACAAGAGGAAGAAAATAATCCCCTTTACCATTAATTGGTGCTAACTCTTCCCTTATCCCCGTGTAAATTGTGTCCAAACTTGCCTTGATGCTTTCATTTGTTTTTCCTGGAACATTTAATAATGTGCCAATAACACTATCAAATAAATTTTTTATATATGCATGAAATCAAGAACATTTCTGATGCATAAAAAATTCCAATATGGCATTTCAATGAAAACTTATCTCTTCTTACTACCTTATTTCATATAGTTTTTCAAAATTGTTTTAAGAGAAAGAATATCAAAATATTTTACTTTATCAATCAGGTGAACACTCATATGGGGAGATGGTGTTGTATCTTCTTTGATATTCTCATTAAATATTATCATCCTGGATCATTATTTATGTCATCAAGGTAAAAAACATTATCCCCTAAAATATAGTCTTCAAGGAATTTTTCAACTGAACTGAGTGTGTGCATTCTTCACAAATGGGACACCCCAATATTCCCTTAATATTATAGCCTGAAAAATATTCATAAATGGGAAATTCATTTATATTCCCATACAACATGGACCTCTATGTGAATTATTCAATTTTAAGAGCATCAAAAATTGTAAAACATGTATCCCATATAAATTTAAAATATTCAACAAATAAATCCAAATATGAATCAATATCATTATCGGAATGGTTTGGTCCAGCTATAAGTAGAGAAAACATAATCTTTTTGTGCCTTATGAATAACCATGGTGGGAATTTAAAATTTAACAACATTAAGGTCTATGTACTATGAGTAATAATATTTACACCAAAAGGATTTATCTCATCAATAGATAATGCAAGATGAATGTTTCTTGGTTCATTTCCAAATTCAGGATACACATAATAAAATTTTCTTCCACTGAGGAGAATCTACTATATGACATAGGTTCACATCTTTAATTATTTTATCTTTATTCCTTGTTAATTGTCTGATAGTTTCATGAAATCTATATATTCTTCCAAATTCTAGAATGGAAGGAAATTACCATTCAAATTTCTAAGGACTCAATTCATTTTTCTTGTATTGATCAGTGCTATACTTAGGGAATTGTATAAGAGATCTATCGTCCTTGAGAAACAACACACAATAATTTGGAAAAGCTTGTATTTTTTAAAGATCATTCCCATTGAATGTATCATTTTTTAAGTATCTTATTTTGATCATGAACGTTAATTTTCTCCATGTATTATATCATTCAAGATACCAAGTTGTTCTGTAAAGTTAGTGTCGATCCATCTATTTCTAGGTTTTAAAGTATATAATTTCAATACAACATACGATATTGTGTATTTAGTACAACCAGTATACAATGGTCTCTTGGAAAAACTATTTAACATATAAAAAAATTGTAAAATAATTATGGTTATCTTGAATTGCCATTTTAATTTCTTACATGAAATATTCATTATTATTTACATTGGCATTCATATCAAATGATCCATAAACCACAGTGTCATCCGAATCAGTTTTCCGGATCAATTTTACCCATATTTAGTCCAAATTTTATATCTCTAATCTATTCCATGGAAAATTAAATCTTATTCCAACTCTTCCAAACTAATTTGTCTTGAATAAAAATAAAGTAAGCATGAATAAAGAATCTGATAAGGGTTATATGTATGCTATATTGAAAACATGATGAACTCTTTAACTTCATATTTATAATCTTTTGTAATACGATTAGTGTTCTTTAATATTCAATTCAAATACATCCTATTGGGTTGCTAAAATATTTTTTTGTACAAAAAATAAATAAATACAGATAAGATATTCATTATCAAAGGTAAAAGATATATATAATTATAATAAGGGGATCCCAACATTTGATTGTTTCAAATAATTATAGTATTCATTAAATTAAATTATTAATTAAATTTAAGAAAACAATTAATCTACTATGGTAGTTTTAATCCTCTGAATTCATCCAAAATGATCACTGGTACCTGGTATGGAATGACTACTTCTAATATTAGTTTAAGAAACTTTGGTGCATATTCAGAAGGGATGGGGGATGATTCTCCAGAAAAAATATTCAACAATAATCATTTTAGAGATGACTATAATGATGATGACATTTATCTCTTAAAAAAATTAAATTACCAAATCGTAATTTAAAATTTAAAATCTCATCTCAAAACCAATTTCAAATTTAAAAAGGATGTGATTTTTAATTAATAAAACCCCACTTGAAATTCTTTTTTTAATTCCACATTAAAATCAACCAGTTTTTTTTCAAAACATAGAATGAGACACAAAATTCCATTTTTATAAAAATATTTAGCATCAAGTGAAAAATGTTAAATTTATATTCTGAAACCATTAAAAATATATTGAAAATTTATAATTTTTTCCATGGAATGATGTACACATTGAAATGTATAAAACTTTACATGTAAACTTTGAAGTCACTTCATGGGTTTTGAAACACCAAATCCATTTTAGATTGTTTTAATGGAATCCCTAAATTTTTTATTTCAATACCCACTTTAGCATTTAATACTAATTTTTATTTTTCAAAACTATAATTTAATATAGCAGTGATTATAAAAATGCTAAATAGGCCACCAAATAGTCTAAAGATAAACATGATTATTAAACAATTTATAAACATTTTATAAATTTTACATGAATAAATAATTTATTAGAATGTAGTAGTGAATTAATAATTCTAATATTAACATTATTGTCCCAGACTACCCACCAAAATATTGAGGTTCCAAAAGGCTTCTTTAAAAATTCGAATTGAGGCACTATTTATTTATCAAAATACTATTTGATCAACGTTTGTACTTGTGTTCTTTAATTATGTCCATTATTTCATTTATATAAGTTCATTAATAGAAATTATATAGGCGTTATATCATTTTAAGATCCTTAATGGAATTTGGCTATCATATGTTTTTGTTATGTTGCCTCACTTTAATTTGATAATGTAACATAAATATTTAAATTTTGAAGACCTTTTTGAAGAAATGAAATTACTATTTAGTACAAATTTATGACTTGATATCATAATTAATTTTAGTAACATTGCATTTAGTGTTAAATGATGAGTTTAAATGGTATGAATATACTTAGTTAAGTATTCCATGTTATACCTTAATATCATAACCACAATACATTTATAAAATATATAAAACCTATATATACTCATATGGTTGTGTATGTAGGCTATGATCTAAACAGGACTAGTAAAATTTCACCAAAAAGTAAATAAAATATCATTTATAAAACATAAGAAATAATATCCACCTATCACTCCAAATAATCATCACATAATAATAATCAATACACATCCCATTCCGGGAAAATGTTCTACAGAAAACACTAACACAAGGGATTACTAGTAAGGGTGATAAAACCATAAAAAATATTTTTATAATAAAGTGACTAAAGACCATTAATATCAAGATGGGTGAAAGTATTTTTACAAAACCATCCTTATTATAAACTCAATTAATATTAATTCCTATTTGAAATACTTTTGAAGAATATAATTTTATTCTCTTGAGAAAATCCAACAACGGGCTTTTCGTCACATTGTCATTTTAAAATGTATAATATTGTAATCAATAATTTTAAATCCTTTATTAAACCATTTTTTTCCTTTTAAATGAAAATAATCACTTGAAATTCATATCTCTTGTCTCAATGATTATTTTTTATAAATAATCATTTAGAAGGTCCTTCTGGATTTATTTTCAAATTTATGGAACTAGTAGGGAAATCTTAGTATAATTAAATGTTTCTAAAATAAAATAAAAAAAGAAATCTAAATAATAAACTAAATTGTAGAATATGTAAGGAATAAAATTAAAAATGTGTGATGATGAAAACATTCAATAAAAGTGATAGTGTGTACGAAAAAATATATACAATAGCAGAAGTATAATCCAAAAAACATATTGAAGAGCTATAACCTATTGGATCAAAAGGTAATTGACTCGCTCATAAAATACTAGTCAGTTATGTGACAAAAATAAGTAATAAAACTCGGGCAACTCGAGGAAAAAGAAAACAACCCCTAGATAATACCTTAATGAAGCTATAACAACATCCATATGTTTAACATCATATCTATGGTTTGCCTTGTGAAAACCAAAATATAACCCACATAGAAATCATTCATTTCATTAACAATAAACACCCACAATTAAGAACACAATTAAAACCATACCTCCTTTCGAAATTTCATTTGAAAGAATACTACAAAAAGAATCTTTTTTGTTGAGGCCATTTTAAAAAAATTTGGTAAGATCAAAAATATTTATTAAAATAAAAAACCATTTAACAACCCCTATTTAAAATCCTATAAAAAAAATAATCAATGTGTTTACATTTGAAAAAATCTTTATAAATTTTATATACATACGCCACTATGCACATACAAATCTATAAGCTCTCAATTGAAATATTAATATATTTTCTTGTCAATATGTACATGTGTCTAATATATATATATATATATATATATATATATATATATATAAACAAAACAATACATATGTGTGTAATCATAAAAAATGAAAAGTGGAATACATAACATTGGACATAAATAGATAATACATTAACAAAATAATCCAAAAGAAAACTACTCAAAAAATGAAACCATAATTAATCAATGTAATGAACTCATGAATTACCCAAATATATATCATAAAAAAATAAATAAAATTTAAAAAACCAAATTAATTTATTGAAACCATCATAAATATTTTATTATCAAAAAATATATTTTATCCTATAAATGTTATAATAAAACACGCAAAAATTCACAAAACCCAATTATAAATCTATTAAAATCCCTTAAAAACTAGAGACAAATGCATATTTAAATCCAATTAAACCCAAATAATCCAATTTCAAAAAACCAATAACATGAAAAAAATTTGGGAACAAATAAATATTTAAAAGACTTACCTAGGGATATTGTAGATGATTAAAAAAACATTTAAAAAAATGAGTGGAAGGATTGAAAAATAAGGGAATGTAGAGAATATATTGAAATAGTAAAAGGGAATAAAGATTTCATAAAATGTACCCACAAAATATAAAAGGTAATGAATAGGAAGAAAGAATGAACAAAATAACTTTACACAAAACCCAAACCAGTAATCAACGAGTGAAGATGAGGAGAAAATTACATAACTTTGATTCAAGATTTGATTATTCCATGATAAAGTAGAGATACCATGAAAGCTTGTATTTTTAACTGATCCTTGGTTTTATTCATGCTTTGATTGGTTCGAGACTTGCATTCCTTCAAGACTTAATTCGAGCCTAGATTTGAGACATACATTCAATGAGGAGGAGTGCCGACAGTAGGTGGCTACCTTAGAAAGATTGAGATATCATGACTCAATCAGTCATAGTTTGGGTTCTTTAAATAGATCGAGATACTTTTATCAGCACTTCCAAAAATACACCGATAAAGATAGAGCTTTATCAGTGCTCAAAAGTCATTGATAAAAGCCATCTTTATTAGTGCTTTTAGTGATGATAAATCTCTTTCTTTATTATCACTAATAAAGAATTAATAAAAGGTTGATAAAAATATATTTATATAATTTAATATTTATCTATAATTAAATAATTTTTTTTAAAACAATTATATATTTATATTTATAATTATAAATATATAATTTTATAAATATTGTTAATATATATTTATAATTATATTTGTAAATATATTTACAATTAATAATTTATAATTATAAATATATTTATATCATTACATATATTTTTATAATTATATACATATTTAATATATAAATATAAATATAAATATAGATATATAAAATATATACATTATTTAAATATATTTATTATAATTTTATATTTATAAATATATTTATTTCATTATATATATATATAATTTTTTTTGAGAAAGGTGAGCGCATATCCTCTTCATTGATGAAAAGGGAAAATTAAAGGAGCCTAAAATATGTTATTTTAATTTTTTCACAAAATAAAACTGGGAGCATGTCATAGGGAAGAGAAGTAGAGAATGTGAAATCCCTCTTCAGTAACACCTCTATTTGCAAGTCCATTAGATAGGCTGTTGGATTCGCAGTATGTGTTGGTAATAACCTAACTCATTGAGACTATTTTATTATAATAGTTTACCAACCATGCAACTAATTTCCATGAAATATTTATTGTTCCCATCCTAATGGATTAAATGATAGTGGTGGAGTCACATTCAATCCATATGTTATTCCACCGCATTTCACATGAAAAATCAACTGTCCTAATTAATCCCATCATTTTTGCCTCAAGGGAAGTGACACGGCCATAGGGACCATATAAGATCTCAACAACCTCACTGTTGTGGTCTAGGAAAATGATTCTACATACTGATGGGCTAGGGTTTCATCTCAAGGCACTATCAATGTTACATTTCAGCCAACCAGAAAAAGGTGGAAGCCAAAAAACCACCAACGTGCCATTTGGTATGGAAAAATTCCTAGAAAGAATTAAGCATTTATGTATGGTGAAGTAATTGACCATATTAGCACAATAGTCATGATGTAGTGATTTAACAACTTGTGTAGTAGCCATGACATCTGTAATGGCTTGCTTGCTGGTGAAGCATGTATTTGAGTGAAGTTGATTATTTCTGCATTTATATCATTATATATATATATATATATATATAATAAATATATATATTAGGTGTTGGGGGGTACAATTATATTCAAAAACACACTCACACTACACACATAGACATGAGAGGCTGGCCACAGCCCTCCCAAAGGGATATCCCATCTATCAAGTCTTATTTTTTTATCACATGGCTCATAGGGATACTGGGCCTAAAGCCCCTAACATGGCCTGAATTTCCAGCGTAGAATCCTGTCTACATCATCATGTCTACATCATAAGACCTACTTCATGTCTGCATCGCTGCCTGCATAGTACTACAATATTACCTATACCCAATATGGCTTGATCCTAGGATCATCTGAAAGCCAAGTAGAGGATTTTTCCACTCTGGTACAGACTCGTTGGTAATATAAACATATATATATAGTAAATATATTCATTATTTAAATAAATTTATTATAAACTTATAATTATTTTAATATATATCTATCTATATATTTATAATAATATAAATACCAATTTAAGAATATTATTTATTTATTTATATTTATAAATATATATATATAAATATAGTAAATAAACATTTATAAATATATTTATTTATAAATATTTGTTTAAAAATATTTATTTTTCATTATTGATGAATATATAATCTTAAATATAAGCATGTTAAAAATTAGAGAAATTTGACAATTAGAAAGGAGTACAAATTAAAAATATAGAAAAAATGGATATGTTTTATTAATTAAATATGAATTTTTTTAAAAAATATGGATATATATAGTAAAAAGTATGAAAACATGTTAAAAATATTTAAACATAATAAATAAATAAATATAAATAAATAATATAAAATGACTAAATTTCAAAAAAAATTAAAAATAAAAAATAAAAAATATTAAAAATGAATAAATAATACCCAATTGAAATAATATTAAAAAATAAATAAATAAAATTTACTCATAAAAAACGTAATATATTAAATATATCATGTTATAATGAATACAAAAATTTGAATAAATTACATAAATATTAGGTTTATGTGTTTCTATATTAAATTTCATTAATTACTTAAATATTTTTGTGTGTGAATTATATATAAAATATATTAATTATGAATATTTATTTAAAATCAATGTAAAACCCGTTTGATATATATATTATGTTGAAAAATAAAATTACATTAAATTATTCCCATTACATGATGCAATTAGTCAGTATTTTTAATTAATATCCATTTTTAATTATAAACTGTTCTTTACTAAATATATGACTTATTTAAGGTAATGATAAATATTTTGTATTATATAAATCTTATTCCAGAAAATATTATATACATTGATATATATATATATGTTAATATATAAATATATATTGAAATATATATGTATATATTTCAATATTAAATGTATTAATGAATAATTATGTATAAAAACATTAAAAATCAATAAGGCTTTAATATTTTTTTTAAATATTACATTTTATTAGTTTTAAATATTTATATTTAGTATATTTAAGTTATTATTATTTAATATATATATATATATATACTTATTCATTTTCATTAATAATTGTTTAATTAATATTTTTCTATAATTTATAAATTTATTCATTTTTTATTTTTTGTTTAGTTATTACAATTTATTCATTTTTTATATTTTTTTTAATTATTAAAATGTATTCATTTTACATATCTCTATTTAATATTTAATTTTTATTAATATTTATAATCTATGTATAGGTATATTAAATTTATTCATTTTTATCAATACTAATTTAATAAAAAAATGATTAATATTTTTCATAATTTAGTCATTTTTAATTTTTTTAATGTTTTTATTTTAATAATTTTACATATCTATGTATTGAACATATACTATTTATTAATATTTATAATTTATATATATCTATATTAAATTTATTCATTTTTCGAATAAATATTTAATTAATAAATTCTTTAAAAAATTACTCATTTTAAATTTTAATTTGTTTAATTATTTCATTCCATTTGGGACATTTATTTGTGCGAGAAAATCATTGATAAATGATACCCTTTTCCAGTGCTAAAAATAAAGCACTGATAAAGGATACGATTTATCACCAATACAAATAAAGCACCAACAAAGGGTATGTTTTATGAGAGTTAATGACAATTGATGATAAAGGTTATCGTTTATAACCACTAAACAAAGTGTTGAAAAAGGGTACCTTTTATCAGCATATTTTTATAATTGATAAAAGTTACCCTTTATCAGTGCTGTTTTTATTATTGATAAAGGAAAGCTTTATTAGTGTTATTTCTACCACTGATAAAGGTTAACACTATTAAAGTCTTGTTTTTTAGTAGTGTATATTCTTTACAACTTTTACATTGTCCTTGTAATTTAAAAATCATCATATTTTCTCTCTTGAAATTCATTTTTTTCACAATTTATCACAATTCATTTCACATCACATCACCACTTATTTCATTGTTTTCGTATTGTTTGTTTGTTTATTCTTAATGGTTCTACACACACATTCCCTGTGGGTTTAATCATACATAAAACACCCCTTGTTTTATTATCAATTAAAATAATTAATATAGTCTTGACCAATGATACTCAATAACCAACCATCTCTGACATGCTTTTAAACCTATATTGACCCAAATACACAACACCATTCACCATTACAACCATAAATTTAATTTAATTTTGAAGTAAAACCATACAAAATTCATGGAACAACATATATTTTTTGAATCAACCAATGGAAACACCCATATATCATATCAGGTCGTCCTATTAGAGGAAAGACTAGATGCCCCATAAAAATAGGTGATTTAACTATAATATAGTGAAATCAGCAATAAAACCACACACTGAAATAATTTTGAATCAATTATTAAGAATAAGAATTAAATGTGGAAGAAGAATTAGACACCCATTCCTTGATCCACAAAATAAAATGCTCCGGACTCACAACCTAAATAAATAGAGAAGAGAAGAGAAAGAGTAGTGTATAGACCCCCCATCACTTGTCTTTAATGATGTAATAACTATTATTTTCTCAAAAGTATAAGCCATTTGTTTTTGGTTTATATTATATCTTTCTCCCTTTAAATGTTCCTTAGGGGATTCATGGAGGTCATGGGGGTGTCTAGGGCTTGTTTGGAGATCGACGCCCCAAAATTCGAAGAAGCATACTCGGACACATGGTTAGGAGAAATCGTACCGCCCAACCCACACAAATTATTAAACCATGTGGATTGAGATATTGAGGACAAGGGATCCGCACAGATTATCTAAATCAGTGTGTAGAGGCCCACACTCCCATAAAACATGTCACAGACAAGTTGTAGAGGATTTATTCATGAGATGTCCATGGTTAACCAAACTATGAACCAAGACCATACGAGGGTCCTCCTTGAAATGTGGCATGGTTCATAGTTTGAAAAAATTTAGTCCAACAATGTAAACTTATCTGTCTAGGTAATTTTATTATTTTACACCTATTTTTTTTTAGTTTTAACCATCCTTCCTCCTTTTCAAACAGGTGTGAGAAACTCCCCTCTCCCAAGAGCTCTTCATCCCCATTTTTTAGGGATCATGGTATCTTCACCAAACTTCATCTTTTTACATCACTGTAAGATTAATTAGAAATATTGAGGTAGTCTCTATACTTCAATTCATTCCATTCTTCATTACATCTCCCATCTGTTTCACTATTTAGGTGGGACCACCCTATATTCGGGGCAATCACCAATTTATTTGATAACTCTCATAACAGATCGATTGAAAAGCTAAAAATGGATTAATGAAGCGCTATGAAAATATGGTCAGTGGTTTAGCTAATTTACCCATATTTAAATGAAATTCCAATATTGCATTTTTGTGCAGAATGTGAGACATATCCGATGATGCCTCCAAAATGTTTCATAAATTATTATAAATGGTTTTGAATGTATATTGAAACCATAAATATTATAGAATTACATACTAGGATGATCAAATTGATATAATCAACCCATTAGATGATCCTAGTCCTTGATACCCTACCTACAACTATTTACAAATGGTTAAGCACCACTTGAGGTGTATTACCACCGTAATAAACTCCATGAATGGATTTTTAAATTCAATGACTTAGACGACTTGTTAATTATAATTTAAATTCATTATGGTAAAATTGTATGCTTTTTAATAGCATAAACATGCCTTCACCTCATATCCAAGGTTGATATAATGAGTTCTGCCTTAAGAACACCTTGGATGAGCTCATCAATCCTTATAGTTTGATTTTTTTATTGAGTTGAACCATGATTCAGGCCAAACTAGCCATTTCTGGTATAATATCTCCATGATTTTTCATGTAACTCTAGATGAGTGACTCCATTTCCACAGGGGAGACCACATGGAAGGGATTGTTGGTGAGATGGTTGTATCATGCCATGAGAGATACTCGAGCCCCAACGTGTGATACTAGGGATGAACTCAGAGGTTATTTCTTGATGTTATCACACCATTCTCAAAGTGACACTTGGAATTTCTTTCACAAGTCACCTCAGATGGACTCTTATGGCATTTGTCGCATATAGATCCTCTAGATAAATACTTATGTTTCCACCAGGACCACCATGGATGGGCTTAGGTTACATCAGATTAATTTATAGAATGATTTTAAATGAGAAATTACATGTTGAATATTGAGCATCATGGATGAGTTAGATATGATGAATCACAATCTGGGGGGAAATCTATCTTCATATCCATTTTTCAAGACACTTTAACATTGTAGGGTTCCTTGGTCATACACATTGTCTCATGCCGAAGCGGATAGAGTTGGTCGATTGTCCTAATTGGTTCCCAATCCGATGTACGTAATTATTTAATCGTATAATTCATTTATTATTAATGAAAACTGTTCATTTTATATTTCATGAGCTAGATTTATCTGGGCATCATTGTTGGTGGCCTACTATGTATATATCACACACTACTTGGGCCACCTTTGTTACCCAAGAAGAATTTATGATTGCAGGAATATATAAATGGAAGTTTCCATATTCTAATGTTTTATTACCATTCTAGGATGGAGTACCAGATCTGAGGACCAAACCTATGCTCATGATTCTAGTAATAGTTATCTTTTTTTATGTTTTTTATCTTGGTAGAATGTTGTATTTGATCGAATCCCCAGTTTCCTATACTCTCTCTTTTTATAGTTGCATTAAATAATGATCAATATCTTTTTTATCTATTTCATTTTAGCTTCAACTAGTTTTTTATTCATATTTCATGTTTTATTATTATCATTCCACTACTATTTGGTTGTTATTACTACTTCTTCTATGGTGGGTTACTGATCCTATTTTCCTAACATCTACAGTCATTGTATGCAATTTTATATATGTATATTCCACTATGATCCACTCAAATCTAGGAAGGAATACTCTTCCCATAGACATACCCTAGGGTCTCGCTAATAGTTGGCATCCTCTGGCATATGGGAAGGCATGTTGAGGCCTTCTGTCTTCTATATCAGAGAACCACTAACTAGTTTCTAGGGTGGTCCACAACAAAGTGGTATTAATGATTTATTTTTATTTGAATTTTCTATTTGGGAATTTTACAATAGACTAGGATATTGGAATTTGGAAATGACCTCGTGTTTGAGAGTAGCTAACCCACATGCGAGGGATTCCCAAATAACATAGGATCAGTAAATGTTGTTGTTTCTTGTACTATTACAATTTATTAGATTTCACCATTGGGTGAAGCACTTATTTTATTCCACTAATATTATTGATGTTTTTATAATAGATTGCCTTACGTTGGCCCTATGATATGAGGGAATATAATTCATGCATCATACTAGGAACCATAGAAATTAAATTCCATGAATTATGCCATGTCACATATATATTTATGCATGCATTTCATGTATTTCTTGCGCTTTCTATATGTTCCATGATTGTTATGCCTTACAATGTGCTATTATTTCTTATAAATGACATAACTAGTTTAATTAAACTACCAACATCAATCAATATTGTGTTTTCAAATATAGATTGATGATGACACATTAATTAACCACATATTCCACATTAGTTAGATTGATTTAGAACATCCAATAAAATTTAAGGGGAGAGTAATCATAAATTGTAAATTTCATTAAATTAATCAAATATTTTTGCATGACCTTCCTGATACCGGACATATAGGCTAGTTTATATTTACTTGACAAGAAAATTTCATATTATTATTGTATGGGCCTTATAAATCTACATTTGTAGTGCAATTAACTAGGTTTTGATGTTTATACCTAAAAAATAATTATGAAATTATATACATAATTGATTAAGAAAAATAAAATGGTTACTGGTAGATAAATATAAAAAATGTAAATTAAAGGTTGTTTTTCTCTATACCTTACATTTGATACTCCATATATTAGATCCTCTACTGTGTTATACGGGACCATGTCCCTGGCCCTAACTTAGTAGTGGGATGTATTCCATGTCTCTGTGATCCTTATATGATCTTTCCATACCACTTGAAATTCGTTTTTTAATTCCAAATTAAAATCAACCAGTTTTTTTCAAAACATAGAATGAGACACAAAATTCCTTCTTTATAAAAACAGTTAGCATCAAGTGAAAAACTTTAAAATTATATTCTGAAACCATTAAAAATATCTTGAAAATTTAGAATTGTTTCCATGGAATGATGTACACATTGAAATGTATAAAACATTACATGTTAACTTTAAAATCACTTCATGGGTTTTAAAACACCAAATCCATTTTAGATCGTTTTAATGGAATCCCACATGTTTTTATTTTAATACCCACATTAGCATTTAATACTAATTTTTATTTTTCAAAACTATAATTTAATATAGTAGTGATTATAAAAATGATAATTAGGCCACAAAATAGTCTAAAGAGAAGCATGATTATTAAAAATTTATTAACATTTTATAAATTTTACATGAATAAATAATTTTTTAGAATATAGTAGTGAATTAATAATTTAAATATTAACATGATATTCCTAGGCTACCCACCAAAATACTAAGGGTCTAAAATTATTTTTTAAAAATTCAATTGAGGTACTATTTATTTATCAAAATACTATTTCATCAATGTTTATACTTTTGACCTTTAATTGTGTCCATTATTTCATTTATATAAGTTCATTCATAATAATTATATAGGCTTTATTTAATTTTAAGACTCTAAATAGAATTTAGCTGTCATATGTTTTTGTTATGTTGCCTCACTTTAATTTGATAAAGTAACCTGAATATTTAAATTTTGAAGTCATTTTTGATGAAATGAAATTTCTATTGAGGACATATTTATGTTCTTATATCATAATTAATTTTAGTAACATTTAATTTAGTGTTAAATCATGAGTTTAAATGGTATGAATATTCTTAGTTAAGTATTCCATTTTATACCTTAATATCATAACCTCCAAACATTTATAAAAAACATAAAACATATATATACCCATTGGGTATGTATGTAGGGTATGATCTAAACAGGACTAGTAAAATTTCACCAAAATTTAAATAAAAATTCATTTATAAATCATGTCACCGAAAAATAGTTTGAACACCATTTTAATAAATGATTAAAAAAGGAATGTATATAGGAATGAATTATCATAAATTTATCTTTTTTTGAAATACAAAGTAAAAACATTTTAGAAAATGAACTACAACTATGATTATGATCAATACATTTATTCTCATGTAGATAAACAAATCATTTAATATCTTTGATTAAAAAAAATTTTACCCACCAATGAATGGAATCATACATAAATAAGTTAAATTACATTAAAATATTAAAATTTTGGACTTCATAGCTAATGAAAATAAATCAAAATCAATTTGATTCATTCAAATCAATTCTAAAAATAAATTTAATAATAAAAACAAAAAGTAAACTGAAAAATAAATTATGGATGTTATATAGATCAAAATATATCCATTATAACAATGATGTATAATATTATTAAAAAAATTGTTGCAACATGTACATGAAATGTAAAAAGAGTTTAAAAAATGTATGTAGCGAGGATATATAAGATAATATAATCAAAACAAAAACCATAACGGGGATATAACTAGATCCTATGGTGTTGAAATATTAAACATATACTAGTAGAATCCACAAACCAAGTGTTCCCATCTATAAAAACACCATTGGAAGAGAAATAAGGCTATCACTTCCCTAACACTATAGGTAATGTAACATGGATATTATATCAATAATGCTATGGTAAAAGACATAAGGAAATCATTCCTAGACACTATGACACATAAAGGATCACTAAAATAGTTACCCTAGGTTCTCATGGCATAGTAAAAGTGGATGTGACAAAAACATATTAACATGATCAATATATAAATCGATAATAAAACATCAGAAATAATAGTCTTCTCACCTCTAGTTCCCAATCAAGAAATAGCCACCTATCACTCCAAATAATCATCACATAATAATAATCTATACACATCAAATACAATGGAAATGTTCTATGGAAAAAATTGTCCCAAGGGTTTACTAGTTAGGGTGATAAAATCATAAAGAATCTTTTTATAATAAAGGGAATAATGACCTTTAATAACAAGATGGGTGAAAGTATTGTTACAAAATCATCCTTATTATAAATAAAATTAATATTAATTCCTATTTGAAATACTTATTAATAATATATTTTTATTCTCTTGAGAAAATCCAACCATGGGCTTTTCGTCACATTTATATTTTAAAATGTATAATATTGTAATAAATAATTTTGAATCCTTTATTGAACTATTTTTTCCTTTTAAATGAAAATATTCACATGAAATTCATATCTCTTGTCTCAATCATTATTTTTTAAAAATATTCATTTAAAAATCACTTTTGGATTTATTATCAAATTTATGAAACTTGTAGGGAAAACCCAGTATAATTAAATGTTACTAAAATTTAATAAATAAACAAAATAAATCCAAATAATAAACTAAATTGTAGAATATGTAAGAAATAAAATTAAATAATATTGATGATGAAAAAATTCAATAAAAGTAAAAGTGGGTACCAAAAAATATATATAATAGCACAAGTAAAATCCAAAAAAATTTAAAAGAACTATAACTTATTTGTTCAAAAGGTAAGTGATTAGCTCATTAAATACTAGTCTGTTTTGTGACCAAAAATAGTAATGAAACTCAGGCAACTCGAGGAAACTGAATACAACCCCTAGATAATACCTCAATGAAGCTATAACAACATCCAGATGTTTAACATCATATCTATGGTTTTACTTGTGAAAACCAAAAATATAACCCACATAGAAATCATTCATTTCATTAACAATAAAAACCCACAATTAAGAACACAATTAAAACCATACCTCATTTCGAAAGACCATTTGAAAGAATAATACAAAAGGAATTTTTTTTGATGAGGCCATTTTAAAAAATGATGGTAAGATCAAAACTGATTCTTAAAAGAAAAAACTATTTAAGAACCCCTATTTAATATCATATATATGAAAAGAAAAAAATCAATGTGTTTACATTTGATAAAATCTCTATAAATTTTATAAACATATGACACTACGTACATATAAATCTAGAAGCTCTCAATACAAATATTCATATATTTTCATGTCAATATGTGCATGTGTCTAATATATATATATATATATATATATATATATATATAAACACACCAATACATATGTGTGTGATCATAAAACAAGAAGAGTGGAATATATAACATTGGACATAAATAGATAATACACTAAAAAAATAAACTATAAGAAAAATTCTCAAAAAATGAAACCGTCATTAATCAATGTAATGAAATCATGAATTACCCAAATAGATTTCATAAAAAACTAAAAAAAATTTAAAACAACATGTTAATTTTTTGAAACCATCATAAATATTTTATTGCCAAAAAATATAATTTATACTTTGAGTGTCAGAAAAAAAACACGCCAAATTTCACAAAGCCCAATTAGAAATCTATTATAATCCCTAAAAAACTAGAGAAAATATCATATTTAAATCCAATTTAACCGAAATAACAATTATAATTTTAGATAAACCAATTTCAAAAACCCAATAACATGAAAAAAATTTCGGAATAAAGAAATATTTAATATAAATTCCTAGGGAAATTGTAGATGATGCAAAACCTTCAAAAAAATCAGTGGAAGGATTGAAAAAAAAGGGAATGTAGCACACATATTGAAGTATTAAACGGGAATCAATATTTCGTAAAATGGAACCACAATATATAAAAGGTAATGAATAGAAAGAGGGAATGAACAAAATAACTTTACACGAAACCCAAAGAAGTAATCAATGAGTGAAGATGAAGAGAAAATTACATAACATGGATTCAAGATTTGATTCTTCCAAGGTAAAGTGGAGATATCATGAAAGCTTTTATTTTTTTGATCCTTGGTTTTAATCAAGATTTTATTGGTTTGATCCTTGGATTCATTCAAGACTTGATTCGAGCCTAGATTCAAGACTTGCAATTAAGGAGGAGGAGTGTCGACAGTAGGTGGATACCGTGGAAAGCTTGAGATATCATGACTCAATCAGTCATATTTTGGGTTCTTTTTATAAATCTAAATACTTTTATCAGCACTTCCAAAAAAGCGCCGATAAAGATAGAGCTTTATTAGTTCTAAAAAGTTATTAATAAAAGCCATATTTATTAGTGTTTTTATTGCTGATAAAGATCTATCTTTATTAGCACTAATGAATCATTAATAAAAGGTTGATAAAATTATATTTATAAAATTTTATATTTTTATATAAATAAATAAATAATTTTTTAAAAAATTATATATTTTTATTTATAATTATAAATATATAATTTTATAAATATTGTTAATATATATTTATAATTATATTTTTAAATATATTTATAATAAATTTTTTATAATTATAAATTTATTTATATCATTACATATATTTATATAATTATATAAATTTTTCATATATATATAAATATAAATAGAAATATATAAAATAAATACATTATTTAAATATATTTATTATAATTTTATATTTATAAATATATTTATATCATTATATATATTTATAAATTTTTTTTGAGAAAGATGAGTGCATATCCTCTTCATTGATGAAAAGGGAAAATTAAAGGAGCCTAAAATAGGTTATTTTAATTTTTTCACAAAATAAAATTGGGAGCATGTCATAGGGAAGAGAAGTAGAGCATGTGAAATCCCTCTTCAGTAACACATCGGTTTGCAAGGCCATTAGCTAGGCTGTTTTATTCGCAGTATGTATTGGTAATAACATAACTCATTGAGACTATTTTGTTAAGATAATTTACCCTCATAGCAACTAATTTCCATGAATGATGTATTGTTCCAATCCTAATGGCTTGAATGATGGTGGTGGAGTCACATACAATCCATATGTTTTTCCATCCCATTTCGCATGCAAAATCAATTTTCCTAATGTATCCCATCATTTCTGCCTCAAGGGAAGTGACATGGCCACAAGGGCTATAGTTGGTCTCAACAACCTCTCTGCTGTGGTTTGAGAAAATGATTCTACATCCTGATGGGCCTGGCTTTCCTCTCAAGGCACTATTAATGTTACATTTCAGCCAACCAAAAAAAGGTGGAAGCCAAAAAACCTCCAACGTGCCATTTGGTATGGAAAAATTCAAAGAAAGCATTAAGCATTTATCTATGGTGAAGTCCTTGACCAAATTAGCACAATAGTAATGATGTAGTGAGTTCACAACTTGTGTAGTAGCCATGACATACGTAATGTCTTGCGTACTGGTGAAGCATGTATTTGAGTGAAGAGGATTATTTCTACATTTATATCATTATATATATTTATATATTTATATATATATAATAAATATATATATTAGGTGTTGGGGGTACAATTATATTCAAACACACACTCACACTACACACACAGACTTGAGAGGCTGGCCACATCCCTCCCAATGGGATATCCCAACTATCATGTCTTATTCATTTATCAAGTGTCTCATAGGGCTAGTGTGCCTAAAGCCCCAATCATGGATTGAATTTCCAGTGTACCATCATGCCTACATCATCATGTATACATCATAAGAACTGCTTCATGTTTGCATCGTTGCCTGTATAGTAATATAATATTACCTACACCCAATATGGCTTGATCCTAGGATCATCTGAAAGCCATGCAGGGGATTTTTCCACACTGGTACAGACTCGTTGGTAATATAAACTTATATATATATATAGTAAATATATTAATTATTTAAATAAATTTTTTATAAATTTACAATTATTAAAATATATATATATATATTTATTTATTTATAATTATATAAATACCAATTTAAGAACAATATTTATTTATTTATAATTAGAAATATATAAATATATAAATATAGTAAATAAAAATTTAAAAATATATTTATTTATAAATATTTGTTTGAAAATATATATTTTTCATTATTAATCAATATATAATCTCAAATAAAAGAATGTTAAAAATTAGTGAAATTTCTCAATTAAAAATGAGTACACATTAAAAATATTGAAAAAATGGATAAGTTTTATTAATTAATTATTAAATTTTTTTAAAAATATGGATATATATTGTAATATATACGAAAACAAATTGAAAATATTAAAACATAATAAATAAATAAATATAAATATATAATATAAAATGATTAAATTCAAAAAAAAGTGAAAAATAAAAAATATTAAAATATTAAAAATGAATAAATAATACCGAATTGAAATAACATTAAAAAATAGATAAATAAAATTTTCTGATTAAAAACATAATATATTAAATATATCATGTCATAATTAATACTAAAACTTGAATAAATTACATAATTATTAGGTTTAAGTGTTTCTATATGAAAATTCATTAATTACTTAAATATTTGTGTGTGTGAATTATATATAAAAATATATTAATTATGTATATTTATATGAAATAATTGTAAAACCCATTTGATATATCTTAATTTGAAAACTAAAATGACAATAAATTATATCCATTACTTGATGCAATTAGTCAGTATTTTTAATTAATATCAATTTTTAATTATAAACTAGTCTTTACTAAATATATGACTTATTTAATGTAATCATAAATATTTTGTATTATATAAATCTTATTTCAGGAAATATTTTATACGTTGATATATATATACATACATATATGTATATATATATAAATATATATTGAAATATATATGAATATCTTTCAATATTAAATGTATTAATGAATAATTATGTAAAAAAACATTAAAAATGAATAAGGCTTTAATATTTTTTTAAAAAATACATTTTATTAGTTTTATATATTTATATTTAATATATATTAGTTATTATTATTTATAATATATATATATATATTAAACTTTTTCATTTTTATTAATAATTGTTTAATTAATAATTTTCTATATTTTCTCAAATTATTCATTTTTAATTTTTTGTTTAATTATTACAATTTATTTATTTTTTATATTTTTGTATAATTATTAAAATTCATTCATTTTACATATCTATATTTAATATATAATTTTTATTAATATTTATAATCTATATACAGGTATATTAAATTTATTCATTTTTATCAATACTAATTTAATAAAAAAAGTATAATATTTTTCTTAATTTAGTCATTTTTATTTTTTATTTTTCATAATATTTTTATTTTATTATTTTTAAATATCTATGTACTTAATATATAATATTTATTAATATTTATAATATATATATATGTATATTATATTTTTTCATTATTTAAATAAATTTTTAATTAATATTTTTTTTAAAAAAACACTCATTTTAAATATTAATTTTTTTAATTATTTCATTCCATTTGGTACCTTTATTAGTCTGAGAGAATCATTGATTAATAATACCCTTTTCTAGTGCAAAAAATAAAGCACTGATAAAGGATAACATTTATCACCACTGCAAATAAAGCACCAACAAAGTGTATGTTTTATGAGATTTAAAGAAATTTGATGATAAAGGTTATCCTTTATAACCACTAACAAAAGTGGTTATAAAGGGTACCTTTTATCAGCATGTTTTTATCATTGATAAAAGGTACCCTTTATCAGTGTTGTTTTAATTGTTGATAAAGGGAAGCTTTAGCAGTGTTTTTTCTAGCACTGATAAAGGTTAACATTATTGTTTTATAGTAGTGTATATTATTTACAAATTTTACCTCATCCTTTTAATTTAAAAATCATCATATTTTCTCACTTGAAATTCATTTTTCTCACTATTTATCACAATTCATTTCACATCACGTCAACACCAATTTCATTGTTTTCTTATTGATTGTTTGTTTATTTTTAATGGTTCTACACACACACACTCCCTGTGGGTTTAACCCTACATACACATCCCTAGTTTTATTATAAATAAAAATAATTAATATAGTTTAGACCAATTATACTCAATCACCAACCATCTGTGACATGCTTTTAAACCTATGTTGACCCAAATCCACAACACCATACACCATTAAACCAATAAATTTAATTTAATTTTGAAGAAAAACCATACAAAATTCATGGAACAACTTAGCTTTTTTGAATCAACGAATGGAAACACCCATATATCATATCATGTCATCCTACTAGAGGATAGACCAGATGCGCCATAAAAATAGTTGATTTAACTATAATCTAGTGAAATCACCAACAAAACCACACATGGATATAATGCTGAATCAATGAGTAAGAAGAAGAATTAAATGTGGAAGAATAATTAGACACCCACTCCTTGATCCATAAAATAAAATTCTCAGGAATCATAACCTAAATAAATAGAGAAGAGAAGACAAAGAGTGGGGTATAGACCCCCCATCCCTTGCCAAAAATTATGTAATATCTATGATTTTCTCAAAGGTATAAGCCTTTTTTGGGTTTATATTATTTTTTCACCTTTTAAATGTTCCTTATGGGATTCATGGCGGTCATGGGGGTGTTTGGGGCTTGTTTGGAGATCGAAGCCCCAAAATTCGAAGAAGCATACTCGGACACATGGTTAAGAGAAATCGTACCGCCCAACCCACAGAAATTATTCAACTATGTGGATTGAGATATTGAGGACAAGGGATCCACACAGTTTATCTAAAACAGTGTGTAGAGGCCCACAAACCCATAAAACATGTCACTGACAACTTGTAGAGGATTTTTTCATGAGATGTCTATGGTTAACCAAACTATGCACCAAGACCATACGAGTGTCCTCCTTGAAAAGTGGCATGGTTCATAGTTTGAAAAAATTTAGGATGATAATGTGAACTTATCTGTCAAGTTAATTTTATTATTTTATACCTGATTTTTATTAGATTTAACCATCCATCCTCCTTTTCAAGTAGGTGTGAGAACCTCTCCTCTCCCAAGAGCTCTTCATACCCCTTTTTAGGGATCATGGTATCCTCACCATACATCATCTGTTTACTTCACTGTAAGATTCATTATAAATATTGATGTAGTCTCTATACATCAATTCATTCCATTCTTCATTACTTCTCCCATCTGTTTCATTATTTAGGTGGGACCACTTTTTCCCTATATTCAGGACAATCACCACTTTATTTGATAACTCCCATTCTAGATCAATTGATAGGATAACAATGGATTAATAAAGTGCTATGAAAATATGGTCAGTGGTTTAGGTAATTTACCCATATTTAAATGAATTTACAATCTTGCATTATTTTGCAGAATGTCGGACCTATCGGATGATGCCACCAAAATGTTTAATAATTATTCTAAATGGTTTCAAATGTATATTGAAACCCAAAATACTATAGAATAACATACTAGGATGACCAAATTGATCTAAGAAACCCATTTGGCTGATCCTAGTCCTTGATAGCCTACCTACAACTATTTACAAATGGTTAAGCACCACTTGAGGTGTATTACCACCTCAATAAACTCAATGAATGTATTTCTAAATTCAACGAGTTAGACCACTTGTTAATCACAATTTAAATTCATTCATGTAAAATTTTATGATTTTTAATAGCATAAACATGCCTTCACCTCTTATCCAAAGATGATATAATGAGTTCTGACTCAAGAAACCCTTGGATGAGCTCATCAAGCATTATAGTTAGATTTTATTAATGATTTGTACCATAATGAGGGCCAAACTAGAAATTTTTGGATAATATCTCCATGATTTTTCATCTACCTCTAGATGAGTGATACATTTCCACAGGGGAGACTACATGGAAGGTATTGTTGGTGAGATGGTTGTATCATGCCATGAGAGATACTTGAGCCCCAACATATGATACTAGGGATCAACTCGAAGATTATTTCTTGATGTTATCACACCATTCTCCAAGTTAAACTTGGGATTTCTTTTATCGGTCACCTTAGATGGATATTATGGAATTGGTCACATATAGAGCCTCTAGATAAATACTTTTCTTTCCACCAGTACCACCATGCATGGGCTTAGGATACATCAGATTAATTTATAGATTGATTTTCAATGAGAAATGACATGTTGAATCTTGATCATCATGGATGAGATAGATATTCTGAATCACAATCTGGGAGAAAATATAGTTTCATATCCATTTTTCAAGTCACTTTAACTCTGTAAGGTTCCTTTTTCATACACATTGTCTCATGCCGAAGCGGGTAGAGTTGGCCGATTCTCCTAATGGGTGCCCAATACGATGTACATAATTATTTAATCGTATAATTCATTTATTATTAATGAAAAACTATTCATTTTATATTGCACGAGCTAGATTGATGTAGGCATCCTTGGTGGTGGCCTACTGAGTACATCTCACACACTACTTGGGCCACCTTTTTTACCAAAGAGGAATTTATGATTGAATGAATAGATAAATGGAAGTGTCCATATTCCAATTCTTGATAACAATTCTAGGATGGAGTTCCAGAGTAGAGGACCAAACCTATGCTCATGATTTTAGTAATAGTTATATTTTTCTCCATTTTGTATCTCGGTAGAATGTTGTATATGATTGAATCCCCTGTTTCCTATTCACTCTCTTTGTATAGTTGCATTAAATGATGAGCATTATCTTTTTTATCTATTTCAGTTTAGCTTCCACTAGTTTTTTATTCATCTTTCATGTTTTATTATTATCATTCCACTAATATCTGGTAGTTATTACTACTTCTTCTATGGTGGGATACTGATTCTATTTTTATAACATCAACATTCATTGTATATAATCTTATTTATATATATTCCACTATGCTCCACTCAAATCATGGATGGAATAGTCTTCCCATAGACATACCCTAGGGTCTTGCTGCTAGTTGGAAGCCTCTGCCATATTGGAAGGCATGTTGAGGCCTTTTGGTTTCTATATCATGGAACCACTAACTAGTTTCTAGGGTGGGCCACTAAAAAGTGGTATTAAAGATTTATTTTTATTTTTATTTTCTATTGGGGAATTAAACAATAGACTAGGATATTGGAATTTGGTAATAACCTTGTGTTTGAGAGTAGCTAACCCACGTGCAAGGTAATCCCAAATAAAATAGGATCAGTAAATGATATTGTTGCTTGTACTTTTATAGTTGATTAGATTTCACAATTGGGTAAAGCACTTATTTTTTTCCACTACTGTTATTGATGTTTTTATATTAGATTTCCTTACCTTGGACCTATGATATGAGGGAATATAATTCATTTATCAAACTAGGAACCATAGAAATTAAATTCCATGAATTATTCCATGTCATATATATATTTCTGCATGCACTGCATGAATTTTTTGTGCTTTCTGATTGTTCCATGATTGTTATGCCTTACAATGTGCTATTATTTCTTATAAGATGACATAATTAGTTTAATTAAAGTACCAACATCTATATATATAGTCTTTTCAAATATAGATTGATGATGACACCTCAATTAACCACTTATTACACTTTAGTATGTTTTATTTAGAACTTCCAATAAAATTTAAGGGGTGGGTACTCCTAAATTGGAAATTTCATTAAATTTATCAAATAGTTTTGCATGACCTTTCTGATACTGGACATGTAGGCTAGTTAGTAGTTACATGAAAAGAAAATTTTATTTTATTAGTGTATGGGCCTTATAAATTCGACATTTGTAGAGAAATTTACTAGGTTGTGAGGTTTATCCCTAAAAAATAATTATGAAATTAAATACATCAATGATTAAGAAAAATAAAATGGTTACTGGTATATGAATATTACAAATGTAAATTAAAGGGTGTTTTTGTCTATACCTTACATTTGATACTCCATATATTAGAACCTCTTCTGTGTTATATAGGACCTTGTCCCAGACCCTAGCTTAGTGGTGGGAAGTATTCCATGTCTCTATGATCCTTATATAATCATTCCATACCCCATAGACCTGTTTCTAAGAGAATGATGAGGGTTATTCCAAGTGATATTAAGGCCTTGTGTATATTCCGTTCATTATCACTTTTCAAATCTACTATATATTTTTTTGTGGAGGGCACGTAGTAATTTGAGAGCTGTGTATCTAGGATATCCTCATGTCGTACACCATGTAAGTAGCAACGAGCACACTCTGGAGGTGGTGGGCCCTAAGACACCCATGGTAATTCCTCTAGTGACACTTAACGCACCTACAAAATAACATATAGTAGGAGTTGATGTGTAGTTTCATGGTAGTTTATTTCAGTTCATGTAGTCTATGTAGTGTTCTCATAGGCATGCCTCTAATATGGAAGAGTTGACTTAAGTGTTCTAGTAGCAGTATCCTCCCACCGTCTCGGGAGATTAAGGACCATAGGCTTCTAATTAATGGCTAGAGGCCTTTCTAAAAATCTTTGAGACACATATAAAGAAGAGTTTCAGGATCTACACTTATATTCTACATGACTTCAGTAAATGGTGGTGAGACGTCATCAATTAGGATAATCAACATCAGGGTATGGTCCAAGGGGACATCCAGATATCGTTCATCGATTACTTCTTTTATAAGACCTTGAGAATAGACCATACTTGGGATTTCATGAACCTTTAGTAAGGTGACTTGTCGGTGATGGAATATTCTGCTCATTTCACCGTATAATAGTGTTTTTAAGAACTCTGATTGGTGAAGAGATGAAGACTATAAGGAAATTTTAGGATAATATTTTTAACATCATCCTTTTGAAGGTGATAGTTTATTGACTATCCACCATTTTAGAAATAGTAAACTAGGCCATCATCAATGATCATAACCTAAGGGATTCTAACAATTTGATTTAGGGTGGATTAGCTTCCAATTAAGTAAGTGAACTATCCAACAAACTGAAACATCATTTAGATTTTCCACATGTGGGTAGTACTGGCCAGGTGGCATGTACTGATAGCTCTGCAATTTGATACTAGTGTGGCAGTCCAGGCCATAAAATTCACTAGTTTGTGAGGAACATATTTGAGGGTTGGTTTTGTAGTAGGATGGGTCACCTCCATCATTTTTTCCATTCTTTTCCTCCAGTACCCAGTGAAAGGGGAATTACGGTGACACCGCTTTTAGGTATAGGATTAGTGGCTCCACATCAGGTTTGTAGTTGGTATTCTATCAGCCTATCAGTTCAAGGAGGTGGTCATGATTGGAGAATTTAGGTTTTAGATGTTCTTCACTAGAAAATTGGACCTACCTAGGATAGTCAGGCGGAATCTCATGGTCGCGGTTCAAGCCATATCTATATAGTATAGTCTATTCATGAGGAGTAGATTCCCTTGCCATCATTAGTTATAGGTACTATTATGATAGCCTATAATTTAGTTTATTCCCTATTTAATATAAGTTCATCACACACATTTCTCTCTTCTGCAAGTCTGGTCCTAGAGATAGAGTACATCAGTGGTGCTATGATTCTTGATACACAAGTGGGGGTCAGATCTGAGGGTGTAAAACTGTGAAAGGAGTCCCCCCTTAAGATTTGTGGGTATTGATTAATATGTACTTTTTTAATTCTTGAGATGATTGACTTCAATATCATTCTTGATATAGACTATATTGTGCCTTATCAAGCCCATTTGTATTTTTACCACTATCGGGTTTCATTCACATCACATGAGAGTAGCACATCTATCATTAATGGTGAATGAGATGACCAAGAATGCTGAGATATACATGAAAATCAGGGGCGGGGTATAGTAACAGTCTAGATTGATAATCACTTTATGTTTAAGCAAAGAACACAACTTGTGAAATTCCCTCATGTTGTGGATTATTTCAAGGATGTAATCCCTAATGATTTATCCAACATACCTCCTATTAGATAGGTGGAGTTCACCATCGAACTAGTTCTTGGTGAAACAGTGATGTCTATTCCTCCTTATCGAATGGCACTGAGTAGCATGAAGATATAAACACGGAAGGTTTTATATGACAAAAAAATTACCATGGGGATAACCTATCCTTTTTTACAAAAAGGTTGATGGTACCCTTAGATTGTGTGTGGATTACCACCGATCGAACCAACTCATGATGAAGAACTGGTATCTGCTACCTCGTATAGATGACATCTTCAACCAAATTTGATGAGAGATGGTTTTCTCCAAGATGGATTTGAACTTGGGCTACCATGCGGCACATTTCAGGCCATAATACATTCCATATATAGAGTTCCAAAGTTGGTTTGAATTTTATGAGTATCTGGTCATGAATATCAGTCTTACAAATGCACCAAATGCCTTTATAGAACTGATGAATCTGGGTTTCCACCCATACTTAGATTGATTTTTGTAGGTCTTCATGGATAACATATTAGTTTATTCACACACCATTGAAGACCATGAAACCCATCATTAGATCATATTGAATACACTATGAGAGTAATATGTATATATGAATCTTATAAAATTCAACTTTTAGACCAGTAAGGTTAACTTCTTGGTTCATATAATTTCATAGGAAGACATATATATTGACATGTAGAATGTGAGCATTGTTGTTTCTTAATAATAACCAAAGAATGGTTTTGAGAGATGCATCTTCATGAGGCAATTTGGATATTACAAGTGATCCATTCTATATTTATCATGCATGATAGTTCCTCTTATGGGACTTTTCATGAAAGTTGTGAAATTAGTTTGGTTTGAAGCTTGTGAGATATCATTCGAGGAGGTGATGGGAAAAATTACTTCTAAATTTATCTTTAATATAACAAAGTCAATCATAGGCTTTACATTTTATTTTGATGCTTTAGGTATCAGGATTAGAGTGGTTTTGATGCAAAGTGATAAGGTTTTAACATATGGGTCCTGACATCGGGGACATCAAAAGAAAAATTACCCTACACACGACCTCAAGTTAGTGTCAGTGGTTCTTGACTTACGATGTTAGAGGAAATATATTTTTGATGAATTATTTTTTGTTTACATGAATCATAAAAGTCTCAAATACATATCCACATAGTGATACAAGAATCTGAGGTAGCATAGGTGGGTAGAGTAATTTCAGTCCTTAGACTTTGAGCTTTCTTACATGACCATAAATTGTAATTCTCTACCTGATTCCATGATTTGAAAGACTCATAAACAAGACATCAAGGTGGATATATGAGAGTGTATGTTTATAGATTAGTTTTTAGAGATGCACCTAGAGGTTCAGGAATAACACAATAAACCAGTTTTGGAAGCTATGGCAGTGACATACTCCCTTTTAGTGTGTGTCCGGTTGAGGTTGGTAATTGATTCTAAGGGCCCCATCATAAGGGAGAGTGTCTCAGGTGAGAACACACCTCTTTTTTGGGTTGTTGATGGGAATGATAACCGACTGTACAATGGTCGTGTTTGGGTTACTTTGGATATACGAGAAGATTTGATGCAAGAATATCATGCCTTGGTTTTGGGAGTTTATTGTGGGAATATCAAGATGTACTATGACATACACTATCAGTATTGGTGGATAGATATGAAGATTTTGATAAAAGTTTTTATTAGCTACTACTCTACATTTTAGTCAGTGAGGTATGACCACCCACAATATGCTGGAATTGTAAATCCTCTATCCCTTATTTAGTGGAAATGGAATGAATCCACCATGGATTTTGTGATTGTCTTCTTAATATCCCCTTGGGGAAGTGATTTTGTATAGGTGATCATAGATAGATTAATCAATGTTATACATTTTCTTCCAATCTGGGAGAAGATCTTAGTTGATGATCTCCGGATGATTTACATTTGGAAGATTGTGCACCATCTGGTTGTTTCCATTTCTATCTTATCGGACCAAGATGTCCATTTCACATTATAGTTCTGGAAAGGATTATAGAAGGATCATGGTTTAGAGTTTCTCTTGGGTATAATATATCACCCTCATAATGATGGGAAATCTGATCGGATGATTCATGTGTTAAAGGAAATGATTTGGGAATATATCCTTGATTTTGGAGAATCATGGGAAAAGAAAATAGCTCTTATTGACTTTTCAAACAACAATAGTTTTTAGGAAATGATATATATGGATATGTATGAGGACCTTTATAGTAGATCATTCTTTTTACCTTTATATTGGTTAGAGGTAGATTAGGTAGCTCCATTAGGTACGCATATCATCCTGGATACTTTAGAGCAAGTACAACTAATTCAGAAGTATATGGATACAGCTCAGTCCAAGAGGAAGTCTTATACTGATAGTTTTCATAGGCCTCTATAGTTCAAGGTAGGACATAGGATCTTCCTATGGTTATTATCTAGATTTAATTATATACAAATTCGTAGATATGGAATTTTTTCTCCTCAATACATTGGGCCTTTTGGCATATTTGAGAAAGTTGGGTGGGTATTCTATTGGTTATAGTTACCCCATTGGTACGATTCCATGCACAAAATCTTCCACATATCAGAGGTTCAATGATATCTTCATGACCCAAACCATTAATTCAACCCTAATTATATAGAGCTAGAGGAAGATGCATCTTTCTAGGAGCATTTGATAGACATCTTTGATCAGAGAATAAAGGCTCTCCGAGGTAGTTCTGATCGATTGGTTTTTGTGTTATGGAAGCATAACAATGTAAAGGAAGATAACTAAGAGTGGGAATCTAATATACATGAATAGTGGATGGAACCATTCTTTAATGATGTTTTACCACACTCAAATGGGAAAATCAGGGATGGGTTTTCTTAACGAGGGTAGGTTGTAACATTCTAATTTTTTTCAAAGGTATGGACCTTTTTTTGGTTTATAATATTTGGGTTAGTCCATAAAATGTTCAATAATGGAGTCATAGAGGTTATAGGGGTATTTTAAACTTGTTTGGATCATGGAGCCCCAAAAATTGATAAAACAGACTATGCCTCATAGTTTGAAGAAACTGTACTGCCCAGACCACACAATTTCTATAACCGTGATACTTGATATAGTGAGGAGTATGGCTTCACATGGTTTTATTATCTTAGAAAAGTTGTAGAGTTTTTTTCTTGGGTTGTGCATGGTTAAACAATCTATTAACCTAACCCATGTGAGAGTAATCCATTGTTATTTCCATAGTGCATGGTTGGGATATAGTTTGTCACAACATACATCCAAACCATGTGCCCCAATCTGTGTGGATAGTTTTATTATTTTACCCCTAATATGTTTAAAGTTTAAACCCCCATTCCTCCTTATTTTTCAATGAGAGGGAGAATATATCCTCTCCTATGAGATATTCTAACACCTTTTTAGGGATCAAGGTATCAAATCATTTAATCACTTATTTCTTTCTCTATCTAATGCGTCAAAAATAATAAGGTAAGATCTACACATCTCTTCCTTCTATTCTTCATTGCTTATCCCATATATTCTATTATTTTTGTATGACATATTTCCATATTTTCATGGTATTATATGATTTCAATGATAACTATACTTATAGATCAATTCAAATACTGATGCTGGATGAGGGATGCACTACGAACCAAATTTCATTTCTCGATCTTCTTTACTCATGTTTTGATGCATTTTCTATCATGTGTCACTGTGCCGCATGACGAACCTATCCAGTGACACCACCACAATGTTAAATAAATTATCCTAAATGGATTTTTATTAATATTGTGACCCTAGATACTAGAGAATCACCACCAAATATGTTCTCCTTGAACTAAGAAACCCCTTTGGGTGAACCTAGTCCTTGATAGCTAACATTCCACAGTTTCTAAATGGTTAATCACCACATGAGGTGTATTACCACTGTAATAAATGAAAAGAAAGGATTAAAAATTTGAATTACTTATCAAATTTTTTTATTTTATTGTAAATTATTTATTATTAAATGGTTTGATTGTAATTATCCAAAACTTGCCTTCACCTTAGAGATGGGGGTGATGTAGGGTGTTTTGATTTAAGGACCCCTTGGATGGACTCATCTTTCCTTATAGTTAGATCCTATTAATGAGTTGTAAACAAGATGGGGGAGAGACTAGCTATGTCTAGGATGGGATCACCATGTATTTACTTTTAAATCTAGACAAGTGCCACCTCTTCCATAGAGGAGATCATATGGATGAGATCGGTGGTGAAATGGTTACACCACACTACAAGAGAGACTCGGGACCCTACATGCGGTACTAGGAATGAACACAAAGGTTTTTTCATGATGTTATCACATAATCCCTATAATGAAACATAGAATTTTTTTCAAAGGATGCCTCAGATGGACTCATATGGCATTAGTCACATACAGAACCCCTAGGGTGATACTTGGGGTTCCATTCAGACCACAACGGTTCGGGTCAAGGTGTATCTGCTTAAATTCAATTAATGATTTAAATGATAAATGTAATGTAGAACATGGAGCTTCAGGGACATGTTCAAAAATAATAATCAAATGATTGGGGAAATTAAATATTCTAATGCATTCTTATACTAACAATAACTGTGTAGGGCTCCTTTATCGGACACACTTACTTAGGCGAAAGTATATAGAGTTGGACGGTTGTCCCATGTGGGACCCATTCTGATGTGCTTAATTATTTAATCCTATATTTCATTTATTATTAATAGAACATTTTCTATTTTATCTTTAATGATATGGATTTATCTAGACACCATTGGTGGTGTCTGGGTGAGTATATCTCACACCCTGTTTGGGCCACCTTTGGTACCCAAGAAGAACTCATGATTACATGTATAGATAAATGGAAGAATCCCACTTTCGATGCATGATTACCATTCTAGGATGAATTATGGGAGAACATGATCAATCATACTCCTGTGATTCTAATAGTAGCTATATTTTTTGCATTTTTGTATCTTGATAGCATGTGGTATATGCATGTATTCCATGTTTCCTGTGAACTATCATAATTGTTACATGAAATCATTATCATAATCTTTTGTATCTACATTAGTTTATCTTATGCCAATTATTTATTCATCTTGCATTTTTTATTATTATCATTCTGTTGTTATGTGTCTGTTATTACAACTTCCACTATAGTGGGTTACTGGTCCTGTTGTCATATCATCTAACTCCACTATATACTATTTTCTATATTTATATTTAACTGTGATCCACTATGATCCATGAGGGAATAATCATCCTATTGAAACACCAGAGGCCCTATCTTTTAGTTGGAAGCCTCTGAAATATGGGAAGGTATACTTAAGGTATTATGTTCATGGTCTCATGCCACCGCTAAGTCACATCTGGGGTGAGACAGTACACATGAGTATAGAAAGGGGATAACCCCTATTATATTTGAATGATGGTAGAAACGTAATTTACCCCTTTTAAAATTCAACTTTCTATTTGGTAGCAACTTAAAAAATGTAGATAGATTTGACATGCCCATCGGCTAGCCTGTATAGGTCTATTAGCTTGTGGGTGGTGAAAAAAACTAATAAGTCTACTATCGAAAACCCCACCAGCCCCTTCCTTGACCCCAAAACCCCCTAGATTCCCCCTAAACATCATTCCCATACAAAAAATTCCCTATTATGATATTTGGACTATGTAATTTTATTCTGAATAATAATTAAAATTATGACTCTTCACCAATCTCATAGAACTAGATTCGATGTAAAATTTTCATGCATGTGTGAACATGGGGCTTTACAAACTCCCCACCGTAAAAATTATTATCCCCAAAACATCTAGGTGGTACTCCAACAAAACATGATGACCCGTCCTAGTTTTTAATTCCCAATCAATAAATTGTGTTCCATTTCTAGATTCTAAATGTTATTAGTATGTAAAATTTCCAACATAGGGCACTCAACCCACCGAAACAGAAGCCATCACTCGAGTTCACCACCAAATTAATATGATTATTCATCATCCATCTATCCTAAGAAACATATTTTTGTTCCTATAGTTAATCATCTATCCTATAGTACGTCCAACCATAGGCTCTAGATCACTAAGGAAAATACAAATACATTGGAATGCCTGCCACATGAATTGATTATTGGAACAGAGTATAATGATGTACCCATTGTTGATTCAGTTATACAACACCCAAAAATATTTTAGGGTGTTTTTCAAATACCGATACCAACACTCAATTCCAATTTTAAATTAAAATAAACGTGCTCCCACTATCTAAGCATAACATAAGCATGTCAAATTTTACTCAAAAAGAATAATCCAATGCCCAAAACATACCCTTCATATCTAAAATGAAGTGAATGATGTGGTTTCTAGCTCATCACATCCAATTACATGTAAAACCATAGGTCCAACATCTAATGGATGACTTTTCCCAATGCACACGGTCAACCCCACTGACACGTCCTCAAAAGAAACACATCCCTCAAACCCATACTTTCTACTAATAATCCCACACAATAGGTATTACTAATATCCTGATCCACAACACTATATTTTCATTTCTTTATTGGAATTGTTATCCCAAAACAAACCTTCATGAAATTTTGTCACATGATTCACCCCCAAAATCATGATATTAAATAGGTTCATCCCCTGAATCGTGTCACGAATGATGAATCGTCAATCAAATGGACCATAGATATCCCTAAGATCACCCCAATCTTGATGCCTACACATTGACTACAACCAAAAATTCACCCACATGCTAAATCTAGTATTTTTTAAAGGAATAAGAGATCAACATATCGTATCATAAATGGACATGCTAGTATTTTCTTGACCATCCACTAAATAGTCTCAGAACAACCGTGAACCTTCCAAGACATGTTTCATTCAACCATGTATAATATGATATTCCCCAATATTTAAGTATCATCATAGATTCCCTAAAGAACCCAAATTCTTATCCTGTATGACCCACAATTCAACCATTACCAAACATCAGGCATGGCCATGGACAGACCCCCTCAATCACGAGTGCCAAAACTAAACATAAACTACCAAAAATGGCACCCACTCCAAGATTATAAAATAATCATCCACAAAACCACTAATGGTGTACTATACACTGTATAGATTCCCAAATAATACTTTGAATCACAAACCCAAATAGGTCCCAACACTACTCCCACAAATCCTATTAATACATGATAAGGATAAAAAAATCTAGACCGACCATACCACTATATGTATATCTATTTGTGATGTAACATCTCACCATTGATGGATATTTCCCATAGACATAACCCCATTCTACCAAGACAATTAGAATTTCGTCGAAAACATTGGTCATATCACTATGACAGTGACGCTAAACAAAAACTAACACAATGTTACCATCAATATACTATATTATTTCCCTGGTTCATCTACAACTTCATTGTTTCTCAACTGACCCAAACACATTCCATTGTCAGATTTCTAACCCAATTGGTACTAGACCAAACCAATTTGACCCTACCCTAGCACACCAAGACATTCCCAATAGTCTATCCAACACCCTATCTTCTTATCAAGAAATGTAATTCACCAATAACCTTCCTATAAGTTCAATATCATGATCCAACTTGGACTCACCAAAACCCAATGGTTACACACTCTCATACAACCAGATTAATTGAACTCAACTCACGATCCCTTGATTTTCACCTCATAACATCAAGGATAACATGGCTAAACCACAGAGGATTCTGTTTGAACATGTTATTATCATTTAGCCATTATTTCTCATGAAACAACCCTTCAATATTTTTCATTAATCTGGTGTACATCTTAGACACATGGATAACCACCACCTAGTTCCATACTAAAATGAAAAGTGTCTACCCACAATCACCACAGCTTCTAAAATCCACTGAAAGTTAACACTCTTGGTAATCGACCGACCTTGTGCTCAAAATCTGACATCGATAATAAATGAACTAATGAAACCTCACATCCTCTGGGTGACATGTACATATTCCCAGTACACACCTCGGGCCTATCCCACCTGTAATAGCATCCTCTGGGAATTTCAATGATTGATCTTCAAGGTAAACCCACATCCAATGCTAATTTCCAGCCACAGTCACATAATAATTCTTTATACCTTGATGGAAGATATAAAATAGAGTAAACCCCTCTCATTTGATTCCTATGATAGAAGTCTAAGAAAGAAGTCACATAAAATCAATTTCAATTCTAGAGGAATCATGGGCATCTATACTACCCAAGAATTCAAATTTCAAAAAAGGGCCATGATTATCCAGAAGTTATTGACACTCTCATCTAAAAACACTATTGTAACACACATACAAAAAACCCACACTAGGGTCATCATATACACATAACTAATATCAAATTTCGAAACCACCATCCCACTAAGCATCAATTATCACTGTGGATACACTTATGGTACTTATTCCTCAATAATCATGATCTTAACTACTAGGGTCTATACACATATTACCATTTTATTTTAAATTATATGTTTCTAGTGACTCACAATACATGGTTTGGTTAAGTATAATTTCATTGTAATCTATATAGAAAAATACCATATAGTATGTTACTAAATCTTTAAATTACTAAAATTTAAATAGTAATCACCCTAAAAAGGATTCTCTCTAAGGAATCACACGTTTTAAAACCCACTAGGGTCACTGGACCTTCTATATTCACAAAATATTCCATCGTCATCAAGTGCCTCACCATAGATCTCCATGACCTTATATGAGAAGAAAATGCATATAATTTCAGACTAGCTATATAGAATTTTACTATGTACTTATCTTAGAAAATGTTGTATGAGTAGAAAATGAAACATTAAACTATTGATCCTATTTTCAGTTCCATGATCACACACTTGTAGGACTATATGTATTGTAAATATTATATACCAATACGTGATCTATAAGTTGATTCTCTCTATTATGGTTCAAGAGTAAAAAATGAAATAAATCATGAATCTAAAAAACCTCATGTGTGTCACTCAAGGTAAATTCATATAACATTAAAAAATGAATACAAGAATATATGTCCTATTCATGGGATCCTAGACTTTGTACTAGAACATTTGCCCATAGTGATCCAACCAGATATTCATCACTATCTCAAACACATGCCTATCCTATGACTTCCACATACCATGTTATAAGATAAAATAATAATAGCTCTGATACAACTTTTTATGGTTCCTTTAACCTAGACCACTAATCCATATCTAGTACAATGATTTATATTTACCCCAGTTGTGCCTCCTAATACACTATAGACTGCTGACTAGCTGTTGGGGGTCTAAGATGGTATTATGGAGAGACTATACCACCTATATCAGAGTGTGTAAAAATAAATAAATAAGTAACCATAATCCATAAATATAATATCCATCTTACAAAGAAGAAAAAATAACATGAATTAGTAATATATGAAAAAACAAAAAAACTAAAGGGTCATGCTAAAATACAATATTGACCGGCCATTGTGCTAGTCACATACATCGATAACAAAAGTAAAATATATAAACCCCAAAATAAAAATGCTGGAGGCTTGAATATAATCCTTGAGCCCCACCTCATACAAATTTATAAATCTCATCCAAGTCTCTCTATCTTAATCATGAAATCCCAATCCTTAACCTAACCTTAATCTGTAATAAGTGAGGGATTATTGGATACTAAAGTGTAGTGGTGACCTATGTAGGGTGTGAGTACATAACATTGTATAACAGCACCAACATAATCCTTCACAATACCATCAATATAGTGAGTTTTACATATTAAAAATTTAAAATAAATAAATAAACTATTAGAAATAAACAGACAATACTATGATGAACCCATACTTGGGTCCATTCACACAATTTCTCTAAGCATATTTCTTGGACTATACCAACCCATGTAGCATATACAAAACATTTTTCGATCCTTTGGTCAATAAAATCGATTAACCATAATTTCTTTTTCCAGTTCTAGGGTGTCTCTAATAATGTCACGATGATCTCACCTACTAATATAACAGACTTGGGTCTCTCTGGTATATAGAATAGTATAAAAAAAATCCTCTATATGAATTTTCATAGCTCTAGAAAATTATTGTAAGTATCACAGACTAGGGTAATGCCACATTAAATCTCTATCATTATATACTGGATCAACCTCAGCTCTATATCCATCACAACCTCACTAATATTAACACAAACCTCTAATATAGGATTTTTTTCATCCAGGTTTCACAGAACTCCCCTATAGTAGATTTATGAGCCTAAGGAACAACCCAAAACAATCACAGAGATCAACAATGGGGGTATTCCTAGACAACTATACAAGGTTATCCTAAGGGCATTTTCCATACATAAATAAAAGACCATCCCTATGGGAATTTTCAGACTTAAATAAAAGACCTCTACTATTGTAATTATTTAGACATAAATAAAAGAATATACCTATTGGAATTTTCTACCTTATAATGAAACATACATATGAGAGTATGAAGAGTCTCATCATATGAGAAATAATTAATATGGTTTGTTCAAAATCCTAAACCGATTATCAATATTTATACCCATGTTCACCACCTTAACGGGGTAAAAACATCACTGGGGCACCCACAAGGGTCCATTGAGTCATAATAAATGCACAATATCATTGGAATAAAAGGTTATAAATCATATAAAACCCACTTAATAGATATAATAAATCCCATATTGAACTCCATAGTCACTAAATGTCGGTCACACACCTAACCCATGGTCATTCCATGAGCCACTAGTTACATCTAACACAAACTCCACACTTTCATCAATGAGAAAGATCTAAAGGAATATATACTATGGAATATAGAAAAATGTTCAATACATTTTATATAGTTTTCCCCCCTCATTAGGTCTCAATATTATAGGAAATTCAATAGTCAAGGCCTTGACCATTGGCGGATAAGAAATAAGGCTAGTCTGTAAGGCCAAATGTGTCCTTGGTGATTTATTATATTCAGGTAATATCAATTTAATTAATAAAACAATTAATTATAAAAATATTAAATTAAATAGGTCATTTCAATCATTGGTGTGACTGTACATCCCGTATGTCATAAGAAAAATGCATAAAATTTATAAGGAAAGTATGAATACAACCCATATGAAATCGATGCTTCCCATATAATCTTCAGTATGATAGCTACTTCCTAGTCCAACCAAGGTCCGACCAAGGCCATCATATCACCAACAACCACTGATCATATCCTCAAGCATCTAAATCATATCTAATAACCACAAAAAATTAATTATAACAAATTATAATAAACTATACCATGTTTTCCAAAGTGACATAATCAGAAAAAACTCACCGAGCATTCAATGACCATATGTTCTTCAAACAACGAGGTGCTGACTATAACCGACACACTCTCAAGCCTATGATGAGAAAAATTACCAACACCTAATGCCATTATAACTAGATAGTTTCAATTTTTTTGATGAAAATACATATAAACATTATGGTGTTATGTGCCTTCATTAGATAAACAAATAAATACCCCCAGATTTCATATCATGTTATCTTCTACAAGGGTAGAGTTGAGGTCCCATAAAAAATATGCAATTTCACCATGCTCCTGAGAAATCAACAAAAACACCCTTCACTAACACAATAATAAATCAATGAAGAAGATAAAGGTGGAAAGGAAAAGGATGGAGGAGACATCCATACCTTGATTTTCGAAATAAAATTCTGAAGAATGAAACAAAAAAAGGGTTAATAAATGAGGGATATGCGGGTTTAGACCCCCATGTTGTCAACTGCACATGTGAAGAGGAGGGGGTGAACCTTATTATTTTTTGAGGGGATAGAAAAGTAGTTTCCGTATTTTTAATGGAATTTGGGTAGCTGGTAGCCACCTGTAGAATGATGGTGGCTCTAGATGGAATATGGAATAGCCGATGGTAAAAACAACCAAAAATGTTGTTGTTCTTAACAGCCACCCCTCTGCCTCACAATGTACTCCCAAGACCCCAAGATTCTTCCTTAACATCATTCTTCATCCCAAAAATTCGTTTTTATGTGTCACATACTATATTATTTTATTCGGAATCCTGATTCAAAATCTAAACCCCTCACCATTGTCAAATATTCTTATTCCCTCTAGAATTTGCATGCCACTATGGACATGGAAAATTATAGTATCCTTTGGTGCATGGTCATCTTTTTATGGGTGAATATATAATTTATTATATTTTTCTTAATTTATATATCACACTTTTTACCATAGATATAATTCCTCTATATCTTTAATGAAAATATTACCAATTATAGCTCCAAATATTGCATCAGGTATTTGTTCTCACGAACCATTAATTGATATAAGACATATTCTACCAGCATTTCATTTTTCATGAGGATACATAACAATAACATATTTTATACATAACTTTATATCAAAAAAACCTATCTCCTCTTGGGTGGTGTGAGTACATGTGTAGTTACCATCCTTCTCCTGGGATTTTTTAATTTTTTTCATGTTCTTCTGTCCAGGGGAACATCACTCCCTTTTCAGTTAACTTGGTTATTAGATTAGAAAGTCATATGAAATTTATAAAAATTAATTGATAGAATCCATCGATTAAAATATAAATAAGTTTCTATATTATAGTGGTTGGTTTTGGCTATTCTTTAATTACCTATATCTTTAAAGGATCTAATGATCCCACCAATCTTATGATTATAAGATCTAAAAATGATACTTTTTGTAGCATGAATTCACATATACTTAATTTTTCATTTAATTTATCCTTTATTAAGTTATTTATCACAATTTTTACACTATAATATTTTAAGATAACAATATATTGTATTGCGTACAAGTTACACAACACAAAACTTAAACGAAGAATTAAATATTATTACTGAAATTTGATTATTATAACATTACTGTTATATTGGTGGGAATGAATAGTATTAACCATGATATAAAATATATAATTTACCTCCTCATTTAAAATGTTTTAATTATTATTTTTTGAATAAACAATTTATTTTTAGTAAAGTCATATTATTCTTCAAAAATAAATTTTCCTCAAAAAATGTTTTCTTGATTTTTATGAGTAAATATTATAATAAATTTAATGAAATTATATAAAATTTATTCCAATATAATAATTTTATTTGTGAAATAATAATATTAAATTGTTCTTCGGGTAATGTTTTTGGTTTTTTATGAAAATATGTATTTTCCATTGAATAGTGAAAAATACAAATTTTTATAAAACTATTATTTTAATTATATTAAAATATTCATTATGACTTGAATTTTTTATATAAGGAACATTAGAACTATTTAGTTATATATAATCTAAATAATTAAATTTTAATCATATATATACCTTATTTTGTTAGAAGTACATTTTTTGTATTAAAAACACAATTTTCAAGATTACTATTTTTTGTTGGGTTTTGCAGAATTAACTTTCAATTAAAATATCAAAATTAAATGAGCTTAATCTGGAAAAATTTATTCCATTTTTAGAATAAGTGGGTCCAAAATTTTTAAATATTTCAATTTTATTTTTTTCATAATGAATAGTAACTATAATAATTTTTTACCACGAAAAGAGTAAATAAGGTAATTTAAGTTAAAAATAAAATGATAAGAACTATCAAATAACCCAAAAACATTCCTAAATATTATTAAATAGTTATATATATACCATAATCATCCAATTAATTAATATATAACCTTTTTTTATTTCTTGGATGAGATTATGACCTTTATAATATTTTACTTCAAGAAAAGTAAAACATATCACACTCTAGTTCTTAATAACTATTATATTTTTTTAACATAGGGTAAACCAAAATATATGTTCAACTTTAAACATTATTTTGAAATATAAAATATTTAAATTTATAATATTTATTTTCTAATTTTTAGTGAATTAATAATTAACTTAAACTGTTACACAACGCTAATGTAGTAATTATTAAATTATAGGATTAATCAAATAAATGATATACAAAATTTCTAAGTAAAATAATTTCATATATTTAAGGTGATTCAAGAATTTTATAGATTACCATGACATGTTTATTATTTAATTAAATATTTTTATAAATTTTGACTTATTTTCTTGATTTTTTTAATGTCAAAGAAATTAATAGTATCAAAATTGGAAATAATGATATTTTACTAAATTAATTAAAAATCATAAAATTATTAAATAAAAAGGGGAAAATATATGGTTGAAAAGGGCATAATATTTGCATTTATAGTCCATTTGGAAGTATTTTTCTATAGAATAGTAATACTACATTTTAATATTTTGAGAAATTCCAAAAGTTCCTCACACCTCAATTAAAAACGGGCACCTCCCCAATCCCTTATTTACCGCACTTGGAGACTTTTAGATCAATAATTAAATAAAATAATATCACTTAAAATTACATATCTACATTCTAGAGGTTTTTTTATTCTTAAAAGACTAACCCAAGATCCATTACTAGGCGATCTAAAGGGAGCCCATCGAAGAAGTTGTAATCATCTGTACCACCTCTTTTAAGTTTATTTAATCTTCTAACTAGTTTTCACATATTGTTTCCATAAATAATTAATAAATATAGTAGAATATATATTTATATGTTATTATGATTATCATTAAACCATATTCTTCTATTTATCCATCCTATGAAAAATGAAATCATCGCACGTGCGTACGTATGGATTACCGTCTCCATGTAGCTGTGTAATTTTTTTTCATCATCACTTTAATTGTATGGTTATAATTATGGATTTAATGGACATATAAGAAAACTATGAAATTATTTTTATTCTATAAAATTAATATATCATTCACTTCCTTACTCTTTAAACTATTTATAAATAATATCGTCACTCACACGTACTTATGACTAACTGTCTCCATGAAAATATATGATTCATTTTCTTTTTCCACCTTTCAATAATGATTATAAAAATTAATGTATTGAATAAATATTAAATTTATGAACTTAATATAAATTTTTTATTACTAAATAATATCTTATGCACATGAACCCAAACATACATGAAAAAACATGCACGGGAAAATGAAGGAGTTAACACAAAAAATAAGCAAAATAACGAAATATTATTAAAAAATAGGGGATAAGATGTTTTAATTCGATCATATATGATATTTTAAATATAAATAAGTCTATTTTATAAATAAATAAAATGTTTAAATCCATTATATATATGTTTTGAACAGATTTTAAGGAAGCCGAACCTCAAGTATGGGTTTCTCATCTCACTTTTAATATTTTGAGACATATACCATATTCACCAATTATTTCTGTTATGTGGTATATATACATCCAATTTGATATATTATTTCATTAATCTCTTTATATTTATTGTATTAAAAGTTTAATTTGAATTTATTTATTTCATGGGTCTTACGATTCAAATGAATCCCAAGTGGTATGGTTTTATTTCACAACATCATCATTATTCAGGAATATTAAAATTTAAGTGTCCGCTAAAAAATATTTATCATCCATGTGAATGTTCTATAAAAATGTTTTCTTAAATATTTTTAATATTATAAAATTATATTTTAATGACATTTTAACCCACTTTTTACTTTTTACAAAAAAATTAAAAGGAATCTTCCAGTCATTTTCCAAATAATGTACTTTGTGATTTTTATTACAAATGTGTGAAAGGAATGTTTTTTTACCTTATACAGCATGAATAGAATTTCATTCCATCATGAAACCATAATGATTAATATACTAATTTAATATTTTACAAGGTTATTTTCAATGAAAATTATTTACTTATTAAATGTATAGATTTTGATTTCAGAAATTATTTTCATAGCACGAATATGAATTTCCCACAAGAAATATACTAGTAATATCTTTAAAGTATTTTCATACATAGAAACATACTTTGGTGAATATTATATTGATTATGTACTTTAATGATACCATTAGTAATATTTATTTTGATTTTTTATGATCATTTTGATTGGGGAAAATATATATATTCCATATGACTAGTTCTTGCAATGCATATATTTATTGATTTTGTTAAGGCAAACCAATTCATTTGTATTATTTATTCTTATGAGCACTGAACTAGACTTATTAAGTGATGTTATGGGACCCATATATTCCATTGATGCATAATTAGGTCTTATGAGAGAATATAGGTTGTGTTTGGATGATTCCTCTCCCATTTATGTAGATTTCATGGAAAAAATGCATAAGTGGTATTATTATATGTATTAGACGAGGCCGCAACGGTATGTTTTAGATGTTAGATATTATTCATTACATCATTATGATAATATTTATTGAATTCAATGTGATTATATGGTTATTGATAATATTTATGGATAATATTCAAGCTCATGTGATTATTTATATGGAATTACTTGATCATCATTTATTCTTACCATATTATACTCAATTAGTTTGTAAAATGGAATGTGTTTTTAGTTATTTACCTTTCCACAGTGATCATGACTTAATTATTAATAATACATTATTTTTTACACATACTATTACTAAGAATTATAGATCACCCATTTCTTATGTTTCTTTTACCTAGGATTCAAAGAAATTTTGATTCATTAATATGTAGGGACATGCTAGAGGGAATGAAGATGATCTAAATGAAAATACTTTTCTTTTTTTTATATCTTCAAATATATAATAAATTCATGAATATATCTATTTTACCAAGACTATAATCCTTCTCAATCCATCAATATGTGATTCCTTGTATGTAGTGGAAATGAAATAAAGTTACCACCGACTCTGGCCTATTGGAGTTGGGGTATTTATATTTGGTATTAGAAGACTTTTAAAAGAATCCTTGGGAACTAGATTTAGAAAAAAATAGATTTGATCATTAAAACAAATGAAATAATGTTATAATATTCCCAAATTAATTAATATTATGATTTAAAGATTAGTTATACATAAATATGAAATTAATATTAAGGGTTTCACTATTTGATTACTATGCACTATGTTTCATAATATTATGATCTAATATAATGTATTACATTTTTATAAAAATGTCACCTAGAAGAAGGAATAAAAATTGTATCAATTCACATAGTCCAATTATGTATTTCCCTCCTACGAAATATAACGAAGATGAATATAGAGTTGGGGTTGGAGATGAATAAATTATAACCATATAAGGGTAAATGACTCAGGTTATGATCCATAACATTTCCTGTATGGTGTAGCTTACTAGTCTAAAATTTGGTCTAATAGTGTCACACTACTCTATATGTTATCAACCTCCACCATTAAATAGATATAAAAACAAATTCATAGTTGAGAAATGGATAAGTTACTTAGAGAATATATTTCTCACATTGGGAAGTAATTAAAGGGAGAATGTTTTCATGGATTTTTATCATCTATTGTGGGATATATATCAACGGTGTTTATTCATTCAAAAAATTAAGGATGTGGAAGAGATATGAAAAATATAATTGAAGGATTTTCAGCAAAATTTTTGGAAAAATACTTTGCTTTAGAATAGTGAGTGGATATATGGAGAAAATTATTAGGACAGAGAAAAAATGAATTAGAAATTACTTCCAAGTATAAAGATAACATTACAAGGTCATCCAAGTATACTTTGAACTACATATGTAATAAAAAGAGTATGATTTAACATTTATTTGATGGTCTTAAATCAATCCTTCAAATGGAATTGGTCTCCACAAAATTTTAATCATATAAAGATATAGTGTGTCATGCAATCAAGATATAGAAATAATTCTCCAAGTCCTACGGTTCTGAAGGAAAGAATGATTATAAGAGGTAAAAAGTGTAAATGATGGATATAGGAAAGAAAATAATGATGTAATTTCCCAATAGTGATTATTTTGTAATGAAAAACACTGGTACATACTTGAATGGAATGACAGTTCTCTATATGTGTGAAGGTAATGGCCAATTGAATCATGATTATAAGAGAAAGAAAGAAGGTATAAATGTGTAATATTTCAACTATAATGATATGAGGAACTATGTAAATGAATTCAGAAATCAATAAGGGAAAATTGATTACAATAATTAGAGTGGTCATGGACAAGATTATGTCATTGCTATAGTCAAAGTGAAACAATTAAAGTAATTTTATATTTATATTAAACAATTAGGTTTTTTTGAATATTTTATCTATGATATTATACATATAATAAATATGTAATTTATACAGAATTTACGACCAAAATTTTCATTAATTATTTGACAGCATGTATTTAATTTAATCAATAACCAACAAGATTGGTTAATGTTAAGGTAGTATTTTTAGATAATATAGGAAAAGGGAAAGATAACATTTATTTGTTCTTAATATCAAGAAATAAGTAAATGAGATAGAATGGTGACATTGAAAATTGTTTGTGATATTATTAATTATACAGTTAACTATATTTTTTGGGATTTATAGAATATATTCGATAACTTGATATCTTATTTTTAGAAGTATTCATGTTTCCATTAAGGTTTTATGGTGATCACCATATTTTATTGGATTATATGACAGAATAATTTACATGTTACATTAAGAGATTCATTATGGGGGATTAATGAAAAGTTGATATTGGAAATTTAGTAACCATTTCCCAAATTGTTTGAATTTTTTTAATTATATTAGATATATTTTAGGGCATCCTTAAGAATAAAAACATGTAGAATGGATTCAGTTGGACTTTTGATTTTATTTTTTATTGTTAAACTATGATTTATGACATTGGATGAATTAGAATATACGTTTTGTTTTTTCTGAACATTTATTGGATAGATGAATTACTTATGGATCTTTTGATTCATTAAAAAATATTTAGTCATAAAAACCATTTATAATATCCATCTCATTGTTTAAGAAATAACGTATAGTTAAATTGAAGCAAAAACAAAGGATTATATTATTATTATGACATAGAATGAAATATTCTATGATTATTTTCTCAATTGAAATATTTGGATAATAAAATAATCCCTATACATTAGGAAAAGGACCTTAAAATAAAAATGTTACTTGTTTACTTTTATTACTGAGAAATAAATTGTCTTTTAATTCATCTATGATTTATGGTTTTATGATGGTTACATTTCTCCTAATCATGTTCTATATTACTCTATAATAATCCTTATGTGTTATTTATCTCTTCCATGTCCATATTTTCACTTACCACTGATGTTATCGGATTTGTAAACCAATTTTTTGTTGACCTTGGCATTTATTTTTCCCTCTTTTTGAAGGAATTTTATTAACACTTTTTATGATGTTGGATTTTCACAGAAAAATATTTGAATTTAAAACCCATGATTACCAGACATATGAAAAAATAATGAGGAAAATTTTTATTTAAAGGGGGTAGAATATATCACCCCATGATTTTAAAATAACACTATATTTGATAGCGTAAAAGACAAGCAACACCCAACCTAAATGAACACTGAAATATTATTATTTAAATGTAATTATAATAAATTTTTCCTTAAATTGGTGGTAATTATTAGTAAAGACCACATTATGAAATATATAATTTTCCTACTCATTGTAAATTTGTTAATTAATTCTTTGTAAATAATCACATTATTTTTAGTAGTCATTTTATTCGTCAAAAATACATTTCATCAAAAATGGTTTTTATTCTTTTGATAAGTTAATATTATAATAACTTTCAATAACATATAGAGATTTTATTTTATAAAATTAATACCATCTTTGAAATCATCATATTAAAATTTTATTAGGGTGCATTTTTGGTATTTCTAAGAAAAGGTTGATTTTCTAGTGAATGGGGAAAAATATCAATTTTTATAAAACTCTCATTTTACTTATATTAAAATTTATATTTATGATTTTAATTTGATAAAAATTAAATTATTTAATACTATATATATTTATATAATTAATTATATTTGAGTAATCCTGATAGCATATTTTGGCCTAAGTATATTTTTTGGATTAAAATGAAATTTTCAAGAAAATAATTTTTTGTTGCATTTTTTGGGATAAATATTAAATTAGATTATTCTTCTTCTATAAGTTAAATAATAAAAAATGGATTAAATATTTTTAATAAGTGGTTATAAATTTTTTAAATAGGTTCCATTTATTTTTTGTTATAATCAATAGTAATTGGAGTAATTTTATTACAATGAAAAATATAAATCATGTAATTTAGTTTTAAAATAAAATGATAAGAACCATAAAATAATACAAAAGCTTACCTAAAAGTTATTATATGATAATATATCGACCATAATTATTCAAGGATACAATTTATGACCATTTGGGGCCACCTGGATATGATTATGAACTTTAATGTATTTTATTTCAAGAAAAATCGAACGTGTCAGAGTCTAGTTCTTGATAACATTATTATTTTTAATATGGGGCTAAGCAAAATATATTTTAGGCTATAAATATTATTTTCAAATATAAATGATATATCATCATAATTTTAATTTATTTTTATTTTTAGTGAATAAATAATTACATTTAGTTCTTACACAATGCTCATGTGGTAAATATTTAATTAATCGAATAATCAAATAACTTATATTAGAAATATTAAAAGTAGCATAATTTTATGTATTTAAGGTTATATAATAATTGAATATATGACCATGAATTTTTTTGGTTATAATATAATATTTGTTTTAAATTTATTTATTTTCATGATGTTTTAAATGTCAATGTAATGAAAATTATCAAATCTGATAATAATCATATTTTATAGGGATAAATATTTTATCAAAATAATAAAAAATCATAAAAATATTAAATAAGAATAGTGGGTATAATATATGATTAAAATATTCATACCCCATGAATTTATAGGCCATTTGAAAGCATTTGGATCTAGAGTAGTCTTATTAAATTTTAGTATGTTTTGAAATTCTAAAAAGTACCCCTCACTTAAATTTTAAATGGGAACATCACCTCTCACTTATTTACACCACTTGGATCCTTCTAGATCGACCATCCCCTAAAATATATTACCTAAAAAACCTTATATTCATAATAAATTTTTTTCATCTCAAAATACCATCCCTTGAGCCCTTAATATGATATATAAAGGGAGTTCACTAAAGAAGAGATAATCGTCTTTACCGACTCTTTCAAGTTTATTTCTTTATATACTTACTATTAAAGAATTTTTTACATACAAAATTAAAAACTATAGTATCATATATATACATAGATGTTATTATTATTATTATAAAACAACCATATTATACCTTTTATCCATCCTATAAAAAATGAAAGCACCGTGCATGCGTACGAATGACTTACTGTCTCCACACAGCAGTGTAATTTTTTATTCATCAACACATTAATTAAAGGGTTATAATGATTGAAAAAATGGATATATATAATAATTACAACATGATTTTTATTCTTTAAAATTAATATATAATTCAATCACTTACCCATTCAATGACGTAGAAATGATATCATCGCTCGTGCGTATATATTGTTTACCATCACCAAGAAGCGATGTGGTTCATTTTCTATGTACACATTTAAAAAATGATTATAAAAATTTATTTATTGAATTAATATGATATCTATGAACAGAATATAATTTTTATATGATATATGTATATCACATCACAAGAACCTAAACTTACATGATTAATCATGCACGAAAAAATGAAGTAGTTAACACCCAAAACTAGGATAATAACAAAATATTATTAAAAAACAATGATAAGGTGATATAATAATATAATATATGATATTATAAATATAAATATGATTCTTCAAAATATTAATTACATTTTTAAAACCATTATAAATGAGGTTTGGAAAAAAATTAGGATGCCAAACCTCAGTTAAGTATTTCTTTTCTCATGTTTAATTTTGTGAGACATATGTCATATTCACCACTTATTTCTATTATTTGGTGCATATAGTACCAATTATATATATTATATCATCTATTTATTTTTATTTATGGTATTTATTGTTTCATTGGTAGTTATTTCTTTCATGGGGCTTATGATTTAATAGAAACCCAACTTGTAAGGGATTATTTCCCAATCTCTTCATTATTCGTGATTGTTTATTTTTAATTCACAGATAAAAATATTTCTCTTCTATGTCCATGTATTCATAATTTTTTTTTACTATTATATAATTATTTTATAAAGTAAATTTTCCCCTTTTTACTTTTAGAGACTGTTTTAAAATGATTATTCTTATCTTTTTCTAAATAATATGATTTATGAATATTCTTACAAAAGTGTGAAAGGAATGTTTTTTATCTTATACAACATGAAAATAATTCACCACCATCATCATTCCTCAATGATTTAACAATTCCTTCAAAATTTTACAATTTTATTTTCAATGAAATTTACTTCATAATTACGTGCGAATTTTTTATATTTTAATATATATTTTCAAATTTAAAATGGAAATTTTCTCATGAAATATTATAATAATATCTTCAAAGTATTTTCATATATGGTAAGATCCATTGTTGAATTTTATATTGATGATTTAATTTAGGGATTACATTCATCATATTTAGTTTGATAGTTTAAGATCATTTTTACTGGGTAAAGTATTGATATTCTGAATGACTAGTTATTCCAGTACAGAAAATTATTGAATTTGATAAGGAAAGTCAATTAAATTGTATTATTTATTCATATGAGGAATTTATTGGTCTTAGTAACTAATGGACAGGGCCTTATATATCAACTCTATGCTTCAGTAGTTCTCATGAGTAAAATATATTGGGTTTTGGCTAATTCATTACCCATTTAGGTAGATTTCATGACACAATGAACTGATGGTATTTTTAGATGTCTTGTCCAAGGCCTTGTCACTATTTCTTGGATATTCGGCATTATTCATTCTATCATTATTAAAATATTTATTGAATTCCATGTGATTATATGATTAGTTAAAATATATGGAAATTTTTTTCAAGATAATGTGATTATTTACATGGAATTATTTAATCAAAATTTAATCTTACTATATTATGTGGATGATCTTTCCTAAATAACACTTGTTTTCAGTTCTTTACCATTCCATATTTATTGTAACTTATTTATTCAAGATATCTTCTAATGTATGAATACCCCTATGAAGCATTGTAGCTCATCCCTTTTTTATTTTCTATTCCCTAAGATTATAGGAAAATTTTTATCATTTAAATGTAGGGACATTGTAGCACTCTAATATTTTATTAAAACATTTCTCTTTAAAAAAATTATTTTCCCTGTAACTTGTGATTCATATAACATCACGTTTAAAATAAATGTGTAATATTATAATATTTTCATTATAATATAACCATTAACTTATTGGGTATGAATATTAATAACTAAATTATGAAAAACATATGGTCTATATATTATAATTTTAATTCATTAGTTATCAAATGAATAGAATTTAAGGGAAAAAATATTTTTTAAGAAAGTTATGTATTTGAGAATTTTTTCTCTCGTTAATGAATTCTAAATCAATATATTTAATTAATATTGGTGAATTATTTTAATGTTATTTATATATTACATACTTGATATAATTCTTTATAAATTTATAAAATATTTTTCTAAGCTTATGATAAGAATAAATCTATTTTTATAACTAAAAATGATTTTTTCTGGAAATGTTTTTTTGAAAAATTTTGTGGAATTACATTAAAATTAATTTCTACTATTTAAATATTGAATTAATAGGTAAAAATTCGGTAAATAATCCCCTTTTATTTATTTCTATATGAATAATAACTGTGGTAAAATTTATTACCTTGGTAAAGGGTAAAACTAGTTAATATGGATTAAACACAAGGGATAAGGACATATTTATTCATCTAATTTAGTATTGGATGTATTTATTTTGAACCTTAATACATATGGTTTGAAATTTAGTTGTTTAATGGAAACTTGTCTATGAAATGACTAATACATTATTTAAATAAAAGAATGTCACAAAATGTAACTTTGTATAAAATATATCACATATTTAAAAACGATTAAAAAGTAAGTTATGAATGAATATAAGTTTAAATTTTGAACTTAATAAACATAGTTTCATGACATAAATTTACTAATGGATATTGTCTCCACCAAGAAATGATTATGACTATTATATTATATTATTTAATGAATATTCAAACATGTCACACTATTATTTTTCATAATTATAATATTTTTAATTAGAGGTTCACTAGAATATAAGTTTCACAACAATTATTTTTTGGGAATATATAATATTTATATTCATCATGATAATTTATTTATAGTTCTTATTAATTAAATAATTACCTTAAATTCCCACACAATGTTGATGCAATAATTATTAAAATAATGGAAAAATAAAAAAAATTGTATTAAAATTATTAAAAGTAATATAATTTGAGATATTTAATGTGATTCAAAAACTATATAGATTAACATCACATTTTAGAGATATAATAAAATAATTTGTTTGAATTTAACTTGTTTCCTTGATATTTCAATAATTTATATAGTGAATGGTATCAAAATTGAAAATAATGATATATAATGGGATTTTAATTTTATTTAATTATTTTAAAACATTAAAATATTAAAAAAATAAACATTTATTATGATATGGTCTAAAGTGTCATAATGTTTCAATTTATCGTCTATTTTATACCATATATATAAAAATTAAATCCTTCTCATAATAAAAGAATTATTGTCGTAGTTAAAATTAATATAGTTTAACAAATGGTTATTCAAAATCATAAGATTTAAAATAATACCAAAACATGTCTAAAATATATGGGTTAATGATATTATTAACTTATGTTATATTATATTTGAATGCATTTCCATTTTGCGGTATTTTGAAAGAAAATTAATTTATTATAATTTAATCATTTAATAAATTCCAAAAGTGCTTGTCACCCCTATTACAAAAGGAAACCTCCTCTATTAATTATTTAAACCACTTAAGAGCCTTCTTTATTGACCATACCCTACCAATTTATCTTCTATACTTGATTAACTAGAATTTAGAGGTGATAATATTCACCAAATATCAACCCTATATCCCCTTATAAGAGATCCAAATTATACTTTTCAAAGAAGAGGTGAGGTGAATGTGGAAAAATAAAGGAAAGACTTGAGGTAATAGTTTATTTTATAATATCATAAATATTTTGGATTGTTTACAATTAAGACTCATTTGGGGAATATTTCTCTTCAACATCAATTTTTTCTAAAAATGTTTTCAAAATTGTTTTTACTATTATCATAAGATTTTTTAATGTCATTTTACTTATATTTGACTTTCTACAAAACTGTTTCAAAGGAATATTTTTATAATTTTCTAAAAAATGTACTTTGTGACATTAATAATTAAAATATTGAAGGAATATTTTTTTAACTTATATGGAATAAGATGATTTTTTGGTCATCATGATGATTTAATGAGTTAAAGAATTCCCTTTTCAATTCTGTATATTTTCAAAAAAATTGAATGGAAATGGTATCTTCCCAAAGAATTATTTCATGTGATCTTTAAAAATCATTTTAAACCTATGAAAATATCATTTTATGATACTTATGCTTTACTAGGTATATTATCAAAGTATATCTTCCATATTTATTCTATATATGGTTTATGTTTGTGGTGGAATGGATCTTATTACTTTTATATGAGTTATGCAATAATGAATTGTTTCTTAAACTCCTTTATTTTCATGGGTTATGATATGATGAATGATTTATGTTCTTATATCAAGAATATTTATGTTTCCATTATATTATTGGTGGGACTTATATCTCCATCTGATGCATTGGGTAAAGATTTATTTCTAATGATATAGTAACGAATGGAATGTGGAATAATACCAATTCAATAAGATAGGGATGGAATGGGGAATTGACCCTATTCAGTAAGAAAACATTGGAATTTGGTGTGAATCTGGTTTAGTAATGGACATTGTCTACTATGATGGTCTTGGAAGTGATCCTTTATTAATATGTAAATGATTTTATATACTTATGTGTATTCCAAAAATTCCATGTCTTATGTCAATGTTATGATCTCATGGATTATGTATTTTGATTCTCCTTATGATTCATCTCTTATGAACTGCCCAGATTTATTCAATGATTCAAGATTATAGTCACTAATATATAGGATATAATTTCTAAAATGTTATGTTCATATTCGTATACCCTTATTCTCAAAATAATCTTATGAAACCATTGATATATCCCTTGTTTACCCATACCAAGAATCTAATCTCACCCTTACGAATGTTTCTTTTCCGCATGATATAGATAATAGTGTTAAATAAAATATGTCAAAGAGGGTTCTAGTTAGTAATTAATAAGTGGGAGATAATGTAGATGTTTTATGAATCAGTTGTTTATGCTTCCATGAATCCCAAGACACTATGTCTGTATAGTTTTGTCATGGATTTATTATTTTATTTAATGAATATTCATGGAAAAAGATGTAAAATCTATATATCAAAAGTATGGGACATTATTGTTGGTATCAGAGAAATTTGTAGTTAACCATTGGAAAGTCGGATGAGAAAACTTCAGTAATAACCAGAATGTTATGTCTAGGTATTGGTTAAAATCCTGTAATTTTAGTAACATTCATGAAACCCCAAGGATTACACCCAGTATATTAGATATTTAAATTTTGTAATTAATTTACCTAGATTAGTGACTTTCCCACTATGATTAGTGTTGCTCACACTATGCCTCTATGTTTTAGTCAATGGATTGAACCTGAATGAAATGTGTTAATGAAGAATGCGATTATAAATTAAATGATTATCCCCATGATCAAATATATTTTATGGGAGCTAGAATGAATAATATGGTTGATACGATCACACAAATTTTTAAATCTATGAACCATGCTGGGATACTAAATGAGCAAAGATGGGAACAAATTTATTTTGAGTTCATCCTGTTGTATCATCGACCTTTATTAAGTGGGTCTTATAATCCACATGAGGTAGAGAAATTTATTAGTACCACTAAAAATATATTTTTTCTCTAATGTTCAGAACATGAGAATTTCATTTTGGAAGTATATCAATTGGAAGGAGATGTTGATCAATGGTGGAATATTATTAAGAATATGAGTAAATGAGATGAAATTGACTCTATAGAATCGGTCATGTTCTAGAACATATTTTTAAATAAGTATATTACATGTATTCTTCATATGAAAATAGGAGAGGAATTACATGAGTTAAAGAAAAAGGATCATTAATCTAATGGACACTATGGAGAAATTTTTTCAAAACATGTAAGATAAACTTATGTAATTATTATCCAAATTAAAATTAAGATTGATCAATTCATTAGTGTCATGTATCCAAATCTCCAAAGGGTGTTAGCAATAACAGATATCAGTAGCTATAAAGAAATCATCTAATGATCATTAAAGGTAGAAATAGAGGTTTGACATATGTATCAATATTATGGTTCTGAAAATAAAAGGAAGTTAGGGTTCAAAGGAAAATCTAAAATCCCTGGAGAAAAGAAGATTTGATTTTTTTTATGCTCAAATTGTGGGACGAAGCATGGTGGAAATTTTCTTAAGTGGTCTAGTAAATGATTTATGTGTGAAAGGAAAGGTGATGAGGGAAATGATTTTTGAAGTGATGGGAAGAAGTTAGATAAAAAATGAGAATAGAGAGAAGGATAAATAGAATGGAACTCCGATACTTAATTTCATTAAGTGTTAGGAAAATCAAAATTATGCTAATCATGGGCCAAATATAAGGGTTTATGAGGATGATCGACGTCAGCAACCTCTTAAGGGAATAGATAAAAGGAAATATCCTGTGATCGTTATTATTGATGTGGATTATGTCAAAAAAGTGGTGAATGGTACACCTAAGATCCAATATAAAATATATATTATCTTTTTTGATCTTTGAACTACCTTATAACACAACAAAATTTCTAGAATAATAACAATTTATTTGATCGCATATATGACACACAACACCAAGCTTATAATCAAATACAATATCCTAAGACATCAGGATATATTTAATATTTTAATTAACATCAATATATTATATAGATTTTGATGCACAATATAATGCCTTATCATTCGATACATACAATAGTGAGTATCTTCGATAGCTGCATTACACATAAGGTCGAGTTTTACCAATCAATAATATACTACTATTTTTATTAACTAAAATAATAGTTCTTCCATAGCTGTTGGAATGAAGGATATGAATAGGATTAAATTTCTTATGAAAATATATATTTTACACATGTTTTTTATCGATCAAATTTATTATAAATAAAATAAGAATCATTTAAAATAAAATTAAATGTTTTATAATTTTTTTTTTCAAAAAGACAGTTTAGTCACATTTGGATTAGATAATTTAAAATTAAATTTTAACATTTATAGAAAACTTATTTGAAAAAATAAATATCCTTTTTTAAAATAGAATACCATAAATTATATTAGGGTTAATTTATTGTATTTTAATGAGAAGTTTTATTTTTTTAACGACTTGATAAAAATACTAGATTTTAGTGGAATATTACCTTTTCACATAAATAATTTAAAATGTCAAATTAAAATTTTCATTATTTTAATGTAAAATTAGATTATATATATATATATATATATATATATATATATTAATAAAAAAATTCTATTGGAATCATTTTAATATTAAATTTACATATAAAAACATTTCAAACTATTAAACATTTTCACTTTTAAAGACCACTTTCGCATTATAACTATGAGATTAATTTTAAATTAAATTACACCATTTCTAGGAGTTTAATATAAAATAATTGACTCCATATTTGGAATCCTAATAATTTATAATGTATCATAACTCTAACAAAAAATATATTTACCAAATTTATTAGTGAAATCAATTACAATTAATTACAATGATTCAGGTAAAATTTTGTTTAATTATTGGTTAATCATAGAATATAATCTTTAAAATGACCTAAAAACATTTCCAACATAAATTTACATAATATATTTCAACCCTAAACACCTTATTATATATTTTTATGAGTTATTAGGACTATATAAAATGAAATATACCTATATAACATGTAAATTAAGTAAAAAGGAAAAATGATCCTTTCTCACATTTAATATTTATAATGATTTGATATTGGAAGAAGACATCATATTTTCAATTATAAATATTATTTTTAAAGTTAAATGAGTTTTAGTTGTAATAATATTTCATTTTTAATTTTTTATATATTATATAATTAAACTTAAATGCTTAAGGAATTCCAAAAATCGAATTATTTAGTTAATAATTATCAAAAATAAGCAATACTAAAAATATTCAATGTTATGTAAATTGAATGAATTATTGTCTTCCAATATTTTTTAAGATGAATATATCATTTTATATGTTAATTAACTTATTATATTCAGATTATATCATTTTATTGATATTTTTTAAATTCAAAATAAATAAATATTGACAAAAATTGACGTTAATGTTTTTTTAAAATAAATGATTTTTTATTAAATGATTTAAAATTACAAAAAATCCTATATTATGTGAATTATTTTTTAAATTTTAATAAATATAAAAATTTTTCTATTCATGAACTAATTTTTCTTTTACAATGAACATATTATCCTCTAAATAGTAAAAACATTGTTATTACGTTTAAGGTTGAAGTAGTGTTTTTGCACATTTCTTGTGCTTCTATAGAAATAAATTTCCAACACACATGGTATTATTATTTTATAAATAAAATATAATATTTATAATCATTGGGTATAAATTATATAATAATTATAAATTTAATTTATATTTAATGAATAAATTTCATATGTTAGAAAACTAGTTTTCATAGTGAAAAACCAAAATAGTAAAAGATAAGAAACATAACTTAAATAAGTACATTATAAAAATTCATTAATTTTTATATGGATAAGGTTTTTATTGAACCCATAAACCCTAGAATACCTAATTATTAAATTTTGGAGCCACATGAGTTATGTTATACCTCCTAACAATTAATACTTTTGAGTATTTTCCAGAATGCTACTCCTCAACTATAAAGGAAAACATACTCCCTTCAATTGTTCACACATCTCAGGACATTAAGGGGGAAACACTTATCAAAAATAACTTCCCAACTTCTATAACCTCATTATATAAGCCTAAGTTTGGGAATAAAGAAAACCTTTTATGGGTTTAATGCAAATTAATGGAGGATACTCGAAGAATATGTAATATTCTTATAAAAAGGAGTTTTATTTTATTTCCTTCTCAACAACCTTATAATCATATTATTCATTGATTATATAATAAATTATTTATATCAAATACTGTGATATGATTTTATGTTGAGGGTAAAACCAACAACTTCACACACTTCTATAAAATGGGTTACAAAGTCATCATTCATTTGAATGGTGGACTACCACCTTACGACCATTCATGGATGGGAATAATGATGGATTTATTGTTTATATATTATATATAGGATATTTATGTTGTTATTATTCTTATTTAATTATTACATAACATATACCTTCATGCATTCCATTTTTTGGTAATACGAAAACATTGATCATGTATATAGTGGACCACCACCTTGTAAAGAGATGTAATTCATTGAAACATTACATGGAATGAATTAATGATGAGTTTAATAATAATATATAATATATATAACATAAAAATAATTACAAGTGTAAAAACATGATTTAACATTAGTTTCTAACCAAATTCTATAAAGCTGACATAAAAAACATGGTTTTTTGCATTGGTTTTTGGAAAACTGACACAAAAAATGAGAATTAGCTTCATTTTTGACATTGGTTTCATAATGAAACTAATGTAAAAAACGTTGTGAATTTCTTTAGTGTTTCAAAATAATTTTTTTACCGATTTCAGAAGTTAACAAAAATATAAAATATTGAATATTACACAAAAAATCAGAATCCCTACAATAGAAAAATAAGTATACAACCATCAAACAATATTTAGCATTAACTAAAAATCTATAAAAATAGAAATAATTTTAACAAGTTAATAAACAAAATACTTACACATTTTATTATAAAGTAGTATTACAAAAATACCTAAAATTTATTACATTATCAATGTTGGTTAATGTTGAATAATTACTTTGAGGACATTATTTTCGAAAACCTATTACATCAAAATAATTAGTTTTTGAACACTTTCTATTTTGAAAATTTAATACTAATCATAAATCCTACAATATGCATACCATAAATCATAATCATAATTAAAAAATAGTTCTCAAACAAAGATCCAAGATGTGTAAGTTCATATCATGAATAATAATAAATATCATGTAATTT